>CM053582.1:248243142-248269963 GCA_028627135.1 Pseudochirops cupreus
AGGGAGGGAGGAAAGGAGGAAAGAATTGGAAAGAAGAGAGGAAGAAGGGAGGCAGGGAGCAAAGAAGGGAAGGGTAGCAGTTACATAGTACTTCACTATTGTAAAGTTCTTTGTATTAGTTCATTTGATTAGCTCATTAGCTCATACATTGCATTAGCTCATTTAATCCTCAAAATAACCTTACAAGTTATTGGGAAATGATATTATCATTCCTGTTTTTCAGATGAGGAAAATGAGACTGAGAGGTTAAGTGATTTTTCTAAGGCCACACAGCTTTCCATTGTCTGTGGAAGAACTTGAACTTAGATTCCCCTGACTTCAAGTCTAGTGATCTATTCATTAATATTTCAGTATTTAAACATTGAACTATATTAACAAATAATATTTATATTGGTAGTGTTAAGTTGTATCTATCTTTTCATGACTCCATTTGAGTTGTTTTTTGTTTGTTTTGTTTTGTTTTTGGCAAAGATACTAGAGTGTGTTGCCATTTCCTTCTCCAGCTCATTTAATAGGTGAGGAAACTGAGGCAAAGAGGGTTAAGTGACTTGCCCAGGGTCACACAGTAAGTTTATGAGGCCAGATTTGAGCTCTGGAAAAAGAGTCTTCCTGACACTAGGTTTGGTAGTCTAACCACTGCACCATCTAACTCCACTTATATATTTAATTATTAAATTTTATAATGTAGACTAAAACTATTGTAGGAATTCAGAGGAAATGCTACTTGAGGAAGGAGGGAATACTTCTTGAGGAAGCAAGACTAAATCTAACCTTCCACGTATCAATAGGATAAAAATACTTCATATGTCAAGAGAAGGTCACTTGGGGAAAGAAGAATAGCATAAGCAAGAGCTTGGATGGGGACATACCTATACACCTTGTGGGATACTAAAGAATATGTCTGAATAGTAAGTCTAGATGAGGAGGTTAAGGTTAATGCTAGAAGTCTTCAAAACCAAACATAGGTATATGAACTTGATGTGATTAGAAGTAGGGAGTATTAGGTTTTTAAAATGTGTGGATGAAAGCAAGGTTTAAGGCAAAAGCTGGCATTTATAGACCACTTTAAGATTTGCAAAGTACTTTACATGTTTTCTCATTTGGTCTTCATGATAACCTTGTGAGATAAGTCTGTCATTATTCCCATGTATGAAAAAAGCTGACATAGAGGGTAAGTGACTTGCCTGGGTTCTCACAGCTAGTAGATGTTTAAGGAAGGATTTGAACCACTGTGCCAACTAGCTGCCTTAACATTTGATCAATATGCTATCAACAGACTATAGATTGAAAAGGTAAGATGCTCTGATATAAAAACTGCCTGCAAGAATGCCTGTCTTGTAACATGTGGAGTGATGATAAAACTTGATCTGGAAAAGTAGCAATAGGAATGGGGAAAAATAAAAAAAAAAAACATGACTTTAAGAGAGATTCAGTTCTGGAGCCAAGGTGATGGGGTAGGCAGGAAATTGCTGTAATTCTCCCATATCCATTTCCAAACAACCATAAAATAGTGTCCCAAAATCCTGGAACAGCAGAACCAGCAAAAAGATGACATAAAGCAATTTTGTGCCCTAGAAACTTGAAATATCAGCAGGAAAGGTCTGTCTCACTTGGTTGAAAAGGGAGTGCAGGACAGGAAGCATCCCAACAAACAAGCTGCAAGCCCACCTCAGCAAACCAGCAGGAGATCCTGAGCCCCACTGTGGTGGAGAAGGCAAATGCCAATACCAGGACCTTCCCTCCACATGGCTCAGCATAACCAGGGGAACAGGCAGACTCCAGTTCTGAGAACTGTCAAGTGCTTCAGCATAACACCAAGCAAAGAGGCAACCTTATCCAGAACTCCATGTACTTCAGTGTAGTCCCAGGTAAATGCAGAAGCAGCCTACCAACCTCAACACACATAACACACTAGCACTAGGACCCCAGTTCAGCACCAGGTAAGCTGCCAGACCCTTCCAGCCTCCAGCAGACAGCCATCCCACCACTTTACAACCTCAGTGCAGCACCAGACACCAGGGTCCCCCGTGGGCCTTAGGGCAACAGTTGTGTAGCACTTGGTAAACAGTCATGGCCTTGGCACAAGAAGTCTGAGAGAGTTCCCCTTCTACCTTAGGAGCAGAGCTCAAATTTAAAAGAAAGGAAAAAGGCCAAAAAGATAAGCAAAAAACAATAGCAAAACAATAAATTAATAATATTCTGACCACAGAAAGTTATTCTGGTGACAAAGACAATCAAGACACAAACTCAGAAGAAGACAACGATGTCAATATAAAAATGGGAAGTTGTCTCAAACCCAAAAAGAAATCATGGAAGAGCTCAAGAAGGGAGCCTAAAATCATATAGGAGACATAGAAGAAAACGGGGAAAAAGAAATAAGTGATGCGAGAGAATTATGAGCAAAAAAAGTCAACAACTTGGAAAAAGAAAACAATTGCTTAAAAATACAATTGGCCAAATAGAAAAGAAAGCAGAAAAGCTAATTGAGGAAAACAACTCCTTAAAAGTTAGAATTGGGCAAGCAAAATCTAATAAGTCTATCAGACATCAAGAATCAAACAAATTCAAAAAATGAAAAAAAGAAGAGTCTAAAATACCTCATGAGAAAAACGATTGACCTGTAAAATAGATCCAGGAGAGACAATGTCAGAATTATTGGACTACCTGGAACCATAATCAAAAGGAGTGCCCGATCAATATCTTTCAAGAAATTATCAAGGAAAATTGCCATGATATCCAGGAACCAGAAGGCAAAATAGGCATTGAAAGAATCTACCAATCACCTCAGGAAAAAGGTTGCAAAATAAAAACTCCCAGGAACATTACAGACACATTAGAGAACTCTTAGGTCAAGGGAAAAATACTGCAAGTGGCCAGAAAGAAACAATTCAAACACTAGGAATCCACAATTAAGATTACACAGAACATAGCAGCTCCAAAATTTAAAAAGATCAGAGGGCATGAACCATGATATACCAGAAGGCAAAGAAGCTAGGACTACAACTAAGAATCACCTACACAGTGAAATTAAGCACAGTACATCAAGGGAAAAATGTTCATTCAGTGAAACAGAAGGATTTCAAGCTTTTATAAGAAGATCAGAATTAAACCAAAAATTTGATCTCCAACATCAAAACCTAAGAGAAGCATAAATAGGTGGAAAAAGAAAAAAAAAATAAGGGATTCAATAGAGCTAAACTGTTTACATCCCTATATGGGAAGATGATACTTGTAATTCTTAAAAATCGTATCACTAATAGTACAGCTAGAAGGAACATACATAGAGGGCATGGTTATAAGGTGGATTTGAGTGAATGACATAAAAAAATTTAAGAGATGAGAAAGAGGGGTACACTGGGTATGAAAGGAAGGGAGAGGTAGAATGGGGTAAATTATTTCACATGAAGAGGCACAAAAGGCCTATTACAATGGAGGGAAAAATAGTAGGGTGAGCAATGGGCATCATTTGAACCTTACTCTCATCAATATTGGTTAAAAGAGGGAATAATATACACAATCACTTGAATATCATAATCCATTTTACCTCTCAAGGAAATAGGACGGGAGGAGATGAAGTAAAAGGTGTATTTGTTGGGGAGGAACTGTTAGAAGGGAGGGGAGACAGGCGAGGTGGTAGACAAAGTAAAACACTGATGAGGAGAGAAATGATGCAAAGAGAGTAGATGAACAGGAGGAAAATATAGAATGGAGGGACATACACAGTTAGTAATCATAACTGTGAATGTGAATGGGATGAACTATTTCATAAAACAGAAGGAGATAGCACAGTGTATCAAAAAACAGAATACTAGAATATGTTGTTTACAAGAAACATACTTGAAACAGAGAGACACATACTGGGTAAATGGAAGGGGCTGGAGCAGAATCTATTATGCTCATCTAAAGTAAAAAAAAAAAAAGCCAGAGAAGTAATCCTGATCTCAGAGAGCAAAAGCAAAAATAGATCTAATTAAAAGAGACAAGGAAGGAAACTAAATCTTGCTAAAAGGCACCATACACAATGAAGCAATAATACACATGTATGTACCAAGTGGCATACCATCCAAATTCCTAAAGGAAAAGTTAAGTGAGTCACAGGAAGAAATAGATAACAAAACTATACAAGGGTCCCCTTCTCAGACTCATTAAGTCCAACCAAAAAGCAAACAAGAAAGAAACTAAGAAGGCAAACAGAATATTAGAAAAGTTAGATATGACAGACCCTTGGAGAAAACTGAATGGGAACAGAAAGGAATTTACCTTTTTCTCAGCAGCATATGGCACACATACAAAGGTTGACCATGTATTAAGAAATAAAGACCTCAAAATCAAATATGGAAAAGCAGAAATATTAAACATATTCTCATAAAATTAATTGGAAAGTAAATTATCTAATCCTAAAGAATAAGCGAGTAAAAGAACAAATCAGAAACAATAATTTCATTAAAGAGAATGGGAGAGAGAGAGAGAGAGAGAGAGAGAGAGAAAACAATAAGACAAGATGAAAAAATTTATACAATGCAGCCAAAGCAGTTCTTAGGGGAAATTTTATTTCTCTAAATTCTTCCTTAACAAAATAGAAAAAGAACAGAACAATGAATTAGGCATTCAACTAAAAATATCTAGAAAAAGGACAAATTTAAAATCCTCATTTGACCACCAAATTGTAAATCCTGAAAAGCAAAGGAGAGCTTAATAAGACCAAAAGTTAAAAAAAAAAAATCTATGGAACTATTAAATAAGTCAAGGAACTGGTTTTATGAAAAAATGTATAAGATGGATAAGTCATTTGTTAATTTGTTTAAAAAAAAGAAGGAACCAAATATTCAATATCAAAAATGAAAAACATGAAATCACCACCAATGAAGAAATTAAAGCAATCATTAGGAAATATTTTGCCAAATTTTAGGCCAATAAAATTGAAAACAAATGAATATTTATGAAAATATAAATTACCCAGATTAACAGATCAGAAAATAGAAAGCCTAAATAGCCCCATCTTAGAAAAAGAAATTGAACAAGCCATTAATGAACTTCCTAAGAAAAATCCTCAGATCAGATACATTCACAAGTGAATTCTACTAAACATTTAAAGAAAAACTATTTCAAATACTATAGAAAATATTTGCAAAAATAGGTGAAGTAGTCCTACTGAACTCATTTTGTAACATAAATATGGTATTGATACCTAAACCAGGAAGAGCTAAAACAGAGAAAGAAAATTAAAGACCAATTTCCCCAATGAATATCAATGCAAAAATTCTGAACACAATGTAGGTTGATTACAGCAATATATCACAAGATTTACACACTATAACTAGATGTGATTAATACCAGGAATGCAGGGTTGGTTCAATTTTAAGAAAACTATAAATATAATTGATCATATCAGTAACAAAACTAACAGAAATTATATCATCTCAATAAATGTTGAAAAAATCTCTTAACAAAATACAGCACCCATTCCTATAAAAAAACAACAACAATAGAGTACAAAGGAATAAAGGGAGCATTCCTTAAAGTGATTAGCAGTATCTATCTAAAACCACCAGCAAGCATTATTTGTAATGGGGTTAAGCTACAAGCCTTCCTAATGAGATCAGGGATGAAGTAAGGATGCCCATTACCACTACTATCATTCAATACTAGAAATGTTAACTAAAGCAATAAAAAGAAAAAAAGAATTTGAAGGAATTAGAATTGGCAATGAGTAAACAAAACTATCAATCTTTGAAGATTATATGATGGTATACTTAGAGAACCCTAGAGAGTCAACTAAAAATTTTTTTGAAATAATTAACAACATTAGCAAATTTGTAAGATATAAGATAAATACACATAAATCATCAGTATTTATTTATGTGACCAACAAAGTCTAGCATCAAGAGACAGAAAGAGAAATTTCCATTTAAAATAACTCTAAACAATATAAAATATTTGGGAGTCTACCTCCAAAGACAAACACAGGAACCCTGTGAACACAATAATAAAAACACTTTTCATAAGGCAGTTGGGATTAAGTGACTTTCTCAGTGTCACACAGTTAATAAGTGTCTGAGGTCACATTTGAACTCAGGTCCTCCTTATTCCAAGGTTAGTGCTCTAACCACTGTAGCACTTGTCTGTTTTTTTGTTTTTGTTTGCTAAAGAAATTTATTTCCAATCTTCTCCCTGGGATTGTGTGTGAAAACTCACAATTTAGACAGATAAGGAAGTGGCTTCTAGGGGAGCATGACAGGGAAACAGCCTCCCTCTTCTGTGCCTATCTACAGAAATGGAGACATGGAAAGACAGTACAAAGAGCAGAATGTATAGCGGAAAGAGCGTTGACTTGGGATTTGAGCCCAAATTCTGCTAATTATTACCTATGACCTCAGAGAAATCATTTAACCTGAGTCTTTCCCCTCCCTCCCCCACTACCATAAAATGAAACAACTGGATTCCATGATCACTAAAGTCCTTTACAGATCTAACCAAAAAAAAATTAGAAAAAAGATCAATTGCTAATAGGCTGGCTAAGCCAGTATAATAAAAATTACAATTCTGCCTAAACTAATTAACTTCTTCAGTGCCACATTAATCAAACTACCAAAAATATTTGATAGAGCTAGAAAAAATAACAACAAAATTCATCTGAAAGAATAAAATTTCAAGGATATCAAGTGACTTACTGGGAAGAAATACAAATGAAGGTGACCTAGATCTCAGCCTACATTATAAAGCAGTAATTATCAAAACTGTCTTGTACTGGCTAAGAAATACTGTCATGAATCAGTGGAACAGACTAGATACACGTGACACAATAGTCAATGATCAGAGTAACCTAGTGCTTGATAAAACCAAAGACCCCAGTCTTTGGGATAAGAACTCACTCTGATGACAAAAACTGCTGGGAGAACTGGAACACAATAGGACACAAACTAGGTGTAGATCAACATCTCATGTCATATGCTAAGATAGGGTCAAAATGAATGCATGATTTAGTCATAAAGGGTGACACCATAAGGAAATTAGGAGAGCAAGGAATAGTCTATAGAGAAGGAAGAATTCATAATCAAAAAAATTTTACATTATGAAATGTAAAATAGATGATTTAAATTATATTAAAATTAAAAAACCACCTCTATACAAACATCCAATACAACCAAGATTAGAATGAGAGCAGAAAACTTCGGAAAAATATTTACAATATCTCAGATAATAACATCATTTCTCAAAAATATAGAGAACTGAGGCAATTTTATAAGAATACAAGTCATTCCTCAACTGATACATGGTCAAAGGATATGAACAGGCAGTTTTCAGATGAAGAAATCAAAGCTATCTCTAGGTATATGAAGAATGGCCCTAAATCACTTTTGATTGGAGAAATGCAAATTAAGACTGATGTTGGAAAGAATGTGGCAAAGTTGGGACACTAATGTACTATTGGTGAAGTTATGAATTAATCCAAATATTTTGGAGGTCAGTTTGGAACTATACCCAAAGGGCAACCAAATTATGCATACCCTTTAAGCCATCAATGTCACTACTACATCGGTATCCCAAAGAGAATATTTTAAAAAGGGAGAAGGACCTGCATGTGCAAAAACACTTATAAGAGCCCTTTCCATGGGGGCAAAATATTGGAAATTGAGGGGAAGCTGATTAGTTGAGGAATGGCTGAACAAGCTGTGGTATAGGAATGTAATGAAATACTATCATGCAATAAAAAATGATGAACAGGCAGATTTCAGTTAACTCATACAGTCACACTGGACCTCAGTTTCCCCATCTATAATAAAAATGTGTTATTCTGGATCATCTGAAAATTTCCTGACAACTCAAATACCTTTTAATTTCTGTCACATCTTCTGTAACTCCAATGAACTATTAAATGCTTTTAATTATAGTTAGGAAATAATTAAATATAGGAAATAATTTTTAATCTATTCCATCACAGACATATGCACTGGTCCAGAAGGACTTGTTTCAATTAAACCATACTGCTTAACATGAGCAGGGTCTTCTAACAACAGATTCTGTGTTGAATTCCTTCTCTGAGATCAAGTGACATTCAAATACACTTAATGTTTGACTGACATGGGTTTTGATGTCATCAAAGTCTTTGATGAAATTAAAATCCTATTAGTCACAATTGAGGAACACATGAGACCTTAGGTTGCTAATATTCCATTCATAATAAAGAAGAGATGTTCAGCATTTGTTAAATGCATTGATTTATTTATGACTCCAAGACTCAAGTGAGGAAATAGGACCTGAGAGAGTTATGGGAAAGAGACTATGGAAAAGCCAAGGCTGTATTTACCCAAATAATTTAGCTCTATGTATCCCTCTGTAATTTTCATTGAGCTAAAATAATTAAGTATTCATGTAAGTATTGGTGGGAGGAGGGTACAGAGGAACAGAGAACACAGGAATTCATGCATAACTGTGCTGAGGTTCTGTTACTAAGAAAATCTGGGAAATTACACTGTGTCCTTGATTGATGTCAAAGAGACACACCAAATATAAAGGGTGAATGGAGGTTATAGAGAAAGGGTTTTTAATCTGAGTGATAAATTGCCAAATTCCATTATGCTTAATGAGTCTCATCAGTGCATAGTTAGAATCAAGAAAATAATAAGACCCTTCTCAAATGCTGGTATAAACAAATTAGAGGAATTAATAATAAAAATCCTATTAATCTGTATGTGTAATTTCAAAGAGTTAATGAAGTCAATTTAGAGAGTTCGGCTAATGCATTTTTAGCATTTTAAAATGCTAGATCATCAAAACTGATTTCATCTTTCCTCAGTTTTTCCCTAAAGTGCATTCTCTTGAATATCTGCAGAATTACACAGTTGGTTAACGCCTTTCCAAGAGGATACTATTTGGAAGCTGTGGGATATAACAAAGACAGTGTTGTAAGCTTTAGAATTCTAGGCTGCAAAGTGAGATGCCTATTGACCTGAAAGTAACAAATGAAATTCTGTCAAGGAAATTCCCCTCTAGTATTGCAATATGCAGTTTGACCATAAGGAGACTACAAGAAGACACAGGCCTTCCATCACCAGACCATTAAGCTATAAATCTCCTACTTTTCAAAAGAAAGTCACCAGTGGGAAACAAAAGATGTGACCTATAAATATTAATATGCCTTTAAAAATAAAGATGTGTATCTTTAGTCAGCTCTGATTTCACTGGTATGAATATGCCCTCCATTGGTGTAGCTTATAACCCTTCCATATTTTCTCATTCTGGGGAATATTTATGCATATTTTGTTATAATCCTTCTATAAATGTTTTACTCAGAAACCTGGAGATCTTTCCTCTGTTCTTTTAAGCTCTTAGGGCTATGCAGCCATAATATCCTATTCTCATTAATGTGACCAATCTATCTCCTATTCCACCTTTTCAGTAGTATCTTTGATGCCACTTCTTCCATGGCAGTTATTGTTGATAACATCCTACAGACTACTTACACCCAAATGGATCTTTCTATTGCCTTTTTGGTTATTCATTATTTTAATTTTCATGGGAATATTATAACCTATTGGGGAAAAAAAGCTGTTGGTTTTTTTTTAGCAACAAATATTTACCAAAATCTCAGAATTAGAATCCAAGATAGTATACATAAAAATACTATGCATAAAAATTTCTATCAAGATTAATGGATGTTATTCTTTCTTTCCTTACTTTTTAAAAGAAGAAACATTAGCAGACATTTCCATTAGAGAGAGAAGAGTTTGGAAAGTGCTTGGTTTATAGTTTGGTTTTCCAAACTAAGTATGTGTCTATTTGCCCATCTAATTTCTAGAAATAATAATGATTATAATTTTTCCAGAAAAAAATTGGACTAGTAAGTAAGAGACCTGGATTCTGGTCGTAGCTCTATGACTCACTGTTTGGGTTACCTTAGACAAGTCACTCAGTCTTATCAGGCCTCATCTTAAATTCTTCATCTGTAAAATGAAAGAGTAAGACAGTACCATATCTGTGACCTCTTCCTCTTCTAAAATTCCATGATTCTGCTATATCTGTGGAAAGTCACTTTTCTCCCCTCATTTTGTTATAAAACTTTCTTTATCCAGCACACACTTGTTTCATCCCATCTGTAGAATTGGATCCAGAAGGATCATTGAAGACTTTTCCTCACTTGCCTTCCATGTCTCTCTATATTCTTGTTTCTGCTTTCTACTTCATCAACTAAACTTTTCCTTCCATACCTTAAATTAGAAGTGCTTCTTAAGATCCTCTCCTTGGGTCTTTGCTCTTCATTTTCCACATTCATTTTTGCAAAGACTTCCCTAGAGACTGTTAAGGGTCTAACATGAATTTTGATATAACTAACCTGAATCATACAGCCATGATTTCATCCTACAAATATATGAATGTTTATTTAATGCTTGAGTGTATAACACTATATTGGAGAAAAGTATCACATAGGCTCACTGTCTTCAAAGAACTAAGAATTTATCATTAGGGCAAGACAAACCAACCTGAAAATCTAGATAGTTGTACAAAGTCATACAGGACTAAATGGCAGACTTAGTTATCCTCAGCAATGCAATGATCTAAGACAATTCCAAGGGACTTGTGATGGAAAATGCTGTCTACTTCCAGAGAAAGAATCGATGTAGTTTGAATGGATATCAAAGCATAGTATTTTCTCCTTTCTTTCTTTTTTGTTTTTTTTTTCTTTCTCATAATGTTTCCCTTTCGTTCTGAGTCTTCTTTTACAACATGACTAATGTGAAAATATGTTTAACATGATTATACATGTATATCCTATGTCAGATTGCATGTAATCTTGGGAAGGGAAGAAGAGAGGGAGGGAGAAAAATTTTCTAACTCAAAATCTTATAAAAGTGAATGTTGAAAACTATCTTTGCGTGTAATTGGAAAAAATGAAATACCATTAAGCCGAAAAAATGACTACGAGGCAAATGAGGGAAACAAATATGTGTGTAGAATAAAGTGAAATCCATCTGGTTTGGAATAGTGATAGGAGGTTTCAGAGAGGAGGAAAGCTTGGTCCGGAATGAAAGAGCTTAGTTTTGGGTAGGCAGAGAAATGGGTGGAGTGAATTACATTAGAAGAGAAACAGTTAAATAGGAAAAATAAATCTTTGCAACAAGTTTCTCTGATAAAGGTCTAATTTAAAAGATATGTAAAGAACATATTCAAATTTATAAGAATAAGAGCCATTTCCCATTGATTCATGGCCTAAAGATATGAACAAGAAATTTTTAAGAGAAGAAACCTAAGCTATCTATATCTTTGTGAAAAAATGATCCAAATTATTAATAGAGAAATATAAATCAAAACAATTCTGAGGTTTGATCTCATATCTTCATATTAACAAAGATGACAATAAGAAGGAAAATAAACAATGTTTCAGGGTATGCAGGGAAACAAGCACACATTTTGGAAAGCAAGTTGTAATAATGTAAAAAAGGTTAATAAATAGTACATGCCCTTTGACCTAGTGATAACAATGCTAAGCCTAAACCCTAAAAGAACAAAGAAGGAATACACACACACACACACACACACACACACACACACACACACACACACACACATTATATACAGCCGCTCTTTTTGTGGTGGCCAAAAAAAATACTGGAAACTAAAGGGCTGCCAATCAATTGGGCAATGGCTGAACAAATTACACTATGAATGTAATGAAATACTGTTATGCTATAAGAAATGAGGGGGAAAAATACAATTTCAAAGAGACAGGGAATGATTTGTATATATACTGACACAAAGTGAAATGAATAGAACAAGAACAATTTATACTTTAACATAAGTAATGCAAAAATAAAGAATTACGAAAGATTTAAAAACTCAAATCAATGAAGTGATCAACCATGATTACAAAAGAGAGATAAAGAAAGAATACTTCTCAGGCCATAAAAGAGAAATGATAGACATATATGGAATAAGAAATGCATTTTTGGGCATGACCAAAGTAGAATTTGTTTTGTTTGACTGGGCCTATGTGATCTAGGAGCTCTGTACTACTTTCTGTATGTTATTTTCATCCCTGGGAGATGAGATGGAGAAAGAAACAGTTAATAACAGAAAAAAATAAAATTAAAACAAATATATGTCAGTCACAAATTCTATCATTTGTTTGAGGGACAAAACAGTTTACTTGAAGAGTTTGTTAGGGAACAATAGGAGACAAAATTGGAATTATTGGATAGAATCAGAATATGGAAGGCCTTGAACTTTAGATTAAGGAATTTGAACTTTATGTTATATAGATAAAAGGGAAGGGCTGATATTTTGAAGGTATTTGGGGAGAGAAGTAATGTAACCAAAGTGACTTTACTGACATTTTCCCCCTTTCAATTTCTATGTGCATATCCTATCATCATGAAATTAACATGTCTCCAATCACCTTCATCTGTAAAATGAGGATAATACCTCCTTCCTGGGGTTGCTATGAAAGTTAAAAGAGATAATATATATAAAGCACTTTATAAACCCCAAAGTGCTATGTAATGTCAGCTTTTATTATTATTATTGCTATTACTCTTAACCTACCAAGTTCTTCTGTTTCTTCCTAACAAATGACTTTTTTATTTCACCCTTCCTCCATTTCTTCTATCAACACCCTATTCTAAATGATCATTTTAGCATTATACCATGGATAAATCTCCATTTCCATAATTTTAAGTTAATAAGTTTGGACTAAATTATCTCTAATAATACTTTCAGACCCAACATCTTTGGAAAACTATTCTATCATGTTGCCATTCCCCTTCTCCAGATTCTACTAGCATTCCATATTGCTAGCTCTACTGAATCTACACTCCACTAAAATTACAAAACCATTCAGAATCTGACTCCCTCCTCACTTTTATTGTTGTGAGTATTTTTGGCAAGCCTGACTGTACCCTATCATCATCATCATCATCATCATCTTCTTCTTCTTCTTCTTCTTCTTCTTCTTCTTCTTCTTCTTCTTCATCTTATTCTTCTTCTTCTTCATCATCATCATCATCATCATCAACATCATCACCTTCTCTTCCTTCTTCTCCTTTTAACTAGACCTGCGATTTCATTGATCTAGGGAACTTCCAGTATGGAATATCCTGCACCAATGCAAATATATATATTACATATATTTTATAGTCTTAGAGGGTTGCCTCATGTACTAAGAGGTTAAGTGATCTAAGTTACATAGCCAGTAGGTGTGATAAGTAGGACTTGAAACCAGATCTTGATAGTGAGAAAAGAATTCTATCCACCATAGCACACTACCTTATATAACTGAGATTTGTTCTTGACTTATTATCTGATTCACATATACTGTACTGCCCCACCTTTCTCCAGGCTGAACACGTTCCTAAAAATGTGGGTAACCCATCCGCTACAATACTACAAAACAAAACAAAAAGAAACAACCCCCCAAACAACAACAACACAGTTTCAGCTAGTCAATCTGTTGATATTTAGCACAGAAGTCCATATTATGGCAAGATCCACCAACCTACCTGTCAAATTTTAATTGCAACTAACCCCCATCATAACATTATAATATCCCTGCACAGAGACGCATAATTTAAGTTCCTTGTCTTCACTTATGCATTTAACCAATATGGAATACATTCTACCCTCATCTATAATTTCAATATATCCTATAAGCATAGTTTCTTCTTTTTACATAAAACCTCCTATAATCAGAGTTTTCTTTCTTCCCTGAACTCTAATTATCATATAAATTTAACACCATAAAGTTCAATGTTTAATTATATATTTTTCTGGCATTATTCTCAAATCACTTTAAAATTATTAGCAATGTATCATCAAAAGTACCTAGTGGCACACAGTGGAGAGACAGATTGGTACCATGACAAGAGGGTTGGACTAAAAGATGGAAGATTCTCATCTTAAATGGTTTTATGACCTTGAACAATTCATTTCATCTTCCTGAGTATGAGTTATCTCAACTGCAAAATGTAACAATTCATTTCATTTTCCTGGGTATGAGTTATCTCATCTGCAAAATGTACTGAATAATATTTACAATCTCATTCAAATCTTTCGAATCTGAGGTGGTGCCCATAAATCAGGGAATACATGAATAGGTTATGGTACATAAATGTGTACCATATTGCCTTATAAGAAATGATGAAGAAGAGGATTTAAGAGAAACCTTGGAAGGTATGTATTGACTGATGCAGAGGGAAATAAATAGAAACAGGGAAACAATTTATACAATGATAACAATATGTTAAAGACAGACAACTTTGACAGAATTAGGAACTCATTAGTATAATGGTCAAACATGATTCCAGAGAAATAATGATGAAATATTCTACTTGTACTCCAGACTCCCTAATATATAGGTGAAAAATTTGTAGTGAAAAATGAGACAAAATTTTTTTGGACACGGTCAATGTGCTCTATGAGACAATGCTCTAGGAGACCATACATATTTGTAATGGATTTTGTTTTTCCTCTCATGCTCAATTCAGGGCGTACATGGGTAAGGACGGATTTTGCAGATTGAAACATAAATTTGAAAAAAAGTAAAGCCCCATCTAGATATACAATTCTGTGACTCCAGTGCAATATAATGGATACTCATTGAGTATTACATAATAAAACTGAAGGGAGGTCAAAAGCAAAATTCCATGTTCATTCTAGCTATCTATACCAGACTTCATACTTGTCCCTTCTGAACTTCCATATTGGCAAATTAAATGTCTCTAAACAGACATGGTACTCAGGTGATTTTTAGCTCATAAGAATTAACACATTTACTTTAAGTCTTTGTCTATACTCCCATAGCATATTTCTTTTATATTTTCAGTAATGGATATTTCCATATGAAATCTTATTGATCCTGAACTTCAGTAGCCAACAACCTGGTTTTCCAGATTGTGCCTGTTTTGGGACAATTTGATTGCACAACCTGCTTGTGTCCTTAGCATCATTATCCTAAGCATTATAGCATGGAACCAATTGAAACATTGGCTCATGTAAAGAGGGAGAAGGGCAACAATACTAACTGATTTAAGAATGGGTTGCACCTTGGGAATCTAGAGCTTCCTACATTAGCAAATAGCTGCCCCCTTTTCTTTTCTTCTTCCTGAAATCTTTATGAAGCAATCATCTGCATGTGATATATGCAGATAACATCCTGAAACCACACAATGCTAGAAGAGAATTTTGGGGCTATCTTGTTGAATTTTCCTATTTTATATTTGATGTAACTGAGACCAAGGGAGGATAAATGCCTTGCCTTAATTCCCATAGCCAGATAGTTTTGGGGATACATATTATTTGAGACAACCAACAAGGTTGAGGTTGGTTACATGTAATCAAAGACAAGCAAATATGAACACACTAAACAAATATATAAACTAATTAGCATCTTATTTTGAGGAATAAGTGAGAAAATCAGTAGAAACCACAAGTTCATGTCATCGTCCTGCTCAAAAACCTTCAACAGTTTCACATTAAAGAAAAGCACCCTGCTCACAGTTTATACTACAGTACAGCATCCTGCCCACAGGACACACTACAGTATATTATCTCGCTAGCAGAATAAAGCACAAACCCTTTAGTCTATCTTTTTAAGAGATCTAACAGTCTAGCACCAACCTGTGTTCCCTCTCAATTCCCCTACAAAATTCTCCATTCCAGTCAAAATAGTGTACTCACCATATCCCAATATACCTCACTTTTTTATTTCCTTGCTTTTTCTCTTGCTATGCTATGCTGCCTAGAATGCCCTCCTCAGATCTAGTTAGGTTCTATTTTTTCCCTCTCTGAAAGGCAATCATGATGAAGAAAGTTCATTTATATGTGCATCATTCCAGAGAATTCTTAACAGGACCACTGGCCTTTGGGCATGGAGTCTGAACTACTAATCAAAGGGATTTAAGGAAACAGAATACATGTCTCTGACATTGGAGTAATAGATTAAGCATGATGTTTTTAAAGAAATAGAAACAATATTGTAGCCCTCTCTCCAATGTGGCCCTTTCATATTCCTTTCCGCTTTTTACCCTTCTCCATCTCATTAGTCTAAAAGAGTGAACCATTTCCCTGAAGGATATAAAAGAAAGCTTCCCTACATCAGGCAATTCACATGGAAAAAAGTCAAAAGGTAATAAAAAAAGCAGAAACAGGCTGTACTACTGTAGCCTGACTTCATTTGGACTTTTCTGTCTTCTTATGGGAGCTAGATATGTGTACCAATGCTTATTTTGGCTATGACAACATTATAAAGTAAGCATCTTAAGGGTAGGAACAATGTCTTACATCCATTTGTAGCCCAATCATGCCAGTTCAATGTCCTGCCTGTAATGAGCATTGGTCTCCCAATAATAATGATGATGATAGACTAAAATCTTTACTACCCCTAACCTTTGGGGAATGAATCATTTTGGTTAACTGATCCTCCTGGACAACTGAATTTTATCGCATTAAGTAATAACAGTTTAAAGAATTATTCTATTTTATAGAAATATTTCTAAACTTCATCATATACTTTCCAATCTTCTTAGACAGGTTATACTAAAAAAATAATTTGTCCTTTCTTTATGACTTGTTTTCATTATTATAATGATTATTTTATTGGGAGTAGAAGAAAGAATGACTTTTAGAAAATTGAGTGATATCCTCAAAGTCTAGTCAGGCCTTTGGGAGTTGTTTGCTCATAAACTAAATGGCTCCAGACTGATATACTTCTAAAGTTATTTTTCTCTGCTTTTTATGGTTATGAATAAGAAGATTAACTATCTTGACTTTAGACTCTCTTCTGCTAAGAGGTAAGTGTCCCAGGGAGACCTAATAAATTAAGCCTTAGTAGTATTTACCCTTTAGTGTGATGGAATTGATAAGATTCTTTCCTGGGAACAAGTCTAGATAAGGGATGAAGGAGAAAGAGGAAAAGGAGGAGAAGTAGTAGTAGTAGTAGTAGTAGTAGTAGTAGTAGTAGTAGTAGCAGTCATAGTAGTAGTAGTAGTAGTAGTAGTAGTAGTAGTAGTAGTAGTAGCAGCAGTAGTAGTAGTAGCAGCAGTAGTAGTAGTAGCAGCAGTAGTAGTAGTAGTAGCAGTAGTAGTAGTAATAGTCATAGTAGTAGTAGTAGTAGTAGTAGTAGTAATAAGCATAACATAACAATAGCTAATGATTATTGCTCTTAGAAGAGTACGAAACTATATTATTCCCTGGCCCCTCTCAAATAAATGGTTTCAGATGGGCTTATTCCACTGAAAATTATGAAGTACGTTTTTATAGTAACCAGACAGGCCACTGTGGATTGTTCTTTACTGTATAATAAGCCATTTGATCCTTGTTACAATCCTTTTGAGGCAAATTCTAATATTATCCCCCATTTTATACATGAGAACTCTGAAGATAATAGGTTAAGGGACTTTCCAGAGTCATATAGCTAATAAAAGTCTGTGGTGAGATTCAAATTCAGGTATACCTGATTGCAAGTCAGCAGGGAAAATTCAAAGACACTAGATACTTAAGTTTAAGAGGAAATCACCAAGAATTACCAAAGGTATAGAAAAGAATGTCTCGGTAAAGTGCAGACATACTACACAATTTTCTGTGGGTAAGGCCCATCTGAAATCATTGTTGGAGAGGAATCAGGGATAGAAGCAATGCACACTAATGTTTCCTAAGAACACTGGAAAAAGGTCAGTAAGAAAATAGGATACTGTTAAGAAAGATTGGTCTGAAACCAAGATGGAGGAACCCATATGATAAAATGATGAAACCTGGCCAATACTAGACTTAATGATCTAAGGGATGAGGAACATGTTTAAAAGATTTTTAGGAAGGTTATTTATTTTTAGCACACTTTAAAAACTGTAGACAACCTCAAAAATTGTAGTAGTACAGCATTAGCTCTGCTTTGAATTCCTTATCTTTCACTTCAGCCATGCTTCACATTCTTTTGGTTTCCATCCAATAGAGAATATTAATATTCTCTTAATAGCTACATACAACGTCTCATTTTATGGCAAACATAGACTATCCAGGGGAGCAAGTGCTTAAAGTTATCCTATGTTCCAGATGTCTGAATATTCACATTCAGCTTCTTATGGAAAAAAATTATTTTCTAGATGTTACTAACTGCATATTTATTATTTCAATAAAGTCAAAGATATATTTCATATATTTATATGAAAAATAGACTACATTGCCAAATTCTGCAACCATAACAAATGTGAAAGAATAAGAAAAAGTTATACAAGATAAACTTAATGTCAGGATGATGCAATTTTGAACAAAATGATGGATACAATTGATGTTTCACTTGCCTACATTATCATCATATGTAGGTCTTGGACTATGTAAGAACACGCTATATCTGCTAGGAAACAAAGAAACACAGCACTTGAGGGGAAAAAACTTATCACATATCAAAAAGCACTTTTTTGAAAGAATCGAAAACATTACAATCAATGAAAAATGCAAAGTGAAAAATATAGCCTGGGAGGATGGGAAAACGAATTAACAGTTTCCTTTGTTTCTAAGCAAATGTTAAATACTGCTCTCCTTTTGCTTCTAAACAACAGAGTCAATTTAGTAACACACTCACAATTATTGTTGTATTTCTCTATAGTCTGTTTTTCTTATATACACATACTTCTACTCACACTTATCCCTACACAGAGGGAAGGGGGTAGTGGAGATAGTCTGGGGGCCAGAAAGGGGAGAGCACTGAGGTCTCCCAGTTAGACTTGGTAAAGAGAACATAGCCCAGTGAGGGAGGTGTTATGATTGGCCCCATTTTACAGGTGAGGAAATGAGGCTGAGAGAGGTTAAGAAATTGCTCATGGTCCCATAGCTAGTAAGAGTGTTAGGATTTGAACTCAGGCTTTCTTGACTCTAACTCTAGCACTTTAGCAAATAGTCTACTTAGGTACCTCTACTGTTCCCTTACAGTGAAAGAGCTTGTTTTGTTTTGTTTTTTTTGCATTTTCCCACCTCTTCCCCCTGCTTCCAGCAAGCAGCATGCTACTACTCTCCCCTGCATTTTAAAAGGGGAGTTATTTTTCTTAAAAAAGAAAAGGATTAAATGAAGAAGAGGAGGGAGAGAAAAAATGCTATAACAGAATGAGAGTAAAATTTATATGCTTTAAAAATTCTTGCTGATTGATCCTAGTTTCAAGCTCACCCAAGTGGTTTTGGCATTTAATTGCATTCATCTGCACAGAAACTGTACTACAGGACACTCCGTATAAAAAGCTCTATTTCTTTGAATTTGTGACTCAGTCTACCTGAGCATGGACTACTGGATATGGGCAACACCCAGATTTTCCCTTCCCTCTCACTTCTAGCCTTCCCTTGATGTTTGCAAAGATATATACATACATAGATATATACATACATATATTCATGTATATGTGTGTATATGTGTGTGTTGTTGTTTAGTCATTTTTCAGTCATATATGACTCCTTTGTGACCCTTTTGGGGAGTTTTCTTGACAAAGATGTTAGAGTAGTTTGCCATTTTCTTCTCTTAACTCACTTTATAGATGAGAAACTGAGGTAAAAAGGTCAAATGACTTGCCCAGGGCCACATAGTTAGTAATTGTCTGAGGTAAGATTTGAATTTATGAAGATGAGTCTTCCTGATTCCAATCCCAGTGCTCTATACACTGCTCTGCTTAGCTCTGTATATGTATGTATGTACATGTATACATACACACATGCATATACACATATATGGCAAATATATGGTATAATATGTGGTAGAATAAATGTATAATTATATCATAGACAATACATAATATAATACTAATTCTTCTGCCTATCCTAAGAAAGATATTGGGAAGAGCAAATGAGATAATTATATGACAATTATTTTTAAATATAAAATATAAATATAGGTATAAAGTATAACTTGGTTTTCATTTGAAATTCTGGGCTGAATCATCACTGATAAGGGTAAGTGGATCAAGCCCAAATCAACAGAGCATGAAGTTTAAAACATTTTACCAACAGTCTCTTGACTTCAAATTTGGATTGGGCAACTTGGTTAAGGAAATCGCGAATTTACACTACTCTCTTAGTGGAGACATTTACTTCTTTTTAGACAAGAAAGAGGTTACAATTGATCTGACCTCTAATTCTTTTCACTGTGTTAAAATTTAACCCTTTCTCCTCCACCTTCACTTTTCAATTTTGTTTCTTTCTCATCTTCTGAAGCCAGATTTGGAAAGGGTGACTTCCTTATAGTAAATGTAAATCGTGAGCCACAGGGTAAGGAACCCACTAGCTGCAGCTACAATTAACCTCCCTGGCCTCCTTTTGGGAATGATTAGTCCAGGAGTCAGGTGACAGCAACTTTGTCTACCTCAGGAACTTAATTGAAAAGGATGAAACCTTCTTTCCATTCCATCTCAGCCAAGTTCAAAATGGTTTAATTGCAGGCAGGCTAAGCTCATTATGTGGTACCCAACTGTTGTCAGAAGATTATCAAGTATTAAATTTAAAACCCAATACTGTCTTTTTTCTTTCTGATAAAGTTTTTCAGGAGACCAAGCTGGAATGATTGTAGAGTAGCAATCTGTAAAGGAGATTATTCTGCCAGAGTGTATCTGAGCAATTTGTTTCTAATTATTTCAATAAATGAGGTATATAGAAAGTCTTAATAATAAAGCAACGAATGCCACACAAGAAAAATAAGTCCTAGTATTCTCAAGATCCAGATACCGTAACCATGCTATTAAGACCTGTCTTGTCAATAATAAGAATCCTTGTATAATAATAGTACTTTATTTGCATATTATGCAAATAGTGCCTAGCTCAAATTAGTTTTTTTTCCAAAATACCAGTTGAATGTAGCATTCATTCACCTCAATCTCTCCATTTGTCATAATACATGATTTCACACCTCAGAGCTCTAAAAATAAATAAATAAAACCTTTTTTTTTTAAACAATAAATCTAGATATGCCTATCACTAAGTTCTAATTCATGAATCCTGTTAATCACACACTTGTAGGGCTTTGGAATAGACAAACAACTGTACTAGGAGAGTAGCTAAATTATTTTCTGGACCTTCCTACCCAGTAAATAAACTCTATATAATGTTCATTGTTGGATTTGTGTCTAATAATAGTAAAACTGAATGATATCATTCTTTTGCATGTACTGATGGCAAATAGTTCATGTTGGATTGTGAGAATAGTGAAGAAGGAAACTTACAAAAATTGGGCCTAAATATTTTTAAGACTGAAGGCAGATAAAGCAATGAGATCATCGTGGCTTTTCTTTCTTTATACATGTAAGAAACTGAGATTCCATCAGAGAGATAATGAAAAAGGAGGAGGAAGAGAAGAAAAAGAAGATGATAATGAAGAAGAAGAAGACTAATATTTATATAGCACTTCCATGTTGCTATATAATATACATAATATTTTATTTGATATTCTCAAGAACTCTGAGAGGTAGGTGGTATCAATAAAAAAAATTATGGTTCAGAAAGGCTAAGTGATTTGTTCACTGTAATAAAGTTATTAAGAGTCAGAACTGAGACTTGAACCATGACCTTCCTGAATCCAGGTTTTAAACCTCCATGCATTATGTCAAATAGAGATCGGAAAACTATAAATAATGTAATCAATCAGAACCTAATGTACCCAATACTATGCTAAACATTATGAAGGAGAGAGATTTAGTCACCATCCTCAAGGCCTCTACAATCCAGTTGGGGAGACAAGAACAATACGTATAAAATAATAACAACTCATCATGGTATACAATTAAGTGTGAAATTGTGTGATCCATACTGTTGGTACAGTATCTGCTGACAGGAAGGAGATGAATAAAACTTACCTAGAACTTAAGACACTTTATCCACTGGAAATTGTTTGGAGTTTTTTTTCTGGTACTTTATTCATTTTTTTTTTGGTAGGAAAAAATAAAATAACGAGGAAATAAACTTCTAATAAGAATTTAGGTGTTAAATTTTGTCTTTAATCCACGTGCAGAAAATGGTCTGTTTACTCAACATTTGGTCCAAACTCCTTCACTGTGTATAGACATCTATATCTCTTTTCCAGTACAGTGATTATTGATATTTAGGATATTTAAGGTTTCATTTCTAAAATATATAAAGAACTGAGTCAAATTTATAAGAATCCAAGTCATTCTCCATTTGGTAAATGGTCACAGGATAGGAATAGGCAGTTTTCAGAGGAAGAAAATAAAGCTATCTATAGTCATATAAAATGCTCTAAATCACTATTGATTAGAGAAATTCAAATCAAAACAACTCTTAGGTACCACAACACATCTATCAGATTGACTAACATGACAAAACAGGAAAATTATAAATCCTGGAGAAGATGTGGGAAAATTGGGACACTAATGCATTGTTGGTAGAGTTGTGAACTGATCCAATCATTTTGGAGACCATTTGGAACTATGCCCAAAGGGCTGTAAAACTATGCATACCCTTTGACCCAGTAGTACTGCTTCTAGGGCTGTATCCCAAAGAAATCATACAGAGGGGAAAAGGACTCACACACACACACAAAAAATATTCATTTCAGCTCTTTTTGTGGTGGCAAATACTTGTAAATTGAGGGGTTCTCCATCAATTGGGGAATGGCTAAACAAGTTGTGGCATACACATGTAATGAAATACTATTGTGCTATAAGAAATGACATGCAGGAAGATTTCTGAAAAACTTGGAAAGACTTATATGAATTGATGTTCAGCGAGGGGAGCAGAACCAGAAAAACATTATACACAGTTATAGCTACATTGTGTGATGACTATGACAGATTTGGTTCTTTTGAGCAATGCAAGGTGCTAAGACAACTCCAAAAGGCCCATGATGGAAAATGCTACCCACATCCAGAGAAAGCATTATGGAGTCTGAATGCAGATCATTTACTCTCTCTTTTTGTTTTGTTTTGTTTTGTTTTGTTTCTTCTTTCTTGCAGTTCATTTCATTGGTTACAATTCTTCTTTGCAACATCACTAATGTGAAAATATGTTTAATGTGCATGTAGATGTATAGCCTATATCAGAATGCATGACGTATTGGGAAGGGAGTGGGGTGAGATGGGGAGAAAATTTGGAACTCAAAAGCTTGTGGAATTGAATGTTGTAAACCAAAAAAAAAATTGGGGGAAAAAATAATATTTAGAACTTTAACACATTGAAGATAGCATTTAGTAGAAAGAACTCTGGACTTGGAGTAGAAAACATGAGCTCAGGATCTTTCTCTGACATTTATGTATAACTGCACAACCCTGAACACATGGACATGTATATGAACTGGCCCTAGAACTAACTTTAAGAAAACTAGAGGTTGCCATTGGGAAACTGTGCAGGCTTTGCCTCTATTTCTTTTTTTAAACAATTTCTCATAGTGCTGTATCAGTCTTGGAAGCATTAAATAAGTTGAAAGTCACTCAAAGGACAATGGAGTAATGCATGGTGAATGTCAACAGGCTATGTTACCTAGTAAGGCCTCTGTCATTTGAGAGCTGCATAATGAGAAGACAAGATGGACTAGAGTGAAGAACAACAAAAGGACAAACTAAAGGCTTCACAGATAATCTACATAGTAGCAAGAAACCTAGAAGAAGATCCCCAGGACTTTGGTGTACTCCCTATGGAGATATAATGAGTCTTACCAGACAAGAAGGCAAGGATCCAGTATCCATTGCTAGGGGAGTTATCCATGCAGATGCTTTCACAGATCCATTGACATAACAAAAACCCTGACCAAGACATTTACCTTCCTGAGTCTTACTTTCTCTATTTATTAAACAAGGAAAATAATACTTGCATTTTCTTTTATAGAATTGTTATGAGGAAAATAAACCTTTAAATGCTATATGAAAATGAGCTATAATTACCTTAAAACATTACAAATACATTTATATTCATAGAATTATGCTTATTAGGATAGGGAAGTAGACATTATAGAAATATTTTCAACAACAGATAAAACAAAAAGTTAAGCAGAAGATTCAAATATCTTTCAATATTGTGGGACTAGATCCATTTTTTTTTTGCCATTTCCTAATCCAACAATCATCTATTAAGCACCTATTAATTGCAAAGCATTTTGTTAACTGATGGGGATAGAAAGAAAAATATAAAAAAGTCCCTGCCTCAAGGAACTAAAATTCTGCTAAATTCATGAATTGTACAAATTCACAGAAACCACATCAGAAAAGAGAGAGTAAAATAGAAATTATTTTAAAAACACAATTTTAAGCCTTTAAATGGTATTTTGGTTAAGTCTAAAGCTCTGATCATCTTTTTATGCCACCAGATGGTTCATAGGCACCAATCAGGTGACATACTAACTTTAGCTTTATTCCAAAGATATATGTGTGTTCTATGTTTATTTTTAGAGACGAGGGGAACTGAAAAACAAAGTGGCTTAAAATAATTTTAAATTAGACAGAAGTGACCTTGAGGTACAATGTGATGAGTAAGTTGTGGAAATTTAAAGTGGCAAAAAAGCAGAAACTGTCTCTAGCTAGAAACTTTGACATTTCCATCTTCATAGCATTCTGGATAAAGGAAGGTTGATAGCTCTAACAAATCATAGAACTGTAGAATCACAGAATTTTAGAACTAGAAAAAATATTAAAGATGATTTGCCCCAATTTCCTGATTTTGAAAGTGAAAAACAATGGTTTGGATAGGGTAAATGACATGCCCAATACTACAGTGATAGAGAATTGATCACAAATCAAGAGTCCTGTCTTCCATACCATTGCCTTCTATTCAACCTTCTATCTCCTTTTCCCTCTCCCTCCTTCTTAAAATGTGTGTTTTACTGATGCTCTTTATATACATCACTGTCACTTCTCATTGACTGTACCCCTCCCCATTAGAACTACACTGTCCTTCAAAGAACAGCAGCTTAACAAAAGAAATCTCCACATTCCATTTCTTTTCCTTTACACCTGTGGCCTCCCAAGAAAATCTGCTTAGTTTAACCATTATGATAAGAAGAAAACAGAATCCCCTTGTTCTAGAGAAAATACTGGGATGAACTCAGCATTGGAAACAGTTTCAAGGCTTCTTATCTATTGGCTAGGACTTTTTCTTTCTGTCTTTGAGTCTCTAGTAGACATCATACTGCCCTACACACAACAGTAAGTTTTTAAGGCCTGTTGAAATAAACTCAGAAATTTAGCTATGGCGTACAATCTGGAATCAACCTACATTTCCAGGATTATCTCACATTACTTCCATTGCAGTTCACCATTCATATTTCATACCGTTCCACCTCCATGTCTTTGCTCACTCTATTACTTGTGCCTAGAATCGCCCTCTTTAGACATAAGTTGTTTGACATAAACTGTATTCCAGAGATAGATGCAGAGACTGTGCTAATATTTGAGGGATGAGGAAAATTTACCAAACAGCAGATTAATGGAATATGAAGAATAATGTTCTAACGATGTTTATTACAGCCTGTTCAACTTTTTAAACCCATGAGTATATCTCTAATAAACAAAACTAAGTACTTAAAAGCTGTGTATACTTCAAAAGGAAGATTCAATCTGGATGAAAACTTAAGTGTCATTAAGTAAGGAATTATTACCTCTCATTTCTCAACCCAAGTTTTCGACATCATGGTCTGAGGTAATTATCAAATTAATACTTAATTCACATCCAGGACAATCACATAATTAAGGTAGTTATCATCCTGATGACAGCATGTATAAAATACAAGGCAAGGTCGAACATGGTGATTCTTCAAATTTGAGTTCATGAACTCCTTTCCCAGTCCGTAAAAACCTAGATATCCTTTTTCAGAAAAATATCTTTAAATGCATTAAAAATACCTAGGATTACAAAGTATTGAAGTATAGTTATCAAAACAATAATAAAAAGGTCTGTGACCTCATGTTAAGAACTCCTGCGCCAGTGATAACATTTCTTAGAACATTTGTATATATTATGAATATGCATAAAAATATTTCAGAGTACCAGGGTCTTTTCTTCTAAATTGCTATCTCAGAGTAATTCCTAATATTAAATAATGATAATTAAATTCATGGAGTGATCCTCTTTTTTTTTGAAAACATCCCACCCACCCACCCCCCAATTCATTTATACCAATGCCTTCGAAAGAGGTTTAAATAGTTAGAAGAATTGATCTCATGTTCCTTTATCTGTAATACTCTCCCTGGTATTCCCTCCACTTCAAAGAAAAATTCCTGAAAGATTTATTCTTGACCCCTTAATTTTAAAGTCTCTGATCAATTCTTTTCACTTAAACCTTATTTACTCTTTCAAAATGATAGTCAAATGAACATTGTTAATTGATCTCAGAAAAGTCATTCTGACTCCCTGTTTCTAGGTAAATATTTTCACCTAATTCAACTTTAGAATAGTCCCCCTAACTCTGGGGGGCAGAGCCAAGATGGCGGCATAGAAGCAGCAACATATCGCAGCTCTCACATAGCCACCCCAAAATACCCATAAAATAGGACTCTAAACCAATCCTGGAACTCCAAACCGCACACAAAGATACTTCCCACTAAAGTCAGCTCAGCTACGAGGAACCATATCAGCACTGCGAACCAAAACCAGCCTGGCCTGAAGCCGCGGCTGTGCCCCGGGGGCGGCTGGATGGGAAGAGCTGAGAAGCCTCTCAGGTGAGTGGAGTAGCAGCAGCTGCAAGTGGGATTTGTGAAAGGGGGAGATAAGCAGTCTGGCCAGAAGGCCTCCAGAGCTGAAAAGAGAAAGGCAGAGGTTTTGCACCCGCCTCAGCTCTGCAGCTTCCCGCCGCGGCCTGCAGACAGCAGGGGGACTGAGCAATTGTTCTCAGGCCAGAGCTCTCGCATTGAGTGCCCTG
>CM053582.1:248270463-248290656 GCA_028627135.1 Pseudochirops cupreus
CTTTTTGTTTCCAAAAAAGGAATCTAAAGTTGGATTGCTGTTCTTACTTTGCTTCCTTTGCCTGCTCATGTTGCCAGTCAATTACTTGACTTTTTAGCCCTGTGGAACTCTGCTTCCAGAGGGGAGCTCTTTGTCCCTAATCACTGGGATTTTCACAGCTGCTGGAGTTATTAGGAGGCTGCTGCAGCCCCCACTAGCTTTGGCTCACTGAAAAGGCACCCCAGGACCACCACCCAAGACCACAATCCTGATCCAGGCAGCTTAAGGCAAGAGCACTTAGCCCCTGAATGATCACTTGGCTCCCCTGCAATCTGCAGGCTGGGAGTTTCTGAAGCAGCCACGTGGAAGCATCTGCAGGGCTGCAGTTTCTGCTGCTTCCTTGCCCTGGAGACAGTTTGGCCAGATCCTCTCCCCCAAATTTAGCCGAGTTCCACTAACCTTTCACTTAGTCATTATTTCTTATGGCTTGATAATTCTGGAAATCACCACAGTTGCTGCTGAGCCACTCTCCTGAAAGCTCCAGCTGAGGCTTGTCCTGGTGGCCCCAGGGCCAAGCCATGGTTTCAGGCCAGGCTGGTTTTGGCGTCCAGCTTGCTGTGATGAACCCTTCCTGCCCTGCCTGCCAAGCTACCTTCAGTGGGAGATGTGTTTTTCTGTAATTTTGTGAGTTCTAGAGCCCTAAAATTTGTTTAGAGTCATATTTTATGAGTATTTGAGGTGGTTGTGGGGGAGCTGTGGAATTTTCCTGCTTCTATGCCACCATCTTGCCTCTGCCCCCATAAGGACTCCTTTAAAAACACTTTCTGAGAGCCAAGATGGAAGAGAAGCATTACATCTCTGTTTCCCAACTTTCCCTTCCAAATAATTTTAAAATACAACTCCTGAAGAAGAGCACACAAAAGGTAGGGAAGTGACATTTTTTTCGAGCCCAAGAAAACACAGGAAGCCAGAAGGAAAGTTCTATGACAATGGGATTCGGACTGGCCTGGAGTCCATGTGACTCCAAAAACAGCTGTGGGCCTTGGAGGTTGTGACAGCAGCAGCACCAGCTTTGGGGGCTCTCAAGCCATCAGGCAACTGGTCAGAAAGAGATTATAGAGGAGCCTGTGCTAGCAGGTGCAAGAAAAGGGACTGTCTATACTCATTTCTTGGTTACAGTTCCAGGGCAGAGAGGAATTTTTGCAGTCAAAGGGAAGCAGAAGCAATTTTGTTTGCAATGGATCAAGAGAGCAGTTACCACATCTCTCCCTATATCACACCACCTTGGAAGCACTGAAAATTTTCAAATACCCAGACCTCACTCTGAAAACAGTAGTGCAAAAAATCCTGGAGCTTGAGACAGTGCTCAAATTAACAAACAGTCAATGGATATGAAAGGGCACTTTTCAGACAGAGAAATCAAAGGTAGCTATCCTCATATGAAAATTTCTCATTTATAATTATCCAAATTATCATTGATTATCTAAGTTATCATTGATTAGGGAAATGCAAATTAAAACAACTCTTAGGTACTACCTCATACTTATCAGATTGGCTTGTATGATAGAAAAGGGAAATAAAAAATGCTGGTGAGCATGTTACTAGTGCTGTGAATTGGTTCAACTATTCTGGAGAACAATTTGCAATTATGTCCAAAAGTCTATTAAAATGGTTCACAGCCTTTGACCCAGAAATACCACTCTTAGGTCTGTATCCCAAAGAGATCAAAGAACAGGGAAATGGAGCTGTTTATGCAAAAAAATTTTTATAGCAGCTCTTTTTTTGTGTTTGCAAAGAATCTGAAATTCAGGGGATTTTCATCAATTAGGGAATGGCTGAACAAGTTATTGCATATGATTATGATGGAATATTATTGTGCTATAAGAAATGATGAGCAAGATGATTTCAGAACAACCTGGGAAGATTTGAATGAATTTAGGCAAAGTGAAGTGAGCAGAACCAGGAGAACATTGTACACAGTAATACTAATATTGTAAAGATGAACAACTGTGAAAGACTTAATTACTTTAAGACAACAATCCAAGACAATTCAAATGGACCAATGATGAAAAATGCTATCCACCTCCAGAGAGAAAACTGATAGAGTCTGAGCATGCTTTTTTTTACTTTCTTTGAATTTTTTCAACATAGCTAATAGAGAAATACATTTTACTTGGCAAAAAAAAAGAAAAAGAAAGAAGAAACGCTTTCTCATATACCCCCAACAGAGTGGTTTTTTTAATATCTTTTTAGAAACCAGGTAAACAGAGCTTGTTCCTATGACAGTACACAAAGTTTTTTTTATGAACTTAGTCCAAGAAGTATTTTCTGACCTGATGGTACTCCAGGGAACTTTGGATAGAATGTATAATAAAGTTATTGGGTAACTTTTAGTTATATTACAGTTACTTCTTGGTCATGTGAACAACAAAATGATGGACTAGACATTTTTTTTCTGATCCTTCTGACCTCTCAAATCTTTCCAAAATAGGAATCATGCCCAAAAGATAAAAAACAATTTTAGTTGTCTCCATAGTCTAGGACACCAAGAACTCAAACAAGGTAAAAACCCGATAAACACAGCAGAGAAGGTTAATCTCACCACCTAATGCATTTACTCAGTACTACCTTCCTTACCATCCACTATGATGGCAGTATTAGCCAAGCAGACCCATAAGATTACAACAGAAATCAATCCCTCCCTGTACACATACACCAATAGTGCCAGGGAAAACCAGAAGGCAGAAATTTGCTACAGTTGTATGTCAGCACTCTGCCTGCAACAGGGCTTAGTCATAGAACTGAGGAATGGAGAGAATTAGGGCAAGACACATGGGTGCATGTGTGGGTGTGTATATGTTACTAAGCAGGAAAGGAAAGATCCTAGTATCCACATGGGGCCAATTCTATTCTCTTAGAAATTACTCATGGCAAAGACCGAATCTCATGAAATGTGAATTGCCAAACATGGGGAGTGGTTGAGTCTGATTTGAGGTCCAGACCCCAGGGAAATTACTATTAAAAGAGAAGGAGTAAAAAATAAAAATGACGAACATAAGAAATTAAAGGAGGGGATCCCCTGAAATTACCAAAGCTCACAGGGGAAAGAAATTCATTAAAGAACTTGGGTGTAAGCAAATAAACCAATGGCAAAGATATTAATAACAAAAGGGAATATAACTTTCAGATAAACTAAAAGAGTCCAGACAGTTCTGGATACATATTACAAGACAATGGAAAATGAATCAACACCTGGTGAGGCAGATAAACCTATAGATTCCCAAGAGAGTGTAAAACTATAGCAGAATGTTCCTTAATGGTTCAAAGAGAAATAAGAAATATCAAAGTAGAATTTTGATCTGTACAATAGAAACAGTAGCAAAACCAGAAAACTAGAATCAGTAATGTCAAATGTCTACTGAAAAACAAAAGAGAGAATAACTGGTTATATTATAATCCTTAGGTTTTCATTATTGTGCCATATTTTCCTGTGACCTTTAGGACCACTAGTTCAATGAACTTTCTAGGTATCTTTTACAGTATATGCAAGACACTGAGCAACCTCCATGGATTCAAAGTTGCAAAGGCCGTATGCCATGGCTTCAAGTTGTTAGCAACCTAGTAAACATTTACTTAGCAGTGGACACTATGAATTTTCTGGAAAATGATCCTATTGGAATCAAGAAGATTTGTGTTCTAAATCTTTCTTCTCTTAAAACCTGGATTTCTTGTATACAACGAAGATGACTACTGTATCCAACATGTACTATTAGTATTTTATTTCTCCTTTCTTTTTTCCTTGTCCTCCTACCTCAACTCCCAATATAAGCTCACATACATGCATACACAAAGACTTTCCTAACTTTGGTAGTTATTGTCCATGATCATAATGTGGAATGGCAATTTTTGAATTACAATATCCATAAAATCAAATGGAGCTGACCAGCAATACTGACGAGCTAATACAAGTTTTAAAATGTCTGCTTGGGGTTTAACCAGCATAAAGTTCAGGGATTTTATGTAGTTTTTATAAAATGGGTACGTTAGAAATATAATTGCAGTATCAAAAGAACAGCCATAAAAATAGTTCCAAAAATGATTTTCAAATGCTCACAAGCTCTAATAGAAAGGGCCCTTTCTTTCCCCATCCCTACCCCCACTACCCACTCCAGTCTTGGATTGGAGATCAATGGAAATAATATAGCCCTGGGATTCATAAAACCTGTTCTAATTCCTATGTTTGCCACATGGTAGCTAAATAACTTTGAATAAATCATCTTGCCCTTCTCATCTTTGTTTTCTTAAAGGCTATTTTATCACTGAGGTATCTCAATTCCATTCAATCTGATAATGATTTATGAAGTGCCAACTATGTGTAAGAGAGTCTACTAGGAGTGTGGATATATTAAAAAAAAAAGTCCTCAAGTTCATTACATTCCACTGAAGGAGGTGTGAGTGTGTGGGAGGATTTTATGCATTATGTACAAAATATATACAAAATATTTGGGGTACTGAGAATGCCAACATCTTAAGAGTCTGTTGAATGTCACCAAAAAAGGCAGTATTCAACATTGAGTCTGAGGATATCAGTCTCAATCAGCTCTCTAACCAATGATAAATTAATTGATTAATTTGTTTGTTTATTACCTATTATGTGCCCATCCCTTACTGTGGAAAATAAGAATGTGTTTGTATACACCCACATATGTGTACAATGAACACATACATATATGTGTATATGCATATATATGTATGTATGTTTTGTGTGTATGCATGTATAATGTATGCATACACAGTACTTGATCCTAAGAAACTGAGGGAGTGTTAATGGTAATGGGATTTGAAGATCTTCCACGCCCTTTGAACTTGCTGACATAGCAGGAAGGGGTGGGGCAGCAAGGAGTCTGAGCCAAGTAGGAGCCCAGCTGGAGCCAGCATGGTGACTTGAAGTGGTGGCAGGGCAAACTCCTTTTTTTGAGCCAGCCAGAACTTCTGCTAAGGACTCCTGCTGAGGACTGCCAGTAATGGGAACTGCACGAGGGAGTGTGGGGGGTGTTATGGGGGTGTAGCTTCTGGGAGCAAGCTGCGTGGAGGCTCAGCAGTTATCCTGAGTGAGCCAACTCCATAGCTACTGTGATGGCTTTGACTTTCTGGTTTGGGGACTCAGTTTTCTGGTATTTGGATAAATGTTCTAGCTATGTCCTCCATGTAGAAAGCCTGTTACATTTTGTGATTAATAAACATATCAGCATATTTATAGTTACTGTAGGCATTGTGAATACTGCATTGTTGATACAGGGAGATAAGAATAATACACATGAAACCACAATGAATGAATCTAAATATCTTTATCAGAGCTGTTAAAATGTGGAATCCTGAAGATGTTATAGGAATTCAGAGAAAATGGACATCAGGCTAATAATAGCTCATAAATAAGTAACATTTATATATCACTTGTGTGCCAATCAGGCACTGTGCTAAGCACTTTACAATTATTGTTTCATCTTATCCTCACAACAACCCTGGGAAGTAGATGCTATTATTATCACAATTTTGCAGATGAGGAAACTGAGGTAGATAGAGAGCAAATGATTTGCCCAGGATCACACAGCTAGTAAGAGTCTGAGGTTAATTTTGAACTCGGGTTTTCAGAGTTGTGAAAGATTCTATGGATAATGTAGGCTGTGTGTGGAAGGTTCCATAGAGTTAGATAAGATCCAAATAGTTTAAAGGGAAGGCATACGATATGGGAACTGTTATCCTGAGTGAGAAGGGAAGGCATATGATCTATGACCTTATGATGTATTAATAGGACAATGAGGACATTGGCCCCTGATTACAGTGAAAGATATAGAAGTAGAGAGCAGAGGGGAATAAAGTCATAAGAAAAGGTTGGGTCAGATTACAGAGGCCCTTGGACATGCTATATATAGCTAATTAATGAACTGGGAGAGAAGGACAGAGAACATTTAAGCAAGTGCTGTGGAGCTGGGGGATTCCTGAAGTGCTGCAAATATGGTCCTGATAGACAGAGAATCAAGTTAGGAGATCTCATTTAAAAAATTTCATAGCATTTATTTCACCCACTAAATGTTATTCCCCAAAACCCTCAAAGAAAAAAAAAGCCTTCCTTAAAAGAACAGTTTTTGTACAAAATTAAAAGGGATTGTGTGAAACTACAAATAATGTTTACAAATATAAAAGTAGACATAACTCAGGTCATCATTCACACTTTAAAGCAGCCAGTGTGAGCTTCTAAGAACAGACTTCTGTTTATTAAAAACTGATGAAAAGGGAAGATGGTGGGGGGAGAAGTTGGAGCACCTCAGTAGATCTCCCAACTTAAAAAGACTAAACTAACTGAAAATTGGTTGGCTTATACATAGGCATTACAAATGAGAATAGAAAAGTTCCATTGATATTAACCAGATTTTCAACTTCTATAACACTTCATATCTGCAAATACATATTTTAGACAAACAAAAGTCTTTCCATTTTTTAATCTACAATATGGTTCCCTTTTCACTCACGTATGAATTTTATCAAGATATGGAGATAGTAAATCTGATAAATATCTCATATTAATTCTTGCCCCTACCATCTTAATTTCCTCTAATTCAACTTCTTGTCTCTGATCCTTTCTTATACAAATAGTCATGCAATAATTTTTGGGACTGAGAACCAAAATTTTCAAGTCCTCAAATTCTGACAGTTCCAGGCTTCAACAAACCAGTATCTAGAGGTTTAAAGGTATATAATCAATGATCACAAGGATCAAGTCACTCATTTTGACTTTCCTTAAGGAAGTAACCACTTAGAGGTGTTCTAAAATATTGAAATATTTTATAATTTAATCTTTACATATGACTACGAATAAGGTTATCATAGTAAAATGTTGCTCATTAAATGAGGAACCAAACCTGTTTCTTTCTCTCCCTAGAGGATTATTTATTACAAGTATTAGAAACAGCTGTAAATGGAAATATATCAGAACCTCTTTGCAAAACTATTTCTTCATATTAATGTCTCTGGTCACCATAACAACGGAACAAAAACTACAAGACTAGTGAGTCGATCAAAATTCTAATTCTCATATCCAGTGAAGGTACCCACTGTGAGTTAACAACCAAAATAAGTCAATGAACATCATACTATATACTGAAGAACTAAAGGAATCCAATGTACTGTATGTTTTCTGTCTTTTGAACGAGAAGTATGAAACAATTATCTAAGTTCTGGAGCATTTAAAGTAATTAGAATATTTTGGAGAAAACCTTGAATTTAAGGCATTCCATGGTGGGTTTAAGTTATAGGCATTTCTGAGGATTAGAGATCAATTTCAATAATCACTTTGTCCTTAACAACAACCGAACTTTTTCATGCATTTATCCTAAACTAGGAGACAGATTTAAAATCTGTGATTTGTACAGATTGTTAAAGACTATAACACTTTAAGGAAAAAAAAATACAGAACAACATTTTTAAAAAATTGACATTTTCAATTCATTTAGCACTATTTACCCCACCCCAAAAAGAAATTGTTTCCTATTTTGAAGACATAAAAACATCATTTTATATCATTTGAAAATATAAATAGCTCTACCTTAATTTTAATTGGTTGATCTTGGTATAATATCATATGCTCAAAGGTACCTAATAAATATGATTGGTAGATATGTTCTCTAAGCAACATATATCTCAAGTGGGGAAAAATAAGCACTTAAAACATGTCTTTAAAAGAAACCTGATATTTGTTCATGTCTGAAATCTCATGATTAAAAGACTTGTGCTTTCATTTCCTATTTGATGCAAAAAATCCTAGTGGTCATAATACCTGTGCATCTATTCTATAATTTTTTCGTGAAAACTCATTATGTGTGAAGCTCTATTCTAGACTCTTTGAACAAAGATAGAGTGCAATGTTATTGTCCTCTAAAGAGTTTTTAAATTAGTTTTAAAAAATAAGCTTTGTCAATCATTTGTAATTTAATATATGACTTGAGGATATTGGAAACTTCTCAAGAAGTAGAAAAAGGGAAAGTGGAGAGAATAGGAACCAATTGCTTCCGTGGTAAGCTTGGGAAGAATGGAGGCATAGCACGAGGGAAAGACACTGGGGCAGCCAAAACAAATTTTATAAACATCAGTCACAATTAATCTTATAATAATAGCTGCTATTTATATAGGAGTTTTAAGAGGTTTGCAGTGAGCTTTACAAATATTGTTTTATCCTCATAACAGTGGCAGGTATTATTATTATTGTTACAGATGAGGAAATTAAGACTGAGAAAGGTTAAACTATGAGTCTGAGGCTGGATTTGAACTCAGGTCTTGCTGACTAGTTTGAGCATTTTATCTACTGTGCCACCTAACTGCCTAAATCCTCTCCCTCCCTCTCCACCCCTTCCTCCCACCTTTCTCCCTGTCCCCTCCCTCTCTCCATCTCTCCCTCTTCTTCTCAACATATGTGTGTATATATCTGTACATATGTGTATGTGTGTGTTGTGTTTATATGAACACGATGTACACAGGAGGGAGTATGGCATAGTATGATGAAAAGTAAATCTCAGAGCCAGAAAAACTTGGGTTCAAGTCCAGTTTCAGAACTTGAAAAAGTTGTTTAAGCCTGTAGGTCCTCAGCCAACTTTCTAGTACTTAAACTACAGAACAGTTTCAGAGCTCCAGCAGTAGACTTAATTTCCTGCATGCTTATATGCATGTTTATCATTTCTTTTATACCCTTACATAGAATGTAATGAGTCTAATGTATACTAAAATTACACATGCCCTGTTTTTCACTGATAGGTATTATCTTTGAGCATAATTTGATGACTGATCACTAGATATATATTTATTTTCACTTAATATATTGAGAAGTATTTAAGTTTGTTAATTATAAGTAATTTAATAGCATTTGGGAAATCATTTCAAATAAAAAGGAAAACCATTTCCTTTACTTGGAAGCAGCAATTTAAAATGAACCTGAGTTTTTACCATTTTTCCTTTCATTCTTTAGTACTTAAAGTTAGGTTAATTACAAATGATGAATTTTCATATTCATAGTTACATGTAATTTAAGTATATAAGGTTGGTTTTGCCTTAGAGAATCATAGTATTTGAGGAGATATGAAAGTAAACCATAATATAAGATATAGCAATGCCTAACTCAGTTGCTATTTTTCACTCTTTTATGGGGTTCAAATTTTTTCATTGATCTATCATATCTTATTCAATATGATTCAGTGCAAAGAACATTGTACTATTATAGACTTGTGTATGCGCCCCTTCTCCAAGAGAATTTTAATTCCCTGAAGGCAGGGATTACTTAGCTGTTGCTATGGATCTCCATGCCTCAATGCCATTCACATAGTAGGTGCTTAATAAATGTCTATAAGGTTGAATTTAAATTCTTTCTTTTTTTTTCCAGCTACAAATTTCTCCTGTGTACAAAGGAAGAAAATGCATTATTTAAGCTACTTAACAAGTTAATTTTTTATTTCCCATTAAAGAAAATTTCCACAGAAAGGGGAAGCTTTACTTTTGAGTGGTTTCCAAAAAAAAAATGTAAATCAAACATAAAAAATACACGGTAGCAAAATCATTTGTGGTCTAGTTATGCTTCCGGCAGCTTAGAAGGTATAAAGGTCATCACTAACAAAATGCCTCTGTAAGAATTCATTTCTAAAACAAACAAAACATGCCTAAACCTATTAGAAACACACCATTCATTGTACCATTCATTTATAAAAGGAAACAAATGATGAAAGATTGTAATGCCCTGCATCAATGATTATGAATGACAAATAATGGCACCATAGTATTTTTTAAATATGAATACTGAAATTTCTTTAATTAAAATTTGTTTTGTCCAGAATATCACAAGAATATAGTAAAGGATGTTTTGTGTGGTGTTGAAATTAAATTTATTTCTTCTCCTTTCACATACTACACTATATGTAGCACATTGATTCTAAATTTTTTAGTCTCAAGAGTCTTAAAAATTATTGAGAGCATCAAAGATCTTTTGTCTACATGGGTTATACCTATCAATATGTACCATATTAGGGATGAAAACATTTTAGTATTGTTATTAAAACAGGTTTGGATGTGTCTCCCTTGATGTTTCTCTATCTAAATTAACTCTATGTCCATCTGTCCCTCATGCCTTCTTTGATGCCCCATTTAGAGTCTTCACTCCTTGAATTCCCCATGACCCTTCACTAATCCCCCCCTACACACTTAATCATTTATTTGATTGGTATAATTATTTGGTTACAAGTATTATTCCATCTCCACTCAGATTTGATCTTTAAAGAGTCAAGATTATGCCATGTTTGCATTTTTCAACTTTATACTCCATCAGCTATCATATTACTCCGCACATGGAAAGAGTTTAATAAATGCCTGATGAACTGATTCAAAGATGAAGATCATCTTCTACCTGTCTAACAGGTAGTTTTGTCAATGATTCTGTTCAGCTCGCAGGATCTGGGGCCTAGATGATTGGAATCCTCCAATCTAGTAGTTTTCACCGCCACCACTGGGTGGAAGCGTTGAGTAAGTGCCACACTTCCTGCTATGCTTCTAGGGCGGCCCTTGGTATCAAACTGAAATAGAAACACAGCCACTAAGTCACAAGTAAAGGTCCCTGCAGCCACACGTTGACTTAGAAATACATTAATATTATTTATATTCTATTATATTTTTATTTTGTTTGGTATTTCCCAATTACATTTAAGCTGGTTCAAACTACACAGTGATGTCTGGGGACTCATGTTTGATACCTCTGTCCTAAGAGAGTTAGTAACCTACGGGAGGGAACATGATATACTGGAAATAACATTGGTGCTGAAATTAGAGGACATGTGTTCAAATTTCACCCCAATACATAACACTTTTATGTCCTTGGACTTAAATCTTTTGTGGCAGCAGCTTCCTCATCTCTAAGACTTGGAGTTTGAAATAAATGACCTCTCCAGGTAAATAATCTTACCATTTTTCTGTCCTTTAGTTCCAACTCTCTTTTCAGGGCAGTGCCAATTTGTTTTCAGAGGGTGCTTGAATTTATAACTTTACCCAATCATAAACAAGCTCAAATCCTCCATCTAGAAGCTAAATCTCATTTTCTTCTTAGAATCATTATGTTTCAGTGAACCCTTATTGAGTGACCTTCACAAAATGGTGTTGGCTTTCCAAAGATGCAGATAAGCATGGTAATGTGCTATATATAGTTATTATTACTCTTATGATTGAATTATTAATCAAATTAAAAATGAAAATTATGTAAAATAACAAGAGAATAATGAAAAACAAACATCTATCAAGTGTTGTGACTCCCCCCGCCCCCCCATACACACTCTTATAGTTGCCAGAAGTCCACAGCAGCCATGTCCTAAAGTCTGGTAGGAGAAATATGAAACGCCAAAAAAATTGCTACAGGGTATAGTTTAAAGTATAGAAAGTGTGGAAAGAGGTGAAAGGGATTCTGGAAATTCAGAGGAATATCTCATGGAGATAGGGTAATTGATCTGAGGGGCACAAAGGTAGCAACTGTGGGTAACAGCTCCAACCCCCTTCCTTCCCACTCTGAGGCTGCCTTAATAGCAGTGTATTAAAATACAGGGAAAACTTGAAATTCTGATTGGTCTCTTGTTGTTGTTCACTTGGTTTCAGTCATTTCTGACTCTTCATGATCCCATTTTGGTTATTTTGCCAAAGACACTGAAGTGGTTTGCCATTTCCTTTTCCAACTCATTTTACAGATAAGGAAACTGAGGCAAACAGGGTTAAGTGACTTATGCAGGGTTACACAGCTAGTAAATGTCTAAGGTCAAATTTGAACTTGGGTCTTCCTCAGTTCAGGCCCTGTGCTCTATGACTGTGCCACCTAGCTGCCTCTGATCAGTTTCACTGGCCCATTACTGAAATTGCAGTCATATCAGCCAGCCAGTCAACAAGCATTTAAGTGTTTTCTATGTGTCCTTAATAGGAATCAGAAAGGAGATTAGGAGCGCTTTCCCCACAGGGCAGAACAGAGTTAAGTGTTTCCTCTTTCTGGGTAGCTTTCTCTATATTTGAATTTCTCTGAGTTGTGTGTGTACTTGAGGAAGTTTACTTATGTATTGCACTGTGTTGTAAGCTGCCTGAGATCCTGGCCAAAAAAGAATACTAAAGGTTAGCTGAGAGATAATGACCACTGGAGGTCAGCTATATATTTAATAACATTCTCAGATTGCTTCTCCATTGCTTCTCTTCTATTTGTCTTAGAAGTTCTAGGATCTTTGTAGCCAGGAATCTAAGTCCTTTAAAGAAGAGTTATTTGAGAATTAAAGATATAAAATGAAGAAAATTGTTCTGGAGTAAGATTTTTTTCTTTAACCAGTCCTCAAATGACTTCAGTCAGGTATTCCAAATCCACTTCACACTGTAGCATTTATCGTCTCCTTATCTGAATCCTCTCACCAACGGGAATCGGATTCACAGACTCTGCAGTTCTGAATATGCTTCCCTGGAGCTTCATCCCACTAGTTTTTACTGAAATCTGTTCCATGTTATTACCATCTTGAACAAAAGTATCCTAAAGATGCAAACTGTATCAAAGTAAAATGAAAAAGTTTAAATTAAAACAACACCCCCCCCAAAAAAAAAAACTCTGAAACTTCTAGTGGGAAAATGTTTTGTTTTGTTTTTATTCCTGGATAATAAAATTTTATTTTTTTGGTTTCTGGCCACACACACACACACACTCCTTCATAGGTCCTATATGATTATTTCTGGTAACATTCTTCGGCAATGTAATGAGAAATGATTATATAATGAGAAATAAGGAAGTTCTCAGAGTCCTTGGATCTCCTAAAATATAGAATTTTGCAAGAAAGCCAAACTTGTTCTCTCTCGTGACCTACCCTCCTATCTCTGTGCCTTTGTATAGGCCTCTCTGCTATGCCTGCCCTCCTTAGCTCCAGTTCTTAGATATCCTTTGACTTCTTCAAAACTCAGCATAGATGTCACTTTTACAGGATGCTTTTCTGGATCTCTGCTATTGTTAACGCCCTGTCTGCCAAAATCGCCTTTAAAAAAAAAATCTAATTTGCATATACTTACACATGTACATGTTATTTCCATCAATAGAATGTGAGCTCCCTGAGGGCAGAGTCAGATATGTGTGTGTGTGTGTGTGTGTGTGTGTGTGTGTGTGTGTGTGTGTGTGTGTCTCTCTGTGTATGTGTGTGTGTTCCTAATATCTAGCACAGTGCCTGGAACAAAGTAGGGGCTTAATAAATTTTTATTGATTGATAGGAACTCAAATCACATTTAAGATCAAGAAGAGCCATAACTATGTTTCTCCTGATGGAAGTATGCAAAGCAATCAGTGTGACTTGGCCTGAGCACCTTAAAGCAGCACAAGTGTGTGTAGAGTAGAAAATGGTAGGCCCCACAAGCATAGGAACTGAGTGGTCCATCTTTTCCATACCTGAAGATACTAATGGTCTCTCCCAGATCAGAATGTAGAGAACACAATTGATATTGCTAATATTACAATAGCAAATTGATGAATAACATGTTTTAATATCTTTGCTTTAGATTGTAACTACAGATTTAACTTGATAACTTTTTCATCTGTTTTCTTTAGAATTTTCTTTCTTTTTCATTTGTGCCTGCCCTTTCTCTTCCAGATGATAAATTCTTTGCTAATGGCAATCATATGTTCTAATCTACCTTCAGATGGGAAATAAACGTGGGGAAACGAAGCTGAAAATAAAAGATGAGATTATGTGAGATATACAAATTATATTCCATGAATAGAGATTTGATCATTGACCTATGATATGAATGGGAAATTTGGTAAAGTGCTAAGTTCCTGAAGACCAGAAACTCACAAATATCATCTTGATTTGAAAAAAGGGAAACAATGTGGATTCTGGGTACTGCAGAACAATGGACTTCACCCTGATCCCTGGCAAACTCTAGAATGAATCATTTAATGAAAGCTTATGATCGCTTAGCAATGGAAAAGTGATAAAAATAACTTATGTTTACTAAAAACAAGTCATTCGTGAATAACTTTGTTGATAAAGATAATGAGAGGATTGCTGAAAAAAGATATCATTCTTTATTACACAACTGCCTGTACTTTTCCTTAACCTTCAGGGGTATGCCTGTCTTATCTCACCATGTAGATTATGAATTTCTTGAGGGCAGGGATTTTTTTTCACCCATCATCATCATCATCACCTTTTTCTTGTTGTTATTCTAATATGGGTGTATGAGCATGTACCGTATGCATAGCTAAAATATTCTCCTTTTGGAAAGAGCTAAGAAATCTACTTCAAGAAATGTTTAGTTGTTTCAGTCACATCCAACTCTTCACGACCCTGATGGGATTTTTCTTGGCAAAGATACTGGAATTGTTTGCTATTTCCTTCTCCAGTTTATTTTACAGATGAGGAAACTGAGGCAATCTGGCATAAGTGACTTGCCCAAGGTCACACAGCTAGTGTCTGAGATTTGAGCTCAGAAGGAGTCTTCCTGACTACAGGCTTGCCATTCTATCTACTGTGCCACCTACCAGATAAATGTAGTTTTTATACTCCAAGAGTTTCTCACACAACAACATCAATGGAATCAGAGTTCTAGACCTGCTCCCCCACCTCAAGAAAAGATATATTAAAATTGTACCAAATGACAAGCAAACAAACAAAAAGAAAATTATAATCTGCATCATAGACTGAAAATCCACACTCATGAGATCACAGATGCAGAAATATATCTAATTATAAGCAAGGTGGTAAAAAGTATAATAGTGCATTATAGAGCCTAAGTCATGGTAGCTATGACAATTATGATTATACCGAGCCTAACTAAAAAAGCTAACACTGTTTGGAGTATAATAGTCAAGAAGACTCAACTGGCAAGGTATCCCAGAGGGTAACATTCACAAACAACGAAAAACATAAGCCAACATTAAAAGTAGTTTTAATAAAAACAGGATAAATAATAGCAGCCTCTCAATCTCTCAGGACAATCATGTGATGGTTTTCTATGGACATGGGATGATCCTTTTTCACAAATTGCACATACTTGAATAGAAGAATGCTTGCGTGTTGGGGAGGGTCATTTCAGAAGACACAACAATGTCCAACTATATATGCACAATGGACAGTTTTCTTGCTTTTACTTTGTCTTTTACCATCTGCACTATAGGACAATGAAGATTTGTGTTCATTTGAGCTTGAGTAGGATAATTTAACATTGTGATTCTCAAAAATAAATGCTTGCTTATTTAATTTACAAACAATAATTGTTTGAAAAAATAAAATACATTGATTATCCTTTCATCTGTGAAAATAAGTGACTCATGGAATCACACTTTAAGACTTGGAAGACTCCCCAGTTGGAAGAGATTTATTCCTAACCATGCCCAGTAAAGAGTGTCAGAAGAGTGATGATCCAGACTTTCCTTAAGAACTCTAATGAGGGGTGGCTGGTGGCTCAGTGAATAGAGCACTGACCCTAGAGTCAGGATGACCTGAGCTCAAATCCGGCCTTTGACACTTAACACTTACTAGCTGTGTGACCTTGGGCAAGTCACTTAACCCCAATGGCCCTGCCTTCCCCTCTCCTGCCCAAAAAAAGCAAAAAATAATTTTAAAAGAGCTCTAATGAGAGGAAAGTCATTATCCAAGTTATCCCATTTCATTTAGGGATAGCTCTAATAGTTGAGAATATTTTTTCTTTATATGAGGTTTAAATTTGCCTTCCATCTATTGCTCCTACATCTGACCTCTGCTATCTTGTCTGCCATGAGTCTTCTCCAGGTTCTTCAAACAGCTTGCTTATGACTTGGACTTGAGGCCCTTTTATGAATTGAACCAAATCAAGGTTTCTTAACCTTTTGTGTGTTCAGTTGGCAGTTTGGTAAAGCCAATTGTCTGCTTAGGAAAAAAAAAAAAGAACAAAGGATTCCAAAGGAAACCAAATATTAGAGAATATAAACATGCATTTTTTCCACTCAAGTCCATGGACATTTTGAAACCTAGGGGTCCATGGACCCTAGGACAAGATTTCCTATACTAGATGAACTATATAGTTGCTTTCAGATGTATTATTTTATGATATTCTATGTTAAGTTGTGCTGATTAAATCAGTTGAAAAGAGGGCCAGGTTTGGGGAGAAAAAGAAAGGAGGCACATTTTGCTGTAGATGCCTTCTTCCTCACCTCTATTTGCTTCCACCATTTGTGATATGCCTCTGCCTGCTGGTAACCAGCGGCAAGCTTATGAGCCAAGATCATTCAGGAATGATTCAAACTTTTATGGAAGCAGGGACAACAAAATAACCTCGGACTTAACAGCCCCTGTTCAAGCTTATGCCTAAAGCTGTTTCTCTGCTTCTTCTGTCCAAGGAAACTAGATGGTGCAGTGCAGTGAATAGAATGCTGGACTTAGAGTCAGGAAGCTCCAAGTTCTAATCTTGCCTCAAATATTTCTTAGCTGTGTGACCCTGGGCACCCAACTTCTGTCTACACCATTTGCTTCCTCATAAAATGAGTACAATAATAATACCTATCTTCCAGAATTGTTGTGAGGATTAAACAAAATAATAACTGGAAAGTGCATTGTAAACCTTAAGACATTATCTAAATGTTCACTATTATTATTTTTTTAATATTCCTCTGGGTCTTTCTCATCGCTTTTTTTTCCTTTGCAAGAGCATCACTCCTGGAATTAATTCATACCTCATGAATACTTCCTGTATTGAGCCATGGGGCCCCTCCCTCTGATTGGAGAAGGCAAAGTTGGAGAGATACTCCCAAAACTTCCATTTTGAAATAGAAGTGCCAAGCCCATCATCTCTTAATTTCCCATTCATCTGTACTCTTCTGAAATTCACTATTATGTCCATTTGTCAGGTGTCTCTCCCCACTTTTCAGCTTCCTTTTGAGCATTGTTTTCTCTCATTAGATTATAATCTAATGTCCTTCTTTTTTCTTTTTATTTTGTATTTCCAGCATTTCTCCCTGTTGCTCCTTGCCCTACATAGGGCCATAGTAGGCACCAGCAGTTAGGCACTCAATAATTGTTTATTGATTGACTTAATAAATGCTTTTTTATTTCCCTCATTTTGTCTCCACTAGGAAGAGGGAGTTGGACAGTAGAAATATTAGTTTAGAATTAGTGGGCTTTGGTTTGAATCTTTGCTCTGCTGCTGTCCTATCTATATGATCCTGGACAACACATAATCTTTCTGGATATCAGTCCCTCAATCATGAATTGAAATGGCTGGACTAGCAATGACATCTGAGGTTCCTTCAACTTCTAAATCCATGATTGTATGCCCCTATTTCTAGATGTTTCGTAGTTCCTACATGTAAGAACTTAAATACTGATCTTCCTGTTTCCCAAGCCCTATCATCCTACCTCTTTTCCTCACCCTTTTGCTGCCTACAACCCAGGTGTGTTTAAAGCTAAGATCAATCTTAAGGATGATTTATCCTTAACTCTGTCATTTTACAGGCAAGGATACTGAGGTCCAGTGTGCTCATAAGATTTGCCTAAAGACACACAGGCATGAAAAAAGCTAAATTCAAATGCAGTTTCTCAAAATCCAGTGCCATCTTCAGTATGCCCAGCACACTATCCTTCCCATGCCTCTATGTCATAATATATGATGCAACAGTGGGTAATTTCTTACTCAGTATTGAGGGCTAAGCATGATAGAGGGATTGGTCTAGAGCAGTGGTTTTCAACCTGTGGGTTGCGACCCTTTTGGGGGTCAAATGGGGTTGCCTGAGACCATCAGAAAACACATATTTCCGATGGTCTTAGGAACCAAGACAACATTCCTCTATCTGTCTCCAGGTGGGTCCACCCACATGCAGATACGCCCACATACGAGTATTAAAGGGTTGCCACATTAGGAAGGTTGAGAACCACTGCTCTAGAGTTAGAGTGTGCTCTGCTAGAAGGTGAAGTTTAGGGAAGGAGCACAACAAATGTATAGAATAAGTGTAGTATGCTGGGCACCAAAGATAAATTTTGCCTTATCTACTATTTGGAGACAGGTAGCCTTGGAGAGTTCATATGGTGATGTCTCTCTCTGCCTCATTCTTCTTCATCTGTAAAATGGGAATAATAATCGCAACTACTTCCCAGCATTGTGGCAAAGATAAAATGAGATAACATCTATCAAGTGCTGTGCAAATCTTTAAATGCCATATAAACGCTCTTTTTCATTATTAATAACCCCCATCCCATGTCTATGATATTGGTCTAAACAGGAACAAAAGAAGAAATACTATGCATATGTTGTTACATTTGCCTGACAGAGGGAATAACAACAACAATCATGGCCACAATAACTAGAATTGATGTAGAATTTTAAAGTCTGAAAGTGCTATATATATATATATACATATATATATATATATGCATATTTCGATATCTACATATGTGTATATGTGTATTTGGATATATACTGTATATACAACATGTGTATGAATATATTTTTTCACATAAAATTTAATATCCCAAAGCAAAATTCAAGCTTTCTTGAGATATCATGAGAATGAATTTTAAGACTGGCTTACATGAAACAAATGAAGAAAGCAATCTTGCTTCCCCAAGTAGAAACAGTAACCCAGGTAATTTTACCACAAGCTCTTTCCTTATTGCAATTAGCACTATGGAGTTACTCCATTCAACTGCAAAGGAAAAAAAATAAGGTGATTTGCTTTCCTACCAGAGGAAAGAGCTCCTTTTGGTAGTTGTTACTATGTCATTTAAATTGCATGTTTCTCTATGTTTTTGTTCATTAGAGTGGTATCTGATTTGCCTGGTACAGCATGACCATAAGTAAGGCAATCTCTTAGCCATTTTAAAAATCATCCTTTTGTTCCTACACTGTCACCCCATCAAATATCATTTTCTGTGGCACAGTTATGGAGGAAGGGCTGATGTGGCAATTGCTGCCTTGCAAAGAAACAGTCATGAATGAATACAAGCTTGTAAATGAATCATCCCAATACAAAATTTCCTTGTAACAGCTCAAGTTATAGCACACACTGTCTTGAGACTATAATTGAAAATGTCTCATTAATAGGGAAATGACTGAACCTAGAAGACTTATATAAGTTAATTGCACAGATATCTAGATAGCCAGGACCCTATCTGATTTTATCAGTGTTACAAAAATTATTGCATTATAAAAATCTTTGAATTAGAAGGGACTTCATAGGTCATTCAGTCCAATCTTCCACCAAAATCATGAATTCCATTTACAACAACTACTAGTCATCCATTTGTGGAATCCACTTCAAGACTTTCTCCTCCTAATTTGTGCCATCTTTTGAACAGGAACCCTACCTTGTATATACAGAATAAAACTATCCAGTTCTTTTTGGCTCACATTATTCCAACTGTATTTCCTAGAATAGATGATCTCTTGAATACTACCCTTAGCCAAAGGACACTTCGTGATCTACTCATTCTCCCCTAATTCAAATTCTATTCTGGGTCTATTTGATCATCTCCAATATTATGGATGGATGGCTGCCTTTTAACCTGGTTTAATAAGTCTCCTTTGGGGGCTGGGAGAAAGAAGGAAGAAGAGATCCAGGATCAGCACGTATGCATTGCTTCTTGGAACTTTCCTGCTGATGTTGTCTTCTTGGGATTCCTCATCATTTTCATACTTTGCCTTATAGCTAATCCTATGATATTAACAAGAAAACAGTGAAACTTAATGTTTGGACTGGAAGAATATATTACTGTTCTGATCATGGGCTAATAGTCCCCAAAATCAATCTGTGTTATACTAAATTCAATACTATGAGTACATCATGTTATTGTGAGGCCACCATGTAAAAGAGATTAAGATCCAGATGTCAAGGGGGCGGAGCCAAGATGGCGGCATAGAAGCAGCAACATATCGCAGCTCTCACATAGCCACCCCAAAATACCCATAAAATAGGACTCTAAACCAATCCTAGAACTCCAAAACGCACATAAAGATACTTCCCACTAAAGTCAGCTTGGCTACGAGGAACCACATCAGCACTGCGAACCGAAACCAGCCTGGCCAGAAGCCGCGGCTGTGCCCCGGGGGCGGCTGGACGGGAAGAGTTGAGGAGCTTCAGGCGAGCGGATTAGCGGCAGCTGCGAGTGGGATTTGTGAAAGGGGGAGATAAGCAGTCTGGCCAGAAGGCCTCCAGAG
>CM053582.1:248291156-248311234 GCA_028627135.1 Pseudochirops cupreus
GGAGATCCATCCTGCCCTACCAAAAAGTGACATAGGAGAGAATAGACGGGGGAGGGGGGGACACACTGGGATGGCTGTTTTGGGGTGGCGGGCGGGGGAAAGACGGGGAGAAAATATGTAACTCAAAAAAAATTTTAATAAAATAAAAAAAAATATTAAAAAAAAAAAAGATCCAGATGTCAAGAAGCTTCTGAAATTATTCATGGAATACAAGTCACATCAGGACTCATGTAGCTATTGCATATGTCACAACAGAATCAGAAATGCTTGGACACTTGCTGAGTTGGAATTCTCAGTAAGCATCTATCATAGTCTATGGACAAGTTGAGTCATTCCAAATAGGTCCTGCCTTTTGATTTTTCTGAGCCTAACACATTTCTCCTATAATAAACTGTCGTCTTCAGTTTCCACATGGTGAATTATCCAAGTGGAATCATTCACCCTAAAGGCAGTGCAGTGTTGGCATTATCACCAGGCATAAAGGGCAAAACCAACAAGGCAAAAAAAAAAAAAAAAGAGAGCGAGAGAGAGAGAGAGAGAGAAAGATGAATTCAGGTCATTGCCCTAACAGCAATAATGAAATTACATTTGCCACCATCATTATGCCCTTCCTTTTTCCTTTTCACAAGGTATTGCCTCCTGCACTGTTTATGATCGAGAAAACTGCTATCCTAACAAGTCTGTTTGTTTGTAATAGAATTCTGGCTAGGTTTTGTGATTTCTGAGAGAGACCCACATGCTAAGACTACAACAGAGAAGCTGATATTTTTGGTGAAGCTTCTCTAGCCTGAATTCTAGATTTCTTATGACTTGAATTATGAAAGCAGATAGGTATTAATTTGAAGGTAGGCCTATCCTGTCTTTAGAAATACTAGCAGAGTATATCTTATATGTACTTTCTTTAATATCAGGATAAAACTATCAGAAGCTGAATTACACTTAAAATTCAGAGACAGATGCATTTTCTTGCTAATGGTCCCTCCAGTGTTCAGTAGTGTCAAAAATTAGTTGCTGCTATTCTCCCTTTTCTCTGCTCAGACATTGACCTCTGACCCTCAATATGAACCTTGTATACTTAGTTGTTTTTCAAATGGAAAAACCTAATTGATCTATGGATTTATCCATTATTCTTTCTTGACATTACTCTTTTCTCTCCTCACCAAAATGCATTTAGTAATATTCTCATTCTTGAGGGGAATCATGGATAAACACTGCGTATTTGGGTACTTTTGTGAAAATGCCTTGTGCAGACGATGTTTGGGGTCCTAGTGAGAAGTTACCTCCGCTGTCCACATGTTATTCATTTAGAAAGTGGGTCTGGAAATGAATATGCCTGCTTCATCTGGACTTGGAGCAATGCCTACAATACACACACACACACACACACTTTATCTGAAATGTGGAATCATTTGTACTGCTTTGGGGATCATCTGGACACTTCTATGGGGCATCTGGTGAGACTAAGAGCAGCCTCCAACTTGTCCCCAGCATGTGTGTGTCAGCCAGCTGGCAGACCAGATGCAGCCACAGCTTACTTAGCCAGATGACCATCACAGCCTCCAATAATACATTTAAAGGTCAAAAGAGCTTTGGCTCCTATTTAGAACAAGTGAATTTTGCCATCAGGGGTCTCATTGACCATTGGTTTGTAAAACATTCAAATAATTTGCTGCTTCCTTAATTAAGGTAAACTAACGCTCCCACACAAAAGCTCAACTTCAAAGTGACAGTTATTGTCTATGTCCTTTGTCCAATTTTCCCAGGAAACCACTGTTCTGTACCTTTATGGGGCCACAGAAAGTAGTTTTGTTATCTCTTCACTCCAATCTTTATGTATGTTGGGAACAAGCAATCTGTGTTAGATGCTTAGTCAACCTTTAAAACCTTTCCTAAAACATCATTTTACCAGTGAAGATAAAACACCCCATGCCATGGGGAGATTGCAAGATTCTTGGGTTGATTTTGAAAACTAATAGTATAAGTTGAAATCTGATTTAATAAGCCAACTAGTAAACGCAAACATTTTCATTTGGTGATTTTGGAATCGACGGTCACTAGATTTTAGATTTAGAGTTATAATGTATGCTAGAGGTTATCAAGTCCAAATCTCTTACTTTACAAATGTGGAAAATGAGGCCAAGAGAGGTAAAGTGATTTCCTTGAGTCACTTAAGTGACTTAAGTGAGATGGGATTTTGAATAAAGACTTGCTAACTCCAGAACCAGGAAAACTGTCCTCATTGAGAAAATCCTCACCAAATGTCCCTTTCTTAAGAAGGTCCATAATGACTCAGTCTGAATCTGCCAAGTAGCTTTGTGACCTTCTATATGGCATTTTAAAGCCTAGGCTTCAATTTGCTAATCTGTAAAATGAAGAATTTGAATAAGATGATCTACAAGATATGCTATAGTTCTAATATTCAATGAACTGGTGAACCATTCTGCTCCAGAAAAGAAAAAAAAAATCGTTGTCAGAATTCCATAGGATGGGGTGATTCCTGCATAGTTTGAATAGAAGATTGCTTTGTTAATCAACTTTTGTCTTTGTAGTCTCAATGTCTCACAAAAAAGAAACAATAAATAGTTATTGAATTAAGTTGAGAATGAGGTTGGACCTTTATGACTGTCTAGAAGAGTCTGTATAAGGCTTTTTTTTTTTTGCTTCTATGGGAAGGGAAATGATAAGCATCCTTGGATTTTATGTCATGAAGAGGAAAAAATGAATGAATGAATGAATGAATGAATGAATGAAATTACTAAGCACTTATTATTGCCAAACACTGAGCTAAGTATGTAGAAAATCGAGGCAGTCTCTTTTTAAGCAGTTCACACTCTAATTTGAGAAAACAGAACATTTAATTGGGGTGAAGCTGGCCACCATGACAGGGGAGAACATTGAAAGGTGACAGGAGAGGGTACTGAAAATTATCTGAAGGCACAAAAAATGTTTAACATGGAAACAAGAAGACTTCCAGGAATCACAATAGCTCTCTTGCAGTGTTTGAAGGGCTTTCACACAGAAGATGGATTAAATTTGCTTTGCTTAGACTCCTGAGGACAAAATTGGTGCACTAGATATGTTACAGCAGATTTCAGCCTGATGTAAGAAAATCATATCTGAACAACCAAAGATACCCCCAAATTAAATGAAATGTCTTGGGGAGTAGTGGATTCCACCTCACTGGAGTTCTTTAATCAAAGGCTAGATGGCATGTTACATAGTGATTTTTCTAAAAAGCAAATCTAACCATATCATCTCCCTAGTCAAATGATACTGGCTCCATATTAGCTCCAGCTTCACGTGTAAATATCCTGATGTTTAAAGTCCTTCCCAGCCCAAGGCCTTCTTACATGTCCAGTCTTCTTATGCTTCAGTCCACGTTCATGCATTCTATAATCCCACGGTACTGGACTTTGTTCTTTCTCAAATGCAGCATTCTGTATCCCGATACTATATTAACTCTGGCTGTTACTTGCCCATACCTGAAATGCTCTCCCTCCTCAGGTTTTGCCAGAGGCCTTTCCCAGTCCTTCCCAATGCTTCCCTTTGAGATTTCTTTTCATTTATCATATATATATCTTTCATATATACACAAAGCTACGTTTATGGTGTCTCCATTAAAACACAATCTCCTAGAGGACAGAGACTGTGAGCCTGTTTCTTTATTTGTTTTGCTTTTATTTCTGTCATTGGCATAGAGTAAGTGCATACAATGGCAAAGGTTATGAGGAACATTCTTGTTCTGGCTTGAATTAGACCAGATATCTGCTGGAGTCCCTTCCATCAGTGAAATTGTGCCATTTTATGATTTTGTGAGCAGTTAAACCCCATATCACAGGAATGAGTATCTACATAGATAAAATCCTTAAAGTATTGAAGCATTAAATGTGAAAATCAGAACTTGCTGATGAGCTCTAGCATGAGAAGCTTATAAAATATAGACATACACACAATGAATTCCTTGCAGAAGTAATGGCCATATCTAGTGGGTAACATCATACTGAAGATGTGGAGTCACCTCATACAGTAAGCCTAATTACTTAATTAAGGGACATTTCCTTGTTTTCAACATGACATTTTTTTTGTCATATGGAAAAAAGTAGAATTGTTGTCCTCAGGTTATGAGGATGGCCTAGTCCTATAGGCCTTTTTCTGGGCTATTTTCCTATTTTTAATCATCTCATGGGAGATTCATCCCAGAATTGACCTCTCTCCACTCTCTGCTGGAAATCTTTCATTAAATGTCCATCTCTCTAATTAAAAAACAAGAAACAAAAAACAAAAAAAAACAAATATCTTTCCTAAATAAAATACATTTTTTTCAGACTAAAGGAAAACAGGCTTCCTAGAGAAGTATCTTCTAATTTTATAAAGCCTCTTTCTTGTTCTTGATATTTGGTTCTTATGATTCCAATTATAGGGCAAAATTTGGAAATATGGGGGGAAACATTAGTTTTTGAATAAAATTATGTTTAAAGTGTTTGAAATATTCACCTCTTTCAAATCTACCCTATACTTTTATACAGAAAATGGGGGGGAAATCATATTTTCCTCTGAACATAGGAATTGATGAAGAAAATGTTTTGTTGTGACTTTCCCTCCCTCCTAGAACCCCTGATGATTCACTGCTATTTCTTTCATCATGTGTTATAATTTATCAGTCAATGACAATCAGATCTCCACTCAGCACTCCCAGACTCTTAGAGGTCCAGTGCTTCTGGCATCATACAATTTGTGAAAATCACAAATGGTAATTTCCCATTAAGCCCTCGTTGCCTTGACCCTAGGCATCATGCATTTGCTTTCCCAAAGGTGAGACCTCCGTTTTCATAAAGATGTCACAATTTGTAATCAAACACCAATCCATATTCCCAGGTTAATTTTTTAAGCTCATGAGGGTCAAAGCCTGGGAGCTATTGGAAGGACTGCAGGTGACTGTTCTTTCCACTCTGAACCAAAGGCCCAGAATCGTGTAGGAAATAACGCTAATAGCTGTGAGTGAGATGTAAAATCCAGGCACTCTGTGACCTCTCTCTATTAAAAGGTTCCAGTACACTTTTTTTTTTAACAAGATAGAATAATTACCCCTCTGGGCTTCCAACTAGAGGGCTGAGAGCAGCCATGAAAGGGATGGAAGACAGGATCAATGAATAAAGACTAAATATGGCACTTGGGTTATTCTGCCCAGAAAAGAGAAGATGGGAGGGGGTCAGAGAGTGGGGAGAGGAATAGAAGATGGGGGAGGAGAGGAGACTATGAGTAAATGAAGCCAGAAAGGACTTTGTACAGAATTCAGGCCCAGCTGTTCTACATTGTGAGCACAGACAGAGCTGAAGAAAATGAATTTGAATTACAACACGGTCAACTGATGCTGGACAAAAATAAAAACTTTCTGACATAAGGGTAGTTAAACACTGAAGTGGATAGCTGAGGAACAAAGTTTTTTGTGTGCTTCCCTGGCAAACCCCAACCTTTTAGCAATTCCATAAAAACTGACTCCCTTTATCAGTGTGAGATTTTATCTGAAAAGAAATCCATTGCAAGGCAAGGATATGGGCAGGAAGAATTCATGTGCTGCTCAAACTCTAAAATGTATCTAGAGTATTTTCTTCTCCAATGTCTTAGAATGAGTTTCCCTAATATGCTTCAGAAGTTTAGTGAATTCTGTTTCTTTAGATTGCATGTAAATGACTTTGGTAGATTAAAAGCCTTGAGCATTCTAAAGACAGTTTCTCATCAGTATCACAAACCCATTTTCTTGGACAATAAACTCTAAGAGGTCAGGGACTGAGATTAGCTTTATCTAGTACACATCTCTCTGTAGGAAAGTACAGTATTTTTCAAACAAGAGGTACTAAAATTAATGTCTTTGGAATAATAATACAATCTTTGACCTTCAATTTAATCACTGATTAAATAGGGAGAAGAGCTCCAATTTATCTCCCAGGATTGCTATGAGGAATAAGAAATAAAAGAGATTATAAAGCAAAGGGAGGAAAATAATTTGGGAATCTATATTTATGAATCTCTAAATGTTTTATTATTTTTGCCATATCATTTTAGAACTGATGGAGCAGCCTTCTACCCCTCCAGCTTCAGCTGAGGAAAAAGCAGGACAAAAAAGCGAAATAAATAGCTGAGGGAAATTGTACGCTGCCCAAAATAAGCCTGGGATTATTTCTGATCTTTTAAGAGGGGAGAGACATTTTTTAAAAAAAAGTAATTTTTAGAATAAAATGTATTGAAAATCTATAGTAAATACATATATATGTATGTGTATGTGTATGCGTATGTTTATATATACACTCACACACACATTGATGATAGAGAGGTTTTCCCCATTCTCATCTGTATTTGCTTATTTGTTCATAGTTTTATATTAATTATAAAAACATATTTAAAAGGGGATGTCAAAAGAATAATTATTTATTATCTCTGGAAGGCTTTGTATCAAGGCCCAGGAACTCCAATAGCCTTCTTCCATTAGTACATTTGTAAACAGAATTTGTCAGACAAGTTAATCCTTATCTTGGAAGACAAGTAGAACCTAGCCCTAAGGAAATAAGGTAGGAGACCTCACTGGTATGGAGCAAATAGGGAGGACATCATGGGAACAAGGAGGCCTCTTAGGTAGAAAAGGGGTATCAGGCTGAGTGCAGACAGAAGCTAAGAAGAGGAGAATCAAATTGGGTGTCTTGAGTGGGGGATCTATGATTTGGAGGAGCAGGATAGGGGAGGATGGAAATATATAAAATTAGCAATTCAATCATTCCAAGTACAGGAGCCACTGGTGCCAACTGGGATGTAGTAGGAAGAGCACTTAAACCAGGTGTTACAAAACCTAAATTCCAGCTGATAAATAGCTGCGTGACCTTGAAAATATCATTTTGGTGGACCTCAGTTTCCTCAATTGTAAAGATAGTCTACTCAAGGTATTAATCAGTAAATTGGTTTCAGAGCCAGAGCTAGAATATAGATGTCCTAATTCCCAGCCTGTGTTGTTGTTTATTTGTTTGATTTTAAATTTTTCACATACAGGGAATTGATTGTGTGTTAACAAAGGGACATAGTGGATACCAAAAGACTGCAAAATAAAATCAATGAGAAAGTCCAAAAACATTTCATCAGGGAAATGTATAAAAAGAAAAAAAAAAAGGTGGGCTGGTTATGGTATGACAAATGTACAGCCAGAATGCCCCACTGGTAACTTTGAAATATCAATGGAAATTGATGAAATCCTCTTACATGTTGGGTAGATCACCTGCATTTATGGGACAAACTGGACAAGATTGCACATGCATACAGCACAGAAAGCTATGGGTGGGTAGTGATCTACTTCTTTTGAGGGAACATCTACACATATATCTACTTGATTATTCGAGTATTTTGAAGATTCTTCTTAATAGTAACTCCCACATTTCCTAACCTATATGGCTCTGTATTTGACCCCATAATGATTCTACACTGAAGAGAGCTCTTTTTAGAAGTTGGTAGGTAATATAAACACTATATTCCATGTACAAGATACATGTCTTATTGACACAAAGGAAAAAAAGTAAGAATCAGAACAGGGCCAACTGATCTACTAAAAATCTACTAAAAAAAATGATCTCGCTAAAAATCTCTGGTGGCCCCATATTCACAAGAAAATCTCTTTTTTTTTCTTTTCTTCAATTTATAGTGATCTAGGTACAAGTAAATGCAGCTACTGCTTGTTACTCAAGGAGAGATAAAAAAAGAAAACCTTTTGTTCTCAACCATATGAAGATGAAAAGTTAGAATAAACTCAGTACTATTGCATTTGCATTTTATTAAGAGATGCTTGGAAATGTGTCTACTTTAGAGAGATAGGAGTTGGAAATCAGTACGGGGGAATACAACTCCTGGGTTTAGTTTCCAGCTACATTAATCACTTCCAATGGGGCTTAGGGGCAGGAATTTAACCTCTCTATGTCTGAGTTCTTCTAATGTTAAGAGTATTATCCTCATAGAGAATTCATTAGCTATTCACTAATTTCCCAAGATATAATGATAACTCACATTTATATAGTGCCTTAGCCTTTACAACAACATAAATGTCTTAACAACTATCCTCTGCAACAGAGAAAATAAGTATTATTATTTCCTTGGTAAAGACTAGGAAACTGAGGCTTATTAAGTACTTGCCAAGCTTACTTACTTACACAGCTTGCTAATCTCACAACTGGGGTTTTTATACTTTTGACTCTTCTATTTCATTCAATTAAAAGACAATTCTTAAGCATCTACTATGTGCCAGCACAACGTTAGGTGGGAGGGATATGCAGAAAAAAATGACACTGTCCCCTGTCCTCAAGGAGCTTACACTCTGTAGGGTCAGGGGAAAAATTAATGCATAGATTTACAAAATAATGTTTAGGGAAAGAGCATTAGCAACTTGTTTTTATAGGAGATAGCTCTTGAACAGGTATTTGAAGGGAGCCAGGAATTCCAAGAGGAAGGAATGAAGAGGGAGTACATTCCAAGCATGTTGACCAGCCAGCACAGAGATAGGAGTTGGAATGACTTGCATGTGGAACAGCAAACATGACTGTTAAACTGGAACATACTTCAAATGCATAAAGGAGAGTACCATGCGATAAACCCAGAAAAGTATGCAAGATCTGGTTGTGAAGAAGCTTAGGTTATTTCTTTATGTGAGCCCAGAAGCAATGCTCCAGAGTTCTAATTGCAAAGACAAATGTAACGAAAGCCTACAAATTGTTCAGTTAAAGGCCTACGCACCATTTACATTTTTCTTTTTGTTGAAAGAAATGTTCCCTTTTTCACACAATGCACAGTTGAGCATCATTAACATTACAGGGGAAGGGAAGGGAAAGGAATAGGCATTTTTATATAATACCTACTATGTGTCAGGTACTCTGCTAAGTGCTTTATAAATGTCTCTTTTGATATGAAGGAAGACACTATCTGCATCCAGAGAAAGAACTAATAAATAGAAATATGTATAGAATGATTTTACATAGTATGTATGTACATATATATATATATATATATATATATATATACACACACACACATATATATATACAGATACATATGTATATATGTATACACACACATACATACACACATATTTGTGTCTAATGGTGGCCATCTCTTGGGTGGGAGGGGAAAGGGAAGAGACAGAAAGAAACTTATATTATAATTTTATTGTATGTTTAAAAGGAACAGCGAGTTGTACATAATAAATTTGTAGTTTCATGTGAAATCATATTTTTATTCTATTTTGTTATGAAAATACTTGTTTTATCTCATAAATTAAAAATAAAATAAATAAGACTTAAAAAAAGAAAACCAATGAAAAATGTTGATCCTTACAACACTTCCATGAAGTAGTTGCTGTTATTATCCTCACTTTATGGTTGAAGAAACTAAGGCAAACAGAGGTTAAGTGACTTACCCAGAGTCCCATAGCTGGTGTCTAAGGCTGGATATGAACTCAGATTTTTCTGATTCCAGCTCTAGCACTCTATCCATTGTGTCACCTAGATGCCTAAAGGAATAAGGCCTCTAAGTAACTGTACTCCAGAGATTGAAGAAAAGTGTTTTGTTTTGCTTTTCTGTCATCTCTGTGGCCATAAGTAATAGTACAAGAATGGGAACAGAGAGAGAAGAATAAAGGGAGTCTATTAAGCATGAATGAGGCAGAAACATATCAAAAGTTAATGTGCTTTGTTCAATCATCCTAGAAAAGTCTCTGAAAATATCCTAATGGTGGTTGGCCAGCCACCAGATCTGCAGGGAGAAATGTAAAATTGACAAAATAAACCCTGAGTTCATGTTTGTCAATTCACTAGAGACAGCAAAAAGGACATGGGCTGGGATCCAGGAAACCTTGGCACTCCTCGCTAGCTACATGACTCTGGGCACATTGTTGGGTTCCAGTTTTTTCTCTCTCACAGGCCACGGGTACCCTGGAGAGAGCACCCACCCCTCTGACTGGGGTTCATTAAACTTGAGTGCAAATCCCTTTGCCACTTGCCATCTTTGTGACTTTAGATAAGTCACTTGACCTCCTTCGGATTCAGGTTCCTCATCTGTAAAATCAGAGGCTTGGATGAAAGATGGTCTGTCTCTTCAAGTCCCTTCTAGCTCTTTATATCTGATCTTATGATCAAAAAGGGATATCAATATATGTCCAACCTATATATTAATCTGTGTGGGGATTGTGGGGTTGTTGTTGTTGTTTGAGGGATGAGTGGAAGACAGGCCAACCAAGTATTTTGTCCAGGGCGGAAAGGCCCTGGGCAGAAACTCTAGAACTAGGCAACTGCTATGCAATTTATATTCTTAGAGAGTCGTCCCAAGGTCACTGATAACTTAAATGACTTGCTTCTAGTCATACTACTGATGGTATGTGTCAGAGATAAGACTTGAACCTCCAGTTGTTGTTGTTCAGTTGTTTCAGCCACATATGACTCTCTGTGACACCATTTGGGCTTTTCTTGGCCAAGATACCAGAGTGGTTTGCTATTTCTTTCTCCAGTTCATTTTACAGATGAGGAAACTGAGGCAAACAGGGTTAAGTAATTTGTCCTGGGTCACATAGCTAGTAAATGTCTGAATCTAGATTTGAACTCAGGAAGCTGAGTCTTCCTGACTCCAGGCCCAGTGCTCTAGCCACTGTGCTACCTATCTGTCTGCTTGAAACTCTAAGCTAGCACTCTGTTCCCTGGATTGCCAGTAAAGTGTGATTAAACATAGGATAGGGTCATAGATTTAGAACTCAGTGTTCTGAGAAGTCATAAAGTTCAACTTACTTATTTTACAGATGAGGAAAATGGCCCAGAGGGGTAAAGTGATTTGGTTAAGGTCACACATCTATTGTAGCATGAGTGAACCAGGATTTGAACATATCTACCTTACTCCAAGTCTACTGCTTTAATCTACTACTTTTCTATTTCCTCTGCCTCTCCATGATGGACGGTCTTGTAATGCATTCTGCTTTTGTCTATCCAAGTTCCATGAACATGATTTGTGTCATAATGTCTTTTTCATCTTGGAAAAAAGTAATAATAATTTAGAGCACTATTGAGTAAGTGAGATACACCAGAAACCACTTGGGAGACCTGGAGTACAGTATCTCCCTTACACAACCCATATTGAACTATTATTTCTCACAGGCATACCCTGTCGTTTATTATCTGCTGCAGAAAATTTCTGGGAAATGGTACATATCTTTGTTTTATTTTCAAGCCTCTAAAAATAAAAAAAAAATGTTAACAATATCTCACATTTCTATAATGTTCTCAGGTGTACAAAATGATTTCCTCGTAACTGTAATATGAGGTATATTGTGTTAGTATGATCATACCCATTTTACAGATGAGGGAGCTAAGCTCAGGGACGTAAAACAGCTTGGCCTTGATCTTGTAGTTAGTGGTGGAACCACTTCTCTAGATTTCAAGTGAAGGTTGTTTACTCTATACTCAGTTTTCTCAATGACTGTTTATTTTGAATAAAAAGCTCCCTTATAGAGAATTGCTAGGAGTTATTTATTTCTTACCACCTTCCTGCTACCATTTGAAGGTGAGTGAGTGAGAGAATATAATAAAAGCAGAATGCTATCTCCTTTCTAAAAGTAGCCTGTGATAAGCTGGCTGCTTAAGCAGTCTTTCTGAAGCCAAATGTGGCACTTTTCTCACACTGATATTTATTCATTTCTAAACACAGTCTGACAACACCTTAAGCCTATTTCTCTATCTATTGGCATTGGCTTGGCTTCTCAATATTCCCTTTGAATTAAGTTTCGCTTACTTCTTCATTAAGGATCAAAGCTAAAAATATTGCATGTGGCATTAAGCACCCCTCCCTCGCCTCTGCCGCTACTCAAGGGGACCTGTTGTTGGCATAACATTACCTATGAAGTTACAGGAAGATCTCCTTATTCAATTGATGTGCATGTCTCTAACCATTAGCAAAACCCTCATTGCCAATGAATTCTTGTGGGCATCCTCTCCAGCTAAGCATTTACAAATAAAATATACCTGTTCTCAGATCCAATCATTTGAAGAAGATAGTTTCCAGAGCAGATAAAACTAAGTCATCTTTCTCCACATTAGTTTGTTCGTGCTCGGCGCTTAAATCAGGACTAGCCTAGACTATGCAATTAGGCTCACTGAAGGAAACAGCTCTCTGGGAATAATCCACCTCCAAGACACATGACTGGTTTATGGCTGTCAATGCCTTCAGCCAGCAGCGTAATTTTTCTCAGCAGGGCAAAAAGCCTTACCTCTTGCCGACGGAAGGAAAGCCCAAGGTGACCCCAGTTGGGTTATTAGAATCACCGCAGAGATTTGCTTTGGTCTCCTCCAGCGTCTGCTCTCTGATCTGAATCATACAGTCAGAACTTGCCTTCCTCCTTCAGTCTGAATGCCCATGTGCTTCTATCGCTTGTCAATATTTAACTAGTTTGTCAAGTTAGATTACATCACCTGCTCTCAATCCCACCCCTGTGATATCAAGAGGGTGTGTATGCCTGCTGCATATTGGCCAAATATTATAACCCTCTCAAACAGAGTTAGCAGTGGTTATTTAACCATCCTACCTCCACTACCCCTGGAAGAACAATCATTTCCAGTTCTTTTGACAGTCCTTTAGGCCATTATACATGGAATAAAAGTAAAGAAGTCAAAAGGTCACAAAATATTCTTTCTTCTAAAAATGATAGCCATGTCATGCTGATGTTTTGATTAAACCCCACCACGGCTATTTGACTGCTGGTCTTTTGTTTTATCATAGAGTACTTTACACAGGAGCAGAGGATATTTGTGGATGATCAGGCCAAGAAGTATTGGGATAGCTATCTAAGTAATTAGAAAAGAAATGACTGGCAATGAGGATTGTCCTTGGCCCCCCAAGAGTTGGCTCGAGTTTCCTAAGAATTTGGCTTGTAATGAAGCGGAATGGTGATAGCATTTGTTTCTTTAGAAAACTATTATCATACTTCATTTCGAGAGTGTAGTTTACATTCTTAGAATGCTCTCCATTTGCAATAGGTTACCTTTTCTCTTTCAGTCATATTTCCCTTTCTTTTCCTTTTTTTTTTTTGCTTTTTTTTCGTGCACTGCTTCCAGCACATGAGTCAGGTTCCCCAGCACTGTGACACAGTGACTTGCATACAGTAGGTGCTCAATAGTTGCTGAATGAATGTATGACTCCTTTTGGATGGCTTATGTTTTCTCTAATAAATCCTCAACCTTGTCTTCCATGGGTGAGCTCAACAAGCATTCATTAAACACTGTTCCAGGTGTCGTGCTAGAATCTAGCACATCTAGCAGCTAGATGCTAGGGATTCAAAGAAAGGCAAAAACAGTCCCTGTTCTCTAGCAGACCCTGGTTATCTCAGAGAACTGAAGGAGCCACCAACTAGTTCTATGGGAAAGAAGAGCGACTTAATACAGACCCAGCCTTTGTGGGGAATCTCTTGTTCATTCCTGATCTACCCAAATAACTGACAAGAATTTGGTGAGGTAAGGGAGAAAACCTGAAATGTTTTTTGCCTAGCTTTGTATCCCTGATACTTAGCATGGAACCTGACGCACAGTGGGCACTTACCTTGTGAGAATCTTTAAATCAGATATGCAAGATGAATTAGAAAGACCCCTGGTCTATTAGTATGGAGACCTCGGTTAGGTTCCCAACTTCATTCCTTAATAGGAATGGAGGAAGTCAATTCCCCAGGAATAACTTTGGTTTTCTCATCTGTAAAATGAGTAGATTGGATCTAAGATTCTATAATCCTAAGTATTCATTGAAAATAACATTATAAGTATGCTCAGGGACCAGGAATTTCTGGCAGTCCAGCTAAGAAGATATGAAAATTTCCATGCAAGTAACACAAACTCAACACAGAGCAGATCTTGTTGCCAAAAACTAGTTTGCGTCTTGTCTTCCTGATCTAAATTGACCAACAACCCAGAATACAAAAGAGATTGCCTGGGGCCCATGATCAAGTCCAGGGAAAGGAAGAATCATTAAAACAATCTTTCCAGGTCAAGTGAATTAAATCGGGGAAGAAAAAAACTTGGTCAAAGGTAAACATGGTTCTATCTCATAATCCCTTAATCTCTCCATGGATTTTCTACTATAACATCCAGGCTCTTAATGAACTATTGATGAGAATCACAAGTAACAAAAATAGGGTCCTGTAGCCACTCGACAATACTGAACAGTTAAAGCACTGAATAAAATTGTAAATCATAATCTATACAGAGTTTTTGAAGTTTAAAAAAAAATCCAAGTGATATTAAATTTTATCATGTGAACCAACAGTGTTGCTCTCAACAATATGCATTCCATTCTTTTCTCCACTCTCCTTTACTTCTTTCAACAATTTTATTTGCAGGAGAACAAAGACCACAGTTCATTTTAAGCATTCTTTGCACACCACTTCTAGGAGTCTGAGAGGCTGCCACTAAAAGCGACATTGCATCTGAATTACAAAACAAAAGTCTGAGATCTCCACATGACCAATTTGGGATGCTTTCCAAAGCTCAGAAACATCTCTGTGTTACAGGAGCTGTGATTAGTCAAAAGTTTCTAAGGTAATTTTCCAATCCTGATTGCATGTTTTCGCAAGTGTTTTTAAGACTAGTTTTTGCCAAAAGCAGTGATATTCTACTACAATGCATTTGGGGCTTTGACAAACACTAAACTGATATTCCCTAATTTGAGTGAAAACAAGTGATCCTTAGCTAATACCTGTTCCTCAGTTATAGCTTGAGAGGAAGGTCTTTCATTAAACAGCTATCAGAGGCAGAGCATAGTTCCCACTTTCCATTCACATCCATTCTGCCCAGGGTAATTTCATCCCTGGAATAATGTGCTTAACACACATTGAATCATCTGGACACTTCACTAAAGCCACGTCTTGACTTGAGGATTTTCTGTTTTGGTCTAGGAGTTTTCTGAACCTGCTCTTTAATTTCAAATTTAGTACTAGGGATACTATACATTATTAATGGTGTACAATTGCTACAACTAATCACCAAATGCCCAGGGATTCCATGGGTCCAATTATAATGGATTTATGTCATTAATATTGTAATTCTGATGGGAAGACAAGGTGGCATCTGACCTTTGTTTGCATTTGTAAGCATTTTTAGCGAATCTCAATTGAATTTCGCAAATACTGTCAGTGTCTACTTGGGTGTTAAGATAATCCTGTCCTGTAAAGCAGCAGGAAGAAAGGGGGTTGGGGGCAATAACTACAAAAGTGACTGACATATAAAAAGAGAATCATAGATGCACAAAAATTCAGTACCCAGAGCCTTCAGAATTTTTCCCTTATGTACTATTGTAGATTTTTTTTTCACGAATAGTAGAAGGGAGAGAAAATTGAGAAGCAAGAACATCTCAGTGTGAAGTTACAAAACAGGGATATATTTTGTGATTTCATAGTAGAAAACAGGATACATAGTTTACACATAATGAACATAAAATTCATTTCAACTTAATGAATATTAAGTGCAGAATGAAGAATATTAAAATCCCATCAAATCTATGGATTTCATTTATGCATAACTGTTTAACTTTGGTTGGTTCCTTCTGACCTTTTTAAATCTCAATTTTCACATGGTTAAAGTGAGATTAATACCTGTCTTCCCAGCTTATAGAATGTTGTGCCAATAAAAAAATATAACTTTAAATGATGAATGATTTTTTAAAAATTAAGTATAACTGATAAATCCCAATGAATGTTGGGGGACAGAGAAGCACTAAGCACTTATTCCATAATGCCAGCTTTGCTCAAAACATGTCAGTAACTCTATTAAATATCCTTATTCTATTGATGAAACATAGAAGTTACACAGTGCAAAGATAGAAAATCTTTTGTGAGTGAATATGACTTTTGGAGGAAGTTAAAATTCACTGGAGCTAAATCTAGTGACTTAGGAGCTAGGTCAAGCTAGGTCAACAATGGCTTGGGCAAAAAAAGAAAAGGGGATTAATTTGCCTGTGTAACTTTTAGGTTGCCTCTGTATAATTCATATCACAAAGAAAACATGGCACAGAGGGTGAGCTCTGAGTCAGAAACACTTCTATTGTTGCTGTTGCTGTTGTTCAGGCACATACAACTCTTTGTGACCCTATTTGGGGTTTTCTTGGCAAAGATGCTGGAATGGTTTGTCATTTCCTTCATCAGCTCATTTTACAGATGAGGAAACTGAGGCAAACAGGGTTAAGTGACTTGCACAGGGTCACACTGCTAGTGCTGGAAGCCAGATTTGAACTTGGGAAGATGAGTCTTTCTGATTCCAGACTTGGCACTCTATCTGCTGCACCAACTAGCTGTCCTCATAAACACTTAAGCTTAAATAAATCCTACTTGTGATGCTATGTGGCACAGTGCATAGAGCACTGAGCCTGGAATCAGGAACACCTGGGTTCAAATTCAACCTCAGACATTTACTAGCCATGTGACCCTGGCCAAATCACTTAACCTCATTTGTCTTTACTTCCTCATCTGTAAAATGAGCTGGAGAAGGAAATGCAATTCACTCCAATATCTTTGCCAAGAAAATTCCAAATGTGGTCATGAAGAACGGAATACAACTGGAAAATGACTGAGGAGGAAAGAAAAAACAAAAATACAACAAACCTCAGACACTTACTGACTGTGAAATTGGACCAGTCACTTAAGCTCTCTTTATCTCAAGAAACACAAATACTCTAAATTGCAAAGAAAGTACTGATATAATCACTGATAAAGAGAAGTTACTCACTAGAAAGTCACTTTTCAAATGAAATAACTGGTTTTCCTATTTCAAACCCCTCCCCCAATAAGCTATAATCTCATAGCATATTATATTTAGAAATGGAAGAGATCTTTGTGGCCATTGAGTCCAAGATCTTAATTTTACAGATGAGGAAACTGAGGTCAAGAGAGATTTAGTGATTTACCCAGGGTCACACAGTTGAAGATACAAGACAGACTTGAAATCATGTGCTCCTCATATCAAGTCCACTGTCCTGTCCAGCATACATACTGTCCCTTCTCAAGGGAACCGTGCTGGTTTTAACCTTTGTATCCTTAGTGAGTAGCATAGTTCTCTGCACACACTTAATATTCATTGAAAAATTTAGACTTGATTCAGTTTTTAAAAATCCTAAATAATTAGAGTTTTCCAAAAATAGAATAGGTAGCCTTGGGAGGTTATAGGATTTCCCTTAGCTGAAAGTCCTCAGACAAAGCCACACAGTCTACTTGCTAGAGATGTTATAGGGAAGATTCTGTTTAAAGTCCTTGTTGGGGACTTAATGTGCAAAACTATTTATAGCACCCCTTTTGTGGTGACAAAATACTGGAAGCTAAGGGGATGCCCTTCTACTGAGGAATGACTGAACAAACTGTGGTGTATGAATGTAATGGAATATCATTATACAATGAGAAATGATTAATAGCCAGGTTTCAGAAAATCTTGGAATTGTATGAACTGATGCGAAGTGAAATGAGAAGAACCAGAAAGAAAGAAAAAAAAACATTGTACATAGTATCAGCAACATTGTGTGATGATCGACTATGAGTGACTCAGCTCTTCTCTGTAACACAATGATCCAAGACAAGCACAAATGACTCACAAAGGAAAGTGCTCGTCACATCCAGAAAAAGAAACAATGGACTCTGAACGCAGATCGAAGCATATTTTTTTCACTTACTTTACTCTTCTCGTGTTTTTTTTTCCATTGAATCTGTTTCTTTCACAATGGTGACTGAGATGGAAACATTTTTTACACGGCAGTACATATATACACTATATTAAACAGCCTACCGTTTTCAGACGGAGGGAGTGAGAGAAGGATAAAAATTTAAAACTCAAAATCTTATAAAACTGAATGATAAAACTTTCCTGACATGGAGCTACAGAAAAGGTAGAATACTTTAGAAATAGTATTTGTCAGACTACACGGCTCCTGAGGCCCCTTCCAATGCTGAAGATTCTGTGAATGCTTTTATTTGCTTAAAAACTAAATCTCCCTGTCTTACCTAGGAAATGTAGCAGCCACTCTTGGCCCAATCTCACTACTAAGGGACACGGGAACTTTGACCTGTTCCATTTTCTGTTCTAGGTCAGATTGCCCCTCCCTGTCCTAGTTGTTCCTGGTACTCCTGGAGGCTCATCATATTGCTGTCAGACTTAGTTTGAACATTCAAATGACTTATCCTTACTACAGCTCAGAAATCTTGAGCTCAAACAATCTACCAAACTTACTTCCCCTACAGTAAGGTTACAAGTATGTATGTACAACCATTGCCTGGTGATTCTGTGAAACTGAAGGCAATTCCAAAAGAGAAGTTTCAGGCATGCTTTGAATAATAGCAATATCTTTGTAATAAGTAATTCCCCAAATTGACTACTTTGAAGGGAACATTCTCTTTTAGCTGTCCTGATGTTTGTTAAAAAAAAAAAGCAAAGGAACCACACCATCCTGTCATCTACAATTTGGCCATCTATGTGATAGCGCATTGAAAAATTAAAAACTACCCCAAATTTATGACATTTTATTATCCTCATTATTATTACCATTTACCTTTCTCGGCACTTTGGAACTTAGCTACATGATATAGAAGGTGACTAATCTAGTTGGCATGGCTAATCATTTGATGGCCTTCTTGGTAATACAGTAAAGAGATTCTTGGAGGATACAGGCAGTAATTTCAAATCAAGTACACTCTTTATTACCCTCTCCTCAGCCACAAATGTATCATGCTAAAACACTGTTATCCATTCGTGTTGGGGTTGCTGCCTCTTGGTAAAACAAAAACATTTTTGGAACTGTTTACCTATACATGGACTACATGTACAGGGTGAAAGATTTACAGTGGTTACAATGATTAAGTAAATTCTACAATTATTAATGAGTAATGGAAATACTTCAGTGGCCTATTGTTTTCTCACTTCAAATTATACACTATGGGTATAGTTTCCTTTAAAAAAATTTTTAAGTTCCCATGTAGTCACAGACAAAAAGACTTGGCTAGTGGTTCTTAAGGATAGGGAGTCTGTGAATCTGCATTAGAAAAATAAATGCATCTTTATTTTCAATAACCTTTTGGTTTTTTTAAAATTTGATGTATTTTATTTTATGCACTGAAAAACATTATTCTGAGAAGGGCTCCATAGACTTAATCAGACTGCCAAAATGCCCTATGACCAAAAAGATTTAAGAACCCCTGGCCTTGACAGAGCTGCTAATGTCCAAATAAACAAGAGTTTTTGAGTTACTGAAATGTTTTCCATTGCAGATATGCTGTGCAAGTCTATTAAATGCCCTACACATTCAAATAAATTCAAGAAGTATTCATTAAATACCGAAATACTGTATGTGCAAGACTATGTACAGGGTGCTGTGGATATAAAAACAAAAAAAAAATAGTTTTTCTCCTCAAGGAGTTTAAATTCGCCTGGAGCTATATTCTACTTCTAGAGGTTATTACTAAGCTTAGGAAAGATGTTCCATTAGAAGGCCCAGAAAAGACTCTTTTACTATAAGACTTTTACTTTCTTAGCTACCATGGAGATCAAGTCCACTCAGTCATGGAAATACTGCTTAGCCTCATAGAAAGATAAGGAAGAGTTGGGAAAATATCATAAAATCAGAGTCATAGATTGATGGACCCTTGGAGTGGGAAATTGAGATATCTGTTTCTGGAATGATAAGAAACAGATGAAATGGATACACGAAAGTTTACATGGATATATGGGAAGAGCCCAAAATAATTCTGCCAAATACAGATATCAACAGGCCTTGATTTTTAGTTCTTTATTAAATTTGAGTCAAACCCACCAAATCTCATATCTTAACTGGGCATTTTTAAAATTTTGTTCATCTCAATCCCATTCCAAATTAATTTACTGAAAGCTGATAAGACATTTTAAGCCCCAAGCAGAGGAAAAGGAAATCTATTTTCAAAATACAGAACTCAAGGCCCCTGAATGCTGTTTTCCATGGGATATTTCTTTTTCACTTTTTCATTTGAAGAACATAAATTTGAACCTCCTAAAACATCATTTGGTCTTGTTGTATTGGTA
>CM053582.1:248311334-248348188 GCA_028627135.1 Pseudochirops cupreus
TGCTAGTTGTGTGACATTAGGCAAGTCCCTTAATTTTTCTGGATTCATTTTCCTCATTTGTTAAATGAGGGAGGTAGACGAAATGACCTCCAAGGTCCCTTTTGGCTCTCAAACTATAAAATTACAAAGTCTTGGAGGAATGCATTTCATTTAAGCAGCTGCAATACAATGAGATTCTGATGTTAAGTGGTTGATAACATTAGAAAACCATGGATAGATCTGCATTAAATAACGAAGAACAAAATGAACAGAACTAAGAAAATGTTGTCTACGGTAACAATATTGTTTTGAGAACAGCTTTAAGTAACTAAATCATTTTGACTATTGTAAATACCCAAATTAAGCACAAAGGACTTTTGAAGGAAGGTGCAATCTGTATCCAGATAAAGAACTGGTAAATAGAACTAGGTATATAATGTTATTAAACACACGCACATACACACACACTCACACGCATGTGAGTGTGTACTTGAGTGTCTAATGGTAGCCATCTGTGGGGGACAGGAGGAAAAAGAGGAAAAAAAATACATGATAATATTATTATACCTTTAAAAGGAATAGCAAGTTGTACATAACAGATTTGCAGTCTCACATGCAATTACCTTTTTTCTATTTTATATGTTACGGAAATGCTTGTTTTATTTAAGTTCAAAATAAAATAAATAAAATTAGAGGAAAAAAGTATTTTTTTTCCTTTTTGTTGTTATATTACATTATTTTTCAGACACACTTCTCCGCTAACCATTTCCTCTCTCATAGCAATGAACAGAAAATCAACGACACAGTAATCATGTCTGTTTATGTAACATTCTACACCCATAATCCTCTATTTTTCTTTTGAAAGGAGAGAGTCACTTCCTTTCCTGTTCTCCCAGACCAAAAGTAGTCGTTAAAATTACTCCAAATTCAGTTTCTTTTTAGTGTTTGTCTAATTTACTTTTTTCTAAGCAATTAAATATATTTAAGTTATAACATGCTCTTTTATCAGTAAAAGAATTAACTGGAGAATATGTTTAATTTTTTAAAGTCCATAAGCATTTAGTAAGTGTTTATTATGTAACAGTCACTTTGCTAATTACTAGATTTATAAAGAAAAGCAAAAACAACTCCTGCCCTCAAGGAGTTTACAACCTAATGGAGGAGACAACATGTAAATAAGATGAAAGTGTATTTTCAATCCTAAAAGAACCCAAAAGATGATATTGATACATAAAAAAATTTTCAAAGGCACACTTGAAAGGAAAAAAAAGACAATTTAGGAACAAATGACTCTCACAGTAGTTCTCAACCTTCCTAATGCCAGGACTCTTTAATACTTTAATACGTGGTATCTGCATGTGGGCAGACCCACCTGGAGACGGATAGAGAAGCCGTATCTCAGTTCCTAAGACCATCAGAAATAATGTGTTTTCTGATGGTCTTAGGCAACCTCTGTGAAAGGGTCATTCAACCCCCAAAGGGGTCAAGACCCACAGGTTGAGAACTGCTGCTCTAAGAAATACACATGTTCACCAAACACCTGAGTCAGATCACAATCTAAAACATGGATTCTCTCATCACTCTTTGACCGCAATCTCAACATCTGCAAATTAGGTAGAAAAGTTGATTTTCTTTAAGTCCCCAATGTTGTCCTTTGTCACAGCAAGAGCTCATTAAACTTTGAATACTGAACATCATGGAGTTTACAATTAAACTGCAGGACTAATGGTACCATATTATTGGTATCACGCAACAAACTTAACATCATTATATTTTCATGAGGAACAATAAAAAGTGTTCATCAATTATTCACATACTCTTCTCAGCCCACAGGATTAAAAGAAAGAAAAAAAAACTTAAACCTGAGAAAGAGAAATGGTCCCTTAACCTAAATAATGTGTTTGGTCAAGAAATGCATTACAGGGATTATAAATCTTAATTTTCAGATCTTCTGCATGAGGAGTAACCAGAATACTCTATAACCTTTATGGCACTCTTCCATATATTATTAGAGACATTAATGCCTGCAGCTACCATTACAGACAGAAGTCTTGACCAATTAATACTCTTAAGAACAAGACTCTCCATTCTTCATTTGAAGTAGGGCTAAGACACCGAGTCAACTCCGCACACACATTTGGACAACTTATTCAAGGAAAATAGATGAGAGAAAGGCCTGGTGCACAACCCATGATGTCACAGGTAATCCTTTCGAAGTATGGGGAAAAGATGGTTTACTTTGCTGCTCCTTATTGTAAAGGGAAACTAGGGTGTTGTCTAATTGTAAAGCAATCATTTTGCAAGAGAACAGGACTAGATGATGGTGATAGTATTATGCTTATAGAAGGCACTGGCAAATACAAAGTTGAATTCCTCTGGTTCCTTCCTCAATTGTTGGTTTTCAGTTATTTGGAGAGAGAAGCTAACAGAAGTTAATCTGAAATTACAGTGGGGTTTTTTTGTTTTTTTAAAGAAAAGAAACTTCAAAATGGTGCCTCAGTTAATTTAAAGCATGGCAGACTGGATAAGAGACTTGGGTTTCAACCAGATTACAGATACTACCTTCATTCTCTGAACCTCAATTTGCTCAATATGTAAAAGGGAGATAGTAATTGTAATACCTCACAAGAATGTTTTGAGGATCAAATGAAATAATGTATATGAAGTGCATTATAAACTCTGAATCACTATAGAAATGAGTCATTACTGTTAGCATCATCATCACAAGAGCCATCGTTACTGTTATTAATGGACACTCTGTTACAGTTCTCTACAGAGTGCCTACTTTTGCTTGAGGTGCCCACTCAGCAGAGGTCAGCTACAATATCTATTACTTCAATACTGGGAAAAGATTTCATTGTAAGGTGTTCTTCTTTGTGATGTGGCTATTGAAAGTCGAGTATATCCTGCAAACCATGCTGGTTCAATATAAGTCAAATAATTCAATGTAATTGGTCAAGTATTTCTAGAGATGTGCTTATTTTCTAGCACTATACTAGGCACTGTGGAGAGTGGATGTAATCAAAATATGAGATATTGTTCATGCCTTCAGAATTTACCATTTTATAAGACTTTGAGTGAATGTTATTTTGACTATTATAAATACCCAGATTGACTATAAAGGACAGATGAAGAAAGATGCCATCTGCATCCAGAGAAAGAACTGATAAAATAGAAGTATGCATAGAATAATTTTACATATATATTATATGTAACTATTCGTGGGGTGGGAAGAAAAAAGGAAAAAAAAAGAAATTTACATGATAATTTTGTTGCATATTTGAAAAGAATAGCAAGTTGTACATAGATTTGCAGTTTTATGTGCAATCATCCTTTTTATTATACTGTGTCATGGAAATGCCTGTTTTCTTCCATAAATTAAAAGTAAAATGAATTTTTTTTTAAAAAAAAGCATAACTGTAGAACCAGAAGGGACATTGGATATCATCCAGCCCAACTCCCTTTACAGATGGAGACTAGAGAGAATGAGTGTCTTGTCCAACGTTGACAGAAATAATGAAAGATTCAGGATTTGAACATAGAACCTGTAACTCTAAACCCAAATGCTTTTCATACAGCACAATGCTGGACATGTATGATACAATGAAAATAATAATGAGCCAATGCATGATTAAGCGATTGGTAGTAGAGATGATAAAGATATAAATAAGATCAAAGATCAAAGGAGGGAGAGCTCAGTGTGAACTGGAGACATTAGACAAAGTATCACCAGAGAAATGAGGGTTGAGTTTAGTCTTAAAGAACCATAAGATTCCAAAAGGCTGAGAAGAAAGGAGATACCATTTCAGGTAGGAGAAATAGCAGATGTGTTAAAGTAGGTCAGTGGAGACAAACTTGGGTATGTGTTGAGGAGAAATGGGAGCTGGGGCTGATTCAAATATTGAAATATCACAGCTACAAAGAATATTAGACATGATGACTACCAATCTTTTTACCTTCCTTTAAATCTTTTTATTATTACTTTGAAACTGATATCCCACTGATACCGTACTCTACTGATCAGCTTCAAGTTGTCTGTTTTGGAGAATATTCTCTCTGGTTCAAGAAGACATTTGGAAACTACTTTAGATTAAACTTCTAGTCTTCTGTAATCTCTATTATATAGTGGCCTACAAGATCATCAGATAGTCATTTAGGAAATCGTGGATGCTGATGATTGGTTTTCAGAAGTGTGCAGATGCAAGAAGACATACATGAGTTATTTTGAAGAACTGGGCCAGGTCTGTAAGCAAATGATTAACCTAGAGAGGTCCGGGTCTTATGTCAGTCTATACCAAAGAAATCCTACACTTACTAAAGCTTAACTAGTAATATCAGAGATGAAAGATTCCACTAAATTCTGCTATCTGAGTAGCACCACATCTAACAATGTACTAATAGATCAAGAGGAAGAAAATTGAATTAAGGCCAACAAAACCTTAGAGACTGGAAGATGTGAAACAATGTCTATGTGATAATAAACTTTCCCAGAAACCCAAGTCCTAAGAAAATGGCTCCTTAGGTGGTTAGGTGCCTTAGGGCCACCCGTCTATCCAACCTCTGTATGATTTCAGGTCCAAAAGATATTTGGCTTTACTAACACATTTAAAGGTGTAAAAGCAATTTAGGAAAGTCTTCATAAACTCCAAGCTAGAATCTAGTTTGTATACGGAACCCTACTTTGTAATTCTTATGTAAATGTTAAAAGTCCCATCCTGAAAACTGGGCAGCGCTTTGAGAGGCTCAAGTTTCCATTATTTCAGAGAATCCTTGGGGACAATTTCCTAAAGCTATTCTTTGTGAAATTTTGGCATGAGAGAAAGGGCCAGAATATATAGAAATGGCAAGGGGAGGGTAGAGGAGATAGCACAGTGCAATGGAACTATTATTGTCTAGAGTTCAGGTTGATAGGCTTATTGAATCATTAGATTTAGAACTAAAAGTGACCTTGAGTTCAGCCCCCTTATTTTTCAGATGAGAAACTGAGATCCAATGAGGGTAAATGACTAGGCAACTAGATGTTACAGTAGCTGGAGCACTGAGCCTGGATTCAGGAAGACCTGAGTTCAAATCCAACCCCAGACACTCACTAGCTACAGTAACCCTAGGCAAGTCATTTACACTGTTTGCCTCTATTTCCTCATCTGTAAAAAAATCAAACAAATCATGGTCATATTGATGATACCTTTCTTCTCGGATTGTTATAGGGATGAGATATTTGCATAGCACTTTTGTACAGCTAGCTATTATTGTCCAGGGTCACACACAACACATAAGTGGCAGAGCTGAGATTTAATCCCAGGTCTTCTGACTCCAAATCAGTATTCCTTTCACTGTTATGCTGTCTACTTATGCTCTGCTTATTCCATATCTTGCCTCTTTCCCAAGTCATTTCACCTGGGTGGATTTCCATTTCCTCATATGTAAAACGAGGAGCATTAGACTAGGTAACTTCTAAAGTCCCTTCTAGTCCTAAATTTATGATTTCATAATTACTAAGGAAACAGATTTTTGTCTTCTTTCTACAGTATTTGAAGTAATCTTTTTTCTATGATATATAGTCATTTTACAATTCCATTTTGTCTTAAAAGTTTTCCCTTTTGAGAAAATTTGACATATGAAAATTCTGACATACAGATAAAATCATGAAAAAGTGTTTATTGTTTATCAAATAGTAGAATTCTTTTAAATCCCTAGCTTTTTAAAATTAAACTCATATTTTAAAGTATTTTTTTCTCTTATGTAAGCATAAATAACATCTGAATAGCGGTGATGCAGTGGAAAGATTGCCACGCCTGGAGTCAGGAGGACCTGATTCAAACCTGGCCTCAGATACTTACCAGCTGTGTGACCTTGGGCAAGTCACTTAACCCTATTTATCTCAGTTTCCTGATCTGTAAAAATGAGCTGGAGAAGGAAATGGTAAACTATTCCAGTATCTTTGCACCCCCCATAAAAAAAAATCCCAAACCCAAATGGGGTTGTAAAGAGTGGGACAGGACTGAAATGACTGAACTACAACAACAAAAGCATTACTTGACTGTGCCAATATGGACTTTTAAGAGAGGGAGTAGAGATCTAACTTAATTTTAATCCAAATATTAATTACTTACTATAAACCTAACCTGCCCTACATATGACTCTGCAATTTATCTTTTTTGTTGGCACAGTTACTGGGATAATAACCTCTAGGTAGGTTATTTTGAAATTAAAAATTCTGATCTCATCTTTAGTTTTGTTTTGTTTTGTCTTCATTTTATAATCATCTAGAAAGGAAATGCTAGGGAAGAGTAGAGAGGATCTGTGGAAAAAATTTTGGAATGAGTTTCCCTAACACAATGTTCTAAGGAATATTTATGTCTATTTAATTTCTAGCAGCATTGAAATTGATACATCACACTCCTTACACACAAAATCTCAAAGTGCTTTGGAAAAAACTAAACATATATTTGGAAATCACTTCATTAACCCACGAAAGGGAGCTGTCATCTCTAGTGTACAAGAGAGCAATACTTTCAAACAAGACAGTAAGGCAATAGGACAATGAATGGAATTTTTTTTTCCAACTTGAAAAAACTTAAAACCAAAAGGAATTACTGAAATGGAACATGGCAGGAAAGGGAAAGGAGCACACTTATTAAATACCCACTATATGTCAGGCACAGTGATAATCACTTTACAAATATTATCTGATGGCCAAGAACTCCAGGATTAACAGAATTTGGGTCCCTCTGTCATGTCTCGTTCATTGATGAAATGAAAGAAAATAAGCCAAGTTATAAGGAAATTACCATCTCGAGAATCAAAGAATCTTTGATCTTCCCCAAAGGTCAGAGACTCAAATAAAATCAATATTTATTGAACAGTATCGACGTGCAAGACATTGTACTAGCTTCTGTGGAGGATACAAGGATTAGGCTAAGATTTGATTTCTAACTTGAAGGAACTTAAATGATATAAAAGCATTCTCTATTAACCACATTCATTGAAAAATCACTCAGCTTAGTCTCTCTGTCGCTGTCTCTCTTTCTGTCTCTGTCTCTGTCTCTCTGTCTGTCTCCCTCTCTGTCTCTATCTCTCTCTCTTCGTGTCTCTCTGTCTCTCTCTCTTATACATACACGCATACACATACACACACACACACACACACACACACACACACACACACACACACACACACACACACACACACAGAGCCAGGATACATCAGAGGTCAGAGTTAAATCCAGGTTTCCCTTACTCAGAGGCTTGCTTTCTAGCCACTATGCCAGAGTTTCATGGTCATTAAGATACAATGGTGATTGCAAAATCCCCATAAATATCTCCCCTATGTACTGAGGATAAGGGAGAGGCTGGCATCCAGCAGAATATCATCCAGTCCCCAGAGGCTTGTGTTCACAGATAAGAAAGCATGTTTAATAAGATGATGTAGGAGAGAAATTGACAACACACATGCTTCTTTAAAACACAGTCTCTTACGCTTTTTTCTCAGCATATTCACAAATAGTATCGATCTGCATAGATGTAATATTAGCTATGGATAATAATTTCTTTGGGCTCTCCCACCCCAAACCTAGTGTTTGACACAGTGGTTTACACAAAGTATCATCAGTAAATATGTCTGACTCATTGGAATAAACCCAATAATACAACGCACCCAAATCCATGCAAAGCATTTCCTCTTTTCAACTACTTGGTAAATGGTCACTTTGGTGGCATTCAGCAGAAAGCATTTATTTTCTTAAATGAGATTTCCCATCTTCCAGGCTCTGCCAAATCTTTAAAATCCATTTCAGTTTTCTCCCAGAAATTTTGTACTTGTTTGCAGAGGCAAAATAACTCCTGATTTGAGAAGGGAGACCCAATTACTCCCTTGCTTACTAGCTTCCTTCACTGTAATTCAAGAACCAGTGAATATTCTGGCTGTTCACTGGTACCTTTCAGTATTAATGAAAATACCAAGCCAGACCTCAAATTTCAGAGTGCACTATGGACAGTGGTAGATGCCAGCTCCTGTCGGCATGGCAGAAAGGGGGATGCATGCTGATAATATTCATGCAGCATGCAGATCACAAATATTTACTTTTTCCCCCCACAGAAATGCCAGGGGACACTAGTGTTTCTGTTTGAACAGTGCTGTGAAGCAAGGTTCCTTGAACAAGCATGAAAAGCTTTGCATAAATAAGCTCTTTTATGATTAACTCTGCCATACATCAGGCCATAGAGGTTTTAAAAAGAATAATGTTTTGGAGGTAAAATATACTAAGCTATTTAAATGTAACTCTAGTCCCAAATACAGGTCTGTATTTCCCCAATGTAAAAACATCCGTGAACTGATTTGATCTTTGGTGGAATGTGCTTATTAGCCAGTGATAACCTTTGGGAATAACTGAAATCTTTCCCAAAAACTGAATGCCTGTCTCTGTCTGTCTCTGTTTCTGTCTCTCTGTCTCTCTATCTGTTTCTGTCTGTCTTTCTCTCTGTCTCTCTCTCTCTCCTACTACTTAAATTTAAAAAAAAATAGATACTTGGCCAAGGCAAAACCTTGGCTTCAGTACTGTTGATTTACTATTGAGAGTTCAGATGATTGATGCACATCTCAAGCAAATGAATCAAAGGTATCTTCATCTGAAGCCTGGGGACTAGTCTCATTGCCTTTTAATCTTGTTACAATTTTTTTGCTGAATGTTTCATGCCAGGCAAGGGTATAGAATGCCTCTTATTCAAAAGTCTCTGAATCATAGATTGCATCAACAGAAATTCTGAGCCAGCAACTCAGAGCCTTTATTAATCCAAATCCAGGGGTAGTCGACAAAACATTTGACAGGAATTCAAGCAAGAAGATAATCTTTCATAATTTTAACAGTGAAGGGGGAGGACTTAGATCTATCAAATGGAAAGGGAACTCCTAATTAAATTTCCTTCTTTGGTTTCTTATTAAAGATGCTACCAGATTTAATTATATTCAATTAATGATTGTATTTGGATACATTTATGTGTTCAGAGCTTGAAAATGAGGTTAACAAAGCTAAAAAAGAGAAAATGCTGGTGTCAGTTTGACTTTTAAAGAACCAGGGGCACATGTGAACTTCAAGTTGTGTCCTGACATACCAGGGTTTCTTTTTCAATGCTCTGCTGTTTTCATAGCTCAAACTGGGACCTACAAGCTTTCTATACTTCCCAAGTGAGGTGATCTGCAGCAAATTCTACATGCTAGCCACTTTTTCTAAGCTTTGCAAGTTCCTGACCCAGGTTTGGGAGCATCAGCTTGTCTTTGATTAGGTATTCCCGCACACTGTTGCTGGATTAAGGCACTAGTACCTGACTAGGAGGTTCTGCACTTTCTGATCAATTGAACTGCTGGATCCCTTTGGTCTAGGATTCTTTCTCTGCTCATTTCACTGCAGGCTTTCATCCTGGGCTGAAACCTAGAACTAAATCCATACTCTGCTCTTGGGCTCAGAGCCACATAGCTCCTCTTTGCTACTGAACTTGCTCCTTGCTCAGAAAATAGTTAGGACCTGTTAGCTATAGACAGACAGACAGAAAGAAAGAAAGAAAGATAGATAGATAGATAGACAGATTGATTCCTCATCAATAAAATGGACTGGATGAGAAAATGGCAAACTGTAGTTACCTTTGCCAAGAAAACACCAAATGGGGTCACAAAGAGTAGAACAGAACTGAAATGACTGAACAACAACAGATTGATAAAGTAGACAGATAGATATGTGTGTGTGTATATGTGTGTGTATCTTCCTTCCTCATTGTGACCTGGAACTGAGTAACAGGTGATAGAGCTGAAAGATCGTAACATTCCTACACATTGGATTAGTTCAGGAATCTCCTGGGGTTTCTTCCTGCCCTGTAGCTTCCTTCCCTAGTGTTCAGTATTAGCTCTCTTTCAGTTCCTAGGTATTAGCACATAACTCCTGGTTACTCCCATCCCAAGTGATTGCCTCCCTGTAGACCTCTCTGTTGGTCTCCCTCAGTTACCCTTGGCTGGAAAAAAAAAGGCTCACTACGGCTTTTTCTTGGCTTTCCCAATCTGAATTCAGTGTGATGTTTTCTGGAATCTAGAGCTTTGTGCAAGCGGTCTAGGGGAAATCAAGGGGAATTCAAGGGGAATTCAGGCCATATTTCTCCCTCTTACTCCATCATCTTGATTGTGCTCAATAATTTTAAGAGTCTAAAGACGTCCTTAGATGAAAAAGTTCGAGTACTGTCCTCAGTCATCACAACAGGGAACAACCTATGCAGAGATATGACCTGGTGACTGTCTTTAGAGATGTTGTAGCATCTACCTGCTGAAGGTTATAATGCTGAAGAGATAGAAAAGAAAACTCTTGCTAATGAAGTCCTTGATATTGTCATATAATCCAAAATCGGAAACAAATATTATTTTATTAATGGAAATGACATTAAGGAAAACATGTAACCATCTGCTTTGCTACTTCACAGCAGAAGCTAAGAGGCCTTCCCATGTGACCAGTAGTCACAACCTCTGCTATGCATTTCTTCCCTTTATAGAAAGGGGCTTCTAGAGAACAGAGACTTTTTGTTTTCTATTTCTATCCTTTGTACTTCGTAATACTGCTTTGTATATAATTAATAAACACAAAACAAATGCTTTTCCTTCTATTCGGTAATTTTTTGCCCATAGTCAGAGAAGTAACAAGTGGAAGAGCTAGGATCTAAACAGTCAAGTCAACAAGCATTTAGTAAGCACTTACTATGCACCAGGCACCGTGCTAAGCACTAGGGTTACATATGCAAGCAAAATGAAAAAGGGGGAGACAGCACATAAAATGGAACTGAAAAGGGTAGGGAGAAGGTACCTATGTACACAGCAGCACCATGATAAAATCCTGAAAATCAAAAGTAAAGTAAGAGGAACGAAGGATGTTGGCCTTGGACCTTTCCTCAGAATGGAAGCTCTGGGAAGAATTCATACAGATGCTCTGCCTACAAAGCCAGTAACACTGCTCATCAACTTTTTATGAATAGCCTGAATTTACATAGTAAATGCCCTTGTTCATGTTATTCTACATACCTGAAATACCCTCCACTTCCATCTAACTCATACGTATTCTGCTAGTCCAAATTTAATGTTTACCACCATGAAATTTTTCAATGTACACGTTTTGATATTGCGTTTTGTACTATTTGGGAGAATTTTTTCATTATTTTGTGCATATGTATGAAATATGCTTCATGTGGTAGTTTCTTTTTCTTTCACATTCCTACTCTCCTCCATCTCTTTCTCTCTGCCTCTGTCTCTCTGTCTCTCTCCCCCTATAGTTAAGTGGCACCATAGATAGCAAACTGAACTTAAAGTAAAAAAAAAACAAAACACCTCAGTTTGAATACAGCCTGGGATATTTACTAACATCTGGTAGCTGTGTGAAACAGAACAAGTGGCTTAACTTCTGTCTACTTCAGTATGTTCAACTTTAAAAAGGTTATAATAAGAGCACCTACCTCACAGGGCTATTGGGAAGATCGAGTGAAATAATGTGGAAGGTACTTAGCACAGTGTCTAGTACATTTTGTTGTTCAATCATTCAGTCATGTCCAACTCTTCATGACACCATGGACCATAGCATGCCAGGCCCTTCATTTCTCCACTATCTCCCAAAGTCTGTCCAAGCTCATATTCATTGCATCTATGACACTATTTAACCATCTCATCCTCTGCGATCCCCTTCTCCTTTTACCTTCAATCTTTCACAACATCAGCATCTTTTCCAATGAGTCCTGTCTTCTCATTATGTGGCCAAAATATTTAAGCTTCAGCTTCAGTATTTGACTTTTCAGTGAATAGTCTGAATTAATTTCTTTAAGTATTGACTGGTTTGATTTCCTTGTATACTTGTTTACTCCCCTCCCTACCACAGGTTGGCAGGAATTTAAAGCCTCAGGTAGGGTGTGAAGGGATTATCTTGGAATTTTAAGGGGAAATTAGTCTCTGAGTCCATTCATCTAAAGCTACAGCTCATAAACCACCACCAACGACCCTCTCTTTAATAGTCAGCCAATAAAAAGTAAACTCAAAGCAAAAGTATTTACCAAGATTGTGTAAGAAAAGTAACTACAAAATATTCCCACTAACAAACTAGGCCTACTCAAAGCATCTGTAGGAAGGTTAGGCAAACTTTTATAGTACACTATAGCGAAGCACACTAGGGAACATGTGAGATCAATGCATCTCATAAATCTGGAGCTGCAGGATCCCAGTGTCTTCTCATGAAGTTCTAATGCTCCTCCCGTATGGGCAAAGCATCTCATCTCAGCTTCACAGTTAGTCACTCTGGGTCTGTTTTCTGCACTGATATTCTCTCAGTTGCTAGGATCAATTCTCTCCCTGTAAATATAGTGAACTCTCTTCTCTTCTGCCAGGGGTCATGATGCTTAAAGCTCCAATGCTGCCTTTTTGTGTCTCTGTCTTTCTGTGTCTGTGCCTGTGTCTGTGTCTATCTGGAGAATGTCTCTGCTCTCTGGTGGATATAGTGTCTTCCACCTGGTGAGAAATTCTGCTGAAAGATATCATGACTAACGGGGGAAGGGGTAGGTGGGGGAAGGAGAAAAACTCCTCCCACCCCCCCATCCCCCACATCTTTTAGTAGGGATGCAAGTGATCACCCTCATAAAAGGTTTTTCCTGCCTCAAACCTTTGAAATCTTCAATTGTCATCAGGGCTTTTCAGAGTTAATTTTCTAAAGGTCTCCAAGAGTGAGGTGAATCTCACCCAGGCAACGGCCAGCTACCCTTCCAATTTAATCAGAGAATATAAAGGCCTCGGTATTAACTTTATTTAGACCTTACTTTCTGTGATTACAACAGTGAGGTGGGGAATCTTCTTTACTGCATAGCGCAGTATGATATATATGAGTGTTCTGTGTGTATGTTGAGAAGCTACTTGGTATAGGTTATATAGTCACCTTTGTGGTTAGAAAAAACATGTTTAAGTCTATCCCTGACATATATTGTATGACCCCAGGCAAAGCAATTAATATCTCAGTGTCTTAGGCAACTAAGAAGCTAAATTGTGTAAGTTTCCCATCTGTAAGAGTAGGAGTAATTTCATCACCAGGGCATCCCTATACTAATGAAATCACATTCCTAGACAAAGAATACTCATGTGTGTGCGTGCGTGTGTGTGTGTGTGTGTGTGTGTGTGTGTGTGTGTGTAGGGAGGGAGAGAGAGGGGGAGAGACAGAGACAGAGAGAGACATGGTGCTAGGTAAGTTTGTCTACATCCCTACTTAAAAACAAACAAACAAAATTAAAAGTCAAGCCTAAAAAGTTCTGTAGACAGCCAAGAGCTCCTGGGATTTCAGGCAGGAAGAAGTTTTGTGGAGAATGACTCCTATTAGTCCTACCAAAGGATACAATTGTTTGTGTGGATTTTTCCTCCTAGCTTCCTTCCCCACTTGGCCAAGACATCTTGTACCAGAGCTACTCGTCCAGTAGGGGGCACTGCAAGAGTGAGTAGGGACATGATCTACCTATGTACACTGGCACATAGTGGCAACATTGAAGGCTGGATGCACTTTCAAGAGGCATGATTCCCGGAGATAGATATTCATACATAAATACATAAATAATGCATATTCATGCATGTATATCTATGTATTTAGATATGGTCCACTCTTGAAGGGTAGCAACTTTTATTCTATTGAAATTTTCTACAATTCTTAAGCAGTTCAAAGTACATTATAAGAGAATCACAGTGCAATATTCTTCCGTAGATCTAGGTTATTTAACGGACTCTTTAAGTTCAAGTTGAATCCAATTAATTTTTTAAAGAGTGAACCTGTTTAAGGCAAATAGCTAGACAGGCTATTCTTTGAAAATGTTTTTCTCCTCCACTAGGTTTTGTAATTCTTTAAACAAAGGAAAGATGTCCCTTATGTGCAAATGCATAGCACTAGTAAGTGGAAGGGTGGGCTACCATTCACTGGAAGTCTTCAAACAAAGGCTGGATAATTACTTATCTTTCAATGGGAACTCCTTTCTTGAAAGTCTTGGACTAAATGCTTACTGAGGGATCTTTCAACTCTAAAATTTTCTGATTTAATTATCCAGAAGTCCCATAGTGTCTTTTCCACTTGGTCACATCTGAATTCTCTCTGAGTTCTTCCCTTCCTTCCCTCCCTTTCACTGCTCATTCTGCTGATGTCTTCAGATTAACTACTGGGTAATGCCACTGGATACCCTGGCTTGAAAACTGGGGGCAAAGGGGAGTACTGAAGATAACCCAAATATTAATTTGATATGTTCTACATTCTGCCCTGGGGAAGAGTGAAAACAAGAAGGTATAAATAACTTATGTTAGAATAAGCTTCTGAGAAAGAAGGGTTAGGATGTGGGTTCCTGCAATAGATGAAATTTTAAAAGGAACTTCCAATATAAGTTGTCAGCTCCTCAAAATGAAAGCTATTCCTGATGATGGCTGTTCCCCTGATCTTGGTGCACATACAGTACAGGGCCAGCCAGAAGTCAGACCAGAATTTGGATATTAGGCATTTGCCGAGGAAGACTAAGCACAAAGGGCCAACAGAGCATAATATTAGAAGATTAATTCACTGATCAGGCTACTTTACATGCACAACAATTTTATTCTTCAAAGTGGAAGGAAAGATGAAGTTCAGTGAAAGAAAGTTAAAAAAAAATAGCAGAGAAAATTTTAAAAATTTGATATAGTCAGATTTAATTTTGTCAAAATGAATTGCCCACATAACATCTATGATCACTATCACAAACTGCATTCACTCTAATGCCTCCTTTCCTCTTTTTCTCTGCACCTGCTCTTAATGTAACCTTTATAATGTGACCATTTATTTTCAGCATTCTTCAAATTTACTCTGTTGCCCAGATTCTAAGATTTGCAGCATTTCTTTCTTTTAGTAGTATTCTTACACTCCATTCTGCTGTAATAACTTTATTATGTATCATTCACATCTTGCCTCCAAATAAAATTGAGATACATTTTAAATTGAGGAAAATGTGAGGTATGCACACATACATAATGTGTAGAATGGAAAAATTTAAAGAAAGAATAATTATAAAATAGACCAAAGCAGACAGAATGCACTGTCTCAGAAAAGACCAAGTAATATTTATAAGCAGATAGAATGTCAGAGGGCAACCTGAAGGCTTTCATACCAACATCAATCAAATAACAGTTTGAGGCAACAACTGTAGGAAAAAACATTATTTTGAATGTCCTTAAAGGATATTTCTCTTAGAGTCCTGCCCTCTCATTCTAAAATACCAAAGAAGCAGGTTAAGGGAATGAGAAAAGCTTTTGCTTTTAGCTTTTGAGTCCAAAATGTTAAATGCTGATAAAGTTATTAGCAATGTATATAATACTATCAATGTTGTAAAGACAAACACCACTTTGACCCGTGACACCAAGGACCGATGATGATGCAGGTAATGGACTCAAGACGAATAAGACGACATTTTTGGACGTGGACAATGTGGGTATTTTTGCTTTGCTATGTATGTTTGCTATGAGGATTCTTTTTTTTTTTTAATAGGAAGTGGAAGAGAATACACTCATTAGAAAAAAAACTTAAGATGTAGTTATATAAGAGTTACAAAAGGAGTAGTAGATTGTTTTCAGGTTTACGTATATTCAATCTGTTTCTAGCCCATCATTCCAACCTTCTCTCCTACTATTCCCTTGCACCATTGATCTGTTCTTATCATATTGGTCTTCTCATTGACCACCTCATATGTTGTATTTCCTGCCTCCATGCTAGAGTGGGTTGTTTTCCCTTCCTCTTAGTTAGCCACAGGATTAGGATTAAACAGTCATTCTACTAGAATTTAGAGTTGGAAGAGATCCAGTCTCCACATTTCACGGAAGCAGATACTGAGTCACAGAGAGTTTAAGTGGCTTACCCAAGGACATACAGGTAGTAAATTTCAGAGGTTTGATTTAAAACTCAGTCCTCTGACTGTTTCCTGAACTCTTTCCATTGCAAAGTTTTTATAATCAATTTATTTAAACTTTTGATTCCTTCTACCCTGGCATCCCCCACCTACCTTCCCTCACTAGTTTGAATTGTCCACACCCTCCCATTTGATATACATTTTACTCTTTACACTGTTGTTTTACCTATATTTTAAACATTCTAAATGTAGGGATATACTTCTCTTGTGTGCTCTAAATTGTTCAGCACAGTATAGAACATACTAGTCATCAACTAAAATATTGACTAATTGATTTGTTTATTGATCAAGTAGGTGGCATGGGAGATGATGGGAAAGGTGGGATTTTATTTTGAAAGAAAAGAAAGAAAAATGACTTCATATTTCTTTACAGCTGGACCTGATGAAAGAAGGCCTCCCTGCTCCTTTGTGGCTGCTCTAGTTGCCAAAATGTGTTTTATACAGAAGTTGATGGGCATAAGTGTTATCTTAATTCTAAGCAAATCCACTTGTGGCAAACTGTGAGCTGCTCCTTTAGGACCCTATGGAAATGAGTAAGGAAAGTGGGGCACTTTAGAATAATAATGAAGGCACTAGAGAGAAGAGACTGACCCAAGGCAGAAAAGAAAAACCGATGTTTTGTTTTTTAAAGAGCTACTTTGTAATATAATGTAGAGAGAAGTTGGATATTCAATAACCTCATTAAAAATCCACCCAAAATGAGTAAAAATAGATGTCTGGCTTAAAGCACATTACTGCCCACAGTGCTGCTAGTTTGTCCGAATTTAATTGGCTTTAAAAGAAAACTGGCTTGCTGAAGAGAAACTATATGAATCTCACTCCTTTCTTTCCTTGACTAACTCTAGCCAGAAAAAGCAACACATTTAAGGTCTCTGGTCCACATTCTGACTGCTCATGCTCCAGAAGGGCAGACCTTTCTCTTTCTTGGAGCTGAGACAAAAAAGTTGCTACCTTCCTCTGAGACCTCTTTGTTATACCAAATAGTGAAGTCAGCAACATGGCAGGCCAGAGTAGACAGCCAATAAGAGTGAAGGCTCCTCCTCTCGTCCTCCCTCCCACGCCAATACCCAACTCATCCTCAAAACTTTGTTTCTTCTACTGCCTGAAATTTCATGATTAGAGAGCCCACCCCCCCTCTCTCTTTCTCTTTCCCTGGAAGGGGGTACATCTTCTTCTGGAGCTCCCTGTTAAAATACAATACTTCACAAAATTTATGAAATTTGACATTAAACACCTTACTCTATATTAGCCTTTCATTAGCTTCCAATAACAAAGAACAGAAACCAAGTCTCTGAAAGGATATATATGGAATAGAGAGAAGGAGGGGAAAAAGAAAAGAAAAAGAAAGGATGCATGGGATGCTTCCAGGGTCAGGGTCCAGCTGGGGCCTAGGTGGAAAGGCTATTCATGCCCTGACAGTTGCGAAAGGGTTTTTGTGTCTTTTATGTATTTAAGGTTTCACCTGTTCTCAGACATGCCTCCAGAGTTAAAGGGCTTTATCCTTTCTTCTGAGAAGGTGCCTCCATTCCTTACATCTGTGGCAAGATCATCTTCTCCATTCATATAATATAGTCCAGATAAGGTATCTAAACATTTAGCAGGTCAAAAGAGAAGGCCTAAGCAAATTAGAGTTACTATGGACAACCATGAGGGCTCAAACAGAGACCTCAGCTGCAGAAGGATGGAGAACATAATAAGGTTACTCTGAGTTGCAACTTCAGGGAGAGATAAACTCTTTTTAAAAGTTTGTCTTTCCATTGTTCACTGAAATTTACTCAAACTTAAATACAATTTTATGTTTTTGGTTGTATTTTATACTTTTGAAAATGCTTCTATGTAGATTTGATTGACTACTCAAAAACAAAATGAAATAAAAACAGCCTGTTAAGCTTTTAACTTTAATGTGTGCTCCCTCTTCATTGTTCAATTACTGAGCTGTGTTTGACTATTCTATAATGTCCATGGGTTGTTGGCAAAAATACTGGAGCAGTTTCCCATTTCTTTCTCTAGCTCATTACAGATGAAGAACTGAGGTAAACAGGATTAACTGATTTGCCCAGGGACACACAACTAATAGGTGTCTGAGGTCAAATTTGAACTCAGGTCTTCCTAACTCCAGGCCCAGCACTCTTATCTACTGAGCTATCCAGCTGCCCCAAGATTCATGGCTATTGAGTACCTTGACTGAGTTCACCAAATATACAGGGGAGGGTGGGGATAGTCAGACTTAGATCTTCAATAAACTTCAGGAATTCCTATTACTTAGAGGATCAAATACAAAATAATCTATTTGGTATTTAAAGCTATTCAAAACCTTGATCCAATCCACTTTTCCAGTTTTATTACACATTACATACCACTTACACATTCTATTGTTCAGTCAAACTGTCCTACCAGTCAATCCTCACACCTGACAGTCACTCTACCCTCTCTTCTCTGTGCCTTTGCATTCTTTACTTGGGAATGAACTAATCTTCTCACCTTTGCCTCTTAAAATCCCTAGGTTACTTTACAGTTCAGCTCAAATGTCATTTCTAGCTGCTAGTGTTTCTTTTCAGTTACCTTGAATTCCTTTCTTTCTATATTTTATAAAATTTCTTCAGACACATTTTTACACATTGTCTTTTCCCAGAGAATGTAAACTCCTTGAGGGCAGAAATTATCACATTTATTTCTTTGTATTTTCAGCACCCAGCCCAGTGCCTAGAATACTTAATAATGATTGTTGATTGAAATCATGGTTTAGTCTGGATTCAAGCCCCTCTTCTATCACTTAAGAGTTTTGTGACATTGAACAAGTTGCTTATGTCTCTGTGCCTCAGTTTCCTCATTTCTCAAATGAAGAGGTTATATTGTACTACCTATAGTGTCCCTGGCAGCCTGATGACCTGTCCTACTGACTCTTACAGCAATGTCTTTCTATTATTGCTTCCTATAAAGTTGTAAGACCCATGAGATATGATGCAGCTTGGTCAGTCAGGAGAGAGTATACTGACCATTGAGGAAGGTTTAAAAAGTCAAAAATGATTTCTTTCCAAGAAGATGGAAATAAAGCTTGTTAGTTTAATTGCATAAGCAGGAAGAAAATGTCTTTTCCTTGGCTTTCCATCTCTCCAGTTTATATAACTCGAGACCATCCATAACCTATGTACTTTCTGGGCAAAGATAATGGAAATATTCTCTTCAACGAGTTCACAGAGTTCATTTGCCAGGTTTTGGGGGACTTTTTTGAAATGAGAAAGGTTTTCCATCTGGCTTTACATGAATCAAAGTATCCCTGGAGTCACTGAATATGCATTATATACCAAAAACATTGACTCAGTCTAGAGCAGCAGTTCTCAACCTGTGGGTTATGTTCAATTTGTAACAATGAAAATACATCCTGCATATCAGATAGATTCATAACAGTAGCAAAATTACAGTTATGAAGTAGCAATGAAAATAATTTTATGGTTGGGAGTCAGCACAACATGTGGAACTGTATTAAAGGGTCATTGGCATTAGGAAGGTTGAAAACTACTGGTCTAGAGGAAGGAATATTTGGCTTGAAGTCAGAAGAACTGAGTCCCTGGGCTGCCTTTACCATTATCTGTCTGTATGACCTTGGATAAGTCAAAGAATCTTTGTTCTTCCATTTCATCATTTTGAAGGGATAACAATAAATCCTACTGTCGCTCCTTTACAAGGTGCAATGAAAATAAATAAAGACAGAAGTTTTGAGAGTACAGTTTGTGGTAATGGATATTCTGGGTAATGCTCCCTATCTAAGTGCAAGGCACCATCAAAGAGAGGCCACTCTACACTTGTTATCTGTATGGCACTGCAGGTGTTTAGTGTTTCTTTTTCTTCGTGTTCTAATCTTTCCAATAACTCTCTATCAGAGTCAGACACACAAGGGTCAGTGCTCCTTCTGACATGAATGCAGCCTTTTCAACTCATTTCCTCATACCTACTGACATTTCTCAATTGGCCCACCCTTGCTACACCCTTGAACCCACTTGCAAACAGTCACCTGACTCTGATATCTTGAGGTTCTCCTTCATGTCCTGATTAATTTTTTTTTAAATCAGCCTTTAAAGAGATTTGTTGGAGATCACCTGAAATAACCTGTAGAAAGTGTGCTGACTTTGGAGTCAGAAGGTCTCTGTACATATCTAGATTTTACCATGTTTTACCTTTGTGACTTTAGGCAAATCCCTCTGTGGGATGTCAGTTTCTTCATCAGCCAAACGACAGGTTTGAGTGTGATGACAGATAAAGTTGCTTCAAGCCCTAAATCTGCTCATATGATTCTAACCTTTCAAAGCATCTGTAGGTCCCATATGAGGTTGCTAAACATTGCATTGTGATTTAGTCACTTAAGAGTGAAAATAAAGTATCGTCCCTAAAGCTCTTCTCCTTTATAGTAAGGTGTGGGCTCTTTCTAGGGTGAGGAACTATTTCTTCTTTGTATCCTCAGTACTCAGCATAGAGTCTTCTGCATGGCATGTGAATAACAAGGATTTCTTGAATTAAACTGAATTGACACAGAAAAACCATTAAATCTAATCCAATCCAATAAACACGATTAAGCAACTTGTATGGGCCAGGGGCAGTTGGGTGGCACAGTGAATAGAGCACTGTGCTTGGAATCAGGAAGAAACACCATCCTGAGTTGAAATCCAGCCTCAGACACTTACTAGATATGTGATCCTGTGTGAGTCACTTAACCCCGTTGGCCTCAGTTTCCTCATCTGTAAAATGAGATGGAGAAGGAAATGGCAAACCAATCCAGTATCTTTGCCAAGAAAACCCCAAATGTACTCACTAAGGGTTGGACACAACTAAACAACAACAAAAAGCATGTGACAGAGACTGTACTAAGTGCTATGGATGCAACTGATAAAAAGAAAGTCCCTGCCTACAAGGAACTTATGATCTAATTAGGGGAGACAGCACATGAAAGGAGGCAGAAAAGTGGGCAGGAGGGCAGAGATCAAGAACAAGCAGGGTCTTGTTCCATGGAGTTGAAACCAGGAAGAAGAACAGATGCAAGTGGAATAGGCTGAGTCTAGTTTCCACCTTCTATAAAAGAAGACATTGTGAGAAGTTTGGTACTCTACTGTTCAGCTCCCCCAGAGTGGAAAGGAAGCTGAGGTAGTGTCAATCAAGGCTGGAGTTAGCAGCATGATGATGAGATTAGAAGTGATGAGATATCCCTCCTCTGGGAGGGGTAACTTGTTCACAGAGTGGGAACCAGGCAGAGCAACAGATGCAAAGAGGAATAAGCAATCAGATTTAATCAAATGAGGGTGTTGTGAGGAAAAGTGTACATATGTGTATATGTATGTATATATTTTAAATATATATATATATTTGTGTAGGCATACATATATACATATATCTGTTTATATAAACTGTATAAATATGAACTTATAATGACAGATCCTTTACCTTCTTCACTCAGATCACATTGTCTGAAGATAATTTTAGATTTGGGCTTGTCTAAATTTATATAAGATGACAAAATGACTTCCTGAAAATAATATCTATGCAGTCTTTTTTGTAAGTATAATTAGAATCTTATTCATCAAATATTTATTGAATTATTGCTACATTTAAAGTACTGTGGTAAGTGTTGTGAAGGACACAAAAGCAATATAGGCCTGGATGGGACATGATAAATCTCCTTCTCCAGCTTCCTCATTTTATAGATGAGGAAATGATAGTCCATCCTCAGACACTTACTAGTTGTACAATCCTAGGGAAGGATACATACACACACACACACACACACACACACACACACACACACACACACACACACATACACACACACACTCCTTAGCCTTTGTGCCTCTGTTTTCTCATCTGCAAAATGTTATTGAGGTGGGGGTAGAATCAATCACCTCTCAAGGCTTAGTCAAATCTAATTCTTATAAATCTATGAAATGACTTGCCCAAAGGCTTATAGTGAGTCATTGTTAGAGCCAAGTCTAGGACTCTTAACATTATGCATAGATCTTGGGACCTTTGAGGTCCTCTAGTCCAAAACAGCTAGATGGTACACTGGATAGAGAGTTAGACATGGAGTCAAGAAAAATTGAGTTCAAATCCAATCTCAGACACTTACTAATTATACTACACTAGGCAAATCACTCAACTTCTCTCATTTTCAATTTCCTCTTCTGTAAAATAGATGATCAGGGAACCCAAGGGCACAGTGGATAGAGTGCCAAGCCAGGAGCAAGAAGACTCCTCTTCCTCAGTTCAAATCCAGCCTCAGACTAGCTGTGTCACCCTGGGCAAGTCATTTAACCGTACATGCCTCAGTTTTCTCATCTATAAAATGAGATGGAGAAGGAAATGGCAAACCACAGCATCTTTGCTAAGAAAACTCCAAATGGGGTAACAAAGAGTCAGACATGACTGAATACATGAGCGCCTACCTCCCAGGGTTGTGGTGAGGATCAAATCTATAACATATAAAAGTATTCCGCAAGCATCAAAGCACTAAATAAATGGTAACTATTATTATTTTTAGCCTCATTTGACAGATAAAGAAAATGAGACTCATATTAATTGACTTGCTGAAGGTTACATAGATGATAAGAGGCAGAACCAAGACTTGCACTCAGATCTTGTGACTCTCAATTCAATATTATTCTTGTTATACTATGTTGTGCGTCTGGAAACTCAAGGCTTCTAGACTAGACCAATGATTTTTTTTCATATTAACCTTATATATTAACCTTTTTCATATTAACCTGTTTTTAGATTATAATTTTATTAAGAGAGACAAAAATATTCACATCATTATGATAAAAACCAGTATATGATAAGTACCATAAGAAAGCTCTGAACCAAGAGCTATCTTGCAATCAATAAGCATTCTTGAGGTCAGTAAAAGAAAGATTTCAACAAGCGGAGATGGAGGCAAAGTTGAAGAAAAAATATGAACAAAGGCAGAGAATTTCAAACGTGAGAGATATGTTCAAGGAAAAGCAAATAGCCCAGAATAATTGGAATGTAAGTTGATGTAAAGCTGTAATGGGAAATATTGTAAATTAGATTATGGAAATGGTTGAATGCTAATCGAAGAAATTTGAACTTAATTTGATAATGCATAAGGAAAGCAATGAAAAGATTCTGAATCAGGTTGTTACATGATCAGAGATATGGCTTACTTCCTAATTTCCCTATCACTGCTGAGGGCACCACCATTCTCCTAGTCCCTCAGGGCAAAAATCTATAATTCATCCTTGACTCCTCACTGTTGCTCACCTTTTACATCATCCAAATTGTTGCCAAAGGCTCTTGATTTCATCTTGGAACATTTCTCAAATACAACCCTTCTCTTACGCTCTTCCATGGCCTTACACTAACTACTCTTATACTCTAGTACTGAAGGTCCTCATCATCTCACACTTGGACCAATTTGCAGAAGCCTGCTCATGGGTCAACCTGAATCAAGAGTCTCCTATTTCCAATCAGTTCTCCATTCAGGAACCAAAGTGATTTTTCTAATAACGTATCACCTTCCAACTCAACTCCAGTGAATCTCCAGAACCAAACACAAAATCCTATGTTTAGCATTCAAGCCCTTCATACCTAGCTTTCTCCTTTATTTCTAGTCTTACATTTTACTTTCTACCACATACCCTTCAATCCAGTGACACTAACCTCTTTTCCATTGATGGAACAAGACTATCCAGATATTTTTTCTGGCTATTTCTGCTTGGAATGTTCCCTCCTCATCACCACCTACTGGCTTCATTGGCTTCCTTTAAGTTCAAACTAAAATCCCACCTTCTATAGAAAGACTTTCCCAACTACTCTTAATTCTAGGGTCTTTCCTCCATTAATTATTCTCTTTTTAATCTGTTTTATAGCTTGCTTGTACATCATTATTTGCTCATCTTCCCCATTAAGTTGTGACTTCCTTGAGGATAAGAACCATCTTTTGTCTCTTTTTGTATCTACAGCACTGAGCACAGAGTATACACTTAATATTTACTGATTTAAGTAAATTAATCTGGCACTCACATGTGGGATAATTTGGTAGAAAGAAAAGATTAGTGGCAGAAAGACTTTTTAGAATGCTGTTGTAAACTAAAATAAATAAAAGTTATTACATAAAAAAAAACAAGAATGCTGTTGTAATAGTTCAGGTAAAAAGTAGGCAGAAACTTTACTGGCCCATCTGGCCCAATCACTTCATACTTACAGATAAGGAAAGTAAAGCCTGAGGAGGTCCTGACTTGCCTAAAGTCACATAGGTAATAAGAAGTTTGGGAGAATAGAAAGCAGAGGATGAAAAAAAAGACATTGCAATGGAAGAATTATTCCTGTCACCTCTCATGAGATGCTCAGTGTCCAGCACTAAGTATGGTGGGAGATGTGTATAAGAAATGACCAGACCATTTGGGTAGTACAAGGAAGAACTATGAATTCCATTTATTAGTTCTTAGGACAAGGTTTTTATAGAGCAAATGAGACAATAGAAAAAAGGAATCAAGTTTTCCTAATATTATCTTAGTCTGTTATATCCTTGAAGTAGCACAGAATGGATAATTTGATAAGGATTTGTTATCTAGGTGCCTAAAGTCTTGGGGTAGAGTCTTTGATCTCAAAACTCAAACAATATCCTTTTAAGTGTAGCCCATATCAAAAGACCCAAGGAGCAAGCTTAACAAAAAGCTAGGTCTCAAAGGACCTTCTACAAAGCACATTGTCAAGATTTTTATCTGAGTCCTGGATCAGACATCCTTGGCTCCTTACAGTCACCTAACTGGATATGGGTAATCTCTGGAAGATTCAGTAAGGCTAATAACTTTCCATAGCTCTGCCTCACTCAAATCTAATTCATGTGCAAGTCACGACATCACCCTTGTGATGTTATTGGTTCTTTTCAGGAATGAAGGATGAACAGCAAGGGTTCTGCATGAAGTGTCTACATAAGGGGTCTCCCAGAGCAGATGATGTGAGTTAAACCTTGTCATACTTATTTCTTATACCTGTGACTCAATGCAGCCCTTGAGGCTGAAATGCAACAAAGTATGGGTCAATTCTCTGCTGCTTCTGCTAATTTTGGCCTAACAATTAACACCGAGAAAACACAGGTGCTCCATCAACCACTAGCACACCGTCCATACATGGAACCAGATAGAGAAGTTTTGAATGCTGTGGATAAGTTCACTTACCTTGGTAGTGTACTTTCCAAGGATGTACATATTGATAATGATGTTGATGAATGCCCAGTTAGCTCAGAGTTTGGGAGGAAGGCATGGGAGAGAAGTATTAGACTGACTGGTCTATTAAACTGAAGGTCTAAAGAGCCATTGTGCTGACCTCATTGTTGTATGCCTATGAAACCTGGACAGTCTGCCATGCCAGGAAACTGAATCACTTCCATTTTAACAATCTTAGGAAGATTCTGAAGATCACCTGGCAGGATAAGGTACCAGGCACTGAGGTTCTTATTCAAACTAAACTGCTAAGCATTCAAACTCTGCTTCAGAGGGTACAGCTCTGATGGGCTGGCCACATTGTTTGAAAGCAAAAAGACAGTTTAATGGAGATCTCACACAGGGTAATCATTCACATGGTGGTCAGAAGAAGAGATAGAAGGACACTCTCAAAGTTTCTCTCAAGAACTTTTAAATTGATTGTGCCGTATGGGAAACACTGGCACAGGACCACTCAGCATGATGTGCCCACATCAGAGAAAGTACTGTGTGCTCTATGAGCAAAGCAAAATTGAAGCAGAAGAAAATGCAAGATGCTTGCATTTGGAGATTCCACACCAAATGTTCACATGGACTATTTGTGCCGGACCTGTGGTAGAGCATTCTGAGCTCCTATTGGTCTGATCAGCCACAGTTGGACACATTGAAACTTGACTTTAGCATAATGATGTCATTTTGATCCTCTTCAAGAACAAAGGACAACCAACCAACCAGCTCCACTGCTATTATGGTCTAAATTTAGGCTTATTCTTCCCATGGATGCTGTGTGTATTTGTGGGAATGAGTGAACTTGGGACAAGGTTTTGTATTAACTGTATTTAACATGTTATCTGAGAGTAGCAATAGCAGCTACCCTCTAGGGACCCAGCTTTCCAATTCCAACAGAAGTTGTGAAATACTGTGAAGCCACTGATGCTGCTGCTTCTCCTCTTCCTCCTCTTTATCATTGTCTTTTTCTCAAAAAAAAAAATTGGGACAATTTGCTTTTTGCCCTTCACACTCATTTTTTCATTTGTTGTTTTTGTTTTCTTGAAATATAACTCTCTAAAAACAGGCTTTTAAAAACAAAAGCCCATTCTGTTTTAAGTAGAGCAACTTGACTACACATTTAAACCTAAATCATTCTGGCTTTCAGTAAATGGCCAATAATAGCCCTAGCCCAGGCACCAGACGCTCCTTGTAAAGGTTCTGATGACTTGAATGGCTCTAAATCATAACTGTTTTCTGTTCCATCCAGAAATTCAGAGGATCTTCCCCCTCCCAGTGTGATACCTTTGTGATGGTACTTTGGGCCATCTTTTGTCTCAATTCTTACCTAGTCCTTAGTCATTTAATGGGCATGGCCTTTGAGAAATGAGACCTGGGGAAGACCCTAATTTAGAAAGACCATGCCCATCCTTAACCTTTGTCTTGCCAGTGGACTTTGATGACTCTGAAGGAGAGAGAAAGGCTGATGAAAAGTCACTCAAATACAATTTGTACACAAGTCAAAACATCACCCTCTAAATGTCATTGATCCTCTTGAAGAAAGAAGGATGAACAACAAGAAGTTGAATAAAAGGATGAAAAGTTAAACTTGATTAAATTGCAAGTATGAATTACTGCTTAAAGTAAGGATTTGATAGTCATATAGTGAGTAGATAGAAGAAATCAGTGCATGAATAAGTTCATGGCAAAAGGAAAAAAACATATGGAGAGGTTAAAATCTTGAGAATATCTATATTTTAAAGAAACAAAGAATTAGAACCAATGAATGAAATGAGGTCAAAGAAGAAGGAATGTCATTAGAAGAGTGCAGCATCTCCAGAGTCAAAAGATGAAAATGTTTCAACAAAGGGAAGGTCATCAAGACTTTCAGATGCTGTTTGGTCAAGGAAAATGAAGACTTCCTTGAAAAGATTATAATGCTGGGTTCTAAGCAGGTCAATCATGACCTTTGAGAGGACAATTTCATTAGAGTGGTGTGGGTGGTAGCTTAATTTTTTAACAAGGAGTCAAAAGTTAGTGGATGGTTCATGGGTTGGCCAAGTCTATATAATAAAAATGACAATTCTATCTAAGTTAATTTACTTATTCAGTGCCATACCAATCAAACTATCAAAAAGTTATTTTACAGAGCTAGAAAAAAATAACAACAAAATTCATCTGGAGGAACAAAAGGTCAAGGATATCAAGGGAATTAATAGAAAAAAAAATACAAAGGAAGGTGACCTAGTAATACTAAATCTCAAACTATATTATAAAGCAGCAATCATCAAAACCATATGGTACTGGCAAAGAAATGAAGTGGTAAATCAGTGGAATAGATTAGATACACAAGACACAGTAGTAAATGACCATAGTAACCTCGTGTTTGAGAAACCCAAAGACCCCAGAAATAATAAGAATAAGAACTCTCACTATTTGACAAAACCTGATAGGAAAACTAGAAAACAATAGGGTACAAATAAGATATAGACCAACATCTCACACCATATACCAAGATAAATTCAAAAGAGTACATGATTTAGACATAAAAGGTGACACCATAAGCAAATTAGAAGAACAAGGAATAGTCTATCTATCACATCTATGGAGAAGGGAAGAATTTATGACCAAAAAAGAGATAAAGAGTATTATAAAATGTAAAACAGATCATTTTTATTAAATGAAATTAAAAAGCTTTTGAATAAACAAAACCTATGCAACCAAGATTAGAAGGAAAGCAGAAAACTGAGAAATAATCTTTACCCCAAGTTCCTCTGATGAAGGCTTCATTTCTCAAATATATAGAGAATTGAGACAGCACCAAGATGATGAAGTAAAGACAAGGACTTGCCTAAGCTCCCTCATAAACCCCTCCAAATACCTTTAAATAATGACACTAAACAAATTCTGGAGAGGCAGAACTCTCCGAAAAAAAATAAAGAGTAAAACAATTTTCCAGCCCAAAACAACTTAGAAGGTCAGCAGGAAAATTCTGTTGCAATAGGGTGAAAGAGGAATGTGGTCCAGTGCTGGCCACACCAGTGCAGACTGGGCCCCAGCAAACCAGGGGTGACTGAATCAGTGGCAGCACTGGCAGTCAGTCTCCAGACCTCTTAGCCTACAGATGGTAAGGGGACCAGATAGCAGGTCAGAAGGATATTTAAAGGGGTCCCTTTGCTTGTACCAGGAGCAGGACTTTATTTACCTGCAGGATCTGAGTTACAGTCCTGGGTCTTGGTCCCAATGTGAGGAGGAACACTAGCACAGCAGAGCTTGTGGGTACAGAGAAGTAGGAACCCTGGTCACAGTTCCAGTGTTAAAAAGAATGCTTATGGTCACTCACAAACCAGGACACAGTACAGGAGAGTAGTAAACATGCTTCTCTCTAGATCAGCAGTTCTCAACCTGTGGGCCGCAACCCCTTTGGGGTCAAACAACCCTATCACAGGGGTCACCGGGGTCACCTAAGACCATGGGAAAACATGTATTTCCGATGGTCTTAGGAACCTCCTCTATCCGTCTCCAGGTGAGCCCGCCCACTTGCAGATACGCCCACATAAGACTATTAAAGGATGGCAGCATTAAGAAGGTTGAGAACCACTGTTCTAGATCATACCACCTTGAAAGAGCCAAAAACTTACAGATCCCCAGAATTACCTCTTGAAAACATCTGGACAAAAACCCTAAAGCTTGGGACAATACCCCCTCCATTTGGGAAGCAGTGACCTGCTGGAGCATAGAGTTAAAAATCAAGAAATAGGCTGGAAAATGAGTAAACAACAGAAAAAAACTCTGACCGTTGAAAATTACTATGGTAACAAGGAACATCAAGGCACACACTCAGATGACAACAAAATTAAAATTCCTGCATCTAAAGCCTTAAAGAAAAATATGAATTAGTGTCAGGCCATAGAAGAGCTCCATAAGGATTTTAAAAATCAAATAAGAAAATAGGAAAAATTGGGAAGAGAAATGAGAGTGATGCAAGAAAATCATGAAAAAACTAGTCAACAGCTGGATAGAGAAGACACAAATACTGAAGAAAATAACACCTTAGAAACAAAATGGGCCAAATGAAATGTAAAAAGGCACAAAAATCCACTGAAGAAAAGAATGCCTTGAAAAGGCCAAATGGAAAAAGATGTAGAAAAAGTCACTGAAGAGAAGAACTGATTAAAACGTAGAATTGGCCAAATGGAAAAAGAAGTATAAAAGTTCAGGGGAAAAAATAATTCCTTAAGTGGAAACGAATGACTTTATGAGACATCAAGAAACAACCAAACAAAAGCAAAAGAATGGAAAAAGTAAAGTGAAAGTGAACTATCTCGTTGGGAAAATGACTCATCTGGAAAATAAATCTAGGAGAGATCATTTAAGAATTATTGGACCCCCTCAAAGTCATAATTTTTAAAAAAAGCCTAGATATCATCTTTCAAGAAACTATCAAGGAAAACTACCCTGATATTCTAGAAGCAGCAGGTAAAATAGAAATTGAAAGAAACCAACAAGAACAATGTACTTAACGAGTTTAGACTAACTTCTATGTGCAATCTTACCCAATAATTCTAGAGCCTTATTTTGTTTCATAACTAAATGTTTCTGTTCTCTCTTTACCTTTTGTCCAAGGAATTAAAAGGAACTTTGCATAAATCCCATAGCAAATGTAATGTAAATAATCACTCCCTAATTTATCTGTTCTGTAAATTTAGATTACTTTCAAATTGGATTCATTTCTAACAGCCCAGGGCCAAGAGACCTCCTGTAAGTGGATCCCCAGGATTACTGCACTTAGAATGGCCTCCAATTCTGTTGAGATAGGATATCATGCCCTGCTGATCATGCTGCTTCTAATTCTTTTTTTTTAAGTACCTTAAACTTAAAAATCCAAAAGCCTCTTTCAGAAACTATTATTTGTAATTCTCATAATGATAAAGCAAAACAGTTGTTGACCATCTTTTAAAAAATGTTTTTCTTAAAGATTGGAATGAAGCAATAGGTCTGATAACTGAGGTAAAAAAACAACAACAACATATAATTGACAACTGGTAGTTCAAATAGAAGGAGATCCATTGTTTTGAACCATTGTTCACAGTGCAGACTGATGTAGAATAGTACAGTGGAAAAACTATTGACTGTGGAGATGGAGGACGTGGGCTCAAATCCAACTTTGACATTCATTACCTTTGCAACCTTAAGCAGGTTGTTTAAATTTCCTGGACCATACTTTATTCATCGGTAAAATGGGCCTTTGACTAGATAACTTCTAAGGCTCCTTCCAACTCTTGATCTCTGATCCCATGATGGTAAAATGTTACCTTGGCATTTGATTCTCCATTAAGGTCATCATATGGTTCAAGCCCTTATATTTTAGAATAAATATGGATACATGATTATCCAATTACATCTCTTCTGCCAGGACAGCATTCTTACTCAAAAGAGGTTTCATTTGCTCTTCTCTTCAGTCCTTTTCTTTAAAGGGAAGCATAGCTTGAAGCAGCTGCAGACTGGTTGCCACCAGCCTGTCTTTGCATCACTCGTCATGGAGAAGCTCATGAATTTAGTTCACTTAGGAGGAAGAACAAGCCTACTTTTAACTAATCCATTATTTATAGAATCATGTCAAGTAATCCAATTGTTTTTCCTGCCCGGTGAAGAAGAAAGACTTAAGTCCAAAACAAAAGTAGCACATGTAACTGCTTGATTTGGTTTTCTTAAAGATTTCTCCATTGCCTTCAAATTAAGCTCAATTTTAGGATTGCATGTCTTGACAGTTTTGACTTAAATAATGATTTACTCTCTCCTGCAAAAACTCTTACTGACAAAAGAGAGGACAGAAAATATGGATGCAAGATATTGTTTCAGTGTATACTGAAATATTCAGTATTAAAATATTCCATATTGAAACAATCAGTGGTGCAGTGGATAGAACACTCTACCTGGAGTCAAGAAGACCTGAGTTCAAACCTAGCCTCAGATACTTATTCACTTTCTGACCTTGGCCAACTCATTTGATCTGTCTACCTCAGTTTCCTTTGCCATAAAACCAAGGGTGTCGTGGGAATAAAATCAGGTGATATTTGTAAAGAACTTTGTCAATATTAAAGAACTATATAAAGGCTAGCTATCACCATCACCATCAGTGTCTTCATTGTTGTCGTTACCCAATGTACATGTGACTGGATTATTACATGAATGATGCTAGAAATCTAACTCTTCTAGCTAGAAAGATAGCAGAAATAAGAAAAGCTATGAATTTTAATGGAGATTTCAGAAGACCTAAGGTCAAATTCCTTCTCTGTCACTCATTTGTTGCTTGGTACCAGGTTGGTTACTAACCATTCAATTTCTCAGTTTTCTCATTTGTAAAATGGGGAGTTGGATTGATGATCTCTAAGATACCTTCTGGCTCTAACAAAATGTGAGTCTTGCACATCTGGCATATTTATGTGTGTATGTGTGTGTATGTATATGATATATGTGTATGTATATACATATGATATGTGTGTATGTGGCACACACACACACATACATAAATATACAGAAAGTCAGAAGGTTTTTTTTAAACCTAGCTTGAGGTTTCCAGGTTATCTACATTTTCTTTGAGTTCGAATAGATTACAAAACAATAATTTATATTCTCTCAAGTACCTTAAGTTCTTATTCTCTTTGTGTTATTCCTTAAATCAGAGCTGTAGGCTACTTCTGCTCTAACTGCTTTTACTTTAAAAATAGTCTTATTCATTCATTCATTCAAAGTTTCTTTAATTCCTGCTATGTGCCAGGCACCACAGGGTGCTAAGTATGTAAAGACCAAAAACACAGCAACCCCTGCTCTGAAGAACTGTACAGAAATAGAGAAGTTAGGGGAAAGGGTGGAGTTTGGGGAAAAGAGAATGAATTCTGTTTGGGACCCATTGAGTTTGAAGCCTGGCTAGTGGGCAAGATTTCTTTCTGTCTTCAATGAGTTTAATTGACCTTGCTTCAAGGAATTCATTGTCATAATATGATAGTAAGAATCTCAAGTAACAGTGAGGTTTTATAGGTTGGATTGGGTTGAGGCAGCCTTTCTTGATGTAGAAAACTTGAACCAAGGTCACTGAAATATAGAAACATACTCAGGGTCAGTCATTCCATTCTGCAATACATCTAACTCTCAACATGCTCCAGGACAGGAGTCCATGCCTCAGATCTCTGAGTCTCTTTGAGTTCATCTCGTGTCAAGCTTGAGCTCATAGATATTTAGGAGTTAACTTTATTATCCTTATTTTAAAGTCTATATTCATTTGAATTACAGAGTCAGTTTAAATGTAGAATAAACATTGCTTTCTCTCCTCTAAAATTAATATAGCTTTAAGCCATTTTCTTTTAGAAGTCAGATTTATATCAAGCCAAGGAGTATTCCAGAAAAAAAGACGGCACTATTTAATATAATATTGCCCAATGTTGCTCATTACGTTGCTTAGAATTTCTTTACCCTTTTCTCCCTATCTATTCAAATTATTCCCATACAATAAGGGTCATTTCACCTATTATATCCATGAAGCCCTCACAGACTACTGCACCCCCATTCTCTTAACTCCCATGAGCACTTATGATTGCAGGAGCTGGAATACAAGATAGAGACTCTATAGTTCAACACTCCCCTTGGAAACTGAAGCTTAGATAGGTAAAATAACTTTCCTGGGATCATAGAGGAAGTAAACAGCAGAGCTAAGGTCTGAACCAAAGTTTTCGGACTCCAAAACCACTGTAAACTTGGGATTCTAGACTATTACTTTGTTACGCTTTTAGAGAACTTGACATTACTGCATAGTGCTAAGGGCAAACTGACATTGATATTTTTAAGGACTATGGGAAATTTTCCTTCCTATGGTTGTGCTGTTTTAGGTGGAAAATAGCTAACTTTCTATCCCTATATCCTATTCGTAGGTTACTTGTTCTCAAAACATTACTGCCACAATTCACTCTGCATCTCTAATTCAACGTTATTCTCCTATCAGTTGGGTTCCAACTTTCTACTATATGATTTTTGCCTTAGCAATCACATGCAAAAGACCTTTAAAAATTCTCTTTTGGCCAGCTTTCTGAAGAGCTTGGCTATCACACCCAGTAGAGTATAAGTATTCTGGTTCTTTCCTTGCCACCCCCCCAAAAAAAAATTGATTATGGTAACCAACAAGAAAATACTCAGAGATCTGAATACATTTTTCCACATAGAGATCTTTCTGCTCCACAATTTGGCATCTAGGTATACTGTGTTCTTTATGACTTTCTTAATTGTTTCTTGCATTTGTGTTTTTTTTTTGAGCTAGATTATATATTCCTTGAGGGTAAGAATGGGCATTTTTGGCACCACAGTAGTTAGATAGCAGACATTCAACAAATGTTAGATTCAGTGATTATACCAAAACTGATTTGGATCCCAGAAATTTGGGTGTATTTGACTGAGCTACCTTTTATAAGAAAGACAAAAAAAAGTCTGACTGGACTGGGTTCTTTATCTAGAAAAGACCTATAGAAAGAAAACAGCTACAGTAACTGGACAATCCATAGGTGTCAACACTGATGGTTGAAAATATTACGACAATATCTATTTTCACTGGGCAAGAGCGTGCATTCCAAGTGCCTGCTTATCCAAGAATGGTGCGATATGTAATAAATGGCTAAATCTCTTTGTTTACTCCTGTGTATCAATGTGAATCCTGGTGTTTAAGATCAATTTGTGGTCAGGAATATAGTCCCAGTAGTATCATTAAGCTTCTGGTTTGACCTCAGAATTGAGGCAGCATGTCCCATAGCAGGACATACAGACCATAAATTTAGAGATGAAACAAGGTTTAGTGGTTTGCTGCTCCAATCCTATCCCTCATCCCCATTATGCAGATGAAGAAATTTAGGTCCAAAGAGGGTAACTGACCAAGCTAAAGGTCAAACAGGAGCTGCACAGTCAGGTTCCATGAGTGTTTCTAAATTCAGTGCTCTTCCCACTTCAACATGCTATCTCTCAGAGACTCGGGTGCATATGTCAAACAGCCATCACATGTCTATATGGAATCCTTTTTTTGGAACTATAACAAATTAGCACTAGGTAAATTCTCTGTGACCTTACTTGTCCCCTCCTTAAATACAAATGGATCATAACAGACATCCTGGGAGAGGGAAGTTGATTGTTTCACAAAGTTTCTTTTTTTTTAATACAATAATTAGGCTTCTCCAATCAGTGATGATTAATTAAAAAAAATATGCAACATGGAGTCCCTGGTGCTGGGAAAACCACTGAATCTGTTCCTGGCCTAGAAGTGCTTCTTGCATAGCCTCAACCAGAATGAAGTATGTTGCCCTAGCAAAACTACATTAAAGTCATTGATTTTTAGTGATATGGCACAATGGACACTGGAGGGAGTGTAATAAAATCTGGTAAAGCATCAGAGGGATTTTCACTAAAATAAATATTGCAATTAATCATGTCCCTTCCTAGGGGTTTAGAAAAACTTATTTAATATTTCCTACTTCCCAACTCATTACAATTTTACTATTCATTTTGATCATTCCATCTACAGTATGAATAAACTCTTGCTAGATTTTATGGTATAATTGGTCCCTGCTCTCCAAGAAACTTTACAAAATTGACTGCCCAAATGGAGAGTACTGGGGCTGAGCAGGTGAGATATGAAAGCCACCTTTATCTGGACCTATATAAACCTTATTTTAATTGGAATTTTTCCTTTTTCCTTTACATAATCATCATTAGCCCTGATGATCTACCAGCACAGAGATTGTTCACTAGAAATGATCTCCACATTCTTGTTTTAAATTGCAAAGAGACAGAAGGAAAAAAAAATTGTGGTTCTATACCACTACTTACTACCCATGTAGACACTGGGTAAATCATTCTCTGGGCCTCATATGCCTTATTTGTAAAATTAAAGGATTGGAATATATCATATGCCTCCTCTGTTTAAATCCTATAACTGAATCTTTAGACTATCAATAAAAGGAGGACTGGGTTTGGAATCAGAAGAACTGGTTTCTAGACTTGACTTAGTTTCCCTTTGCAGGTGGGACCTTGACCAAGTTACTTTATTTTTCTTGCCTTCAGCAGCAAACATGAGGAGGATGAACTACTTGGCCATGAAGGTCATTTTCCAGCTCTAATATTTTACACTGCACCTACAATCTTTTTGTGGCCCCCATAACTATCAGCACAGTGTCTTGTATATAGCTAATACTTAGTAAATACTGGTTGAACTGAATTCTGCTCTCAGCTGAAAAGGACAATCCTCCCCAGCAGTCAATTTCATCTGTAAAAGTCACGATGTTCCCTAAAAAGAAGTGAGTAGTGATGCCTTGACTGGCTTTGAAATGATGTTTTTCGCCATTCAGAATGCCACACACAATCCCATAACAATCACTCAAAGGTGCAGCACTTACTTTTTCCCCCTAAGGTAATATACCATTTGTACTTCAGCAAACTTGCTCCAACATGATTTTAAGGTAGGTCTTTCCTCCCCAGAGAAGATCAAAAGCAGTTACCCAATTAACATTTATCAACAACATATACGGAAGGCTGAATGATACAAAAGGGGCCTAAAGTCTTTGCATCTCGTGCAATCTTTGGCTTCCTTCAAAACTAAGCTTAAATGCCAACTCTTACGTGGATTTACTGAGCCCCCCAAGCTTTTAGTTTTCTCAACCACAAAACGACTTTATATTTACTTGTTGCTTTTCCTGGTGTTTCTCGACAATAGAATACAAGCTCCATGAGGGCAGGGACTATTAAATTTATTAGAAAAATGCCAGTGCTAGAATTTCTTTTCCTAGACTGTCTATATTTGTAACAAAGGTTTCATTTTTATTTTCTTTTTTCTCCTCAATTGGGGAGAAGCAGGAAGGGAAGAAAATCTGAATTAATTGAAAAAGTATAATTTTTTTCAAAATTGTCTTCACATCTAAGCACCTAGCATAGTGTGTTATACACAGGGCACTTTGATAAATGCATATTGAATTAAATTCAATTAGCCTGAAAATGGTTCTTTACTTTGGACATGATCTGATCTTTAGGCCAACAGGTAAATGGTAGAGTATTAAAACTGTAGAGGACCTCCCAGGTCATCTAGAGCAGGACTTCTTTAACTGTGGGTCATGACCCTAAGGGGGATTGAATAACAATGTGAGGGAGTCTGGAAAAATTTGGCAACAGTAAAATGTTTCTGAATGTGCAATGAACAAAAGTTAATTCAAAATCACACATACAATGAATACAAGGTGTTTCTAGCAGTACTTGCCCACGTTTTATCATGCAACTTCCCTGCAGTCTTGGTTCTGAACAGAAAGAATGCACGCTTTGCACTGTGCATGCTGTCATACCTCACAACACCAACAAATGCTGCCAGAAATACCTCAGTCATTGTATGTTCTGAACCGTATACACAAAATTGTTAAATGAATTTCGGCTTGTGATTAGGACAGAATTTCCAACAATTTTTGAAATGACCCTAAACATACTTCTGTCATTTTGTACCACATATTTACACAAAGTGGCATTCCAAGCACTGCTGATTATAAAATCAAAATCTCGGGGGTGGAGCCAAGATGGCGGCGTAGAAGCAGCAACATATCGCAGCTCTCACATAGCCACCCCAAAATACCCATAAAATAGGACTCTAAACCAATCCTGGAACTCCAAAATGCACACAAAGATACTTCCCACTAAAGTCAG
>CM053582.1:248348688-248367145 GCA_028627135.1 Pseudochirops cupreus
GTATCTATCTATCTATCTATCTATCTATCTATCTATCTATATATATATATATGCAATTATTATTATTATTATTATTATTATTGACTACATCCAACTGGAACTTGAGACACACAGGCTCTCTGTGGTTGGGAGATCCATCCTGCCCTACTGAAAAGTCAGAGGGGTGAGGGGGGAAGACATAGGAGAGAATAGACTGGGGGAGGGGGGACACACTGGGATGGCTGTTTTGGGGTGGTGGGTGGGGGAAAGAGGGGGAGAAAATATGTAACTCAAAATCTTGTGGAAATGAATGATGCAAACTAAAATAAAATAAAAAAAAGAAAAGAAAAGAAACATCTTCATTAGGTCTAATATTAGTGTTCAAATCTGATTAATAGCAGATAATAATGGTCACACATCAACGCTTCCCCCTTGCCCCCAAAGAAGTTTGTGCTTATAATGTCTGAGGCAAATCTGATTAATTGGCAGAATAGAGGAGTGGAGGAAGAAAAATGCCATTGGTGATGTTAATTTTTATTTGTTTCTTCCATTCTGAAGATTTAAATGCATTGAAATAAGTCTGATTGAAAAAAAAAGCCCAAGTGAACACATTTTTCTATATTATAATAATTCATGCAAAAAAGTGACTGACTAAAATTAAGAAAAAATAAGTGCTTGTTTTGTGTGAGGAGGCACAGAGGGTTGAAAAAGAAAAGTGAGACTACCCTGCTCTCAAAGAGCTGAAGTTCTAAAAGGAGGAAACATGGAGGAGACTTCAACCTCAATTCAACTCAGATGGAAAGGATTACTTAGATGTCTCTACTCAACAAAAAGTTCTCATAAACTCCGCCCCCTGCACAATGACATTAGTCATTAATCAGGCTCTTCACAGATCAGGAATCCTGCCTAAATAACGGTGTGTAAAATGTCCCTAGGCACAATGAAACTGAGGTTACAAGCAAAGTGAAGAACTGCATGTATTAAAAATATTTCCAGCCACGTACTCAACTCTTAATTCTTTTCTCCTCATGCTACTTTCCTTCTCTGGAATTTCCTGCAACCAGAAATCAGAGAACAAAGGATTCTGTTTTGTTGTATTTTGTCCTCCTGGAGGACCTTTGACTCTTGTTAAGTATTACATTCTTCAGCAAGTCTCTATGATTATCCTTAACTATGGTTCAATAATCCTAAACCCAATCTCACCTTCTTCATTCCCAACAGTGCTGGAAGAGCAGCATGGACTACTGAATAGATTACTGGACTTGGAACAAACAAGACTTGTGTTCGAATCCTACCTCTAAGACTTAATTAACTGTGAATTTGCTCAAGTTACTTAAGCACTTTGTGCCTTAGTTACCTCATCTGTTAAAAGGGAATAATAACACCTATGGTACTAAGCTTCATGGGTTATTTTGAGGCTCAGATATGATGATGGGAAACATTCTTCAAATTTTAGGAAATATATAAATGACTTATTTTCATAATGCAAATTATCAAAGCTGAATGCTAATTTAATTCAACATACTGCATCCTTGTCTTCTTATAACTTTAATTTTAGCAACTGTTCAATTATTTCTATATGTCATAGAATTTTTATACATTTTTATAGGTAAATTTGTTTTGGGGGGGCAATTGGTATTAAGTGACTTGCCCAGGGTCACACAGCTAGTGTCAAGTGCCTGAGGTTTATTTTGAACTCAGGTCCTATTAACTCCAGGGCCTGTGCTCTATCTACTGTGCCACTTAATGGCCCCTTAGATAAATTGTATATGAATGTATGTATCATGACTTGTGAATCTATCATGTGCCTAGAATACATTTTAACCAAACCTTCTGCTCTGTAGGCATGTGTAGCAGCAAGCACCCTAGCATACCCAGGATGGCTGCTAGCACAGGTTCTTAGATCTGCTTTTCTAAAGGAAAGCCACTCAAAATGGGTTTAAAATCTTACTTTAATCAAACATATATCATTTACCTAGTTCAGGGGAAAAAGTCAGCACCCTGAACTTCAGAGGATACAAACAGAAGTTACAAGCAGATCAAAAAATACAGACAAAGAAACAGATCAGCAGATAGAGCTTCCAGCTGTCTGACCATTACATCCATACCTAGTCAGTCACCAGGGAGAGAAGTACCAACATTTGGGTTTTCAAAGCCAGGGGGGCTCAACAGCTGCCCAGAGTCTCATCTGGCCAAATCACAGAACTCTTTCAAAGTGAGCCCCAAAGCAAAACCTCAGATCAGGGTATATATAGCCTTCTTCTGGGTCAGAGAATGTCACAACCTTCTTGACCCACTGCCCAATCACAAAGTAATAAGGTGTGGGCATTCCTGAAAAAACAGGGCTTCCGCCACAGGTTCCACGTGACCACATTCAGCCTATTAGGGGGTAGAGTATACTTTCAAATCAGGGAAGGTTCTCAGAGTCACTTAAGCCTATCAAGGGGCCAAGGGGCAGGGAAAATCTTCAGATTCCCATTACAGCATGATATATTTTCATGTTTCTATTTTTAAATCACTTTCAATTATAAAAGGAGGGGGTTAGAATAGATGGTTTCTCTGGTGCTTTCCATATCTAAATCTATAATACTATGTTCCTTTGATCTGACTATAGACTCACATGTAATACATTTAGTAACTTAGTCACCTTTCTCTCAACCAATCAACAAGTATTTTTAAGTGCCTACCATGTGTGAAGGACTGTACTAGATACACCACAAATTGTGTATACACACACATAATAATAATTTAGATGGACAGAGTTATTAAGAAACAAAAGGAGCATAGATTTAGAGCTGGAAAAGGCTTTAGTGGCCATTAAGTACAATTCTCCATTTTTATAAATGTGGACATGGAGGCATAGAATAATTAAGAGATTTGCCCAGGATCATAACTAGTAAATATCTGTAGCAGCTTTTGAACCTAAGGTCTTTCTGTCCAAGTCCAGAACTCTATTTACTCCTCCATGATGTTTCTCTAATGTCCTGACCTAGTACTGTTGGAAATGAGTGATAAGAAGTGGTGGTACAGTAGACAGAGTAGCAGGCCTGGAGTTAGGGAGACCCAAATTCAGATCTTCTCTCAGACACTTACTAGCAAGTTACTTAATCCTGTTTGCTTCAGTTTCTTCATCAGTAAAAATGAGCTAGAGAAACTAATGACAAACCATTCTGGTATCTTTGCCAAGAAAACCCCAAATAGGGCCACAAAGAGTAGAACACAAATGAAATGACAAAACGACAATTAGATCAATGAATTATAATTAAGGACAATCTTGGAAGCTTGCTGAAGAATGTGACGCTTCACAGTCAAAAGCACTGCTTTCATAAGGAAGGGTTTCATGCTGAAGGTCATGCTTGCCTCAGCCTTGAAGGAAGTCACTGATTCTACCACTCAGAGGTGAGGAAGGGCACATCTTAGGCCCCAGGGGACAGAAATGCCAAAGGTCCTATTGTTGTTCTCCAGAAAATCAGAGGGGCAGGTCTTGTGCCCTGATTGCTAATACATATACCAGTGGAGAAGAAGCAAGAGTGAAATCTGCAACCAATTTTTTCCTAGCACTACTTAACTGAACTCTGAGCAGCTCAGCTCACCTCACCATTCTATTTTGGAAGGAGATTGGGGGACAGGGCCAAAGGGGAAGGGACGACCTTACCTTGAGGAAAGGAGCTCCTCACAAAGCTAAAGGAAAGCTTCCAGAAGGATGTAATTAAGTATCAAGAAGAACCTCCCTAGTTTAAGTAAACATACCTGGCAGTGGATACAAGCCCAGGGAGATGAAATGATTTACCCAGTTGCTTTCTTGATATCTTTCACAGAAGCTGCTCCTGCTGGGTCTGCCCTCTCGTCAGCGGTTTCACCTGTAAACAGTTCACTACCACTGCTGACTGTACTAAACATCTTCTTTGTACTTCAATCTGCATTTTATGTGAACTCTGAAGCTATTAACCACTAATATCAACAGCATTGCACAGTCTAGGGACGTTTATTGCTCCCCTGCTTAGTTTAATGTTTCTGATTTGGTACCATAATATTATTAATAGTCACACAGTACAATAAAAGAAAATTAAGTGTTTATTTTGTTTAGGTTTTAGCCACTTTACCTAGAGCCTTTTTCCATTACATTTGCACATAAATGAGCATGCACTACATTTTTTAGATGCAAATCAGGCTTTGCCTCCTCTAATCATATAGTTTCCTTTCTGGTAGTCTTTCAGGCCAGTTTGAATGTGACTCCCAATGCATGTATATTGGAGCAAATGAAGACATGGCCATGTGGTAGATGTTTGTCCTTTTGTGATTCATTAATATTTGCTTTTACAAAGAAATCGCTTTTAAAACAGTGTTGCTCCAAATATTCTCTTGCCTTACTGGGGGTACATCTGTTACATTTCAATGATCAAGTTTGACATTCAGTTTCAAATTATGTGCTCATACTTATTTGGATATAACAGCTACTGAACATGAAATTAAAAGTTGAACCGTTGGGAAATAGCTTTTTAAACAATGTGTTTTGCCTACTTTGAAAAGACGAATTGACCTAAGAGGTAAGTCACTTACTCTTTCTGAGCCTTTATTTCCCCATGTGTAAATTGGAAATAAGCATGTGCCCTGCCTATCTTGGAGGCCTCTTATGAAGTATTAAAGAGATAAAAGGTATAAAGGCACTTTATATGCTGCCAAATACTGAATTAATGCAAGGTATTCTTATTATTAAATTAATATTTTATTCATTATTTCCTACTGGGCTATTTCCAACTTGATTTATTTTCTATTTTAGGTTTTTCAAGTTTTTGCAAGATGGGCAATTAATTCATTAAAATGATTCACAAAGGTCTCAGATACCTCAAAAGAAGTTTTAGGAGAAATATAATCATCATGATAATGTCTTCTCTTCATGAACATCACCCTTGGGCCAAAGCTTGGTGTTATCAGAACAATAAATATTTGCCGAGTGACTAGAAAGGAAAGAAGGTTTTTACTGGCACTTTCCATCAAAAGCATGTGGGACCATACTTTTATGGTCACATTTATGCTTCTGGAGACTCACTTTAACCATGTCTCAAGACACTGAAAAAATATGTCTTAGATAAAAATCAACAAAGCAAAACTCAAAGGCTCATGAGCTGGGAAGGACCTTAGAGATGGAACTGAGGTATATGTGTGTGCATGGGGATTGGCTGCAAATTGATACCTGGTTAGTCCCCTCTAAGACCTGAAGCAGCTTAATGTAAGGAAAAGAGTATGGAATCAGTATTTCTGAGTTTGTTCCCAGATCTTCTACTACCACATGCCAAGCATTGAATTAAGTACAGGGCATACAAAACAACAACAGCAACAGAAAAGGCACACACACACACACACACACACACACACACACACAAACAAAAACAGCCCATGCTCTCAAGGCACAAAGGTCTTCTCAATCTCCTTCATGAATGGAATGGAAGCTCCTTGACAGGGGATTTTATCTATGTTTAGTGCATTCTAAAAGATTAGCATGATACCTGGCATATAGTTATTACTTAAATAATGTTTTTGATTGACCAAGGCATCTAAAATTGTTTCAGAGTAGAGAATAAAATAGCTACTTGAACAAGGTCAAGAACAACAGAAACTCCCCGTAACTTACGATACTTTTGTTCAATTGGTCAGAAATTCCCCTTTCACAAATCTCCTGAGAATCATTGTTTTGTTGTCTACATTTAGAGAACCTCATAGCTGAGCCATCTTTTGAACAGATGTAAAGAACAAAAACTGTTCCAAACACAGGAATTAGATTCACACCCAGTACAAATATTGAAAAGAATTTGTATCAAGTTGTATTTTCTTGGCCTGTCCCTCAAAGGGGAAATGATGGCTGTGATTTATTACCATGACTAAGGGAATCACTATGTCCTTATCATAAACTACAGGTGATCTCTCATATGCATTTAATTAATCACAGCATTAAGAAATTGAAAGTTATCTGCACCATCCCCAGAGGCAGCCATCTTCTCCCACATAGCTAATCCAAATAGCAGATCCAAACACTTTGTGTGGAAGAACGATAGCCAGCCACATTGCTAAATTCTTCATTGTTCTGATTCTTTCTATTTTTAAATTTATTCAATCTTATCAACTTGCATGTGATTTGAATAGAAACAGACCTCTATGACTGAAAATATCGAAATTCATTACCTAGGGAGTCTAAAATACCAAAGGACCCTGTCTAATAATGAAACAGTATTGTCAATGGTGCCCTTTGAATCGTGCCTAAATAAAATCCTTTGCAGGATGGAATGTAAAGTCAGATTTCTCTTTCATCTTTTACTGTGCAATAAAGTACAGGGAGAGGGGGGGAAAAAAACTTTTTTAGATAATTGAGATTCTCTTCAATTATATAATACAACCTCATAACCTGTAGGGCTTTTCATTAACCAAGGTTCATCAATTCTAATCAAGCAGTCCTCACATTCAAGGCTCAAGCCAATGTAATTAAAGCTGCCCATTCTGCTGACAGCATTCTTAAGTTAAAAGAGCTGTTATCAATGGTAGATAAGTAATCAAATAGCACATGAGCTTCCAAGATACTGTCCATTTGTGCCTTTACTTTTAAGTAGTGGAGACTAATCTCAAAATTCTCAAATTACTCTGAAAACTAATTTTTTACCCTCAGAAATAAGGATATCCATCAGGTGGGGAAAAAAATTAACAGGTTAAAATTATGGTTCATATTGTTTAAATGGAATAAGTTTTCTTTGGTTCTTCTCTTCCCATCCTCAATGAACTCCTTTCATGCTGTTAGGTCACATTGAATTTTTTTTTTTAGGTGTATAGATTAATATTTTCTTTAGGAAAAGACATGAGATTTCCTGGATCCTCCAATATAAAGTGTTTCAATCAATAAGGTCTTTGCTGATGTGGCTGTTATAATTGCATAAGCCTGTTTCAGAAAACTTTCCCACTGTACCCTAGGCATGAGATCTGAGTTCCTGGATGATTCTCTTCCTGTTGCTAATGACCTTGTGTTCTCTAACTGAAGCTAACAGTAGCCTAGGCAATTTCTCTGTCACTTCACTTCCTCCTCCCCTAGCACCCATTTCTCAACGCCCTTTGGATGATGTTTGGATGATGTCAATCAAGTATTCAGAATTTTCCCCTCTGCTTTGAATTACTCCAGATGGCAATTGAGTATTTTCCCCATGGCCCCTGGTGTGGAGCGGGCAGGTACTGATTCTTTGTACTTTTCTAGAAGTGGAAAGGGAGGCCACAATAGCCTGTTAACCTTGGAAATCCAGCCTAGCAGCCTGGAATTATGGGAATCCGTAAAAGGTAGTGTGCTATGGTGGAATGAACACTGGACTTGGAGTCAGAGAACCTGGGTTCTGCTGGTTCTTTATACTCTGCTCAAGTCACTTAACCACCCTGAGAACAGATATCTTCATTTCTAAAATGGGGACAATCATGTTTGTACTATGTCCATCACAAGGTTGTTGTGATGATGAAAACAGAAAATGTACATGAAAGCACTTTGCAACCATAAAGCACTATAAACATGCATTGTAGTGATTATTGCTTTCAATTTCAAGTAGTGCAGGCTTTCTAGGAGAGGTTCTCAATTCTCCACTGTCTGTACTTTAGGTTCCGCCTATAATTTAATAATTTCCTGGTGTGATATGGCGGCCAAAAGAGGCAGAGTTTCTAGGACTAGGAAGGAAATTGCTCTCTACACTGCTTTCCTCAGATGTCATTTGCAGGAGTAGATTAAGTTCTTGATGCACCTATTTAAAAAGAAAGGAGAATAAGCATCTATAAAGTGCCTACTATGTACCAGGCACTGTGCTAAGCACTTTACAGATTATCTCATTTGATCAAAAAGGATATTGATAAGCTGAAGAATGTCATATGATGATCCATTGAAGGAACTGGGCACATACAACATGAGGGAGACATGATTTAGGAGGGAGGTAAGAGCTATCTTCAAGTATGTGAAGGGCTGTCACTTGGATGAGGGAGAAGATGGGTTCTGTTCGACCCCAGAGGGCAGATCCGGCGGCAATGGGGAAAGTTGCAGAGATGCCAACTGAGGTTTGATGTCAGGAATGGTTTATTTATATGAAAAATTGTCCAAAGGTAGAATGAGCTACATAGGGAGGAGGCATCTCTTTGTTATAGGTCTCCAAGCAAATGCTAAATGATCCCTTGCCAGTATGTTATCATGAAGATTTTTTCAAAATTTGACTTGGACAAGACATCCCTCGAAGTTCCTTCCAACTCTAAATTTCTGTTGTCTTCCCTCTTGCTGCACCTGATTTGGAATTGTCTACTTTGTTCCGATCAGTTATCTTGCTCTTTCCTGCACATTTCTGGCTTGCTTTTCACCTTACCATATCTTTCCACCTGGACACCACATGCTCTCACTAAATTCTTTCTGTCACCACCTCCATACCAGGCTTCCTTCTTCTAGGAAGCTTACAGTCACTAACCTTATTCCAATTATAGCATTACCACTGATCTTGTTTCCCATCTTCCTAACAGGCATTCTTAGAATATTTATGTATTTCTTCCTTTTCATTAAATTAAAATTCCCCACCAATGTGAGACTTTGTATTCTATTTTCTCTATATTTTCCCCATTAGTCTTGTGGAGTTCTCTGTACAAGTTGGCAAATATTGACATATGATTGTGGGTTAAAAAAAAGAGATGATCAAGGTAAAAGCTTAACTATTTTTTAGGACTTAGAATTAGAAAACACATTAACCCAACCCTTTAATTTAGGGAGGAAGTTTCTGAGGTAAGGGTGGTTGGGACTTGTTTGTTGTTCACTTATTTATTAGTATTTGACTAATGTGGTCACTAATTTGACTTTGTGGTCCTGTGGAACATACTCTCCAAGGAATTTTCTTGTTAAAGATACTAAAATGGTTTGCCATTTCCTCCTCCCACTCCTTTTTTACAGATGAGGAAACTGAGGCAAACAGGGTTAAGCGACTTGCCCAGGATCACATAGCTAGTAAGCAAGTGTCTAAGCCAGATATAAACTCAGGTCTTCCTGACTGCAGGCCCAGAGCTCTCTCCACTGTGCCATCTACCTACTTCCTGTGACTTGTTTAGGATTACACAAAGAATAACCAGAAGAGAAAACCAGGTGCTCTGATACTAAACCTGACATTGTTACTGCAGGTAACTCTCAAATTTGTACGTCAAGCTCAAGAATCTTCAGTGGCTCACTATTGCCTCCAAAATAAAACAAACTCATTTTTGTTGTTGTTGTTGTTCCGTCATATACAACTCTTTGTGACCACACCTGGGGTTTTCTTAGCAAAGATGCTGGAGTGGTTTGTCATTTCCTTCTCCAATTCATTTTACAGATAAGGAACTCTGGAAAAAAGCATTAAGTGACTTGCCCAGGGTCACACAAATGTCTGGGGCCCTATTTAAACTCAGGTCCTCCTGATTCCAGGGCCAGTACTCTATCCACTGGACCACCTATAGGCCCTTTAAACTCCTTTCCTTGGTCTTCACAGCTCTTCACATTCTGTTGTTTTCCACATTCTGTCATTTTCCACACGGCCTTTTCCTACTATGAGATAAAATGTATTTCAAGGGCAAAAGTTTCAAGGGCTAGATTTCCAAGGCCAAAAAATGCTTGGAAGATTATTCAATTAACCAATAAGTATTTACTGAGTATCTACCGTTCCTCTAGTTCTGTGCTGTGATGAAAGAGGACACACACCTTTTCCTTCAGTGAGTTTATAATCTAACTAAATATAAAGAGGAAACTTCCATGAAGAACAACTAAGTATTAACCTGGGTGCTCCTGATTATTAGTGCAAGAGCATGTAATAAAAGAGAACATCAGTGCAGCCTGGAATATAGGAGAATAGCTCATATTTCTATGGCATTTTAGAGTTTGCCAAGATTTCTACTCATAATAATTCTGTAAAGTCAACAGTATTGGCATTGTTGAAAAGAGGCAAAGGACCACTGATCATGTAACTCTGTGACTCTGAAATCATTCTAGATAAGTCATTCAATAAGCATTTGTAAAATACCAGATATGTGCCAAACATTATGCAGACCCCCTGTGATACAAAGAGAAATGGGTTAGAGTCCTTTCTTCAAGGACCTTCCAATCTATTGATGAAGAATCTGAGAAGTAAGAGAGGCTTTGTGACCTGTCCATAACCACACAGCTAGAAAGCACACAGTGGGACACATTGAAACTTGACTCTAGCACGGTGATGTCATTTTGGTCCTCTTTGAGAATGAAGGACAACAACCAGGTACCCCAGATCCCAAAAGCCTACACCTTCAATGTTAATTTCTTCTACAACCTCTCAGGGAAACTGTTACTCTTATTAGTTTTCTCAGGGTATTCCTTCCATTATGGCAACTCTATACAAATAGAGGAGGTACCATGTCAATCTCTTTCCCAGATGAAAGACTGGAGGAAGCAAAAAGATGAATCCAAACCAAAGAATACTACCTAGATAACTCTAGTTTTAAAAAAATGAGCATGATTCCTGTTATTTCAAAGTATAAAATTCACTTAGACTTCTCTACATAATCCCTGCTAAGCTGCCCCCACAGATAATCCTATAATTAGACTGTTCTTTTTTCTTAAAAATTGCTTCATCAGCTACATTATATTACTTTACATCTGCTCTTGGAGAATCCTTAGTTCTGCCACTGGTTTTTTGTTGTGGGGTTGTTGTTTTGTTTTCGAGATCAGTAAATATTAAACTAGTTTGAGACGAGTTGGCTCTCAGCAATTTCTACAACTTAAACATTAAAATCTAAATAATATAAATCCAGGGTAATTGGAAAATTTGGAATTGTGATATTACAAATATCAATCAGTTAATAGTCATTCATTAAATACTATGTGCCAGGTACTGGGCTAAGTGCTAGGAATGCAAAGAAAAAGCAAAAAACAGCCTCTGTCCTCAAGGATCTTATGTTCTAATGGGGGAGATAACATATGCCCCTCCAAGATATGTTTGTTTTACTCGATTAGTTTTCTAATGTGAAAAATTACTAAGAATGGTCACTCATTTCACTAAGGATGAATCAATATTATTTAAAAGCTCTAATAAAATCCTGATCCACCCAGGTTTGTAAACATGAAATCATGCTTTATTCCTCACTGTCTCTTTCCTTTCTTCCTTGTTATTTAACTGTTCAACAAATATTTATTTCTTTACAATTGTATTTATTTCATTCTGAACTTTAGGAATAAAACCAGAATTTCTGTAACATAGCAAAATAGAAAAAAGATGATTGTACATGAAACTGCAAATCTATCATATGCAACTTGTTATTTTCTTAAATATGTGTTATCATGTAATGTTCTTTTTTCTTTGCTTTCCTTTTTATCTTCTCTCCCCATGCCCTGCCCCAGACATGGCTACCATTAGACACAAATATGTATGTATATATGTACATATGTAAGTTCCTTGAAGGTGAGGAATATTTCTTTTTGCTTTCATATCCATAGTAGCATGGTACCAGGAACATAGTAGGTACTTAATAAATGCTTATTGATTTATTGAGTTATGCACCAGGATATCTGGGTTTAGTTCCTGGTATTAGCTATATGAACTATAATCGCTTAACTTCTCCTGAATCATAGGGAAACTGAGGACTGTCTCCTAAGCTCAAGAAGTGAAAGTAGCTCCTTAGTCCTTCTAAGAAAAAGTACAAATTTCTCTATTTGGCATATGAAGTCTCTCATAATGTGGCTTTCAACCTGACTTTCTAGATACTTTTCACATAATTCTCTGAATTCACAATATATTCCAGCCAAACTGGCCAATTTGCTGTCTCCCCTACCTGATGTCTCATCTCCTTCTACTGTTTCTATGCCTTTGCACAACAATAATACCAACCAATATTTTCTATAGTATGGATCTGGACTTTATTTTCTGATGTTAAAACCTCGTGATACATTGATTTATCTTGGAACTAAAAGACTGGTAAAAAAAAAAAACAAAGAAGAACTGCCATATGGAAAACATCCTAGAATCCTCTTGACATTAAATAATTTAAATAGCCAATGAATTTATCATAATTAAACTCAAATCACTGCCCTTGCAATACTAATGGAATTTAGAAAAGAAGTCTATAAGGATAAACCCATGTGTGGATGTATGTATTTACCAAATACTTAGGTTTGAAATATCTTTTAAACTCAACTTAAACTTTAAACTCATTTCATATGAAATGATGGGTTCATTTTCAACTCTTGCTCCTTCCTAGTTAGACTTTTGTGAGTATTAATTTATGAAACATAGAATGGTTCCAGAGGTAAGTAGAGTGTCATTTCATTCGATCATAGTCAGAGAGATGGAAAGGACCCCAAGAAGTTGCCTGCTTTAGTGTCCTGCTTCCAGGCAGAAGGGTGTCTAAACTTTCCATGATAGATAGATGTCCATTTGTTTCTTAGAAATTTCCAAGGAGAGAAATATGCTGTCCATTGCAGTGTTTTATCACACCAATGACAAGGAAATTCTCTCCTATGCCCATTCTGTTATATCTAGGAAGGATAGCAGGTCTAGCTCCCAGACTCAGTATCACTTCAATATCGACATAAGAGAGGAGGCCATTCCTCTTGAGGGCACTAACGCAAAAACTATCACTGTCTAATAAAAAACTATTTGCAGCAGTACCAGTGATTTATCGACAACATCTTGTGACCTCTAAAGCCAGGCCAGATAGGTTGTAAGAGAAGTCTGCCTGAGGAAATGGAGATTAAATTTAATATCATCTTCAACTTGGGCTAATATTCTAAGTGTCTAATATATCTACTCTCTGTTAACTGCTGAAAAGCAGAGTTGGTGATGACAATCTTCTCATTCATTTCAAAGGCACTAGAAGGGCAACTTCTTTAACACTTGTCCAAATTCTTAAATATTCCTTAAATAGCCATGGAAATGAGGAACTTTTCAATTGAGGATGAATTTAATGCACATTCATTAAGCAACAACTATGGGCCAGGACCCATGCTAATTGCTGGAGATACAAAGACAAAGATCAAAACAGTACCTGCCCTCATGGAACTTACTTTCTACTGGGTGGAAACTACACATAGATGAATCAATATAAAACATAATGTAAAATAATTGCAGAACCATTGTGAAGTGGTAATATCTGGGGACATTGAGAAAAAGTCTCATAGGTGGCACTCAAATCGATACTTGCATATATCAACCCTCATTTTTTTCTCTTGCATCAGAGGTATGGTAGCTAGGGCACTGAATTTGAAATCAAGAGAACTGGGTTCAAATCCTGTCTCAGATACTTACTAGCTGATCTGGCCATTTCATTTAACTTCCCTAAATTTTCCATGTCTTCATCTATAAAATGGGAATATTGGACTAGATGGCCTCTAAATTCTCTTTTAGCTCTAAACCTGTGATCCTCTGATTCTATTTTGCTTCTTCTTACTCATCATCATCATCATATTGAAGAGCAAATACTTTAAAATTTAGAGTACTTGTCAAAGGTATTTCCTAACTTATGGCAGAATTACAGAATCTTGGTGACTATCCAGCTCAAAGGCTTGATTTCAAAGCATAGCTAATTTCTTCCCTGATAAAATAGAGCCTTACATACAATATAATATTATCCATTATTAATGATATTGAAGACCCTCTAGGTTCCAAATCTTCCTGGATATATCAAGTTCATAGAAGAGAAGCTTGATATCCCAGGTAGGCTGAGGACCAGATTTGATTCTTGTCCCTTCATACCAAAATTATAAAGAGTTACCACTGGGTTCTTTAATTTGGACTTCTGGATGAGAGATTTCTTTATATAGCAAGTTATGAACCATTTATTAAATGAATAATGGTCAAATTCCAGGGTAGCAAGAGGAGGAAACCTATTTATTTAACTGTGTCTGTTTTGGCAAAAATAATGACAAATGTCATTTGTGTAAATTTGCATGGACAATAGCACATTTAGCAGCAAGCCTCTAACCTGGTGCATATTTTTTAAACCACTGGATTAGCTACTCAAGAATGAGTCATGATAGATGAACACTGAAAGACAGAAGCATTTATGAATCATTTAGAGTAGTGCCTTTCCTTTTCAAGTATAGCACAACTGTCATTTTCACTCAGTGTAGCACAGAAAGGCAGATGATCAAGTTTTTCAGTTTTTTCAAGAATTCCCTAAATAATGTCCTGAGTAGGATGCAACCCCAACCAAACTTATTAGACACTGCCAATTTTCAGGTGAACATTTTTAGTATAAGAGTCTATAGATATCTATATCTAGATCAATAATTCCCAAGAAAATCTGCAGACTAACTAGGGAAGAGGCTCAAATATTACTAATGTCATCACATTAGCTCAGTTGCCTGGAATCTAACACTCAGAGAAATCAAAATCATACAGGCAAATCCTATGTGCCTGTTAATTTCAAACAGAAAAATTATGGCCACAGTACAAATGATGCCATTGGTCAGAATATGGAAAACTCAGTTTAAATCCATGACCATTAGTGGAAAAACATTTGTTGAAGTAGGTTCACGCTGTTTCTCTCTCTCTAATCTCTCTTGTATGTAATGCCTCCTTGATACTCACACAGTCACACAGCCTAGTTCAGGCCCTCATTGCCTCTTACCTGGACTACTATAATAGCCTGTTAATTGGTCTCCCTAACTCAAGTCTCTCCCAACTCCAATCTATTCTCTACTCAGAAGACAAAATAATTTTTCTAAAGTACTAGTCTGTCCATGTCATCCCACTTTACAATCAACTGCAGTAGCTCTCTATTACCTCCTGGATCAAATATAAAACCCTCCATTTCACATTTAAAGCTGTTCATAACCTGGCCCTTTACACTTTTCCATTCTTGTTATATTTTGATCCCCTTCATACTGGCTTGTTGACTACTCCACATACGATACTCCATCTCATCTCTCCTTACCTTCCCATTCATTGGTTCTCTCCCACACCTGGAATATTTTTTCTCTATACCTCTATCTCCTATCTTCCTTCAGGAGAGCTCAAATTCCACCTTCTGTAGAGACCTTTCCTGTCTGCCCCATCCCCCACAGTGCCTTCCCCTATAAGGTTACCTAATATATATGTGTATGCATCCTGCTTGTACCTACTTATTTACATATTATATCTCTATTTAAAATATGATCTCCTTGAGAGCAGGGAGAGTTTCTGCCTTTATTTGAATCCCTAGTGCTGAACACAGTATCAGGGAACATAATAATTTAATAAATGCTTGATGGTTTGAAGTAATATTGCTTAATTAAGTCCATTTTGGGATAAAAAAAATACTGCATATTGCAATAGCACTCAACTTTTCAAGACATTTATGTATCTGATACTTCACTTTTTCCTCCCAACAACCTTATTAGGATATAGGTTTGGTTATTATTATGCCCACTGGAAAAACTTTGCCCCCCAAAATTTAAGTGTCTTTTTTGAAAAAAAAATTGTTTATGAATGCTATACTTACTAAGACAATTATAGAATTCTGGGTAAGCAAATTTATATAAAATAAAAGTTTTACAAATTTTCTTTTGATCCATAAGATAATATCCAAAACTTTACAGCATACCTAAAAAGAAATCTCACTATACACCTTTGAGAACCACTTGTCTAACAATCAGGAGTTTAAAAAGTATTATATTAAAATATATAGTTAAAAACAAACATAATTGAAAAGAGATTCACAGTTTCACCCATAGTCATCTTTTCTTAAAATTTTTCTTTTTTATAGAAATGTCCCCTATTTTGGGGGGAAGGAGGGAGAGGGAGCAGGAGCAGGAGAAGGTCAGGGAGAGGGAGAAGTAGAGGGAGTGAGAAAGAGAGGGAGAAGGATGTTGACCCATTATGTCCTTTACTCAGGAATATAAGTACTTTATAAAATAATCATCCATCAATGAAGAAATATCTTTGTGATATTGAAATTTTTCTCAATAGATCAAAACTAAAAATAACAAAATGATTAGTCAAATTAAAACTTTGTAAATCAGGCATTTATAAATTGAGAAATGGGTCTATACTGAAATAAACAAACAAACATGGGGAGACAGGCAACATGAGTTTTAGTCTTGGTTCTATTTGTCCTTGGATGAGTCCTTTGATATCTGAGTCTCAGTTTTCTCATCTAGAAAATAAAGGGATTGGAATCTAAGATGATCTGCCTCTAAGGTCCCTTCCATCTCTGACATACTACAATTCCATCATGGAATAAGTACATGGGCTACATGGCTAGAAAGTCAAAACCTTTCAAAAGTCATAATTCTTTTATCAGAAAAACCACAAATTGTGTAATTATTGTTCCCTAGGGCAAAGTGAATGAATTGAAAGTTTTGTGCATGGGATAAAAATGGAAGTTAGTTAAACAACCTAAGAGAAGAAATATTTCCATCCATTAATCTTTGTGCTGAGAGTTTCATTTACACCTTAACCTACCTCAATAATAAAGAATTTTTTTTTACCAAATCAGCTAGCCTTTCATCTGAAATATATAAATCTGTTTTAAAGACACCACTAATATTTTCTTCTTTGATTCCATCATGTATAAACACCACTGAGAAATTAGCAATGTATCCAAATAGAAAGCCAACAATAGATGGAAACATTTGAATCATCTGTTATCCTGTAGCCAGGGGCCTAAAAGAAATTTCAGCAGCTCATGATGAAGTTAAATTATGTGTGGAGGATAGATCAAGGGGAAATCAGCTTAAATTACAGCTGGAGAATGAGAAATTTATTGGTCTTTGGGGGCTAAAATTCTGGAATAAATTACTGAAGGAAGTTGTGGTATCTTAGTCACTAGAGATTTTGGAGAAGAGTTGGTCATTTGTCCTGGATGGTTTAAAGGCAGCTTAAAGGCTTACAGGCAGCCACTGGTTTGATTGATCTCTGGAGATTATTTTTAACTCTAGGCCTCTGTCATCAAAATCAAATGTTGCTCTTCAGTTGCTTTTCAGTCCTGTCCAACTCTTCATGACCCCATTTGGGGCTTTCTTGGCAAAGATACTGGGGTGATTTTCCATTTCTTTCTCTAGTTATTTTACAGATGAGGAAACTGAGGCAATAGGGTTACGTGACTTGCTCAGGTCACACAGCTAGTAAGTATCTGAGATCACATTTGAATTTAGAAAGATGAGTCTTTCTGACTCCAGGCCCAGCACTCTGTCCTCTTTGCCATCTAGCTGCCCCCAAATCAAATAGTCTTTTCTCAGTCCCACATGAAGGCATTGATTTTTAGCATGAGAAGGAGATGTAAGGATTATCTAGTTCAATTACTTCATTTTATGGCTGAAAAAAACAAGGCATGCTGGGAATGAATGATTTTCCCATGGATACTCAGCTACTTAGTGACAGAATTGGAACCTGGAACTCCTATCTCAGTTTGATGCAATTTTCCTTTTCTCAGTTGATTCTTTGTACAAGATGTGTTGAGAACACACAAGAATGCAAAAGATTTTTTAAAAATTATTTGTTTTCAATGAACAAATATCCACCTTTCATCTCTCTTCCCTCCCTTCCTATCTCTCACCTTGACTAGGAAAAAATAAAAAAGTAATTGTAACAAATATACATAGTCAAAGAAACCATATTACAGCATTAGCTGTTTCTTAAAAGTCCTATGTCTCAATTTGCAGTCTGAGTTCATCACCTCTTTGTCTAAGGAGATACATACCATAATACAAAGACATTTAAAGAAATGGTCTCTCATTTCTGGGAGCTTTAAGTAAAAAACTGACAATGCTAACATAGTTGAATACAAGCACATGCCAGGTTAAATAAGAGAAATAAGAAACATACAAAGATAATTTTAAAAGGGGGCACTTCCAAGTGGCTCAATGAATAGAGTGCTGGACCTGGAGTCAGGAAAATCCTATGTTCAAATACAGCCTCAAATACAAGCTCTATGACCCTGGGCAAAACATTTAACTTTTTTTGTCTCAATGTCCTTCTCTGTAAAATGAGCTGGAGAAGGAAATGGCAGACCACTCCAATATCTCTGCTAAGAAAACCCCAAATGGGGTCACAAAGAGTCAGACACAACTGAGACAACTGAAAAACAAAAAAATTTTAAAAAGAAAATCCCAATGGAAATGTTCATGTATTTTGAGTGTTCAGGTTTATGGGCTAGGAGTAGATGAGTAAAGAAAAGAAATGATAGGAAAATCAATTATATCACTTTCAAATGGGTCATGAGTGGCTTCTTGAAAGGAATGGAATTTTAAAGAAGATGGGAGACAAAAGTCTGGGGAAACTCAAAGAAAGGGTTTGGAAAAAAGAACAAGAAGTTGTAAAATGAAAAGGTAGGGAAACTGAATGAAGAGAACATCAAAAGAACTGTGACTGAGGGCGGAGCCAAGATGGCGGCGTAGCAGCAGCAACATATCGCAGCTCTCACATAGCCACCCCAAAATACCCTTAAAACAGGACTCTAAACCAATCCTAGAACTCCAAAATGCGCACAAAGATACTTCCCACTAAAGTCAGCT
>CM053582.1:248367645-248422586 GCA_028627135.1 Pseudochirops cupreus
TATATATATATATATATATATGCAATTATTATTATTATTATTGACTACATCCAACTGGAACTCGAGATACACAGGCGCTGCAGTTGGGAGATCCATCCTGCCCTACCAAAAGGTGACATAGGAGAGAATAGACTGGGGGAAGGGGGACACACTGAGATGGCTGTTTTGGGGTGGTGGGCTCGGGAAAGACGGGGAGAAAATATGTAACTCAAAATCTTGTGGAAATGAATGATGCAAACTATAATAAAATTTAAAAAAAAAAGAACTGTGACTGGGAAGGCAAAAGATGAAGAGGGATGCTTTTTAGTTGACCATGGTCTTTGTAAGAGAAGGTGATAATGAATTGGAGGGGATCTCAGAGAATACACTTAAAGTTGACTAATGGAAAGATTTAATGATGAAGAGAGGGGAGAAAAAGTCAAACTAGTTTTCCAACAATAAATTATAATTTTGTAGACAGAAATGAGACAGACCTATGGTGATTCTTTCACTCTTGTCCTGTTTTGTTATACAAATTCTGTCTGCAGTCTTCATTAGGTTGTGTTAGTATAACTGGGGTGTTTATTGAGTAAGAGATTGATAGAATGTGTCATATCCTTAAGTTATCATTGTATGAATGTCATTTGTTTGATGTGCTTATGGTCCCTAAAGAGAACAAATGGGTTCTAAACCAGAAGTTCCTTTGTAAATTAGTTATTTAAAACTTGGAACACATTTCATCATGAAAAAAAAAATAATAGAATTGAGTGAGTCAGTCTCCCACTGCCCTTTTCCCCAAGAAAATCTACACAGTATGTTTGAAATGCTCTATATTTACAATTTTAAAAAATCAGCAAACAGTACTGTTGCAGTGCTAGTAATTAAATAGGACAGAAAAACAAAATTAAACAAGACTTAGTTTTAATTTTTCTTGCATACTAGAGCTTAAATAAAATCAGATTTAATCAAAGAAGGCTGTAGAGATAAATAAGAGACTTCTGTAGAAATTCTGAAGGGATTTCTGAACAGTTTCAAGGGCTTTTGAGGCTGATTACAATGATAATTATGTTTAATTTCACTTCAGAATTTATGGTTTTCCTCAAAACAGGTGTTTCACCAACATTACTCTTACACATCAGTCATGATTAGAGTTTTTCTTTTAATTTTAAAATCATGAATTGGAATGAGAAAGGAAAAGGGAAAATGTGTAGATAGGAATAAAGAGAGGATTTGAAGAGAGACAAAATAGAATTAGGAATGGAAAGAGACTACATAGAGGAAATGGAGAAAGGGATAGTCTCCTGAGGTAAAAAATGTACATGAATTGGAAGAGAGGAGAGAAGTAGGAATGGAGATTCTTGTGAATAACTGAGGGGCACTTGTCTCTGATGTGGCAGCCATGGAATTGTTGGGAAAAGATAGGGAAAATAGGTTTAGAGAAAGGATAGCCTATGAATACTTTAAGATTGAGGGAGAAGGAAGCATGTGTTAGAAAAGTGATTTTGAGTCAGGAAGTTTGTTAATACCAGCCTCTGAGTAGGATAGTCAGACTGTCCTTTGGAATATCAGAGACACACAGAATTTCAGGCTTAGAAGGAACATGATCAAACATTTAGGCTTATATGTGTCTCCTAAGTCCCCTCAAAAAAATTTCTGCTACAAAATATCCAGGAAATGACTAAATTATTATTATTATTATTATTATTATTATTATTATTATTATTATTATTAGTTAACTGAATTTATCAGGATGTAAGCTTTCTCTAGGCTGGCTGAAAGCATGGACTGAACAACTCAAGTAACAGACAGGATAATCTTCCACTAGGTCCTTCTACTTTGAGAGCTAGTCAGCCATCTAACCTAACTCTTCACTTTATAAATAGATGTTTGAAAGCTTATATATAAAGTGTCTTGTCCAAAGTTATGAAGGCAATAAATAACAGCACCAGGATTCAAACTCAGGTCTTCTGACTCCTTATCAGGTTTCCTTTCTATTCTACCACACTATCCCCTTCTAGAAAAAAAAGGGGAAAGGTGATCAACAACACAGCAGATCATTTATTTAATCCAAAAAAAAGTACGGAGAATATTTTGAAGATTTTTGAGTCTCTAAGCTTGATGACTGACCATAGTAGAGAAAACAAATCTGACCCCACTAAAGTAAATATAAATTACACAGATTTAAGAAGTTAAAAAGTTACAGATGCCCTGTCTCACTTGGCTACTAATACAGCCATAACTAATGTACTTGGCATTGGAAAGTAAATATTCAAATTCTTGTTCTAGTGAGAATGATAGGATATGAAAAGTTAAGGGATCCTGAATCAAAGTGTAGCTCAGTGGTATTCTCAAACCTAGATAATGAAAAGGGACAAATGCTAAAATGGAGGCAATTCACCTCTCAGGCTTCACTATTGCCTTTCCCCATTTCACTGAGGATGTGATGGATGGGGACTTTTTTCAGGACAATAGTAAGGTATGCATACAGAGAATAGGGAAGGAGGAGTTAGCAACATCATTACTAAATCATAGAGCTTTGCAGCAAGCAAGTGAAAGAAGTATCACCTGGTACCACAAACCCTGCAAATAGGAGAGAGATGAAACTTGGAAAAGAGGTCATATGGAAAGATCAACACCCTGTGAAAGCCACTGCCAGGGGCACAGTTTGCATCATAAACATAATCATGGCATAGGTTGGATCTGGAAGCCTCTAGTCTGGCTTAGTTTAAAGGTCATGAAGTCAGTGGGAAAGAAGTACCATTATATGCCATCACCCAATAGAAGCTAACATTACTAATACAACCAGATACCACCAGGCACAACCTAGACTCTCAGCCCAGGGAAAACAGAACTGAGTGAGTGGACTACAAGTCTCTCTGGTGTTGGCATTCCAGAGAAGCTTTCCATCTCATCAAAGGCTCCTTTGTGGACCAAAGCTGTGGCTGCTTGCTTTGTATTCTCTGGGTTCATAATTTGGGTTTTATGGTTCCTGTTAAGACCCAAATGTTTTCCTCTGGGGGTGTTCTAAATTGGGCCTGCTTCTTTTTTCAAGTAAAGTCATGGTTTTCAGTAGACTCTCAAAAACTCAGAACCGAGGGAAAGCTCTGGGAAAATGCAATGTCTTAGATATAGGAAAAGACAACTTTGGAGAGAATGAGAGACCAAATGGAGTTCTCTTTCTCTCCAAGGCAAGTTCTCTTTCTCCTACTGTCTACAATTCAAACTTTCCTTTGATTTGTGGTTTGGGGTTTGATTAGTGGATAATCATCCACTGTGCCTTCAGGGTTTATATGATAAATACTACTTGTATGGCACTGGTTTATGCATCTTTTTATAAGTTTTCATGACTCTTTTTCATGTGCTCATTCCATATACTTTGTAGGGTAGGGATAGTATATTCTACTTCTTTTATACTTCATTTCAGTCAAAATCAATTTATTCCTCTGGGCAACAACATGACATAGTGTGTAGAGGAGGGGACCTATACTCTGGAACCCTGGATTTGAATCATTCTTCAGTCACTTATAAACTATGAGCAAATCCCTTAATCTCCCAGAAGATTGGTCTCTTCACCTGTCAAATTGACCCCAGCTTATCAAAATTCTTGCCAAAATTAGGTACTTAGCTGCGTAAACAAAACTTTAGATGTGGTGTAGCCAGGTCAATCAATTATTCTGTCAAGTACTTATTAAATGCCTATTATATGTTAGGCACTGGGCTAAGCATTGGGGATACTAGTTTAATAAATGAAATAATCCATACTGGAAAGGGAGCATCACCTTCTTAGCCTGGAGGCAGTCACTCTCTTACTACCACCTAAAATCACATTAGCTTTCTTGTGTGTAAAATGACATTGTTGACTCACGCTGAACTTGGAGCCTTACTGAAACCACCATGTATTTTAGATGAAAAGCCTCATGTGTCTACATGAAAAGTCATGCCTCCCCCTTGCCTATGTAAGCTTAATTCCTTTTTTTTCAATTCAAGTATAGGACATTAGGACATCACAAAAATCCTTTGAAGGTGGCAAAAATAATTATCATTATTTCCACATTAAAGATGAGGAAATTGCCTCAAAGAGCTAATGTGACTTATCCATGGTTCCCTGGTTAAATATGTGTCAAATGCAGGGCTCAAACTCTAAGACCGATATCCTATCTAGTGCCCCGCTCCCATATAAGAAAACCAGTTACAGACAGGTAATAAATGCAATTAAAACTTCAGCTGTACATGACCAATGTGAAAATAGTTTTAATATAACAAATATATATGTAGAGCCTATATCAAATTACATGCCATCTTGGGGTGGGGAAAAGGGAGATATGAGGAGAAAATTAAGAATTCAAAATTTTATGGAAGCAAATGTTGAAACAAAAAATTAATAAATTTAATAAATAATTTTTTAAAACTTCAGTTATAGTCCATTTTAAAACCACTCAAACCCAGTAGTATCAAACGCATCATCATTATGATATTAAAAAGTTTGAGAAGAGCTGGTAAAAATCATGTAAACATTCTAAAATCTAATTTGAAAGACTGAGACATCATCTTGCTATTCATTTTTTTCCTTAAGAGTCCTAAGTTTAATTAATACACATGAATGTAATGGAATACATGATGATTAAAAGATTTGTGTGAACTGATGCAAATGAAGTAAGCTAAGCCAGGAAGCAACATAGACAATAACCCTTACAAAATAAATGGAAACAACTACAACTCAAAGACAATTTAATATGACTATTGTGAATGATAAAGATTAAGTCTGGCCTCAAAGAAGAAATATTAGAAGACCTCTCCTAACCCTCCTTTGCACAAGTGGGGGGTCAAGGGATGTGAAAAGCTGTGTAATATAAAATTTGTTTTTCTATATGTTGGTCAGTTTTGCTGATTTAAATTATTTTCTCCCTCTTTTAATAAATGATTTGTTTTAAGGTATGATGTAGAGGAGGGGAGCTATATAGGCAATGCAAAAACAATAGGTAAAAATAAGATTTTTCGAGGCCATCCTTCGAATTTAACTTTAATCACCCCTTATGTTTGTAAAGTCATTTTGTGCAGAAATGAAAATTTATCCAGCAAGTTCACATCAAGTATCAAATCCTTCTACCTCCCTACAGTACAGATACAGACAAAGCTACAAAGACCAGGTAGTGGAGAAGCTAAACGACTATGAGATAGTTTGGAAAGTGTCAGTTGATCAAACAGGGGTAGGACTTATCTAGGAAGCATGTCTTATTAGGAAGAAAATTTTGCCCAAAGGATAAGGTGAATTGGAATGTATTAAAATGGAGACACGGAGACTTTAAACGGGAACTGACACCAGGAAAATCTAGACTCATAGGAGGCATGAGGAATCAGAGTTGCTGGGTCAGAGGGAGACTGATAAAGAGGACCCAAGACTAGGAGGACAAACTACAGTCAAGAAATCATAAGATTTAAAGCTGAATGGATTTTATCTCTTCCAAATGCCTCATTTTACAGATGAGTAATTTAGCACCAATAAAAGTTTGAGGATTTGTCATACATGGCAGAGTCATGATTTAAACTGTAGTCCTCTAGCACTAAATACAGTGCTCTTTCCTCTGTACAATAGAGAGTTAAACTAGGTTAAAGAATGGGCATGCGTTAATAATACCAGTGCCTTAATTTTCAGGCCTAGGGTTTAGTTGTTTAGGAGGCATTTTTTGTGAATAAGAAACATCTTTAGCTATCTCCCTAACTCAGAAACCTTAGAGATTGAAAAAACAAAATATAACTTTACTTATACCTTATACTAAGGTACACAAGAAAAACTGATTCAGTCAACTGACCCACATTTATTAAGCGTCTTATATGAGTCAGGTATAGTGCTAAGAGATTCAAAGAAAAAAGGAAAATAGTCATACCCCTCAAGGAGCTTACATTCTGATGTCTGAGATAGACAGAGAGCTTCATGATAGGCCCAAAGTCGCAGGATCTAGACCTGGAAGAAATCTTTGAGATCATTTAGTTCAACCTCCTCATATTTACTGCTTAAGAAGTTGGGGAAAATTAAGTGACTTGCTCCAGAATCATAAAAGGAATAAGTAGCAAAAGGGGAGATTCAAACAAAGGTCTGTTAATTCCAAGACCAGGACTGCTTGCACTTAATGATACTGGTCCAAAAGGGAGAGCCTTTGTGACTTCAAAGTGCTGCTACAATCGCTATGAGTGTGTTTGCTCATTTTCTGGGAAACATTAAAATAAAAGACATCAGGTTTGGTTTCCTGTCTGCTTGTTCAAGAAATGGTTGCAACATCTGGCTATGTCCCTTTCAAATCAAGGAAACCATTACTGTACTTTGACTTGCCTTACATGAATATTCAATCACCGGCTTCCTGTTTGGCAATGAGAGTCCTGACAGTGATTGATCTCTCTGTTTAGGGGTGTAGTTGATGAGACCCGTTGAGGAACTATATCCTTATTGGACATATGTAAAGTTTAACTTTTACTATTTGCACCTCTTTGCATCATCTTAACTTCCAAGTTTTGGACTGGAAAACAGCCAGGATCTGTGTCCATTGCTGTCTGAAGATCAAATTGTTGCCTCTTCCCTTCCTTAAATGGTTAGGTTGTAATGTTTGTTGTACACACAGATGAGAGTTTTAAGTTATCCTTTGTCTTCTTTGCTAATTGCTGCCCATCTCCCATGCATCAGGCATTAAGCACTTGGATACATTGCTATTATTTGTTTTGAAATTTGGCTCCTTAAAAAAAAGGAATTATAAACTTACTAAAATAAGCATTTAACCTCAGGTTCCTCATCTGAAAAATGAGGAAATTGGACTGCAGCATTTCTAAGGGCCCTTCAGAAAGTCTGTGAGTCTAAGGTCCTATGAAGTTTTTCTAAATATTATCAGACTTATCATACTACAAGTATGGCTGTGTAAGAGTGAAGGAAGGGGAATGGGGCTTAGGGGGAATGGTATCAGGGAAAAGCCTGCTTATTACATTCAGAGTGAATGCTTAATAACACAAGACTGAGAAGTCAGTTCTGCTAGTGTAATATACTATCCTTCAGGGGTCTCAGAGGGAAGAACCAGAATTCAGTGAAAAGATTCAGAATTAGTGGGTGTGGGTTGGAAATCTGACTATACCATGAGCTACTTGTGTGATTCTGAGCAAGTCCTATTAACTCCCTGGGTTTCACTTTCCTCATATGTAGTAATAACAATAATAGTGGAAATTTATATAAGCATTATCCATGTACTGTTTAAAAATAATTTTTAAATGAAAATAAATCTCTTTTCTCTCTTTTCCACCAGCTAGCCTACTCTGGGGGTAGGGGGAGGGAAAAGAAAAGACAATTTCCTTGTAATAACTATTCATAGTCAGCAAAACAAATTCCCTCCTTGGTCAACAAATGTGTGTGTATATGTGTGAGTATGTGCACACACATATATATACGTGTATACATATGCACACATGCATATATACTCATATGCATATGTGTGTACACACACATATGATTCATACTAAATTCTGAATCCACTACTTCAGAGTCAGGAGATAGGTAGCATGTTTCATCATTGGTCTGGTAGAATTTTGGATGTCATTTCATTGATCAAAGTTTTTATAGCTTTTGACACTGTTTGTCTTTACAGCATTAAAAGGTGGTACCAACAACATTCCAGATGTGAAATGATTCAGGCAAAGCAAAGCAGGAAGTTTTAGAGTATTTACATTTTTTCTTTCATTTGATCTTCAAAATATGATGGGGTAGTTGCTCTTGTTATCACCATTTTACAGATGAGGAAACTAAGGCAGAGAGATGATGTGATTTGCCTAGGTTCACACAAAAAAAGAAAATGTGAAAGATGAGATTTGAACTCAGGTCTTTTTGACTCCAAATCTGGTAATCCTTTCTGCTGTACATCTATGGCTCCTCTAAAAGAATGGGTTTCAGGGTGGGGAACCTATGACCTTGAGGCCACATTTGTTCTCTAAGTCTTCAAGTGTGGCCCTTTCACTGAATCCAAACTTCACAGAACAAATCCCCTTAATAAAAGCGTTTGTTATGTAAACTTGGACTCAGTCAAAAGGTAGTACCTAAGGACCTAGAAGGCCTAATGTGGCCTCAAAGCCCCAGGTTCCCCACTCCTGGATTATTAGAACAATTTCCAAGGTCCCTTTTAGCTAAAATTCCTATGTTCCAATGACTAAAAAGCATGCAGACAAAAAACAAACAAACAAGCCTATAATGAGAGCTACAATAATATTGAGAAAACGGTTCCCTATATAGTCTTTTTCACATGAATGGAAATTACCTCCTGGAACATTTCCCCCACTGTGCCCAGCCAATAACAACCTAATCTCAAATACTTGGCCAAGACTTGAAGTCCATCAATAGTTATTCTGCTACCGTTTCAGGAACAACTGCTGATTCTCTCTGTAACTTTTGACAGCTCAGCCAGTCTTTTGAAGGTTAGAGAGACTTGTGTGTAGGTCAAACATAGTATATTAAGGTTATAGTATAGTAACACTCACGGCCAAGCCTAGTCAGCTCCTGCCTTGAAAAATCTGATTCTGCAACTACTGAAATCTTAAGGAAAAAAAAGCCAAGAAAAATAATGCAACTTAGTCAAAAGCAAGGAGATGTGGATAAAAGAAGGTGGAGGAGACCATAGAGGGCAAACTTTCATTTGAGGCAATTAAGGACCAGTGACATGGAAAAACTTGCCCTAGATCATATAGACAGTAAATGATAGTGGGATTTGAACCCAGTTCCTCAAACATCAAATCCTACACCATGCTGATTATACTACAACTGAGCCCTCTGATTGTTGCTTTTCAGTGACACATACTGCAATATCATTTCTTGCAGACTATAACCAGAAAAAGTTTTAAGCATGCCTTATATCATGGTTTTGTGACATCTCAAGAATTGAATTAGGCTAAATAACACATTTGCTCTGACAGATCATGGAATTACTTGGAGTTCATAAAAGCAAGGAGCACACTCTAAATCTGACAATAGCAAAAGCTAGAGAAATGGTTTTGCCCAATGTCTCATTCAAACATAGCATCAAAGGGCTTTCTCAGGATGGTAATATTAAGAATCAAGGTCAGTTATCCAACATTATATACAATCAGGTAGACATTATTTACCCATCATTAAATCCATTCATCAAGGCAATGACATATTTTGTGGAACACAGAAGGACACGGCCACAAGTGGGAAATAACGATCATAATGAGTGATAAATATAGCATGTGGCAAAACTCCAAACTGTGGCATCCTCATAGATGGCTAAAAAGTTTTTTGTACTCTATGCAAATCAAATTCAAGGTCTAGTTCAAGTCCCATTTCCTTGATGATTTTCTCTACCTATTAATTATTTCCTTCTCTGGACTCCTTACAGTCTGATGGAGTGAAAAGAACTTTGGATATAGAATAAAATACCCGAGTTCAAATCCTGACTACCTTACTAGTTGTGTGAACTGGGTCAACCATTTTCAAATCCCTGGGTCTCTATTTCCTCCTAGACAAAACGAGAGGTTTAGATCAGCAAAAAGGAAACAAAATAATCCATATTTGTGGACAAGATAATAAGTTTGTTAGACAAGTTCAAAGAAACTTCCAAAAAATGAATTGATAGGATTAATAGCTTCAGAAAAGTTATCTCTCTTAGAAATTAAAGGTATACTCTAAATCATCCTGTCAGAACAATGCTTCCCTACCCTTCTTTCCTTCCTTTCTTAATGGTTAATCTCACTTCACCTATTTCTTGTAAGGAATTAGTTTAGGAAACTATAAGAAAAATTAATACAAAATGGATCCCAGTACACCAGAAAACTTATATGTGTTAATTATTAAAGAAAGAAAATAAATCTACAAAAATTATACAGTGATGTACATAGAAATAAGGGGGGAAAACATAGTGACTACAGTGATGTAAACAAAAAGACAAAAATGGAAAAAAATCATTGTATAAATGTAATGACTAACCTTGAACATGAAATACAGATGAAATAATATGTCTACCTGTTACTGGAGAGATGAGATTTGCAAACCGACCGTATCAGATATGGTTGCTCTGTCAGTCAACAAACATTAATTAAGCCAGGCAATACACTAAGCAATGGGGAGAAAAGAAGTAAGAGACAGCTTCTGCTCTCAAGGGGGTCAAATTCTAATGAGAGAGAGAACTTGCAAATTGCTACATACAAAAGAAGATATGTAGAAGATAAAATGGGAATAGTCTCAGAGGGACTTCACCAAGATTAAGAGAGTCTAAGAAAGGCTTCTTGCTGAAGGTGAGTCTTTAGCTGAGACTTGAAGGAAACCATGGCAATAAGGAGGGAGAGAGTTCCAGATAATGAGGGAGAATCAACAAAAATGCTTGGAGCTAGGATAGGGAGTGTCATCTGTAAAGAATAGCAATGAGGTTGGTGTCAATGGATTCCAGAGTTACATGGAAGGTTTTAAGGTATAAGAAGATTGGAAAAGTGAGAAGGGACCAGGTTATAAAGAGCTTTAACAAGCAAACATAGCTCTATATTTGATCCTGGAGGAAATTGAAAGCCACTTGAGTTTGTTGAATCCAAGATAGACATAGTCAGATTCATACTATAGGAAAATTCATTTGACTGCTGAGTGGAGCATAGGCTGTGGTGAGAAGAGATTTGTGGTGGTGTCTGGGAGAGGGGGACAAACAAAGGTCACTTAAATAGTCCAGCATGAGGAGGTGAAGGCCTGCATCTGGATGGCAGCAGTGTGAGAGGAGAGAAGGGAGAATATATGTGAGATGTTATAGAGATAGAAATGGCAGTAATTGACAGTTGGCTGGATATGGAAAGCGAGAGAATGGGTCAAGTATTACATCTAGCTTATGAGCTTGGTTGACTGGAAAAATGATGATGCCCTTGACCAAAATAGGAAAGTTAGGAAAAGGGGAGGGTTTAGGGCAGTGGCTCTCAACCTTCCTAATGCCATGACCCTTTAATACTCGCATGTGGGCATATCTGCATGTGGGCGGACCTGCCTGGAGACGAGAGGGACAGTGTCTCGGTTCCTAAGACCATTGGGAAATACGTGTTTTCCGATGGTCTTAGGAGATCCCTGTGAAAGGGTTGTTCAACCCCAAAGGGGTTGCAACCCACAGGTTGAGAACCGCTGGTTTATGGGGAAAGATAATGAGTTCAATTTTGGACATGTTGACTGTCAATTGGTTTGTTTGATCATTTTCCCTAGGAATATCTGAAATAGTTGACATATAAAAAGTTATGCAGGAAAAACTAATTAAAATTTAAGAAGTGAAATTGAATTGGAGTAGATTATCTTTAAATTCTTTAAAGTCTACTCCAGCTCAGTGATTCAAGGAAGAAGAGGAGGAAGAGGTAGAAGAGGATGAGGAAGAGGAAAAGGAAGAGGAGGAGGAAGAGCAAGAGGAGGAGGAAGAGGAAGAAGAAGAAGAGGAGGAACAAAAACAACAACAAAAAGAATAGCAGCAGCAACTAGCATTTATATAGCATTTTTAAATTTACAATATGTTTTATGAATATTAACTCATTTTATCCTCACAACAACCCTAAGACATAATATTACAGACATAGCACATTATCTGTTAGATGGCTATATCCTGTATCATGTAGTATCACTTCACTAAATCACAGAGTGTATCTTAACTTTTCATGTTTATGTACCACATCTCTCCAACCAGAATGTAAAGCTGCCAAGGAGAAAGGATGTGTGTGTGTGTGTGTGTGTGTGTGCGTGTGCATTTGGAGAATAAAGTAATCAAAACTCTAATGTACATAAGGAAAAACCTAACAAAGGTGATGTTTATAAGATATGTCTCCTGTTGGACTAGGACAGATTTTCTGTGTATTTTTCTTATAATTCTCTACAAATACAAATTCCTTGTAATAAATAGGCAAAATGAAATTAGATATTTGACAAAAAAAAAAAGTAGGGAAAACATTGTTCTAACAAGACAATCCAGAGTATACTTTTAATTACCAAGAGAAACGGCTAATATTGACTATCAGAGTAACTGCAAATTGCTAGATTAATTCATATTCAGTGCTGAATGAATGCGTAGCACATATTCCCATGGTAACTGGAGTGCTATCCAGTTTGATTGGTTTATAGAGGATATATTGGAACAAAGGCAATAGACAATTTCAAAAGATCAGCCTTAACAACATGTCTAAATTTATTTCCCAAATATCAAAAGTGCTTCATCTACATTGGAGAATAAAAGATTGTCAAAATTTTCATTAAGAAAAAATACATACTCAGAGACCACACAATCTAGTCATTTTTGAGCTCTGGCCAAACTGATAGTAAAGCTCAATTTTCTTAATACTCCTCTAATTACAACAGGATTATTTTGAACACTGGTAATAAGCCTGGTTGCTATGGCATCAAGGCTGAGATTTCACTGTGCCAGATTTCAGTCAAAAGCAAGTCGTGAATGGTGCTGAAATCGGCCTACACACAAATAACGTTTCACCCAGGAAACATTGACCACAAAACACCAAGCTAGGCAGCAATCACTGCAAGGCAAAAAGAGAGTTAGCAGTGGCCTGGGATCACTTCACGTCCCCAGGCCCTTCTCTGGCGGTTCCTAATTTACCATGTCATTTAGTATACTTTTTCTAAATAAACAAGGACAGCTTCAGACAGCATATCTTTGCCCACAGTTACTGTGTTGTGTGCTCAGAACCACATGGAAATACGTTTAGAGCTAAAAAAGATGTCCCTCCCCTTGCGCTCCAAGCATCTTCAGTGATCCCAAATTTTATGTATGACTGTGACTGAATAGAAAGAAGGAAAACAAGACTTCAAAGCTGAGCTGAGGGAACTCAGATGCAGGCCCTTGTCTCTGGTAAATACCAGAAAAGTAACCATAGGGAATTTCATCTGTAAGTCCTCAGCAGGGTAGAAAGAAATGCAGGTATCACTATCCTAAACATTGAAAAAAGACGTAAACATTGGCTCCAAGAGCCGTGTTTATGCTTCATATCTATTTTGACTTCTAAAGGCCCCTTCCAGCTATAAAATGCTATGCTCCCATCATCTCTCAACAGAAATGTGGGAATTTTGAGTCTTTATAATTTCATGCCAATTTGGTCAATCTGGGATCTTTCAGGGAAAAAAATAAAAATAACCAAACACATACTGAAGTCAAAGCCTGCTCATCTAACAAATTAAGCAATCAACAAGCAATTATTAAAACCAGTCACTCTGTGAGCAAATAAAGAAAAATAAAATAAAATAATGCCTACCCTCAAGGAATTTACACTCTAGCGGGAGGAAACAGCATTTACATGGATAGATACATCAATAAAAAACATAAAGGGATTCTGAAAATAATTTCAGGAGAAGGAAGAAGTGCTAATAGGGAATTAATTTCAAAGAGATCTTAAGAGTTGTGCTTTAGGTACCATGGAACATTGAATCAGTTCCCAGCAAAGAATACATGTTAGAGAATAACGGCCTATGAGCTTCACAGACAACAGGAATCCCATTTTAATGCTTCTGACTAATACATCAACCGGTTTCTATCATTGTTACAAGTAAGTCCAAATGTAGAATGGATTCAGTTTAGTTTAATGCCATTCAATTTAACAAGATTTTATTAAGGGCCTACTCAGTCCTAGGCGCTATGCTAGGTCTAGGGTATAATAAGACATTTTTTTTTTAACAAATATAAGAATATAAGCTTCCCTCAAGGAGCTTATATTCTGCTTGGGGTGGGGTGGGAAATAAAATACACACAAATAAATTGAAATAATATACAGACAAAATAAATATTATCTTTTTATGGAAAACACTGACAATTTGGATCAGGAAAGGGCTGTGTAGAAGGAGATGCTTGAATTGAGCAAGGCTGAAGCCAGGGATTTCTGAGGAGAGGGGAGGAAAGAGATTATTCCAAGGGCAGGGAAAGGGCAGACACGCATGTGAGAAATACTGAGAGAACAAATGGGCAAAAGAGCAGATAGAAAAATCAGATTAGAGTCAAGTCACTTTAGTTTAGTAACTAGGACTTCTTACTGGAGGAAAAAAGAATTAGCTCTATTGAGAATCTAAAAGTCAGTTATGGCAGAAGAGGAGTATAAGGAAGAAGAAAAGAAATCAATAAGCGTTACTATGTCGAATCCACAAGTATTTAAGTCCCTACTATATGCCAGACACTATGCTAAATACTGGGGATACAAAGACAAACACGAAACAGTCCCCACCCAGCTAGAAATGTACATTCTAGAAGGGGAGACATAATGAACACAAGCATCCGTATGATGAGTTATAAGGGCACACACCTATAATCCTGACTATGGGAGAGGCTGACGGATCCCTTCTGCTGGGAGTTCTGAGCTTCAGTAGGGCAAAAGCCAATCAGACGTTTGCACTAGTATGATAAACTTGGGGAAACCCTTTGAACCATGGTGGGGGCAGGGGCGGAGATCACCAGAATACTTAAAGAAGTGCTTACCACGGAAATTGGAAATAGAAAAGGTCAAAAAGTGATAATAAAATTGGGCCATGTCCAGGTGAGATAGGGAGACACAATCTGAAATAATGAAAAGGTATATACATAATACAAAGTAATTTTGAGATAGAGTGCATTAGTCATTGGGATTAGGGAAGAAGGAGAAGGGAAATCAAGACAGGCTTTCTATAGAAGCTAGTGCTTGAGCTGAGTATTAAGAAAAAGACCAGAGCTTCCAAGAAGAGGAGGTGAGTGGTGAATGTATTTCAGGTACACAACGACTACCAGTGCAAAGATACAGCAAAAGAAAATGGAGAGCTGGCTATTCAAAACAAGAAAGATGTTGATATGGTTGGATTGCAGAGTAGGGGAATAATAGTTGAGACGAGAAAAGAAGAAAGGGGCCAGGTTCTAAAGAAACAAATGCCAAAACTAAAACTACCCTATAATAAGCAATTTACATCTGGAAACTTGACGTGATTTCTTTACAAGCTTTGATGATTCATTTAGAAAGTATACAGCTATGACTATGCTTCAGAGCCATAAAGCAATTCATTCCTTCCTGGAATGTGGCCACCATGATCTTATCAGTGAACTCCACTGGTGACAGCATGATTCTACCTCTAGGTGTGGCTCTAAGACTAATAGACAGTATCCAGTTACCTTAAGTAAAAAAAAAATTACATATATTAGAACTAATTATGAAGTTATCATTTAAAATAATAGTTCCATTTACATAGCACTTTCTAAGGTTTGCAAAGCACTTCATATATGTTATCTCATTTGATTCTTACAACAACCTTGTGAGGTAGGTACTAGTATCTCCATTTTTATAGATGAGGAAATTAAGTCTGAGAAAGGTTAACTGACTTGGGTGTGGTGAAGCATCCTCCAAAGATAGCAAACAAACAAGAAAAGGTTTTATATTTTCCTAATATACCTTAGTTCATATTTGCTATACTAATTTTACAGGACTCATTTTTTTTTGGTACTTGTTCTCAGTTATCTGTCATCACTTCTAGCTAACATGTCCTTTTAAAATTTGGGTTTGTCAACTGTGTAACCAAACTGTTTCTTTAGATAACTTTCCTTTCCTCCTTCTTCTCCCTTTTAAATTATTTGGGACCATCTGGTCAGGATTTTGTTTAAGAACTCCCTTTTAATGCATCTCTCCATTCAGAGACTCAGGTCACATGACATCCACCAGATCTATTTCATCTCTAAAGCTCTTGAAATCTACTGTCCCAAAGTCTTGCATACATGTCAGATTATGTTCAATTTTCCCTTCTTTATGTAGTTTGAACTCTTAGGATGATGCATTTATTTCATTCCAAAATTCCTATCTTTTCTACTTTTCCAGTTTTGGTCAGTTTTAGATTCCATTTATCATGTCTTCTGCCTTCTAAAAGTTCACATGATCAGTATTAGGTGCATTGTTTCTACCAGTGAGACCTCAAGCAGATGTATATATAGTAGAAGTCCCCTATTTCAACTCTATGCTTCCTGTATTCATGCCACATTTGTGATGTATATTAGGAACCTACCATCATCTTTTTTTTCCCCTTTTCTTTGTTTAGTGGTCTAATAATACTCTGGCCGCATTATCTTTTCTATTTAACGTACTCTGCACCATGTTTCCCATTCCCATGCATTCATGAATTCCCATATAATTGGCTTTCTTTGTTATGTCTAATGCCCCTCTGCTACCTCTTCTATCTATCTAATCTATTCCTCTTAAACAAAATGTATTCTTCTATTACACCAATCCAGGTAAATGTATCCCACGAGTCTCTATGTTCCCTATATGTTGAAATCTACTTTTTCTACATTAAAATATCCAGCTTATGGGAACAAAGTAGGTGCTTCTAGATCAAGGAAGGGCTGATATTACGGTGCATGAAAATACTGGAAAATAATTGATCTGTAGAAGAGATTTAAAAAAACCATGGTAAGAGTTGCATTATCTGAAGTACAGCAAAGAAAACAGAATTGAATAATATAAAATGACTACAATTTAAAAAAAAAGAAAACAGCACACTTTAGTTTAGTATATTTGGTAAGGAGGTACAGACTATAGGTATGGAATGTGGTACAGTCTCAGATACTGCCTGTTTTGCTCAACTGTTTCATTTATTCACAAGAGAGGGTTAAATGGAAGTGGGAATTTAGGGAATTGGGAATATATACAGTATATGGGACATAAATATTTTATTAAATGAAAAATGAATCAATTAGCCATGTAAAAAATCTCACTTTCTTTTTTCATACTTTGAGGATATAGATATAGATATACATGAAGATACAGACATAGACATATAGATAGATATAGAGATAGATAGGTATTTGAGGTTATGTATGTATGTATGTAGAACAAGAAAGGACTTTGGAGATTAACTAGTCCATTACCTCAGGTGATTTATTAAGTATTTAAGTATTAATTAAACACCTGTTATGTGCATCGCATTATACTCATATCTGAGAGCAAAGATACAAAACAAAAACCAGTCTCTATCCTCAATAAGCTTATCTTCTATAGCCAGGTGACAATTTTTAAAAAATTAATAGAATGACAGTATTGTTACTTGGATAGCAATGATCAAATGTCTACTAACTACTATTCCTGAACAATAAGTATCAAACCTAGGAAACTAAAAAATATATTTTAATTCCAATGTAGAAATCTATGAAATAATATGGTTTATTGAGATGTTCAAATTCCCCTACTTGTATAAAATAATCTTTATAAATAAATCATGAGTTGAGTTTTCTCTCATCACATCTGAAACATTTTAACAAAACCATTTTCATTTAATAGATTCAGTTCATGTCACTTAAAACTTTTATATTTTAGAGATGGGGAAAAAGATTAATTGACATTCATTTCCAAGGTCATCCAGTTAGTAAGCAGCAAAGCTAGATACAGAGCCCAGGGCATCTGATTCAAATCCAGTGCTCATTCCCCTCTTCAGTGTTACCCTTCTTCCTTGTTATTACTTCCTGTGAATTTTTAGACAAATCCAATGCTAGTCTTCTTTGTATTTTACACTCGCGGCTCTGTATGGTATCTGGTTTAGCATTTGTTTCTGGGCAGTTTTCTCCCCTCCCCCTTCATTTTCAATTTAAAGTCTTTTTGATCAGCTCAGCAACTCTCCAGGCAAATACACATATGGGTTCTGAAAGTAAAACAGGCCAGGTGGAGTCTGTCCAACAAATGGTTTCAATCCTACGCCACAGGAATGCCTGCCAGATGGACAGGCTTGGTCTTATCTCTCAACATTCGTCCAACCTTTGATTTTACATCGCCCTTTCTGCAGCAACACCAGAGAACATCCCACGCCAACCAAAAGCGATACACTTCCAGGGAAGAGAGTCACAAAAGCTAATGAAGTCATATGTGCCAGGGTCAATTCATCTCTGACCCAGGTCTGATTATTTTTCACAAACTTCCACCAATGGCTCACAGGGCTTTGGAGAAGCAAATGCGATAAGACAGCATTAATTTGAAATTGACTAACTTAGATTTTATGTTCATTTCACATAATATTAGTTGACATTTACATAGCATTAAGACTGACAATGAACTTTAAATCTATTAACTTATCTGATCTTCATAGAAACCCTCTGATATAAATGCCCATTATCCTTGTTTTTTCAGATGAGGAAGCAGAGGGCTTAAGGGGTTAAATACTTTGCCCATAGTCATGTGACTAATAATAATAGGAGACAACGTTTGAACTCAGGTCTCTGCTGATTTCCAAGCCCACAGCACTCTTCACTCAACCTGGGGATTTAAAGTGTATGTGTGTGTATACGTGTGTGTGTGTGTGCATGTGATGGATTTCTTTGGCAGTCTGTTGAAGTCTATGAACCTCTTCTCTGGAATGATGTTTTAAAATTATTTATGTATATGTGTGTATATATATATATCATTTATATTATTTCATATCATATATAATATATACTTAGAGATCTTATATAATACATACTTATATAACTTATATAGAGCATATATGTATATATTATATAGATATATGTGTATATACATACTCAAAGGAAATATCAAAATACAATTTTATATACATACATACTATATATGTGTATTTACATATATATATATATATATATATATATACATACACACACAGAGGGGAGAGAGGGGGAGATGGGAAGGGGAGAACAGGGGAAGAGGAGGTAAAGGTAAAAGAGAAGGAGAGAGGGACAGGAAGAAAGAAATTTAAAGTTCATACTCAGGTGAAGAACTCCTTCACTAAACAATTATTTTGAAATTTATTTTTGTACAATCTATTAAAAAAAAAATAAAAACTTTGCTTAAAATGAATAGTTTAAATCAGATCTAGGGGAGTATTCCACCTACTTTAGAGAATAGACTCTTTTTAAGAATGTCAGTGTAATTTTTAAAAATAATTAAGCAAATGCTATTTTCAAGTTACTAGTGTTTATTCATTAATGCTGATCCTAAGGAATTTCTTCTCAAAAATCCTTTCTTAATTGTTAGTTCAAATTATTATATGTACTAAAAAAATGATAAAATCCTATTTAGAAAATATTCAATCATTTAGTCTAGCTGTCAACCCCAATTAGTTCAAATTAGTGAGGCTTTCTCCTACAGTCAAAACTTCTTAAGTTCATATAGTCATAACATTTGACAGAAATGCATGTTATAATCCATAGCACAACCATGATCTGATCACAGTTAGGTTGCCATATGTCTTTTGACTGTTGAATTCTGTAAAGCAAAACAGTTATATTAAGCAAGAAATGTGGGAGGTCTGCAAACCAGATTCCATAATAATTCAGCTCTGATATTATCAAAGCATAAATCAGTACACTTGTAGCCTAATGAGACAATAGTGTCATGAGCTTTCTATCATTCATTTTTTGGATGATCACAAAGCTAACAATGAAGCTTTGAGGAAGTGGGAAGAAAAAAAGTCACAAATTGGTTAGAAAGGTCCATCCTGACAACAGTAAAGGTGACTTTTAAGTAAATGCACGAAGTTCTCAATTATCTGTATTTATAAGCTACTTTGTGATTTATCCATGAAGTCCAACCTCAGAGGGGATATAATTTCAGGAAGCATCTATTGCTTGTTAAAACAACTCCAATAAATGTGTTGAAGCCTGAGAATCCACCATTAAACCTTCATTCTTTTGGACTGAAGTCTTTGGCAAGAGGATGAGTTTATAGGTTGCTTCTTGAAGAGCAGAATTTGAAGGGGTGGGGGGAAAGTAGATGATGATAATAAAATATAGTATTTATATAGCACTTTAAGGTTTAAAAATACCTAAAATATATCGTCTATTCTGATTTCAGAGGGTAGGAAATATAAGGGCATGGGGCCCCAAGGGGAAAGGATTGGAGAGAGCATTGTAAAGGTAACTTTAGAGGAGTCACCAGAAAGTTAGAAAAAGAGGGAGCTAATATAAATGTCCTCCTTTATGCACTGTTCAGTTTTTGTTCTTGTTTTTTTTACAAAATCGTCTCTTCCCCAGTTGTTGCTGTTGTTCAATCACTTCAGTTGTGTCCAACTCTTTGTGACACCATTTGGGGTTTTCTTGGCAAAAATACTGGAGTGATTTGCCATTTCCTTCTCCAGCTCATTTTACAGATGAGAAAATTGAGGTAAACAGGGGTAAGTGACTTCCCCAGGTTTACACAACTAGAAAGTGTCTGAGACCAAATTCGAACTCAGGTATTCCTGATGCCAGCCCTAGTGCTCTACTCACTGGACCACCTAGCTGCTCCTCTCTACCACTACCATAGATAATTGAAAGATGCTAAGTCATTCAGTGTCAATAAATCATAGATTAAGAACTGCAATTTTCAAGTACTTAATTCAGACAATATTCACTAATTTGGATCTCAGAGGCTATCTAGAGAGAAGGAGGAGGAATGGAGGCAGGAGCATGAAAGCTGTCCTTGAAAAGTCACAAAACCCTGTAGAGGACCAAAAGTGCTTTATAGATATGATTGACATATAGCTCATTCTCAATGTTATGTCTTACTAGTGCTCTTTTTTCTCTCTTCCTAGGATGGCCTCTGTACTCTTCACCCCTGTCCAAAATGGATCTGTGCTTTTAGGTACAGGTCAAGTCCCATCTTTACGAAAGATCCCTCCTTGATAATCCAGCCAATACAGATTTCTTCTAGCTCGGAAAACCTAAAATACTTGGAGTCTACATTTTTATCATAGCATCTTATTATGTTGTTGTTTTTTTTTTATTGCATTTATCTAATTACATTCTGGCTTCTTTGGGTTCCATCTATCTGTTTAATTCTCAGATGATGGTATGATTAATCTAAGGTTGACATTTGTACAAACAATTCTCATTCCTATATTTCTACAATACTATTCCCTATAGAAATCCAGAAAAAGAGGATTTATCTTGAAGCTTACTATCTATCTCCTTCATAAAAGCCAATACAAAAATTTCTCATTACTCTGACAATATAGATGTATCGGCTTTCTTTCTCTCTCTCTCTCTCTCTCTCTCTCTTTCTTTGTTTCTTTCTTCCTTCCTTCTTTTGTTCCTTCCTTCTTCCTTTCTCCCTTCTTTCCTATGCCTCTCACAATATCTTGAATATTACAGTGCCAGTAAATATATTACAGGATTTTACCTAAATGGAACACTAATAGCTATCTTTTCCAGCACTTCCCTCACTCCTGTTCCCTATTTTTATGGATGAGGAAACTCAGGCTCATTGATGATAGTGATTTCTCTGATATCACACTGTAAGTTGCCGAACTAAGATTAGAACACATACATTTCAGGTCTAGTCTAGAGATTTTTCTACTCTATTATGCCATTTTCCCCATTCTATTAACGTGTGTATGGAGAGGTAATTAATCAATATTTTGAATGAATCAACCAGGATTTGATTACTGAAGTATTTAAAGGATTTTCTTACATGATTGTTTTACCTGGTGGTGGGGGTGTCCTATACAATCTGTTCTGGAGTTGGCTTTATAGCAAATCGGAATTTCACTTTACTGTTAAAGGTGGGTATAATAATGTTAATTATGATTTATTTTTACATTTGCAAAAAAAAAACTAATAAAGGCAAAACTTCTCAGTCTTTAGTCCCAAAGCAACTTTTTTCAAATCACATAAGCAAATGGTTTAGAATTTCTCAAGTAGAGAATTAGAATAACAGTGTATACAGTGTTAGACTTGAAGTCAAGAAGATGAGTTCAAATCCTTCTTCTGACACTAGCTAAATGACTCTAGATAAGTTATTTAATCCCTCTGAGCATAAATTGATTCACTGAGACCTAGCTACTAAATTATAGCACCTTTTGATTTGGTGAAGAAAGATTTCCTATATTGGGAATTCTTGACACTGATGAAATCACAGTTCCTTGCAACATTCCTATATAAACATTCCTATATTAATCTCATTTGTTCACTACTACAGGTCAAGAACTAACCAAGCCAACTTATTAGTTATTGTTTTAATGCCAATTCACATATTGTTGTGCATCAAGTCCCATTTTATCTTTTGTCTTAGCCTCAATGTCTTAAAATAAATATATACATACTTAAATATATGTATGTATATACCTAAATAAATATATGTACATATGCATATTTGAATAATTCCTTAGTTATTTCAAATATCCCCAGGTTATTTCTCTGAATAAACTATATTTATCTTTCTAGGATGCCCTGAACCTATATAGCCAGTATGAACAATTCAGTGACCACATCTAGAGTCATCCAACAAGACTTAACTGTAGCCCTCTACCATTAAACTGGACATTACAAAAACTTAGTTAATGACATCTGTGGATCACATACAGTTAATAGAGCCTTGGAATCAGAAAGACAGGTTTGAATACAGTCTTAGGCACTCAACTAGTTGTGTTACCATGGAGAAGTCACTTAATCATCCTAAGTTTTAGTTTTCTTATTTGCAAAATGGGGGTGATAATAACACCCCAAATTATTGTATTTATTTTGTTCACACTTAAGATACATTTACTTATGTATATGCTATTTCTCCTGATAGAATGTAAGGTCCTTGAGTGCAGAGATGGTGTCACTTCTACCTTTGTATTCCCAATGCATAATAGGACATAGTAAGTGCTTTAAAACGAATTGAATTTGCAGAAAGGTAGTTATTATTTCTGCTTTACAGTGGAAAAAAAAAACTAAGGTTAGAGAGATGAACTGATTTATTTATGTCCAAAGAGCTAATGGTCTACTTCAGGCTCTTTTCACAAAAAAATGTTTCTTTCTTTTTTGAAATGTAGGAGCTGGTGCCTAGAATTGGTACCAGCTACACTTACTGATATATACTACCTTTCTTGGCTGTAACTTCTCTTGGAGAAGATCACAAAATAGAACCGATTTCATCCAATATAAATTTAGGCTGCCTCACCCCAGCAGAGACCCTACTGCAGTTTCACAATCTTTCTCTTCTATATCTATTGATTTCCTAGCTTATTCTCCAAAGTAACTGTTTGAAATGTTTTTTTTCTCCTCTGCAATCTTCCAGCTAAATTCTAATATGTTACACACAAAAGAAGATCTAACTTCCTACTCTGTGGAAAGACAGTTAGAAGTTCCACTAAATTCCTTCTGCAAAACTTTAAGGAAAATCCCCTCAACTTGTGCTCTTTATCCTATATTCTCTAATAATCTGTTCTAGCATTTGTCTTTCTTCATGCATTTCATTTCATGCCTTCTTCATGCCTCTCCCTTGGCACCTTTCTTTCAGTCTCTAAGTATTCTCAAGTCTCTCCAATCATAATCTCCAATCACTTTCTTTGATTCCACTATCTCATCAAACTATGATCGTTCCTGTCATGGCCAAACTTCCAGAAAACATCATTGTGATATTTTCACTCATTCGTCCTAAGTCCTCAACCCTGTGTTGTCCAGCTTCTATTCCTAACATTGTAGTCTATGAATTCTTTCAACTGGTGTTTCATTTTCTATATTCAGAAGTTCTGGGAAGTTCTATTGTATTTCTTCTTGGGCTATTGTGTTCATGATGTTCATTCATCTTGTCATGTTCTTCTGGGAAATGTATGATCCTTAGGTTATCTCTTTACATCCTGTCTTTGAGATGAGTATGTTTTACTTAGGTAGGTGTTTTCTTTTAGTGTTATTCTCTTCCTGCTTCTTTTCTTCTAGACTGTCCTTTACTTTTGTATATTTGTATTTCCAATCTATTATCCCTCGTTTTGTTTATTTGGTAATACTTCCCATAGCAAACTCCAATTTGTGTGTGTGTGTGTGTATGTGTGTGTGTGTGTGTGTGTGTGTGTGTAATATTTTCCCTGTCAAATTATCTGTTTATGTTCAAGGTCATTGAATTTTCTTTTTCCTTAGATCTTTGGTAATTTCAGGTTTCCCCTCTCTCCCTCTTGTTTTCTTTTATTGCTCACTTTCTGACTTTCTCCCCTCTGATGCTACTTTCCTCAGAGGTGAATCTCAAAGTCTTTCAGTCTTTTGCTACACAGTGCAATTCATGGCTCACCAGCCTAGGTCTCTGCCCCAAGTAACTTTGGATTAGATAGAACTGGTGCTAACTGGATACTGAGCTCTTTTCTTTAGGCTTAGTGGAGTGCTGCACAAACTTCACCTTTAAGCACAATGTCCTATTCTGATATCCTGTTTGGCTTCCAATGTTCTTCAGTTCTCTCACCTGGCATGGACAGTTCAAAATATTGCTGCACTGGTGCTATGGGATTGATTTTTGTAGTTGTGTTTTCTCAGGCTGAAAGAGGAGGGAGGGCTGGGGTGTGGTATGAAGCTCTATTTCAAGCCCTGACATGTGTCCTGCCCCTTTCCCTCACTTCTGCTCTCCTGCAGAGATCTTCTGCAGCACAGATCCCTGCTTGCCACCATGCTGTCTGGCATAGTTCCAGCAAGCCTCTGCTCTTAGAGTGCCTCCCTAACGCTGGCTGTCTATCTAGGCCCCAACAAGCTTCTAAAGATGAGAGTGTTCATAGAGTGTCAATGGAGCAATAAAAAGAGATAGGGGACAGAGTGTGGGATTGGCTTTTGTTGCAAGCCTGTAAGCCAGGTCCTTGGGTGGGCTGGTGGAGTCTCACTGCCTATAGACGGGGAGATGGGGGAGGGGTGCTTTTGATGGATTTTGTTTTGTGGGCTTTTTTAACCTTCTTTTGGACTCTAAATATTCTAGACAATGGATACAGCTAAAGTTGTTTAATCTTTGCTACAAAACTTGTTTTGAAGTTTGAGGAGGTTTTCAAGAGGTTTGAGAGGTCATAGAATTGAGAGAAAATGTCTAGTCCTCTATCTAGTTGCTCATATGACCCAGTATTCCTTATGCTCATTCATTACCATGGATTCAATCATTATCATTTTATAAATCCAAAGACACACATCCACATTTCTAATGTCTCATAGTATGTCTGTCTGTCTATCTATCTATCTAGGCCTCTCCTCTATGCAGAATGACATATCCACATCACTAATGACTCATAGTATATATATCATCTGCCAGAACCTTAAATTCAACCAGTCCAGAACTGATTGTACAAGTGATAGGGTCTGGAAGATTACTTGGACACCACTGAGAAAGGTAGACTGAAGAAAATATAAGATAAGGTCAGTAAGACTACCTAAGATTTCACATAAAGCAAGGGTGATTATAGAAGAGAAGATATAGAAGAAAGAGATTGCAGAGGTAAAATGTATGGTTTTCTCACATGCAAAAAAAGGCAGCTGGACTCCTCTAGTTATAGATCTTGTACGTGTCCTATAGGGCTTATTTATAATATATATATTTTATACACACACATAATACTATAGAACTTGTACTATAAGGCTTATCATCTTTCTTTTAAAATGTGTTCCTTCTCTAGGCTTCATTCCCTCACCCCCACCCCCACCCCCAGGACGTACCATCCACCCAGGCTTCAGTGTTCAAAACCTTAGTATTAATTTTAACTGTTCCCTCCTTCTCATCTTTATCACCTCAAACACCTCCCGCTTACCAACTTTTCTATTACGTTTGAGGGCGCATCAACATCATTTTCCTAGTCACCTGGGCCCACAGCACTGGTGTTACTCTTGACTCCTCACTTGGACTTCCCTCACACATCTGTTGTTGAATTTTGTCAGCTCATTCCTAATATAGGCCTTTATCATCTCACAACAGTATTACTGCAATAACCTTCTAAACAGTCTCCTTGCCTTAAGTTCCTATGAATTTCCCTCCATCATCCATTAAACTGGCAAAGCAATTCTCCTAAAGCTCAGTTCTGACCATGTCACTGATTCCCTATCCCCATTCAATAAGCCCCAGTGGTCTCCCATTATCTCCAGAAATAAACATAACCTCAACTACTTAGCATTCGAAGCCCTTCACAAACTGGCCCCTTCTTATATATGCAGCAATAATTCCTCAACTCTTAGTTTTTATTGTTCTGTGCTTTTAAACTTATTCTTATTGATGGAAGATGATGAACCCAGTCTAAAACCTTCAAACCATGTCTTCCCCAAACTCTATTACCAAGTGTTCCCTGAACTCAACATTTCCATGTATATTATCCATGATTTTGCATAAATTATCGCTCAAAATCTTCCCTCCTAATCCATGTCTTCTAGATTCCCAATCTTCCTTCAAGGTACAATCAAATTGTTTCCACCTATAGGAAGACTTCCCAGATATGTCTAGCTATTAGGTTTGTCTCTCTATTCAGAAATTTCTTTAGCAATTTGTTTGATCTCTCCTTTGACCAAGTCATTCTCTTCCTTGCATTATACTTATTTGTGCGCATGTTTGATCTACCATGTGGTAAGGACAGTATGAACTTTACATGACCTGGGATGATTATTGTTTAAGAAGGCCAGGAGACCAGCCTCAGTATTTTGTAGTTCTCTAGAGGAAAAGGGTTTTAAAAGCCCACAGCAAATGAAACTAGACCAGTTCCTGACGTCTGACATGATCCTCATTGCCCTAAGGGACATCTTTTTGATCCAGGGTTGGTACCCTGAAGAAAGTAAATGAGGATTGGTATAGAATTGGTTTTGTGGGCATCCATATTTTCTGGACAACTGAGACTGTCCCAGTCTCCTGTTCAAAATTCATTTGTTGGTCTGCGCAGGGTTTATTATGGTGTGGTGGGAGACACCCATAACTAAAATCTGATTTCTGCCCGGAACAGAGAATCGCTATGACACAAAATGGCCATAAAGGGTTTGGGGAAACAGCATAAATCCAATTCACCAAACCTATCTCTTTTAGGAATCCCATCCTCTTCCCTGTTGATCCATATTGGAAAAACAGTTTTAGAGGAAATTCATCCTTTTGAGAGAAGAAATTTAAAGCTCACCATATTAACCACTCACAAATAGACAAAGAACATTCCTGATATGTAACCATTAACTTTTTAATTTGCTACAAAACTAAATATGTTCTCAGCAAATTATTATTATTTAAATTTCTCCCAGACACTCCTAAGGTACTTGGGGGTGGAAGTCCCGTACTCTGATACGCCTGTAGAGGCAATCACATACCTAGGGGTAGTAATAGGGCAAGTCTGAGGCTCTCTTGCCATCAAAGATGGCTCTAAATTCTTAGTCTCCCCTCTGCTGTTATTTTCTTCACTTATAGTGATGATCTCAGTGGGATTCAATACATTCTCTATTGGGATCTCTGGAGGACAGTCCCTACTTTCTACCTTTAGTTTATTAGTCCCCAGTCTTATCAGTATAGCCCCTTTCATTCATGTGGCATCTAAATTCATAAAACAGCTCGATATTTACAAAGCATGATCCTTAAAGCAAGAGTGCATATTCTCTGTGCACCTCTGTCTCAAATTACACCACGTGAAAAGTCAATGAATTTTCATTTTCTTTGTACTTTTAATACAGTTCATCTAAACCATTAGTAAGAGCCAGAGAATATTGGGTTGTTGTTTTTTTTTTACAATACTGTTATTATCCCTTTTAAATTCCTTAACATACTAAAAGGAACAGGCATGTCAGTTGATGTAAAAAAATGTGCTTCGTCCTTCAAGATACTCTTAAATACTTGTCCTTCTGTCAAGCACCAATCATGCTAATCCTACAGGGTCAGTGTGGGTTCCCTTCTAATCCCACTGAAAGAGCTCCTAAAATGTGGCTAAAATTAATGCAGCCACAGGGTAGCAGGTGCCTGCATCTGGCCATTCAATTACCCAAGACTTCCTTTTACCATATAGCCCTTACCTAACTTCAGCCACAAGAACCACAAAGTCACTGCAATCCAATCCTGCCTAGTACGCCAAAATGTTCTGGGTCAGAACCAAGTCAGGATACTCCAGTGAGTATGACTCAGGTTTGGAATGCAGAGAAACACTTGCAGACCACAAGATGCAATAAAAATATCTTTACGCTCAATAAAGGATTAAAGGATATAATTAACAAAAATGGACGTTTTCTCTACCTTGGCTTTTACCAGGCAGCAATGGAGGGTCAAAGAGATACTTTGAAGGTAAGTGCGAATTTCACCTGATCTTCCAATCAAAAGCTCTTCAGAGCCTGTGCTTTTCACACTCCTAATATTCTACACCAATCAAACACTGATAATGGCCTCCTAACCATCCTTAAAGAGAAAATATCAAAGACTATGCAGAATTTAAGCCATGCTCACTATACCCCTAATAGAACATAAGGTTCTTAAGGAAAGGTACTTTTCTGTTTTTAATCCCAAGCTTTTTTAATAGTACTGTGCACATGGAAAGGAAGAAAGTAAATATTTATTAAGCCCCCATCATGCATGAGGCATTGTGCTACATGCTTTACAAATAATATCTTGTTTTTATCTTCACCATAATCCTGGGAAGTAGATTCTATTATGATCTCTATTTTACAATTAAGGAAACTGAGTCATACAGACATTAAACATCTTGCCTAGGGTAACAAGTTTGGTGTCTGAGGTCAGTTTTGAACTGTTCCTGACTCCAAGTCCAGTACTCTATCCATTGTGCCAACTAGCTATCTCAATAAGCTGCACTTGATCAATGTTTTTTTTTTAATTTCTAAGAGATTCTTTTATATAGAGGAGATATGATACACTGGAAAGAGTGCTAGACTAGGAGTTAAAAGAAAGGAGGGTTGAAATCTTACTTTCATCAGTTCCCAGTTTTTTTGTTTTTTTTTTCCTATGGGGAAATTAACTTATCATCTCTGAGCCTTAATTTCCAAATGGTAGTACCTTCATTTGAGTACCAAGTGTAACTTTCAAATTTTAAAGCACTAATCAATATCATTAATTATCATTATGTTACTCCTATATACTCAAAACTCACCAATATTAATTCCCACCTCCTCATGAAGCAATTTTGGCACAATTTCAGAGATAACTGAGAAGACCTTTATGAATTGATGCAGAACAAAGTAAGCAGAACTAAATGAACAATTTATACAATGTGCTCAACATTATAGAGAAAAACAACTTTAGAAGAAGCCTTTCGAACTCTGATCAATACAATGATAAATCATGATTTCAAAAGAATAAAGACGAAATATGCCACTTTACCTCATGATACAGAGATCGTGAATTTGAAACACAGGAAAAGTCATATTTTTCAGATAGGATTAATATGGGGATTTGTTTTTGTTAAACTAGATTGATATGTATAGAGGGATTTTTAAAAAATTACCTGTTCAATAATTTGGGGGTAATGAGACAGACAGATTAAATTTTTAAAAGGCTTGTTACTTGAAAAAAAAATGCAAATGTTGCTATTGTTCAGTTGAGTCTGACTCTTCCTGACATCATTTGGCATTTTCTTGGCAAAAATATGCGACTGTTTTACCATTTCCTTTTCCAGTTCATTTTACAGATGAGGAAAGTGAGGCAAACAGGGGTAAGTGATTTGCCCAGGGTCACACAGCTAGTAATTATCTGAGGCCAAGTTTGAACTCGAGAAAGGAGTGTTCCTGACTCCTGGGCCAGCATTCTAGCCACTGTACCACCTAGCTGTCCTGTAGTTTATTTACCCAGTGAAAATAAGACCAGGGACGCGTTCTCTATTCTGACAAGAAAGGAGGCACATATAAGAAAGTATATGTAAAAGAAATATCCTGCAATAATGGAAGCTTTTCCACTGACCCACATGCAATAACTGTCCCTTGCTCCTTATGAAGATGTATGAATTGCTTTGGAATTAACTTGAAAATGTCAGTAACCCTGAACTGTGGAATACACTGTCAATCAGCCCAGTCAGAGCTGTCACAACTGACACAAAAGAGAAAGACATGGATAGTCAAATACCAATGCTCAAGAGCTCTGGTTGAATCTCTTTCCCTCAATTTCCCTGCCACATCACTGGATCCCTTACTAAATGAAATCTCTTTAGCACTACAGTGACAAGCTGCCTAGACTTAAGACCCCAGGGGACACACTATAGGTCAGAAACATCACCTGTAAACTGTTTTCTGCTACAGAGGAAAAAAAAATATATATATATATATGTATATTGTGTCTCTCTGTGTGTATGTATGTTATATATACACATATAAATTGTTCTATAAGAAACTGCTGGATTCTCGTTAAGTGAAGATGTGTTTCATTTTATAAAGAGGAGCTTTCCCTAAAAAGTTGCATGCAAATTGCATTTCTGCGCACCAAATCAAACCCTGTTTTAAATTTGCTAAGTGAGCTTAGTAATTAAAGAAATATTACAGTGAGTACTTTTGTAAGTAAAGAAACTTGGAGATTCTCTCTGGATTTATGCCCATTTTGTTGTAAATTTGAGTTTACATATGCAGGTTATTTTTAAATCTAGGTATATCTGTATTCAGCCTCATAGGGAGTAGAGGTTCAAAGGCTTCTCTGGGTTTCAGGTTCTTTCTTTTACGTTTTCTCCTCCTTCCCTTCCTTTACATTTTGTTGATGTTAATAACAAGATATACCTATGATTTCCTAGTACAATACCAATAAAACTCTTTCATACATCAAGGAAGTATAATTTAGAAGAAAAAACACATTGATCAACACATTAATGATATCTGGCATGAGATACTGCAGCCACCATTTTACTATAAAGAGGAAGAAGGTATGTTTCCATCATCTCTCATGGATTGGTCCATGCACTGATCTGACTTATGATGTCTTCCTTTCCATAATTGAGGAAGTCACCATAGTTGTTTATTTGGTTCACCTTACTAGTTCATATAATTTTCCCTCTCTCTGAATTATTCATATTATACCTGTATGGTATAATAACGTTCCACTTCATTCTTACACCACAGCTTCTTCAGACATTCCCAAATATATGGGCACCCATTTCATTTTTATTTTCGTCTTCTTGCAATCTCTAAAAGTATAAATGCAATGAATATTTTATAAGTTAAGACCTTTTATTCTATTGCTGATCTCCCTGAGGGTAAAAACAGTCATCAGTATTATCTCTGGGTAAAAGGTCATAAATGATATTATCACTTTTGTACTACAGTTCTGAATTGTCTTCCATTTTATGGTTCCACCAATAGTGTATCAGCATACCGCTACGTGTCTTCCTATACCCCTCCTTACAATGTTTACTTCTGTTTTCTCATCTTTGCTAATTTGTTGGATATGAGGCAAAATTCAGAACTGTTTTATGTGTATTTCCCTTTTAGTAATGTTTAGAAGTGTTTTATATGGTTGGTGATTGAATGATGGAAGATTAGGCATTTTCTTCATTCTCATGACCTCTCAAGTAAGAATTATGCATGAGGAAACAAAAACAATTTTAGTTGTGTCAATGGGCACCAGGAATTGTAACAAGATAAAAACCAATGAACTACCAATAAAGAAGACTAATACTCATATACACCAATTCACTAATACCCCTAACCTGTTCACTCAGCATACCTTTCCCCATCATGTGCCATACTCCTGTACCAACAGACTGGCAACAGAACTCAACTCTAATGTACCATCTTTGGGTACTTCAGTAACTGAGCTCCTTTTGATTAATTCAAAATAACAATCTTCTCTTGGTTTTTAACAAGATGAGAGGGGCATAAATGTAGAACAATCACAAAACTGGACCTTATAATATATGTGATTCAGTCCCAGCATTCCTTGCTGATATTCAACAAATCAATACTCACCATGAACCTGAGTTTTTTCTAAAATGATGGTGGAGGTGGGATAGATGTTGGAAAAGACAATAAGTAGTGTTCTTTCTGGGAAAATAATTCTATGATTTATATACTGGCATTGTGTCCCTGGTATTCTATGTGTTAAAAAGAAGCAAGGAAGGAAGGAAAGGAGGGAGAGAAGGAAAGTAGTAAAGCAAGTCAGTAAGGAAGGGCAGCTAGATAGCACAGGGGATAGAGAGCTAGGAAGACTTACTAGTTGTGTGACGCTAGGCAAGTCACTTAACCCTATTTGCCTCAGTTTCTTCATCTGTAAAATAAGAAGGAAATGACAAAGCACTCTAGTATCTTTGCCAAGAAAACCCCGAATAGGGTTACAAAGAGTTGACCGTGACTGAAAATGACTGAACACAAAGGAAAGAAAAAGGGAGGAGAGGGAAGGGAAAGGGGAAGTGGGGTGACATAGTATAAAATAGTGGCAGGAGATATTGATGACTCAATTTTGGATAAGTCTAACATAAATAAAAGCAAAAGGAAAAATACAAAATTGAATGACTTACTAGAGAAACTATAGGTAACCGATCTATGCAATCTTCTAAATAGAGCAATTAAAGGACACATACATACATACATACATACATACATACATACATACATACATAGTATATAATAGAAATTGACCCTTAGGGCACAGAAATATTCAAGACAAATGTTTTTTTTAAATATTTGTTGGTGGTTTTGTTTAAAACCTTTAGACAGTTTATCTATTGGGTTATCCAGTTTGCTTCAAAGAAACTACTTTTAGCTCTCACTCTAGATTTTCTCCTGTTCATATAGCTATGAGGGTATTGTTCTTTCCCATCTGAGAAATTTTATAATTCTGAATATCAGAATTGCTTGATCTCTCTAGGCCTCAGTTACCTGATATATAAAATTAAGGACCTCCAAGGTCGATTCTAGCTCTAAATCTATGATCCATGATTCAGCTAGATGAATCAGTTCTCTTAATTGAGAGGGTAAAAAGGGAAGGAGTAAATTGTTACCTTAAAAGGGGTTGTAGTAAAATGGAATCATTGGTTCTATCCCTGTCACTGATGTGACACTACATGAATCCAAAACCTTCAGTGAGTACTTATCAGAAGCTAAAGGACTCAGAAAATCAAACCCCAGAGAGAAATAACTCTTTTTAACCTTCACTTCTTGAAAGCATTTTATACTAATTAATGAGATTCCCCCCTTTCTTAAAGGACTGGATAACAGCAAAACTAAGTACTGAGGGCCTTGAGTAATTAAATCTTACTTTCCATCAAGCACTCTGTATATTCCTATACAGGAAGGTCTGAAGATGAAACACCAGTTGACTCCTTTGCTGAGAACAGATGGAATGACCAGCAACCTTTACTTCTTGATTACAGAGGACAGCACAGGGAACCTTTGTACTATCATTTAGTCATTCACCACTATCATTCTCTCCCTCTTTTCACTAAGTATTCATGAGGTAAATGACCCTATAATGTCATTAGAATAAGTTTCCCAGAAGGGTTAGAACAATGGAGAATTCATACTCAATGACTTTATGCAGGGAAACATAGCTAGTTCATAGATAGAACTTTTTTATTTTTCACTCACATGGCCCATACTGAGTACCTGCCCTCAGAAGGCACATGCCGTCTTCTGGTTGTCATGGATAACACATACACATACACACACAGCAGATTCTAAACATTTGTTCTAATCTTCCCAGAATCAGAATTTACCTACCTTATGTCCTCTTTCTTTTTCCCTCAGAATTCTGCTTTCTGTTTCATGGCAATAGGTACTAAAGGACTGGCCAGGGTTGGGGAGCCTGTGACCTAGAGGCCACAGGCTCCCCACCCCCAGAACAAACCCATTCCTGCCATTGGCTTGCTAGATAATATTTTACCCTTCTCAGATAAGAAAATTGCATGTAATAGCCATTTAAGGAGTGACGTATTACTTAGGATTCCAGATAGACTTGAGGGGGGGTGGAGTCTGAAGGCAACTTCCTTCATGATTCTTAAATTCCATCAGATTAGATACCCATCTAAAATTAAAGCCTTGATTAGAGTCAGTAAATTAATTTGAGGACTAAGGTACTTATGCATAATTCATCAAGTTTCATTGGTTTCTTCCTATAGAGCCATGCACCATAGGTGTTTAATAAATGTTACTCTTGAAGATGATATAAAACAAAAGCAATACCATCAAAAGAAGTACATCCAAAAGGATGCTGCAAAAATTCCTGGCTGCAGCCAGAGAGCCTGTTTTCCCAAGCAACAAACTTATGAGTTTGGATCTGGACCAATTCCCAGGCTTGGCATGGTCCTGGGGATTGGCAAAAGGCCACTTGTCTCTATTGCTTCCTCTTTCCTTGTCTGCTATTTGTAGCAGCTGATAATCAATCCCATTTAGCCCATTCTAGGTTTTGTCTCACTAGGCAATAAGAATAGAAGGAAAAAGGAGTTTTTTTTCTCTTTAAGTTCCTTTCCTATAATTGATCAACAACTGTTTATTGTAGGTGCACAACTGATACATACAATGTAAATAATGAAAGACCATATCCACTATCACTTTATCACCCTTATTGAGTCACTAGGAACAATCAGAAAGTCAACAGGGAAATTCATAAGCTGCATATAGGATCAGTCACTGACTTACTTAATATTTTGGACCATGTTATATACTCCTTGGAGTCTATGAAATAAAATTGTCCATTTTCAAATAGGTATTTGGGTGTGTTCTCTCATGTGGGTTGAACTGGTAGGAAATCACAACACAATATAAAACTGATGTAAGAAAGGCTGGCATACTGCAAAGTTAATGGGAGACAATCATAAGCAAGCTACAACAAAGAAAAAATGAATCAAAGGTTCTGTGAGTCAGACTTAAAATAAAATGACTTAGTTCTTGATTTCATGATGATAACAATGATAGAATGACCAATCCTGGTTACTGGCAGGTCATCAAAAAGAATCTCTTTAGTATTATTTTTAGATGATTGATTATATGTACAAATAAAGACGATTATACAGTTATAACCTTTTACCTCTGGGAACAATGAATTACAATTAAAGACTGAAAATTCTTATGATTAAGACTACAAGCAGTGAAATAACAATGCTGAAACAGCCTGAGAATGGAATATGAAGTCTTAGACATCTTTTACAGGTATTAATCAAATTCAGCATGAATTTAAAAGGATGAGTAACCTTTGGAACCAGGAGGAAAAATGTACCCTCTGTTGCAGAAACTCTAAACAATGATAGTGTCAAAGAGCTGACAGATCAACTGTATGTATGCTCAGTTTGGAAAGGACTACTGGTCCCTCATGACCTTTCAGAGTCAGCCAGACCAGTAATTAGTAACAACTGCAGCAGTATTCACAAGTTTGAACAAAGAAACCAAGTAGGTCAAATGTTATGAATAAAGTTCTCAAAAAATTATAAATAACTATATGAAAGAGTCTTTCACATCACTGATAATATAAGTAATGCAAATCCAGAAAAACTTGAGGTTCACCTGACATCCAGAAAATTGGCAAAGATTACAAAAGATGGAAAAAGTCAATATTGGAGGGATTTTGAGAAGATAGACAGTTATTAATTTTGGTGGAACTGTGAATCAATACAAACATTACAGAAAGCAATTTGGGATTATGCATAAAAAATGACAAACACTTCATATCCTTTGACTCAGAGATTCCAATACCAGACATGCCATCAAGGAGGTATTGGATAAGAAGAAAGTCCCCATAGACTTAAAAATATTTATAGCAGCACTACGGGGGGTAACAAATGAGCTGTAAACAAAAGATTTGTCCAATCCATTGGACAAATGTTCAAAGCCCAAAAGGATATAGAGAAGCATGGAAAAGCCTAATTAAACTGATGCAAAGTGAAGCAGAGTCAAGAAAATGATAGACATAATAAATGATTACAATAACATAAATAAGACATAAAAAAAGACAATTACAGTACAATTGAAAGTTAATGTTACAAAATTAAAAAGAACAAGCATGGCACAAAAGTAGACATGTGAGAAGAGAAGACACCTCCTCCACCTCTCCTACTCCTTTACAGAGGCGGGAGGCCCACAAGAGTGAGAAGTTCCAGGTATCTTCAAAGTTTTTCAATGTATTGATCAGGTTTTGCTGATTCTTTTTTTTTTTTTAAAGAAATCTGCACTAAATGATATGGCTTTCTAGGAGAGGGAGGGGGAAGAAAACTGGGAGAAATTTAGGTAATATTAAAAAATTAATCAAAGTTAATTTTATTTTTAAAATGATACCAAGTAGGTATGTATCTGTTATGGTCTCTAGCAGTTACTCAGAAAGCAGTAAGTTCAATTCAATTTGACAAACACTTATTGATGACTTAAATTGTGCTACCCAATGGGGATAAAATCAACTGAAGGGATGTAACTCAAATAAATAGCTTACAACTTAATAGGGAAACACAAGAGAGTTGCACAATGAAATAGAAAGAATCCTACATGTGAAATCAGAGAACCTAGGGAGCAATGAAACACTACTTAACCCTATCAGATATTTGCCTTGCCACACAGTCCCTGTGTGACTTTAAACAAGTCACTTCATCTCTGTGGACCTCTACTATATGAGTCATCTTTTTTGAAAAAAATTAGAAAGTTGAATTAATGCCCCATAAGGTCTTTTTTAATCCTAAATTCGTGAATCTATATGTTTCTTGAAGAAAGAAGTCAAGCAGTAGCCCATGGCACTCCAGTTAATCGATGTCCATGGCAGTACTAGAATTCAGGTCTACCTGACTGAAAGCTCACTCAGCAGTCTATCCACAATGCCTTCACTGCCTCTACCACTAATATTCAGGTAAATAAATAAAAGGAAATTTGAGATAGAGTAAACATTAACATAGGAGGTGGGAGCAAAATTGAGTTTTGAAAATTGTTAAAGATCCTAAGAAGCAAAATGAATTGGGAATACACACATGCAGGGTGGGCCAGGGAGGTAAGAAGATGCATGAATTCAGAGGTGCAAGAAGTGGAAATTAAATTTTCAGGGAAAAACTAGTAGTCTGACATGGCTAGAATGTCTAGTACCTTTAGGAGAATGATGTGTGATAAGACTAGAAAGGTAGGTGGAAGGCAAATCGTGTAAGACCTTAAATCAGGCTGGAAAATTTGTATTTTACTCTAGAGTAAATGAAATTTTTAAATAAGGAGGTAAAATAGTCAGATTTGTGACTCACGAAGATTATTTTAGAAGCCATGTGGATAATGAAAAGGCCAGAAGGGAAGAGATCAATTAGGATGTTTATTACATCCTAGGCAGATATGACGAGAGATTAAACTACAATATTGACCATCAGATGGAAGAGAAAGAGAAAGGAACTTAAATATGTGTTGATGCTGATAGTGTATTTTATAACAAGTGGGTTCCATTATCACGATCATCAGCTCACATCCCCTAAATGCATAGCCTTATGGTAGGCAAAGAGATAACAGATACTAATAGAAGAAAAGCCCTATAAATTTCACTCCAATTAGGCCATGTTGACTTGGATGTGCCAAGGAGAAAAATAACATGACGATGTAGCTTTTTTCTTACAAATTTAATTTACTAATTCAAAAGACAAGGAAAAGAGATTGACCTGGAGAGAGAGAGTGAGGAATGTGTAAAGCATATTAGGAAGAACTTCTGTGGTGAATGACTGGAGAACATGGACAAGAGTCATACAGCAGCCATGGATTAGTTTCAATCTTCATCAGTTGAGAGGAATAAGCAAATTGCTCCATCTGAGTAAGAGTTCAGTTTCTAATTATTGTTTTTGTTTCTTATTTTTCTTTATATATTCAATATTTATATTTATGGATAATTAAGATGCCAAAGGAAAAAAAGAAAATTAAATACAAAAACACACTATGCCATGCCATGCCATGCCATGCCATGCCATGCCATGCCATAATATACTGACCAAGGACAATACACACTAACCTCAATATAAGACAAGGAGAAGCAAATCATCATCATTAGAGAAATAAAGGAATGGGATAATTTGTCGTATATAGTCTTCTTTTTTTTTTTTCTAGAAATGGGGCCACATTTAGGCCATTTTCTGACAAAAGAAGTGAGATCCTTTTAATAGGATTTATTATTTATGTTACTAATCACCTGTTATTTTATTGGTTTAAGGAATTCCTAGATGAGGAAACTTCTTCTAACAGTGCAGATTCACCCCTTATTAGCAATTCATGATCTCAGAGTTGCCAGGAGAACTAAGAGGTTAAATGATTCATTCATGATCACATAGTACAGTGGTTCTCAACCTTCCTAATGCCACAACCCTTTAATTCTCGTACGTGGGCATATCTACATGTGGGTGGACCCGCCTGGAGACCAATAGAGGAGCAGTGTCTTGGTTCCTAAGATCATCAGAAATATGTGTTTTCCAATGGTCTTAGGGGACCCCTGTGAAAGGGTCATTCAACCCCCAAAGGGGTCGTGACCCACAGGCTGAGAACCACTGACATAGTAGGACTTGAACCAAAGTCTTCCTGAGGCTTTGTGGCCAGTTGCCCCTCTACTATACCATAATACATGAGGTAGGCACCTAATAAATTATTAACTTACATGCAATTGATGGTGTTCCACTTATCTCTAACACTGTATAACTCACCCAAATGGGTAATGGATCCTAGATTATGCTTCAATTGTCTCTTATATGTAGAACAGGGTACAAAAATACCCTACAAATTCCTTTGCTTCAGTTCCTGTCTCTGACAAGCTTGAGTCACCAGAGCTTTCCAGGAATTCCCAGTAGAGAGAGACAGTACATTCTCAGCAGACCAATTTGCCTCCCATAGGAAGCATTGACTTTCAGCAGCATCCTTTGTGTCACTTGGAAATGTGACTATTGAATGACTTCAACGAAAGAAAAAGTAGTCCCTTTTCTCAAAACCTCTAGGCTCCCTATCAGTAAGATCAGAGAGAGGAGGGTCCATATTTTTCCAACCAGAATACTTGATTTCTCTTAATGATTCTCTGTGGTTATGGGTGACCAATGAATTCTATTTAGGCACCTGCCATGGTAAAAGGGAGAATTTAGCAAGGAAACCAAAGATATCATGGAAGCAAACATGGGTATCTTCAGGAAGGATAATTATATCTCCTAAATTTCATCTTTCAAGTTAAATGGAATTTTTTAGAATGGAATTCCATGAATGAAAAAACCAATGAATAAACATGTATTGAGCACCTACTCTAACATGTACTGTGTTAGGTGCTGAAGATACAGACACGGAAGTGAAACAGTCCTTATCCTCAAGGAGCTTATATAAAAACTCTGCCTTTAGGTTATGTTTGTTGATGATGTGGACATAATGGAAAAGACAATACCTACACATATGAGTACACAAATAAGCATACATAATCTATACAAAGTAGATACCCATTAACTTTGGTCAGAGGAAGTTGGGGGGGAGAGGATGCCAACATTTGGGAGAACCAGGAAAAGTATCCTGCAGAAACACTTGAACTCAGTCTGGAGGAAACTAGGGATTTTCAGAGGTAGAGAATTGCAGTATCTTCTAAATAGTGCAAAGGTATGGAAACAGGAAATGGGTAGTCATTTCTGAGGAACAGGAAAAAAAAGTCAGTTTAGCTACACCCCAGAATGCACAGAGGAAATGAATGTATTAAGGCTGGAAAAGTAGATATGAGACATATTTAGAAGAGTTTTAAAAGCTAAACAGAGGGATTTATCTTTCTGCCAAAGGTAACAGAGAGGCACTGAAGCTTATTAAGATGTGAGGTCTTTGTAAGAGTCAAACCTTCATTGTAGGAAAATTACTTTGGGGGCTGTTGGAAGACAGGCAGGAGGACTGAAGTGGGGTGAGACAATTCAAGGAAGCCAATTAGGAGGTATTGCAATAGTACAGATATAGGGCAATAAGAAAACATCTCTTAATAGAACTGGGTGCCACAACTGTTTATGTTTATAGAGAGAAGTTCAGGCAAATTTGATTCCTTATTATAGCAGAATTACAAAATTAGTGCATGAAAGAGACATGGCAGCAGTAATATATCTGGAGTTAAGTGAAGCATTTCATGCAATGTCTTGGAATTATTCTTGAAATATTAATTCAAATTGGGTTAGAAATGAACTTTGTCACGTGTACTGAAAAATGGAAGAAGCACTGTAAACATGGGAAAGCCAGAGCATTATAACAAAAATGAGCGTAAAGTGATGAGAAATGCTGCCTAATCCATGACTATGAACCCTGTAGGCACCTAATAAATATTAATTGAAAGTAATGAACTACAATACAGGGCAGTCGAATAGGAAAATATCTCTGGGCTGTTTAGATACAGCTAGTAGATATAGCTTGTGGTCTAGAAACTGATAAATAACTGATAGGAAAGAAAACAAAAGTAATCTGAAAGGTGGTGCAGCCAGCATTTGGTCTGCAAATAAGGGAAAGATGCCATTAATAGAGTCAGGAAAGCAAGAAAATGGACACATCATATATATGTGCTGGTGACAGCACTGGAAATGCAATGAGTCAGCTTCTACCAGGTCTAAAGTTGGACACCTTTGGAGGTTCCCTTAATCCACCTTGGACATCAGAGGACTATTTAGAAAATAAAGGCTTCAGTAAACTGAGTGGCATCCTGGTTTAAAATTGAGAAAATTCCTGTGCAATATTTATAGCATGTCTAAGCCTGGTTCAAAGGAGAAGCTTTTAAAGCCAGTGTTCTTAGTCTGAGGTCTGTGGAATTGCTTTTTATTTGTTTGGTTGATTTATCTTTAAATATTTTAATAATTGTATTTCAATGTAACTGTTTTCCTTCACAATCTTATGTAGTTTACTTAATGCCTTCAAGAGAATTATACTAAGAAGGGGTCTATAGACTTTAATAAATTGCTAAAGGGGTCTGTGACATTTAATAATCCTTTAAAATTTATCTCCTCCATGAGGCCTTCCTTGATTACTCTATCCAGGAGTTATCTTTTCATTTTCTGAACTCCTAGAGCCCTCGCTATTTAAACTCTTCATAAGATCAACAATTTAAAACTAGTTGGGACCTCAGAGGTCATCTAGTTCAATCTTTACTTTACACCAGAGGAAAACAAACCCCAGGGAGTTCAAGTAAGATTCAAATCAGAATTTGAACCCAAGAATTTTTATATTCCGTAGGGTCATGGACAGAAGAGATGATCAATAAATTTCTATTGATAAACTGTCTAGGAATCTGAGGGAGGGAGAGAGAGTGAGACAGAGAGAGAGAGAGAGAAAAGAAGGAAGGAAAGAGGGAGACTGGGGAGGGAAGGAAGGAAGGAAAGAAAAGAAAAACAGCACAGAGGAAACGGATCAACTTCTAAGGGAAGTGATGAAAGCCCTACCTCTAGATATGGACAAAGCACAAGCAAAGAAATATTCTCATGAGAATGATTCTGAGCTGTCAGAGGAATGGAGTGGAAAACTCGTCAGTAACCATAGAAACTCCTATGAACTGATGATTCTCATTTTTGAAGGATGGTGAAACACTGAGAGAATGACAAGCAAATCTTGGCATCACAAGAAAATACAGGCAGTAAAACAAATGTCGTTGATCATTTGCACTTGTTTCCATTTTAGTGGTTTTGGTATTTTTATATCTTCTTTCTCTACCATAGCATTTGTAAAGGCACGTACAATAGTTCTCATTCATCCCTTTTATTATCCTTTGAGACAACAAGAACTGAACAGAACAAGAGATTACAGAAAATGACAGCAAGGTTACCTGAGATCACAGTGAAATCAACAATCTAAGTGAATAAAAGTAATTCAGGGGAGCAGGTCTCCTGCACTAATATTTCAGGTCATGGACCAGCAGCCCACACATAGCACATGTGCCAAAGGTGACCTATGTTATTTCTTCTAGTGACACAGCAACTAGAGCTGTGGAGGAGGCTTGCATGATCATCAGGAGCAGCTTTAAGCAAAGAAAAGGGAGGTTTTCCACCCTACTACTAATGTTCTTTCTTGGTAGTTATCTTCTGTCCCATTTCTCCAAGGAAACTATGGTTTAAACTGACATTGAAGCTGATAACTTGGAGCCATGGTAGTAAGCTGATAAGGGATTAAAGTGTGATTCAGAAGCCTTTGTATTTGAATTGAGGACCCTTGAAGTCTCCTAAAATTGTCCTTGGCCATTATGTGTACATAAATGGGAATCCTCCCTATCATCTTCTTCATTCTCCCAAATATCTGCTTCAAGGCTAATGAGCACCAATGCCCCAGGTTTCCCTGAATTATGCAGACAAGACTTCCCTATGCTCATATGCATGAATAATCACAATTTCTCCCATTATCTGTGCCCCACTTACTCGGAAGTAAACAAAGATTTGGCATGCCACTTCAAAAATGTTGCCAACCATTCCCTAGCTTAAGGTTTCTAAATTTAATCCCCTGCCTGTGTCTCATTAATTATGGAGACCTGAACTCAACTAGATTTTTCTATCCCTAGCTCTACTCCAGATCTTCCAAGTTTACCTGAACTTAGGGACAAAGCTGGCATAAGGACCATGCTGAAACGAGATTAGTCAGAGGGACTGAAGAGCACTGCATCTACAATTTGAACCCTGTTTCCCTGTCATGACTCATACTGGGGCCATTTAAACTCTGGATTCAAGAAGGTTGAACTCTCCCTGAAGACCACTAGGCATTTGCCAATGTCCTGCACTTTATTTTTCTTTCAAGTATGGGTAGAAAAGGGAAAGAGGAGTTCCAACTTGAATACTCACTAAGGTTAGTCATTTATACTCAATATTTACATGGTGAGGGTTGCCTAGAACATCTTAGACATCTCTAGTAGCTAAAGTAATTTAGTAAAGTTAGGTGATACGACCGGAATCCCCAAATATATTAGAAATGGACTGATTTTTCTAGTATTCACAGCATGAACTGACAATTATTAATAATGATGTTTTTTCTGCTTGAGAAAAGAATCAGTGAGACTTGTGCTTTCCAAAACTGAACTTGGTTGCCTAAGCTATTGTCACTTTAAAGGATATATTTACCTTCATGAAAAGACATACAGAGAAAAGGAAAACTTAGCCTTTGACCAAAAAATTGAAACACTTCCTTACAATAAGGAGCTTATGTTGTATAAGTTTTATGAGAACTAGGACCACTTCTAATATTTCTTATGTAACTACCCCCAGTTCAGTTCTGGGGATATAGTAGGAAAATATATGTTGATAGCCTTATTGAAATATAAAGACAGAGGACCATATGACTATAATGATGTTGATGAAACTTGCCCAGAAGGGTAACACAGACTAGGTGACCTCTAAGGGTCTTCTCCAGCCTCAGTGACTGTAATTCAAATTATGCTTCATGAACAAATAATGATGTCTGTGCAGCTGATACCGTGGACAGTTCTAGAGTTTTGCAGAATTGGGAGAAATTCATCACTCACCAAGGTAACAATTACTGCTGTTTGCACTTAAAAGTGAAAGCTCCCTTTCTTTCAAATTAAGAGGAAATATTTGCTGTTGAAATGTGAGTATCTTACTTCCTCACCTCCTGATGGCTCAATGCTATCACAGCTTCCAAGTGTCAAATCATTGAGTGTACAACATGGGAATGATTCTTGGAAATAAAAAGCACAGCTTGAAACACTGACTTTTTCTGATCAAAAAGTATCCTGGGGACAGCGGAACAGTCTAGGGTCAAGAAAAGACCTCGATTTCTAGTGTGATTTTTATTATCATCAAAGAGAGGACTGTACTTGCCCCAAATTTACAGCTACTCCATAGACTCCTACTGATAGTGGCAGCTTTGCAGTCAGAGCTTTCTGAGTATTGAACCTCATCCTTTTATTTCTCCTCTCCTTACCCCCACCAGACCTTTTTTTTTTTAATTTTCGCTTCACTCACAGCATACTTGCTTCTTTAAAAGCATGATTCATAAAGTAACATATGATCAGTTGCAAAGACCACATCACAACCTATGTGTGTGTATGTGTGCATGAAGACACACACACATAGCCACACACATGAATTCCAAAGCTTAAATTAAGATTAAGAACCACTGGCTCAAATTCCCAAATGGCAGCAATTTCATCACATGTACAGTAAGGTTCTTCATTCTGTGGTTTCCCGTGTCTGAAAAATGTAATTACATCAAAATACATTTCCTACACAGCCCTTTGCAATTTGATTATGTGTTAAATGTAATGAAGCTAATAATGCCCTTGTTCTTAGGCAAAACAGTATGTTATGGGTTTGGACTACAATCTGTAAAGGAAAATCACTGGTGTCTCCTGATACTCGGAAATTTGGTCTAAGATCTCTACAGTGATGGAAATTTAAGGCAGTTCCAGTGACAGGATTTAGATCTGGAAAGAAATCTTTGTGACTAATCAATCATTAAACATTTATTAAGCACCTACTATGTGCCTGGCTCTCTACTTGGTGACCCTCTCAGTTTTTGAAGGGTGAAAACTAAAGATGTATAGTGACTTGTCCAAGCTCAATAATCTAATAAGAATCTGAACCAGAACTTGAGACCACATCTTCTGACTTCAAATCCAGAGCATACTTCCTCCCCAGACCCCCATCCCAGTGATACCAAATGAATGACTTTACTGTAAGTGGATTGGTAACAGAATCATGAACACTATGAGCAGCAGCAATAGCACACCACCACCTAACATGAAGTGCTCATATAACAATCTTACTTCCAGTCTTATCATTCAACTGAAAATATTGTTTCTTAAATCTCCTAATTAACAAATTTATGGTCTTTTTCTCAATCCTCATCTTTCTTGACTTCTCTGTTACAATTAGCACCCTCTCCTTCTGGTTATTCTTTCTACCTCTCTGATCACTCCTCCATCTTCTTTCCTAGAACATCATTCACATCACATGTCTTAACTTTGAGTATTCCCCAAGACTCTTTCCTGGGCCTTCTTCTATTCTCTCTATATACACTCTCTTGATGACCTCATCAATTCCCCTGAGTTTAATTATCATGTCTATGCAGATGATTTGCAGATCTATATACCGAGACTCCATCTCTCACCGGAGCTCCTTTTCTGCAGGCATCAGAAGTCACCTATCAGGTATTTTGAACTATATGTCCCATAGACATATCAAATGCAATAGGATGAAAACAAAACTCATTTTCCTTCCAAATCCACCACTCTTCCAAACTTCTTCATTTCAGCAAAAAAAGAAAATTCAAACACTCATTATCCTTCCAGTTTCCCAAGTTCACAAGGCTAGCATTAGTGTTACCTCCTTCACCTCACAAATTCAACTGGTTGCCAAATTTGGTCATGTCTACCTTTATATCTCTTGAATCTATCCCTTCTCAATACCCGCATAGTTACCAACTTGGATTATGCCCCCTTCACTTCTTTCCCAGACCATTTCAATGACCTCTTTATTAGCCTCCCTACCTAAAGTCTTTCCCCACACCAATCCATCCTTCTCACAGCTGCCAAAGTGATTTTGCTTAAGTACAGGTCTGATCATATTACTTCCTTCCTTCCCCCCAAAAGCTCCAGTGATTCCCTAATGCCTCTAGAATAAAATAAACAATTCTCTTGCACTTAAGGTCTTTGGAAAGTTCTCCTCAAACAACCTTTCCAGTCTCACGTTCATTACTTACCTTCTCCCTCTACTGTCCAGCCAAATTGTGGTTGCTGTTGTGTCAAAACTCTTATTCCATCTCTATTCTCCATGAACTCAGTCAACAATGTGTTGAAAGAGAAGCATTCAATAGCTAAGTTGATGGGCTTTGCTTATAGAAGCATAGGACTTCATGATAGTGAGGCAAGAACAGGTCAGTGACACAAAAACTGCAGAAAATTTATTGCTGAGTAACCCCGACTTATTGATTGGTTCAATTTACAACAGGAAACAGGGGGAACTGTATAACTTAACACCATGGGCTATGAAACAAGTTAGAATTTATTTAATAGAAATGCATAAGCAAGTAGACCACCAGCATCTCACTATCTTTCATAAGCTGAAATAACAAATTATTATATTAAGATCCTTGATCTAAGAAATCCCAAAATATTCTTGATAATTCAACAAATAAGTAGTAATGAAACTGAACAATTATTACAGACAAAATTGTTCCCTACATTGATCCTAACATGATACTGATCCATGAAAAATAAGATAAGCAAATACTCATAATTTTCAATTGATGTGTAACGATGAGTATTCAAAATCTAGAGACCTATCCATATGGGAACTGGATGAAGTATTTATCATGTGATCCAATCTGTGCCTTAAGTTGTCACAGAAATACTTTCCATGAGCCTGCAGAAGATGAGCTTCTATCCAAATACTCTAATTCAACAAGTGGATATTTTATCCATTTTTTCCATAGTCAGCAGAATTTAGGGTTGGGCCTGTGTCTTCATTAGTATAAGGATTTCCCTGTGAGGACCCAATTCTACCAATACAGATGGACATCAGTTCTTCAGTTTAAAATCTTCAAGAGTTGCCCAGGGCACACTTGACTGATTTACCCAGGATGGCACACCAGTATCTATCAGAAGCAGGAGTTAAACTCAATACTGCTGGGCTCCAAGGCCTGATCTCTATCCATTATGCCACACAGTCTCTCCACACAATAGGAAATATTAAGGAATAATAACAGTATAACGATTTCTTCTGATACTGTTACTATCTGAAGTCCACTGATAACAAAGCCAACAACAGCAATAATGATAACTAAGAAGTATAGTATAGGAGAGAAAAAGTCAGTCTTAGAGTCAGGAAGACTAATTGACATATACTCCCTGTATGACCATGGACATACAACTTCTTAGTTCCCCCCAGCAACTAATACTATAAGCTATTGAACAGTTGCAAATCTACAGATCTGTTATCTATAAGAGGAAAGGTTTTCCACACAAGGAGTTCCCCACACCAATGAAATTGTTTTTCAGTCTCATCCAACTCTTTGTGATACCATTTGGGGTTTTCTTGGAAAAGATACTTGGTTTGCTATTTCCTTCTCCCACTCATTTTACAGATGAGGAAACAGGGTTAAGTGACTTGCCCAGGGTCACGGAGCTAGTAAGTGTCTAAGAGCAGACCTGAACTCAGGTCTTCCTGACTCCAGGCCTGGTTCTCTGCCTTCTGTGTTGCCTAGGTGACTCAATGAAATGAAATCATAGGTCTAGAAAATAACCAACAAAAATAGATATGAAGGCACAAGTTTATTCTCTCTGTTTGTCCATATAGATATATGGCTTTAGGATTCATAGAGCAATGCACAGACACACAGACACAGACACACACACACATGTAAAATATCTTTTGAGTCTCAAAATAACCCAGTGGTTAGAAAAGGGATGTATTTTAGGTATTATTGTTTTTATTATTGAGAAGAAAACTGAAAAACAGAGAATTTAAATGAATTGTCCAAGGAGACAAAGCAAGTATCACAGGAAAGATTCAAACCCATGTCTTTTCTTTGCTCCCAATCCTGGCATTCATTCTGCTATGACACACGACCTTTTCCAACATGAAGGGCAGCACATAACATGCAGGATCATGTTAAATATGCTTGGCATAAACCATGTCATGGTAAGTGATTTTTCCCATTCTTATCAGCTATTAAGCACCTACCATATACTAATGAAGGCATGCAGCCATGCGTGAACATGCTTTATCTCAGGGTTTCCCACTCTCAGGGAGTAAAGGTGGCACTAACAGAATCCGATTCTAGATAACCAAAGGAAAATAGAATGATGCTTTTAAAAAAATCTCTTATACATGATATGAGTTTTTGGAGAATCTGTTTTTTCAAGTCAGAGCTAAGCAAGACAATCTCATTGTCATGGAAGTTTGAAATGATGACAAGCCATGAAAGTCAACTAAATGATATTCATTTTCCAAAAGAAAGAGATAAGCAGGAACCCAGAATCCCTAGACCTGCTCAGTAGGCTTGTATGAACAAAAACCTAGACCTGAAGTAATAGCTGGCAGTTGTAGCAGAACTGAATTTCATGCACATGCTTACAAAAGGCTGATCATCCACAAAGTGGGGAAGTTTGGCATCAATCACCAAGCATTTATTAAGGCGTCAGGCACCTCAAGTCAGGTAGTACAACCTCTACCTGGAGCCAAGGCAAGAAGTAATTATTAAATCCTTAGTATGTGCCAAGCACTGTGCTAAATCCTGGCAATATAAAGAAAGGGAAAACCAGTCTCTGCCTTTAACAAGTTCACATTTTTTTAATGGAGGAGCTGGGTGTGTTAGCACAAAGCTGTGATCTCTGCTACCTAGAAGGCTGAGGCTTGTAGATTTCCTTAGTTTGGAAAGTCTGGTCCACAGTGAGCAAAAGGAATTGGTACAGTACATCCAGCAACAATAAAGTGATGCTCTGAGAGTAGAGGACCATCAGAATCCCTAAAGTAGGGAGAATTTGTCTAGGATCTCAATGATACAGGGCCCAAATTCCCAAGACAATGAGCAGAGAGATTGGTTTCATGAGAGGCTGTTTCTCTCCCAGCCTGGGTGAGATAAAGAAACCTAATTTTAAAAAAAATACAATCTAACGTGGGAGAAAATATGCAATCAAGATATATACAGGACAACTTAGAAGTAGTCTCAGAGGGAAGGCACTAGTATTAAGTGTGACTGGAAAAAAACTTCGCATAGAAGGTGGGATCTTAGTGGAAAGGTGGCTTAGATTTTAGCTTTGGTGACTTGGAGAGTGAAGAAGATAGAAGGTGCAGACATGTAGGGAGAGCATTCCAAGTATGGGGGTAGGGGTGGGGTAGCCAGGGAAAAAGTCTGGAGTCAAGAAATGGAGGAATGAAGAAGAATCTCCTCAACATATCCAATAAGGAACCATCCAGCTTTTGCTTGACCACCTTCAGTGAGAGGGAAATTTTTGTCCCTCAAGGCAGTCCAGTGCCTTTGAGGATAGGTCTAATTGTTAGAGAATTTTTCCTTTTCTTAAGTTGATCCCTCTGTGTGTGTGTGTGTGTGTGTGTGTGTGTGTGTGTGTGTCTCTGTCTCTCTCTCTCTTTGTCCAACTTGTATCCATTGCTCCCTGTTTTGATGTGTGAGGCCATGCAGAACAAATTTAATCTCTCTTCAAACACCTAAAGATAGCTATATCAAGTCCCTGCCCCAAAGTCTTTGCTTATCCAAACTAAACATCCTCAGTTCCCTCAGTTCAGGACCCTTTTACCACCACTACACCCTTTTCAGTGTCCTTTCCCCTATCTGTGGTCCCACTCTCTTGAACTCTAGGCACACAGTGCTTTCATACTGCAGTACTGTGAGCTGGTAATAAAAGTGCCCTTTCCAGACTTCCCATCCTAGCAATGCCTCCATGATGTGGATTTGTCTGTCTAAGGCATGCTTTCAACTATTACTTTGAAAGGCCCAAGGAGGAGGTTCTTAATCTCTCTCTCTCTCTCTCTCTCTCTCTCTCTCTCTCTCTCTCTCTCCCTCTCCATTGCCTCTCCTCTTCCCCCCTCTCAGAGACATAGAGAGAGAGAGACAGACAGACACAGAGAGAGACAGAGAGAGAGGAGAGCAGAGGAGAGGAGAGACAGGCCATTTTTACAGTATGGTAAAGACTAATGACTGCTTCTTAGAATGTTTTGCTGCCTAAATTCATAATTGAGGTGAATGTTAAATTTCAGTAAACATTTAGCCAAAAAAAAGGTATTTTTTTCTCATTCAAGTTCATAGGACCCCTAAAATCTATTCATGTGGTCCATTATGAAGCCCAGCTATAAGATCTCTAATTGAGGGACATTAGACATCTTATCCATGACTGATGTTGATGATGATGATATCTCCTCCTCTATGATTTACAAAGTGCTCTCACATTTTTAAAATTCCATTTGATCCTCACAACACAGTCCTTTGAGATAAGTAAAGCAGATGTCATTATTCCCATTTGACAAATGAGGAAAGCCAGATATATCAAGTTGAAGTGGATTGCTCAAGGTCATCTAAACCCACATCTGCTGATTCTAAGTGGAGTAAGTTTTCTTTCCTTGTTTTTATCGTGAAAGTTATTAACAAGGGACAATGCCATAATCCTAAGGTCAACCAAGGTCATCAATGACAATCTATCTAGGGAGCTATCTGGAGGCAAGGAGACCTTCCTGGTGCCAATTCAAATCATACAGTATAGACAGTTATCAATTCTTCCTATGCATAATCCAGTCCCTATGATTACATTTGCATAGTGAGACTATTTCACATTCCTGTTTTTGATTGATGGCGACAAAGAGAGGAGGGAAAGCATCTTTGAACATCTACCCTTTGCTCCTACCCAATCTTCTCAAACGCCCCCCCCCCCCCTTCCCACATGCACTTTTCAATTCTTTTCTATCTGGAGACAGAAAAAACTAGGAAACCAACTAAAGGCAGTGCATCCTAGTGGGAAAAGAGTTTAGACTAAAACAATGAACTTGTGTACTGGCAAGGTGTTGCTTAATGTATAATTCACATGGACCCACACATCTGTGTGCACATTCAGAGTTTGAATCTAATATTCAGAAAAAGAATCTGACCTAATACTGGACTCCATGCTAATACCTTTTACAATTCCCAGAAATGTCCTTCTTTGACTAGCTGGAGAGGTGAAGACCACAACACCTGGAGACTCAGAACACAACAACTCTGTAGCCCGTGTCTGGAAATTGTGATTTACAAAATCAAATCCTGGAAGAGGAAAAAAATAGAGCTACATCTCTATTTCACTATCTGGGTCCACAGAGAAAGCAATAACCCACTTCTTTCCATTAACTCTTTCTCCCCATGAGTAGTGAAGAGGCAAAGAATAGCCAATACAATGTGGCCCAAAGAAGGAAAAATAGTTGGTGAACTTCTGAATGAGAAATAGCTTAGTCTCTTTCCACAGACAGGCTCAATCTCCTTGACTGTAAATATCCAACCAGATGGTGGGTTTTCAAAAACAACTCATATCTGCACAGAAACATGGAAAGAAAAAGCATAATATTCCATTAAACTAACGCATGTACCCACCTACAAATTTCAGGAGTCAAATTGGCTCTTTCAGAATTATAACTACGTAGATTCTTATTAGTCTGGTCTATAATATGAGGATAAATTTGTGATGGGAGAACTCTATATAGAGGCCTCATATTTAGCAATAACTGTACAGTGGTGTTTTTGTGTAGGGTGATGTCTCCTTTAGATGGAATTACAGTAATTATATATAATGTTGACAGATTATGACATTCACCTATTAAGATACTAGACAAACATTCCTATAATTTGCTGCCTTTTGAGTTTGTAAAAAATAAATGAAAGGAAATCCCCAGGGATGCTGCTAATGGGGTATCTGGAATGGTAGTTTCAAAGGCACGGGGTTCAGGAAATCACAGTCAAAGAATAATGCTTTTTAAGCCAAAACATATAGAGCAGTAAATGAATATTTTAGTACTTACCACAAGACTGCTGTCTAGAGACAACCTTTTTCCAAAGTCCCTTTTCTCGAGCTGTCTTTTCCCCTCCATGGACGAAGGTATTTATTTTCCTTTGTGATTTATAAGAAATCTCAGTCTGTTTCCAGGGTCACTGCAAAAAGGGAACACGTGTTTTACTATCCAGTTTAACATTTCTCGGACATTCATTATTAACTCTCTAAGCAGACACAAATGGTAGGTAAAGAACTGGGGCTTTTGCAACCCCCACACCCTTGAAGGGTTGCTAACATTGGTGGCTGACTTTATTGAGGCCCCAGTGTTTTTATAGGTTTTGCTAACGGAGCTGGGGAATGGGTTTGCAGGGCTAATCAGCAGACTGTGGAAAAAAACAAACAGTCCATTTCATGCCACACTTGTTCCACACCAGCCTCTCTCTATTGGCATGACTCACTCTGTTACTATGTACATGGATGCTTTCTGCAAATTCCATGAAACCAGATTGACAAAACTGTCCCCTACAATCGATATTTACTGAGCTCAGATTATCTGAGATTCATTGATGGGAGAAGCAAAATACTCCCACCCACCCTCAAATGTTAAAGTTATCATTAAAATTCAAGTTTTCAAATTCCATTCCTTGTAATTATTTGATGAATGTCATCAGATACATTTCCTTAGGAACTGCTAGATCAAGAAGAAAACAAACCAAAAAACCAGACCATATCATTATCACAACAAATATTTACCAAAAGACTCCTTCCTGAACTTGGTTATCAGGAGAGCACTGGGTTCAAATCTCAACTGCACCACTTATTGGATATATCACCATGGATGTCATTACCCTCTTTTGGCCTCAGTTTCCTCATTTGTAAAATGCGGATAATCACACATGCAACAACCTACCTCATGGGGTTCTTGTGAGTAAAGAACTTTGCAAACCTTAAATTGCTAGATGAGTTTAAATTCATGTTATCATGTTACCAATTTTCCAAGAGTAGAATAAATTAGAATTCACTTCACATTAAAACTACAAAACATAATTTAATCTTTCTTGATTATCTAAAAGGCACCTCTGGATCTTGTAGTAGTCACAAACTTGAATGATACTGGTATTGTTGATAGAATCATACAGCCAGTTAACAGGTATTTCATATTAAATGAATGCCAGATAAATGAATTTTTATTGGAAATTTAAGTGGATTATAATTAAATGATAATAATGTTACCATCTTCAATGCATATAGTACTTGACTGTTTACACCTTGATTTACTTAGGTCATTTTATTTGATTGCCGCACCTTGAGTATGATAGTTAGGTATTAATACTAAATGGTGTGCTCCTTTGGGGACAAAGTCTGTTTTTCATATTTATATTGCCAATGTCTAGCTTGGCACACATTGAGTACTTAATTGAGGTTTGCTGATCTGAAATATTTGTTGAACTCCCATTTTACAGATAAGGAGACTGAAGCCCAGACAGATTAAATGACCCATCCAAAGTCAAATAGTAAATGGTAATCTTGAATCCAGGACTTACGATTCTTTTCATTCTTATTCTCAAAGGGCTTCCATTCTAACACACAAACACTGATTCTTTCTCTTTCCTTCTTTCCTATTATTTGCTTGCACAAGCAAAGGTATTGAAGAAAATCAAGGGAAGGACCAATTATAAGTAGCCCCAGTAACAATGTTAGCACGGTTAAAACAAAAGAAAATCAAACCTCCTGCCTGATTGCTCTCCCTGATTATAGTGTGTCTACCTTCCAATTAATTCTAAATACCATTCTCAAATTGAAAACTAAGTTATCAAGCTGCAATCCTGCTCAGGCCCCCATTGCCTGAAGGACAAAAATCCAAATTCTTTATCCTAACATTCAAGGCCATTTCTCTCCTATTCATTCCAACCAGGACAATTTCCTTAATGTTTGATTCCAGGTAAGAATGTTTTAATTCTTAAGGGCTGATTCTAATGGTAGAAGTTGTTGATGTCATAGCAGGTTGGAAAGGAGAATATCTGGGAGCAGAGGAACCTCTCAGCATCCCATAAGTCATGACTCCTGCCTACATATAAGGCAAGTTCTTTACCACCTCGACTGGTGATTAATTATTTTTGTGGCACATTTGTTTGCTGCCTACAGTTAGCCACATGAACACAGAGAGAGTGTAACAGCAACAAGGAACTGGGCAAACAAACAGACATGTTCATCTACAGTGGTTTCTTTCAAAGAAAGTGACAAGCATTTTCAACAGAAAATATATACATTGCTGATACTGGGAGATGCATCTAGGAGCTTTTTACCCTAGACTTGAATTCTTTAAGTTCAAGTACAATTGCAAAGGGTTTTCAGAAACTAAAAGGTTGCACCAACATCACTTGGTGAAAATGTCAAGTTCTATGTCTTTGACAACTTATCCAGTATCAATCATCATTTGTCTCCCTCTAATGCCTCATTGTCTCTCTGTTCTTCTCCCCATGGACTCTGAATGTCCTCCCAAACTCTAATTAACTTTTGTTTATTTTTAGTTTACATCATTGATTTCCACAAGATTTTGAGTTACAAATTTTCTCATTTTTCCTCTACCCACTTCCCCAAAACAGTGATCCCACTGTATACCTCCTCCTCCAATCTACTCTCTCCTATATCCTCCTCCATCACCCCTCTGACTTTCTGGTAGAGCAAGATCCCAAACTCTAACTTATGAGGTGCTTACTCATAATAATATAAAATTTAGACAGAAAAGTAGGGCAAACCCTCCTAACATTTGAAGTTTTTTTATTTAACAAACCCACCAATAAATAAGTATTCAGCAACTACCATATGTAGGAATTATGTTAGATACTAGTAATTCAAAGACAAGAAAGAAACCCTGTCCTTGGATAGCTTATAATTTATAGAGGGGAAAAAAAGATATATGTTTAAAATATAAGCACAGAAATTGGACCTGTGATATCATTGGTGAAAGGCAGGAGCTGGAAAACTACAGCTTGAGGGGCAGATCTAGCCCACTGCCTACTTAGCTCCTGAGGTGAGAATGGGTTTTATATTTTAAATAAATTATTCATTTAAAAATGTAAAAAAACCAAACTTCATTATATTCCATTACGGTATAGCTTGGGTAGTACAAAAACAAGCTGGGCATGCAAGTGATCACCTTGTCTGCCCCTTAGTATTAGAGAGTTGCCTAGAGCACTGAAAGATTAAGAGACTTAGCCAGGGTCACACAGCTAATAAGCATTGGAGGCAAGACACATGGATCTTCCTGGTTCCAAGGTCAGCTCTCTCCATTACATGATGATGCCTCACTATTAAAAAATAAATATAAGTCATTATAGGGGGAAGGCATGAGCAAATACAACGCTCGAGAAAGGCCTCAGGAGAGCTGGGCTGGGAAGGTAACAAGTTCGGTTTGTTGTTTTTTTTTTCATTGAAGAAATTTTTTTCTAACATTTTCTAGGAAAATGCACTAGTTGTTAATAGAGAAACTATATTTTTATTCAATTTCACAGTTGATACTAAGCCTGCCAAGACAATTCAAAACTATTTTCCTCTTTCATGAATTTGAGGATCTGGTTGACCTTGAAGTCCTAGACAAGTAGCTCACCTGACTCTCTCCTATTATCCTTTCTTCATCAACCTTGCTACTTTTCACCAGCTATTTACCTATAAATTTTCACTACCTTATAGTTAACTTCCTTGAGAAAGCAGTCTACAACTGGTAACTCCACTTAAACTCCTTTTATTTCCTTCTAAACTTTCTAAATTCTGGCTTTTGACCCCTGCATTCAACTGAAAATACCCTTTCCAAAAGCTAGCAATAAACTCTTTCTTCATTAACAATTCTAATGTATTGTGGAAACACAATTAGGATAACCCAGGATCTAGCAGCTTCTACATTAAGGGATTGAAGGGCCTGGAATATGATATTCCGGAGATCAAGGGAGCTTGGATTAAAACCAAGAATCACCTACCCAGCAAAATTGAGCATCGTA
>CM053582.1:248423086-248473826 GCA_028627135.1 Pseudochirops cupreus
TCTCACAGTGTGCTCACTATGGAGAAGTTCTGCGTAATTTCACACGTTCAGCCTGTATTTGATTGCTTGTCCTTCAAGTGGGGATGGGTGGTGAGGGAGGAGGAGAAAGAATCTGGAATCTGGAGTTCCATAATCAAATGTTATGAATGTGTGTGTATATACATATATATATACAATTATTATTATTATTATTATATTATTATTATAATATTATTATTATTATTATTATTATTATTGACTACATCCAACTGGAACTTGAGATACACAGGCACTGCAGTTGGGAGATCCAGCCTGCCCTACCAAAAAGTGACGTAGGAGAGAATAGATTGGGGGAGGGGGGACACACTGGGATGGCTGTTTTGGGGCGGTGGGTGGGGGAAAGATGGGGAGAAAATATGAAACTCAAAATCTTGTGGAAATGAATGATGCAAACTATAATAAAATTTTAAAAAAAAATGAAAAAAAAACAATTCTAATGGCCTTTTCTCAGTCTTTGACATATACCCAACATTGACATTGGCTCAGAACTTTCCACACATTTTACTCCCCACTACATACACTGTGATCCAGCTACACTGGCATATTTTCACTTCCCCTAAAACACAACTTTATCTTGTTTCCATGATTTTGCCCTATCACCCATGCCTAAAATGCTTTGACCCAGTACTTCTGCCTCTCAGTCTCTGCAGCTTCTTTAAAGCTCAAATCTCACCTTGCACAGGGCTTCCTCAATCCTTCCAGCTATGAATACCTTCTTCTTTCTGATTACCTCCATCTACACAGTATATGTCTTATTGTTACTACTTATGTGTCTTGTTGTATATGTCTTATTATTTACTACTCAGCTTATGTATCTTATTATTTATGTTTGCTTCCCCTACTAGAATCTATCCTCCTGAAGAGCAAGGAATATTTTATTTATTTGTCTTCCTTTGTTTCCCTATTGAGTAAGTATTTAGCAAATATTTATTAATGAACTGATTCCCCATATCACTAGGTTAAAGAGAAAATAAATGTACAACTAAAGCAAATATGCTTGAAAAGTTTACCTCACCCATTTCTATTGATGAGAATAGAAGTGGTCAGCAACTTAATAAGAAAAAAAAAAACAGGAAATTAAGCTTTCTTTTAATAGACAATGACTTTAGATTATTTTCTTTACAATGCTATTGCCAGCTAATGAAACTTTCACTTCCAGATATTTAAAACTCTGAGTTAGTCTAAATAAACTCCCTTGTAATTCTCCTTGCAGTTTAAATGGTCCAAAGTATTAGATAGGCCTTTTTAACATTTCTAATGATACCAATAATTCCTATTTGCACTTAAATTTTATTAACAGGCAGCAAAGTATTCAAGGAACCATAATTGAATAATACTATTAAAGGAAACCTTCAAGGCACATTTTCTACCCTATATTCTACATCTGCACATTTTGATTATAAAATAAAGACAAATATTCTATCCAAATTGATTTCCATTCCCCAGATTTATGTTTCCTCCCCTGCTTTGAAATATCAATTAGATAACTAGAAGATTCTTTAGGAAAACCTACTTTGACCCTATCAGGACAGACTGGGTTAAATCAAAGGAAGAGGTAGCTTCTGGACAGTGACTCAGAACAAGGTAAGAACTAATTTGCTTTTAATCCTCTACCCTTCATTCAATCTCCACACCCTCCCTCCCTCCCCATTTTTGTGAGTCTTCCAATGTGCCTGTGGGGAAAAAATGTCAGTTACTTTAGGCTACAATGTAGGGTAAGCTATGTGACTGGTCCTTATTCCTCTATGAAAGCTAATTAAATACTCATACTCAAAACCTGAAAGGAAAGGATAGCCTGAATGTAAATATTGCCTCTTAATCACTTACAGATCCCCTGTTTTTCTTTAATGTTCTTCTCTCAAAAATATATGAAGACCTGCTTAAAGGCAAAACAAAATCCTTTATGTAGCAGTGGAAATAAATGTTAGATCTACATTCTAAGTGGTTTTTCTACTCATTTTGGTATCACTTAGAATGAATGATTGTTCTATAATAAACAGGGGCTCGAAGTTCAAAGATTAATATAGATTTCAAAGGGCTATAAGATGAGGGTTCATCGTTTATAAAATTAATTCTCCGTTCCCCTCACCCCCCATCTCTCCATATGCAACACTCTTTCCTTAAATTAAAGAGTGAACATATTCTAAGGGTAGGGATTCTGGGTTTGAAGAGAAGAGTGATTGTGATTGCGTGTGTGTGTGTGTGTGTGTGTGTGTGTGTGTGTGTGTGTGTGCGTGTGTGTGTGTTTGAATAATTTAGATGTGTTTTAATTTTGTTCCCTATTACTTATTATTACTAACTTGATTATCCGGGACCTAAATTCACCTTTGACAAACTGTTCCATTCTATTCAATTGAGCATGTATAAGCACAGTTTTATTTATATATTCATGTTGCTTTTTATTAAAAGACACATTGGATAGTTTAGGCTTCTGACAGTGATGTCACGGGTGAAGTGCATAATTTTTAAGTAGACTGAAGCAATTACATCAGGAATGAATGGAAAAGAGAATTGTCTAGATTTGGGAGTTAGATATAAGTGAACAGATTCAAATTCATGTATTTTTCAATACTGAAGTGCCTCCTGCAATCAGCAAAAGCATCCTGAAGCAGATTGACCACTAGAAAACTGAATGGCAATAGTTCTGAAAGACAGATTTCCCAAATGTGATGTTCTTCATCCCTGTCAGAGAGTTTAGCAGTTGGAAACAGTCTCATAGGGATGTCGCAATAGCCCATCACTATGAAGTGGGAGAAAATTCTGCATGATGATAAAAATTGGTTTGTGAAAATGGTTTCATGGGTACATCCACATTAAACTCCCTGCTCAGGATACTCAACAGCCCCAGGTTGATGATTTAAATGCTAAACTGTTCCAAAGTAGTAATACCTTATGGGCTCACTGTTTCAATAGACATCTGACCCCCTACATTTAGAGACTGGAAAACTCAAGCAAGATCTAATTCCAAAGCACTTAACTCCTGTTTTGCCTGCAGAATCTTTGCCAGAGAAATATAAAGTGTTGCCTACTAAAGAACAGTACAGCAAAACAGGAAAAGAATTGTCATTGTCCTGAAAAGAAGTTACTTCGGGGTTGAGAAAAAGAAAACCTACTAGCCTTAAGAAGCTCCTTCAAATTTATCAAAGATTGAACAATAATGAACACTGTCCTAGGTACTAGTAGAGACATAAAGATTAAATCAGAAGTTGCTGCCTACAAAAAGCTCATGATCTAAGAGAGATTTGTGACTTGCACAAAAATCACTCTAACACAAGATAAGTGTTTGTGAGAGCTTCAAAGTGCAATGGGAAATTGGAGGTGCAATGAGGGGAAATCATTGTAGATAAGAGATTAGTAATGATCCCAAAAGATCACTTTGGCAGAACTCACCAGCATAAGATGGGGAAGGTATTCTCTCATCTCCCCTTTCTCCAAGTGCTCATGACATTGGCCAATCACCAGAGAAAGGTGATGATTCCGCCAACTCTTAGTGACCCTTCATTACAATGACCCACATTAAACTGACATGAACACAGAGATTTATCTTCTTCATTCAGCATTTAACAAATAGTGACTGAGTACTTATTGTGATCAATACTGTGTATATTAAGTACTATTGGGGAGACAGACATAGAACACTACTTTCTCTTAGAATGTAAGCTCCTTAAGAGTAAAGATCTCTTCCTTTGGGGGCACTGTATATCTAGCAAGTAGCACAGCACCATGCCTATAATATAAGAATTTAATAAATGTTTATTGAATTGAATAATAAAATTGCCTTCAAAGAGCTTACAGTCTCATAGCAAAGAAAAGCCATGTACAAAAAATATGATCCAGTATATTGTAAATGTCATATTTGTACATAGAGGATCAGCATAAGATGGAGTAGTCTTGTTGAATGAATTTAACTGAATAAATGAATGAAAAATAAATGAATGAGTTTGGAGAAGGGAAAGATTGCTCCAGCTGAGGTTCTTAGAGAAGGATTGTTCATGTTGCCCTGTTACGATGCCCTGCTAAGTCAGGGTGTCGAATGCTCATCAGATAAATTCCATTACTTTCTAATTGTACTCCAAGGTCTAAAATACAAGGAATTGTAAATAAGAGGCCTGCTAGAGTATACACGTTGTCCTTTTCTGTGCTCCTCACCTCTTCTGCACTTTCTTTGTTTTTTTTTTTCCTTTGTGTTTTTATTTCTTCCTGCTTGGCTCTTTTTTTTTTTCCTACTTCGTTGGTTTGCAAAATGTTTCTGATTCATTATAAGAAGGGTCTATATACAGCCTTTAAGCCCTTCAGGGGAAAGTCACTGTAGAAATCTAATAAATAAATAAGATGTGCCTATAACCCCAGTGGATTAGAGGAATATTTAGATAAGCAATTGAGGAAGGAGAATCTTAACACTGTCATCTGGTAACGTTAATGAGTTAATTAAATTAGAAAAATTCCGCTGCCAAAAGCTAAAACACTCAGTTAAGTAGGATGCTAGGGGAATTAAATGACAGTGTTATTCAATGCATTCTGCTCAGGCTTATGATTTTTTTTTCCTTGTAGGCTGCAGAGAGCTACGCTTAAAAAGCCATCAAATTTCAAGAGAGTATTTTCCATCTGGGGCCAGTTGGGTAGAATATGCCACCTACTCTGCAAAGTCTGTTGGAGGAAAAATTTGTTAAAGAAACTGTTTATTAAAAAAAAAATTTGAAAAACTCCAACAATGACTTTATAGTGACATCCTCTCTAAACACAGTTATATCTATTATTTTCTCCTAAAACAGCTTTATACATAAATGAAGAATTAAAATTATTCTGGAAATGGATACAATAAAATAAATTAGTAGTTGTTACATCTCTGTTGAAACCTTGTCATAGTTTTGAAACGTTCTTCTTTTCCTAGAAGCTTTCTTAAGGTTAAGTTTTTCTGCTCTCCTTTTGGGGGAGAGCTTTCCAATGATCTACGTGATGTGAACAATTCAAAGAGTCTGGCAAATCAAATCAAGATTAAGGGATTAAGCCTAAGAAAGCCATTGCTGTGCTCAAAACAATATAAGGAATTTCAATAAACCTTAAAATGGTAGAATATGGCATTAAAGATGTTCTAAGTAATCACAGCTGTCAAAATGACATGCATGAGAAAAGTTTCTAAGATGTTTATCTTGTCCTCTCCTTGTTTAATTAAATGAAGAGGGCTATTCATTCATGAGGAAGGGGGTAGGTTGGAAACTCATAAAAGGACATAACATTGAGCAAACGCCCACTAAATGCATAGCCTCTCCTCAGAGAAGTTTAGACTACCTCCCTTCTTTTCTTTCTTTTCTTTCTTTTTTTTTTTTTGCTCTTTGGAGGGGGGAAGGGAAGGCAATTGGGGTTAAGTGACTTGCCCAAGGTCACACGGCCAGTAAGTGTTAAGTGTGAGGCCAGATTTGAACTCAGGTGCTCCTGAGTCCAGGGCCAGTACTCTATTCACTGGGCCTCCTAGCTGCCCCAACAATCTCCTTTCTTAAAAATAGCTATAGCAATTTCTTTGTTAGGCTGCTTAATCCTCTCCTTATCATCTTTGCCTATTATGAGCTAGGAGGATTTAATGACCAAAGCCTCTAATAACTTTGACTTTTTAATGATTCTGATTAGCCATTTGCTTTTGTCCTAGATAAAGGTCAAAGTTGGAGGAGGTCAGGGGACAAAAAGTAGACCAAGGATGGAAAAAAAAAAAGGTCAAAGTATCTAGTTCTAGTGTGAGAGACATTAGTAAAACTACAAGATTTCTTCATTGAATTACACTAACAAGAGGACTATATAATGCCCTTGTTGTTATAGAGATATGAGATATACAAAGACATTATGGGTTGTGACATGGACCTTATACAGCTCTTTTTTTGTCTAACCTTAATTTGGAGTACTAAAAATGATAGAATCATGGTTGGAAGGAACCTTATCAGTCAACACATCCAAGCTCCTACCCAGTACAGGCATTTTCTCTATAATATAGCTAATGCAGAATTATATTTTTTTTTATTGAAAATTACCTCTGATGGGGATCTTGTTAATTTATGAGGCAGTCCATTCTGTTACTGGAAAACTCTAGTTAATAATGTAGCTTATAATTATTTGGCATTTTATGGTTTGCAAAATGCTGTACTTATATTAATATACATTAATTAATTAATACATTAATTAATTAATAATGTGCATTATTACCTCATTTAATATTCACAAGAATTCTGTCAGTTAGGCAGTACTAATTCAATCATTTCCATTTTGCATGTGAGGAAAGTAAAGCACAGCAAAGTTAAAGAACTTGACTTAGGTCATGGCTAGTAAATGGCAGAGGTAAATATAGAACTAAGATCTTTTGACTCTATATCCAGTATTCTTTTTTTTTTTTGAGGCAAACAGGGTTAAGTGACTTGTCCAGGGTCACAAAAATAGTAAGTATCTGAAACTGAATTTGAGCTCAAGTCCTCCTAATTCTAGGACCAGTGATCTATCTACTATACCACCTAGATGCCCCAAATAACAAGTATTCTTTAATCTTTAGCACTATCCAGTCCCTAAAGAAATTTATAAATGCCATCACGAAAGGAAATTGGTAGGCAGTATTTCTTTATATTGAACTGAAATAAGTCTCCCTATAATTTCTGTCTATTGGTTCTAGTCCTGCCTTTTGTTGTCCTATAAGATCTCTTCCTTTTTCCACAGGTGATACAGAAAATATCTGAAGACGGTTATTATTTTCTCCTATATCGTCTTTCTTTTTTTCTTTTTGGAGGGGGGAAGGTAGGGCAATTGAGGCTACATGACTTGCCCAAGGTCACATGGCAAGTTTTGTGTTAAGTGTCTGAGGCCGAATTTGAACTCAGGTCCTCCTGACTGCAGGGCCAGTACTCTATTCACTGCCCCATCTAGCCACCCCTACTCCAATATCTTCTTAAGCACTAGCATTGCTACCTCTCCCCAAAATCCTTTATGTTATGTAGTTTTCAGTCTTCCATCCATCCTTCCCTTCAAGTCACTTTCACATTTGATACTCTCTTTTGACGTATGGTTCCCAGAATTAAACATATGTAGTCTGGGTGGTCTTACAAAAATAAAAGTGAGATGATTGCTAATCTTGATGAGGATTCTCTATTTATTTTAATGCTTAGCACATAACATACAGGGTATCATGTGATGCATCATGTAAATGGTCTAGATACATACTTTATCTAGCATAGTAGGTACAGTAAAATTTTTCAGTTTCATTAGTAGTGATGTCACATTTAGTTCATACAAAGCTTTTACCAAGCCAACTTTTTTCATATGAACTTCTTTTAAATTTAAATAGCCCATGGCCAGCAACTGTTTGATGTATTTTTTTATTTTAAGTGCAGAAGCATTCTTTTATTTTTATTCCAACTTAATCATTACCATAAGCTAAGATTTCCTGGACAGAAAGAGTTGAATATCTTGTCATCATTTGTTGTTGTTCAGTCTTTTCAGTCATGTCTGATTCTCAGTGACCCCATTGAGAGATTTCTTGGTAGAGATACTGGAGTGGTTTGCCATTTTCTTCTCTAGCTCATTTCACAGATAAGGAAACTGAGGCAAGCAAAGTTAAAGTCATTAACTTAAGGGTCACATAGCTAGTGTCTGAGGTGATATTTGAATTCAGGAAGATGAGTCTTTCTGACTCCAAGCCCTGGCTCATTATCCTGGCTCTACATACAAAAGTTAATGATGACAAGTATCTTTGCAGTTGAGAACCAGCTTTCTTGTTCTAAACTAGAAAAACCAAATATTGGACTTGCATTGTTGTGAAAAGTACATTCTTCTGATGGCTAATCCTTCTCTAGACTTGATTAGCTACCATAGATCTGTGTAGTCAAAGTCATTTGCAGTCATCTGGTAGGAAAAAAAAAGGTGGCCACCTCCACAAACAGATTAGACAATATCCTTTGCAGTTGGATTGGAGGCACTATCTCTTCTCCCATTCAATTTATGGATTTCTTCCTCCATTTCTGACAGTCTTACACTGAATGGAACCACACCTGATAATGGAACTCATTCTGCATGGTCAGATATTTGCCCAATATTTTCAGTTGATGTAAGAGACTTTTTTTCTGACTTTACCTATTTCTCGTATGCATATACAACTCAAACCTTCTAGGTAATCACCATGTCTTAGCTAAATCCTCAAATTCAATTAATCTAAAGGCATAGTGAACTCCAATTTGTTGAAATGCTTTATGGAAAAAGCATAGAACTTTGGACTAGAATATAGTCTAGTCTAGCTTTTTAAACTGTGGGTCATGACCCCACATGGGTTGTGAAAAATTTGGCAACAGTAAAAGGTTTCTGAATGCACAACAACCAAATACGAATTAAAAACCAAATATGGAAGGAATCTAAGGTGTTTCTGGCAGAACTTGCCCATGTTGCATTGCACAACATCACTGCAGCCTTGGTTCTGAACACAAAGGCTCACTCTGCACTGCATATGCCGGCACACCATGCAACCGCAATGAAGACTGCTGAAATGCGAAAAGGGCTGGAAAGTGGAAAAAGTTTAAGAAGCCCTGGAGTGATCTAAATTGCCTCCCAGCTCTACAATTTAGTGATTCTATGATGCTCCATATGAAATGTATTAAAGCATCCAAGAGTAAATGCCCACAAATTTGTCCCAAAACATATATACTTTGAGTGGAGACTATTGTTATTTTACTTCACCTTTCCACGTCAATAGGAAAAATTAGATCATTCTACTGAAAATGAACTTGACCACTTTTGGCATGAAGTAATACAATGTTAGCAATTAGTGTAGGATTAGGGAAAAAAAAGCTCTTAAGGTAGATATAACATTGTATTCCTCAGAACCAAGTGGTTACATTTCCTGAGATACTAAATAAAATTGGAGATGGAAAGAATATTAGCAGCTATCTGACTCTACCACTGCTAAATTGATTTAAGAGATCGTCCAGCCTTTAATTGAAGACCTACAATGAGGGAGAATCCTACCTCCCAAGAGAGGCCATTGTAATTTAGGACACCTCTATTTATTGGAAGCACTAACTGTTAGGAAGTTGTATTTTTTTTTCCCATTACATCAAACATAAATCTGCCACTTTCAGCTGTTTTTCCTAGTTCTGTCTGCAGCGACCAAGTAAAAAGGGCTGATGCCACTTCTACCTGGTGACACATCAAATATTTGAAGAGAGTATCATGTCTCCCTGTGTGCCTTCTGTTCTTCAGGCTAAACACTCAAGGACCTTTACTATCTTGGTTGCCCCACTCTGAATGCCCTCCACATTAACATGAAAATCAGAACTAAACACAACACTCCAGATGTGGTCTGATTGGATAGACTATAATGGGATTACAAACTCTCTTTTCCTGGAAGCTCTATCTCTCTTAATGCAGGCTAAGACTGCTTTAGATTTTTTTTGGCTTCAATAGCACCTTCATATCAGATGCCCTAATTCCCCATAACAAATCCCAAGAGTTTCTTCTTCTTCAGGACCATTCTAACTACTAGCATTGCCACCTTTTAAAATATCACAGTTAATAGTTTATTTTAAAAAGTAGAAAATAAAAATATTTATTTATGTGAAGTAACATTAAAAAAAAAACTTTAACAGAAAAATTTAAATGTGTGAACATGGAGAACTATAAACAATTTCCCTAATTACTGATGTTAATTAAACCTTTGATTTTACTTTACAAATTACCCTGCAGTGATATAAAATACTTTCTGAGGTTGGTAATATAACCAACAAAATAAGAAAATTCTTAGATAATAAAATATTCATAAGTGCATAAATTGAAATTATGAAGCCTTCTAAATAAAAATAAATAAAATTTAAATTAAAAATATCCAATTCAATTCAATTAAATGATCACTTACTAGTCCCTGTCTGTGTGCCAGGAACTAGTCTAAGCACTAGGGAGAGAAATAACAGTCCCTGACCTCAAGAAGCTTACAATCTAACGGGAATTGACAAAACAGGAAACTGAAAAATGAAAGAAGCATTGTGCTCCTATAGAGTCAAAACTAAGCAGAACTATTGAAGGAAAATAAGAGTTTACTAGGAAGGATGTAAACCCTCTATAAAGAAAGGCTTTGGCAGGTATTAAATGATCTGCCTTCCAGTGTTTCAGAAGGCAGAGACAAACGCAATACCTTGTTCTTTATCCATGACCATAAGTTACAATGTTAAAATGTCATGTCATCATAATAAGGAACCATACATCTTATCTCCATGACCATAAGTTACAATGTTAAAATGTCATGTCATCATAATAAGGAACCATACATCTTATCATCTATATTTTGCATTTATACTAACAAGCTAACATTTGCAAATGAAGACACTCTTTTGACCCATCCTCTTTCTTCTTAATGCCTCTTAACAAAGAATTCTGGTTTGCAGGGAGTCATTCCATCGTTTCTTGGTTGCCTTTAGTAGATACTTTCATGGTAGTTTTGGAGTTTCTATATCTCAGTCAAAGGATAATTACTATTGGAAAGTGGATAGTTTAGCTCTTAGATATCACATTAACTTGATAATTACACACTTTATAGTTTACTTTTTGTTTGTTTAGTCATAATCCCTGTAGCTCTTGGTGAATCTTAATATCTAAGACATAAAAGAGTTAAATCAGAACTGGATCAGAAACCAAGAGATTCTTGTACTAGTCTCATCTCTGCCTCTTCATTTTAGGCAAGTAACATATCCTCTCTTGCTTTTCTTTTGTGAGGCAGTGGAGCATAATGGAAAGAGTGATAGATGCAAAATTAGAGCATCTGGATTCAAATCCTATTTTGCCATAAACTGTCTGAATCATTTCAGACAAATCACTTGGTCTCTCTGGGCTTCAATTTTTTAATGGTAAGATGAAAGGGTTGGACTTGATGACCTGAAAGAAACTTTCTAGCTCTATATCTATTGTCTTATGATCTGTTTATATGTGTAAAATGCACGGTTTCCAGTAGATGGTCCCTTGTATTTCTTCTAGGCTTAAAACTTGATGACTATGAAATATTTTAAGGATATTTGGACCTTTTATTTTTAATTGCTTATCTCTATTAATCTTATTTAATTTAAAACATTTATTAAATCATTAGATTGTCAAATTTCTTCAACTTAAAACATTTTGCCATATTAACACATTCTCAATTTCAATTTTGTGTCTTGAACCTGAAATATATAGACAGTACAGTGAATAGAATGTGGAACCTGGAATCAAGAAGTCCTGAGTTAAAAATCTCACCACAAACACTTCCTGCTCTGTGACCCTGGGCAAGTCACTCAAGTCACTTTCTTTCCCTCCATTTCCTCATCTTTAAAAATGATATGATAATGCTTCTGAGCATTATTGAGAGGTCAAAGTGAGATAATATTTTAAAGGACTCTGTAAGTCCTAAAGAATTATATAAATGCTAGCTATTTTATTACAGGAAATGTTTATATTTTCTATTTTGTAAATTAAGTCAGGAAAATCCTTCTAAAGCAGTGGTTTTCAACCTTCCTAATGCCGCGACCCTTTAATACTCGTATGTGGGCTTATCTGAATGTGGGCGGACCCACCTGGACATGGATAGAGGAGCAGTATCTCAGTTCCTAAGACTATCAGAAATATGTATTTTCCGATGTCTTAGACGACCCCTGTGACCCCTGTGAAAGGGTCGTTCACTCCCCAAAGTGGTCGCGACCCACAGGTTGAGAACTGCTGTTCTAAAGTATGCTACACATGTAATTATATAACTAAGTTCATTTAACTATTTTCTTTAAAGGAAACACAAAATTTAATAGCTTGTTCAATATGGATTGTGATCATTATCCATTATCATCCATTTGTAGTCACTGAGAATCTAACATATACATAATCCTGCCCTTAACCTTCCAGGTCTGAATTACCAGTACGTTTATTCAGAAGAAATTAATGCCTAGCAAATTCAACTACGACAACAGCATCAAAAATTCACATTACTTGTAATTCCTGTCACCACCAATATCCAGATGCCTTAAGACTATGCCATTAAGTAAATTTCTCTATTGCTCAAAGCTTCTTCACTTCATTCAATATTTGCATTCCACTCCCATCTTTGCTCCCTGACACCTGACAAGAAGCAAGCAAGCCTTTCATTTATTTTCAATAAATAGAAAACTCTTCCAGTGAAGAAATGGTACTGTGAACAAGGGATTCAATTTTATTTCAGTATGGTGGAAATCCGTCAAATCTTTATGGCCACGTTATTTTTTTTTAATAAACTTATTCTAATGAGCCTAAATATAAGTTAAAGGTGAAAAATGCAATCTGATCGCTAGTAAAGGGAAAGAGAAATACATTAAATAATGTCTGTTAGTTCTTTTCTTTGGCAACATAAGACGTATTCAAACTGAAAGAGAGTCACTTTGGGCTCAATTTAAAAAGGATGTTCTCCAATCACAGACCATCTTCCCCCAGGCATATGGCTCTGACCACATGCAAAATTCAAGTTCAAGAAAATTGGACATGCTTAGAAAAGGACATTCACCCAGAAAAATGGGGTGGGGGGAGGGAACAATCTGACAGATGTTTTAGAAAATGATTCTGAATTAGGGGAACTAAAAGCAATGAGACTGACATAAGCAGTAAAAATTAATTTTATGCAGCAAGAAATTAGGAACTTTGAGGATAGATATAATGAAGTTACCTGAACATAAACTTTCATTCTACATAGCTATGCAAAATACATGCAAATTTAACCACAGATCTTCTAACTATTCAGACATTGGAAGAGAGCCTTGAGAAAATCCTAACAGAAATAAGTTTTTAGATCTCTCTATTATGAAACAGTTTGAGGGGAAGGTAAGAGAGAAAATAGTAAATACATAAATTATGCCTGGATTTTTTTTTAAGTAGCAGTGCTCACACATCTAGTTGTCTTATGTCACTTTGTAATGGTAAACCTTTGTCCTAAGCATACTGGTATCATTTAAAATATTTCTGGAACTCCACTTTGGGAATTGCCTTTAAAACCCATGTCACATTCTTTTCAGCATCCCAGCTGGTAGTAAATCTTCATCCTTTGAAGCTAGATGTGTGTTTTGAAAACAGCCAAAAGCTACTCAAAATCAGGTATGTCGAATAAGGTGGGTGATCAAGCTGGGAAGTCCTGGTTTGGGTCAAAGTTGACAGTGAGGCTTAAGATAATGATTATGGTTTTCTTCTGTGGTTCAGGATATGTCTCTGAAGCCAATTTCAAATGAGGACCTTCAAAAACTTTGGGGGGCATTGGTGGAATTTGTGCATAGGCTCCCAAGAACAATACTTTGAAGCATAAAATTCAACAAGATCCATATATTCAAGATATGGGCTTTTATTTTAGAAAACAGTCCCATTTTTATTCATTCTTTGTACTGTTGGTCATTGTGTGATTAATATAGGTAAATCCTGGCAAAGAAACTCTCTACTTTCAAAGCATATCAACATCTGATTTGCAATTTAGAGTCTTCCAGAATTGTCAGGGACCCTGGGAGTTAAAGAAACTTGCCCACAATCACACTAATACATGTCTTAGGCAGTTCTTGAACCCAGGCTTTTCTGACTTGGAGGATAGCTTTGTACCTGCTACATTCAGTGCTACTTCTTTATATTTTAATTTCCTCATGAGTACAAGATTCTTCCAATAAGCACTTATTAAGTGCCCATTATGTTTCAGGCTCCGTGCTAGGTTCTTTTCATATTTGGCATTTCAGAAGGGAGCATGCGTACATCATGCCAATCATTCATATTTTCATTTTCTAATTTCTTCATTCCTTGATTCTACTGTTTCCTTAAGTCCTACCTCCTCTCTGAAACCCTGTAGAACTGATGAGAAACAATGTGTTACTTTCTCCCATCAACTACATTATGCCCCATATAGTAAGATATACAATGTTTTATTATTCCAGTCCACATATTGGTCTAAAAATCTGTGATCTTCATTCTTCTCTATATGAATTCGGAGTTAAATTTTTAAGTCTGTGATAGTGAACAAGTAGAGCAGGGGTAGGGAACCTGCAGCCTTGAGGCCACATGAGGCCACCACATTAGGTGAGGCCTTTTGTCTAAGTCTGAGTTAGAGAACACATCCTATAAGGGAATTTGTTCTGTGAAGTGTGGATTCAGTCAAAGGGCAGCACTTGAGGACCTACAGGATCACAAATGATGTTGAGGCTGCAGGTTCTCTTCCCCTGAACTACAGAATGAGCATCCTGAAACTTTCAGTAGCTCCTGAGTCTTGATGAATAGCTGAGGAATGGAAGAATCTATCATTTTAAGCTGTTTTCTCTGCTTACATCAACAATGAACAGGGGTAGTTTGGTAATACAGTGGATAGAGTACTGGCCCCAGAGTCATGAGGACCTGAGTTCAAAGCTGTCCTCAGATACTTTCTAGCTGTGTGACCCTGGACAAATGGTTTAACCCAAATTGCCTCCACGATCAACAACAACAACACAAAAACAAAAGAAAAAAAAATCCAAAACAAAAAACAAGCAAACAAAAAGCAATTAACTAAATTTAGAGAAGTCTTGAAAACATGTGAAGCTTCCATAATTAAAGCAGGCAAAGTTTTCTCCCAGCTTCAGATAAAGGCTTTCTGCTTTTTGGAGTAATCCAGCAATTTCTATCTTCCCAGACAATTATGATGCTTCACACCTCTTTGGAAGCATCTAGGTAGTCCCTTACTTTGTATTATCACCAGAAGATTATTGTGACTGGCACCTTAAAACACATGTAAAGCTGCTATGATCTCATCCATCTCACAGTTTACCTCTCATTATTATCTCTTTGGGGAAGGGTTCGCTCCTCCCAATCCCACAGAGTCTGCCCACAGAAGTTTCCCTGCTGCTTTGCAATGCACCGTATCACTGAGCAGCTGCTGTCTGTCCCCCTGGCTGCCATCTCTCCCCTTATTCTGTTCTATGGATGGATTGTGCTCTAACTTAGCAATGCAGACAGTGGCATGCATAGCTTCCCTGAAATGCATCCCAGACTGTCTTCCCTCCTTGGAATTAATTCAGAAACAAATCAGAGTCACATTGAAGAATGGCCATGTCAGGGGTCCAGTTCTTCCTAAATGATTATTTCATATTATTCTTGGTGGTTAGCAGGCAGAATTGTATAGTTCTTAACCAAGACAGCTTTCCTAAAATGCAGTTTGGTACTGTTGTTTTCTCTCTTTAGTCTAGCTGCCCAGTCAAGCAGTCAATAAGTGGCTGCGTGCTGGGCTCTGTTCTAGAGGATGAGGACATAAAAGCAAAACATGAAATAGTCCTTGCCCTCAAGTAGTCCACACTCTACAGGGGCGTACAACACATTCACAGATACACATCAGAATGTATACAAAATAATTGCAAAGTAATTCTGGGGTGTTGGGAATCAAAGTGTGGGATCAAGAAAGGTCTCTTAAAGGATATTGTCTGAGTTAAGCCTTGAAGGGAATTAGCATTTCCTAGAGGCAGAAGGAAGAGGGAAAGCACAAATTCTTTCTACAATGTCTCCAACAAGTGGCCTTTAGGCTTCTGATCGAATTGAATACTTCCATGATGGGGAGCCCATTACTTTCATTTATTGATTTTCAATAATCATTTCATTTATTTTTTTCAATTATCAAGCATCACCACTTTTCAAGTTCTCATATGACATCATATAGTTCTTATATATAGTTCTTATATCATATAGTTCCTACAAGTCACATTAAAAAAAAAGCATGGCTGTAAATTATGTAAGTTATAACTCATGTGAGATCTTATAGAACAAGGATATAGTACAAGGACAAGGGGGGAAGGTAGGGCAGTTGGGGTTAAGTGACTTGCCCAAGGTCACATGGCGTGTGTGTGTGTGTGTGTGTGTGTGTGTGTGTGTGTGGTGTCTCAGGCTGGATTTGAACTCAGGTCATCCTGACTCCACGGCAGGTGCTTTATTCACCGTGCCACCTAGCAGCCCCAAGGATTTTTTTTTTAGTCTGGCCATAGCTCTGCCCAAAGGATTAGGGAAAGGGAAGAGCTAGCTGGGGGCAGGTGGATGGCACAGTGGACAGAGTACCAGGTCTGGAATCAGGAAGACCTGAGTTTAAATCTGGCATCAGATACTTACTGTGTGACATTAGTCAAGATGCTTAAACTTGACTGCCTCAGTTTCCTCATCAGTAAAATGAGCTGGAGAAGGAAATGGCAAAATATTCCAGTATCTTAACTAAGAAAACTCCAAATGGGCATCATGAACAGTAGGGCATGACTGAAACAACAGCAAAAAGGACCAGCTGGCTAAAACAAAGATTACTTTCTCATAGATTCACATTATTTTATAATCACAAAGTATATAATATGGCATACTTTATAATATAATAAATGATATATGATTAGTAATTATCTGGTTCAATCCCTGGATTTTACCAATTGGGTAATCAAGTCCCAAAGAAAATAGATAGCTGACATTTATATAAGACTTGAAGCTTTGCAAATCACTTTACATAGATTTGCTCATTTAAGCCTCACATGAAGCTAGTGAAGTGGCTATTTCAGGTGTGATTACCATTATTTTAAAGATGGTGGAACTGATGTTCATAAAGATTAAATGACTTGCCTATATGCACAAAGGTGGGATTCACATTCAGGTCCCTCCCCACACCAAACCAATACTTCTTTCAACTATGCTCAAGGATGCATGTCTAATAGCTGCCACAGTTGGAATTCAAACCCAGATCAATCTGACTCCAAATCCAGCATTCTTTTAGCTACATCAGGCATCAAGGGACACTCTTAGCATGAGTCTGCAGAACTATTGTGCTTCTTTGTCTCCGTAGTTGATTGAGCTCTTCTTACTCTAAGAAGGCTCAGTTCCTCACCCTACTCTTCAATGAATATACCTCTCCCTGAATCATGGCTTCTCTGTTCCCAACCTCACCCTGATATTTTTGCTTTTGATTTCCCAAGCGCTGCCTCTCTTTAATTTGGGAATTTGACCCAAGAACACATCCTTGCTTCCAGGGAAGGAGCTCCTCCTCTGGATAATTCTTCAGAATGGTATTCTTCTATTGTACCTAACACCTTTTGAGTCAACCACATTCCTTTCCACACTGGGTACTGGTGCTAGCTCTCTAGGCTGTTCTCATTTTTACACAATGAATAAGCATTAGACAGATGGCTCCAGAGAACAGTCTTCTTTAACACAGTGTAATTAGAAAGTGTGGCAACAACTCAGCTATTTCCAGACTCTGGGTCAAGATGGCTACAATTAGCAGATAATAAGTGGAACACTGCTCACTAGATTTTATTTGGATTTTGAAAACTGTAGACTAAATTGCCTCTCAGGTCTAGACGGCCAGTGTTGTGCATATTTTAAATGGCATTACAGACCAAGGAGGGGCAGGGCAGCATTTAGAATGATTTTCTGCTCAAGATGAGAGCAAATAGGTACCAAGTTAGCGTTAGCAAAGCTGGATCAGTTAAGGAGCCCCTCCTCCAAGCCTTCTGCTGCTTTCAAAGCTAGAGTAGGTTAGCTCACATTCTTACCATCTGCCCCAGATCTAATATAAATGGAAATGTAAGAAATGCCACATTGTAGCTCTTGTTTGTATATTTTGTTATCCCACCAATGCCTTTTGTTACCCCACCAATGCCAAATTATTTTCAGGTAGACAAAAGCATACTGTGCAGTCAAATGAGAAAGCATACGCATACACGAAAAGAGTAAAGTGGATAAAAGAACATCCAATTAATATATTTTAGCCAACATGGAAAATCTAAGCCTCCAAATCTCAAGCCTATTTCCCCCACTAAGCCAATTTCCTTCACTGTCTTTGGGGAATTTTGTTGTAATAGTTTTGAGTTCGTTTTGGAACACAATCTGGCAAAGTGAATAGAGGGCCAACTTTTGAGTAAAGATCTGGATTCAGGTCCTAACAGTTACATATACTAGCTGTTTGACCATGGATAAAATCAGTTAACCTTTTCGTGCCACAGGCAACTCTCTAGCACTATGAGTTACAGATGAGCTGCCAACTACATTAGAAGAAGGAGTTTTTACACAAGGATTTTCCTACAATAAGGAAATGACAGGTTTGGAATAAAACAAACAAATGGACACACAAAAACATTGCATTTGAATTTGCATCACGTTTTATTATATGTATATTTTAAACAAGCCAAAGGGAAATATTGGCAAGTGATGGGTTAATAACTGATTTGGGATCTGGTACTGTGAGGCTATTGACAAAATGGTACACAATAAACATTGAGAACCTATCAGCTGAAATCCTTACTTCAATCTATGGCAAGTACAAGTTTAAAGCAAACAGGAGAAAAATGACATGGAAGCAGGAGTAACAGGAATATTTTCAATACCTAGGCTTAATGCAATCAATAAGCATGATAATGTCCTAGAAAGAGCTCAGAACTGGGAATCTGAAGATTTGAAAGTCTTCAAGTGGAGTTGGACTGACTACTTTTCTAAAGATGTCATAGACAGGATTTTTTTTTTCAAGTACAGGTTAGATTTGATTCAAGATGGCCCGGAGATTCATTCCAACCATGAGACTCTATGATTCTATGATCCTAGCTTTAGTGCTAACTGTCACTAACTAGCTTTGTGACTTATGGAAAGTCCCTTGACGTCTCTATGTTTATAAATTAATTGGATTAGAAGACCTCTAAAATCCAGTTCTCAAGATCCTTTCTCTTGCCTATATAGTATGGTAGAAAGAGCAGCATATTGAGAATAGGGAGATGGGGTTCCATTACAAACTCTGTCTCTAGGTAGGAATGTGACCCTAAACACATCACTTAACCTCTTTTGCTTCTTCATCATTAAAATGAGAAGATTTGACTCCTGGATCACATAACCAACAAGATGGCAGATTGGCTGCTTTCTCCAGACTCCTTTTACTCTCTAACCATTCAAAAAGAAGAATTATATACCAGATGCAGAATATCTATAACTGAATCCAAAGGATAAAGAAGGCAGAATTAAATGCTGCTACAAAGTAAGATCCTTATGAATTAATTAATACTGGATTACTCCAAACCTTAAAGCAAAGAACCTCTCCCCTACCGGGTTCCATGCTATCACAGAAAAGAAACAACATGACTTAAAGACCTGTGCATATGCCAGATATAAGGGCACCTGCCTCTCTCCCCAGTTGCAGAGACTCTGCCAGCATATACCCCCCATTCTTCTACCCTGCAATAAGCAATAAAAACTAACTCTGCCTAGTCTGGTGAGGAAGAAGAGGGCAGAGCTGAAAAGTGGGCCCTTCTGACTGGGGTTTGGTCTAAGGTTAGGAATCACCATGACCAAGGCTGAAGCAACCCTTCCTACTATACCTTCACACTGCAAAGAAGGACATAGACTATTGTGACCTTGCACACAAGAAGGAAAATGCTTTCCCAAAGGAGGTGAATTTATTCAACTTTTCTTGAAATCAGTTTGGAACTATGTTAAGAAGGTGACCACAATATCTATACTCTATAGCCCAGAGATTCTATTGCTAGGCATACACAAGGAGAAAAATGTTTAAAAATTAATAAAGACCCCATCAATAACAACAAATATTTATAATAGCATTTTCCATGGTAGCAAACAACTGAAAACAAGGTGAATGCTGATCATTTGGGGAATGACTAAACAAACTGTACCATCTAAATGTGATAGAATATTACTACTCTTGAGACAAAACAGTGAATATACTGAATACAGAGAAGGGAGAACTTCTATGAACTGATACGAAAGGAAGTAATCAGAACCAGAACCAGGAAAGCAAGATGTACACAACTCAAAACAATGTAAATGGAAAGACCGACAACAAAATAATTGAAATTGAATGCTGTGAAATTATAATAACCAAAAATGGCTCCAGAGGAGAGATATAAGCCACCATTTCCTTTCTTTATTAGCATTGTAGACTAAAGTTTGCTGAGGAAAGTTACAAAGAGAAAATGGAACTTGGGCAGGACCTTAAAGGATGGATATATTTCAAAGCAGGAAACATGGAAAATCCATAAGGTGGACCTCTCAACCACAATTTCAAAAGTCTCTATTCTGTGTATTCTGCTAATTAGTAAATAAACATTAAACCACTATAAATAAGATAAGTGATTGAACTGCTACAGGCACCCTTTACAATCCCTGGAAACCTTAAGATTCTAGGTTAATTATTTGTATATTCATTGGGTTTTATGTCAGCTTTACCTAAGAAATGATGGCCTTGCAAGGCAGAGGCAAAACATTTTTATATAGCTTGTTAGGAGGAAAGAGGGAAGGATGAAAAGGTAAGAAGCACTTATCTTGAAAAGATTTATAGCAGCTTAGAAATAACCACACTAAATTGGAGAATATAGCATGAAAATCTCTCAATCAAGCATGGGCCACTTTCACTTTTAAGAGGATGGAAGATTAATATCACTACTTAAAATTCCCTGGAATTATTTTGCTTTGATATAGTGTTTTCCAAAAATCAATTAGTGTAATTTGGAAGTCTAATGATGAAGGATGAAAGTTTATAAATCTAAGCCTAAGGGACTCTGGGGAAGAAAACATAAACCCCGAGGAAAAGCCTGAACTCACTGTGCTTCAAGAACCTTTGATTTGGGTTCAAAGCATCAATGACAATAGCCAAATAAAGCCAAGTGAGGAGCTAACTGTCAGGGCAGTGTAACTGCTGGACAAAACGAAATAGAAAGGACATTGGCATAAAAGAAAACACAAGATAAAGAACCAGAAGTAGACCATTTTCCATGTGATGTTTTTGGAAAACTGGAAAATGTTGAAAAGAAAGCAGTAGGAGATCCATAGGCCACATATCACGTGACATGGATCCTACTTCCAGTCATTTACTAGCCACATGTTCTTGGGTGAGTCACTCTCTTTGTTCCAGGTCCATTTTCTCTAAATTACCGTCATGGAAGGAAATACAAAGTGATAGGGATCTGGCCCAACTTCTACCACTCTGGACATCTGGGAAATTTTCTTCATCAGAAAAATTAGTATGGTGACCAAATGGCCCAAATTTCATTCTAGCTCAAAATAGTTTGATAAGTATTTAAGTAAGTATCCCACTTAATATTCCATTTACTACATTTTTACCTGCACTAAAATATTTCTAGCAATCCCACAAAGTTGTTGCTTTAGAATCATGGTAGAAATATAGAATTTTTAATTTAATGCATTAAAAAAGGCTTTTGAATGGTCTAAGGAAAGAGGTAAATAGATGGAAAAACATCAGGTCTCCCTATTTACTATGCCACAATGTCTTAAGGCCCTCTGGACAATGTCATCACCTATGAATCCAAACCCTCCAGATCTGTGGCACTGCTATCTGCCCCCCTCCACTGCAAATTAAGGATTTCTAAGCCTTTCTTTCTGTCCTATAGCTGAACTCTCATGTCCGTTGTCTCCAAAAATTACAGCTTTATCTCCTTGACAGCAAGGGCTGTCTTACTTTTTTCCCTCCATATGTAATCCCAGGATTTAGCACAGTACTTGGCACATAGTAAGCACTTACGGAATGATTTTTCATTCATTGATTAATTCATTATTTCAAAGACAGATGAGAATAGTGAGGACTAAATCAGTCATTGAAAGATTAATGAAAGAATTGGCATTTGACCTGAGCCTTACAGTATTGTGAAATGTGCCACAGATTTGACCTTTGCAACACCTTATTTAAGGACCTTTGTCTCCAGCCAAACCAGTCTTCTCCATCTATCCAAATTTCAACTATATCTCAAGTCTCTTGATCTGATTTCTTTTCAGCAACTTCTCCATTACAATTCCCCTGACAACTTGAGCTTTTATAGATCTGTATCTTTTTCTGAAATAAAATATCACTTACTGATGAACTCACATAATTAACAGCCTCTCATCTCTAATACTCTCTGTTCTTTAGTTCCCCATTTTCTCAACTAATCTTCCACATATTCTAGTTCATTAAAATCTCTCCCTACTTGATTCAGTCATAGAAAACTAGAATTCTGGAGCTGTTAAGACTACTGATCAAGTGATCCAACCTCTATCCAAAGTTGATATTCACTATGTAGCACCTCCAAACTTTCATTATGTTGTATTGGGCAGAAAATTTCTAGTTACAGAGATCTCAATACTTGGCAAGGTAGCCCATCACGTATTTGACATAACATTTTGAAATGCTTCTTTTTATTTAGTCAAAATCTTCTTCCCTGTGACTTCTATCATTTTCTAATTGTTACACCTATGAAATAAGTCTACTCACTCTTCCATCTTTTAGTTTTTCAACTATTTGAAAAACAACTAGCCTGCCTATTCCTACTATTTTGCCCACTAAAGTCTTTTCTTCAAGTTAAATATAACATTCCTCATATGGCTTCATTTCTGGGGGTTTTTTTTAATGTTTTATTGATGATTTTTAAAAATAAACATCATTTTCACTTCCCAATAATACCCACCTCATCAATAAACCTTCACTCATAACAAAGTACATATTTACGCAAAACAAACAGAATCACTAACCATTCCTGAAAAAGTATGCCTGTTTCCACATTGGTGTTTCACCAATACTACCAAGAGGAAAAGAAGCATGTTTCATCAACAGGGATCTGTAATCAAAAATATGACCTTGTTTCCAATCCCTTCACCATGATGGTTACTTTTGTCTAAACATTCTCTTGTGACACAGACTTCACTTTCTTATATTGTTGATATTTTCCATGTATATGCCTGCTCTGCTCTATTAGATTGTATTGCTCACAGGGAACAGGGACTGTATCTTACTTAGATTTCTCTTGCAGCACCTAGCACAGGGCTATTCAGGTGGTTGGCAGTCAGTAAATATTTGTGGAGTGAATAAGTGTTTGAGAAGAGGAAGAAAAAGGAGCTCAAACTTTTTGACAGTTTTAATTGAATTTCCTTTGTAACGAATTGATGCAATCTGAAAGCTTTCCAGGTTTTCTTTCCCTTTCCTGGTAAGCAGAATAGTTTTTTGGGGATGAAAGCAAAAAAAAAAAATGGATCTAGTTTTTCTTCTCCCTCACATCAGTCCCTGTATATATATTCTCATCATCACAGAAACTTCAGAGTTGGAATGGACTGCCTTATCCAAACCTGATTGTTGTTGTTTGTCCATTGCTCTTGAAGAAAACTATAACATTAGAAGATGATGCCAGGACTTGCACGTGAATTGGATTTAAGTGAAGGAGGACTGTGCAAGGTCACCAGCCTTACTCTCTCCTCTGGAGTCATCTGGTTCCAGTGGCAAAAAAAAAATCAGGACAACTGGAGATGGTCCTGATACAGTAGGAGACGTTGGCCTTTTTAAGCCATGCTTGAAAAAGAAATCCCCTCTACAATGTGATTAATGATTTCCTGTGAGGAGGAAACAGCACTGCTTAAAATTGTAAGGATTTTTTTCAAGCTAAAATCTGTTGCAACTTCTGTCCACTGCTTCCAGTTTTGCCTTCTAGGGCCAAGTAGAATAAGTATAATTCATCTTCCATATTCAAAGTTGAAGAAAACTATTAGGCTCCTCTTAAATCTTCCCTTCCCTAGGCTAAACATCCTTTGGTGCTACAGATAATTTTTCAGTCCTCTCTTCCCTTCTCCTTCAGCATTCTATCCACTTGTGGTCACCAATTCCACCTCATTTATATTGTGTCATCTCCTCACACTAGAGTATGAGCTCCCTGAGAGCAGAGACTGTCTCAATTTTGATTTTGTAGCCTTAGAACTTAACGTAGTGCTTGGCACATAGAAAATGTTTACTAAATGCTTTTTCATTCATTCATTCATTCATTCACCTTCACACACTCAAGCCCTTCAGGCGATATACTGGATGTTCAAGATATCCCCTTTACACCTGTCTTCATAAGTCATGACATTTGTTCTAAATTTTTTGTCCATCTTTTTGCCTAGGAAAAAATGCTCTCAGCTATCAATTAGAAATAAATGCTCTAAATGTGTTAATTAAGTGATATTGTATAATTCGTTACCTCTCTGAGCCTCAGTGGGCACAGTAAGCAAGTACAGGGAAAAGGGGACAAAAGGATCTCTAAGGAGCCTGACACTTCTGACCTGTGTTTATGTAAGTCCCTCATTGCCCTGAAGCTAATTTGATCCTCACTACAATCCTGGGAAGTAGGTGCTATTATTATCCCCATTTTACAGTTGAGAAAACTGAGACAAGGTGAAATGACTTGTCCAGGGTCACTTAGTAACTATCTGCGACTGGATTTGAAGCCAATTCTTCCTCATCCCAGGTCCAGTGCTCTTTCCACTGGTCACATAGCTGCCCCGTAGAACAATCTCCTCATTGCACAGATAAGGAAACTGTACCTTAGCAAGGCTAAGTGACTTGCTCTCAGTTGCACAGGAGTAAGCCAAGTTAGTGGAATGAAAATAATTCTTTATGTGCTAAGATGGTCTCTAGCTGATATCTTATCTTTCTAGAACAAATACTAACTGGAGAAACCTAGAGACAACTTACTCCTTGAAGGCTGTTTTGTCTTGTTTTATTTTGTTTTTTTCTCTCTCTGTTTGCACATTCATTCTCAAGCTTGGCATCTGAAAGCCTGCTCCATTGCACAACCTCTCTTGAATGCCTCCTCTGGCATTTGCAGGTCTTTCCCCAGACACTGTCCCTAAGGAGAAGTCACCTGTATAGGCAAATGACAGAGAACTATTGAACTGTTCATTCATCTGTACACTGTTAATTTCACAGGCAACCTGCCTTTGTCACTACTTAGTCCATAAACAAACCTGCTAATATTTAACATTTTTTTAAAAGAGAGCCAGTGAGAGAAAGAAATTGCAAATTTGTCAAAGAACTTACCAGCCGTGTTAAGAAACTCTCTCCAGAAAATTAAAGACACATGTCAAGCCTTCATAAAAACCTTACAAATGGCAAAGAAAAATCTAAGGCAGCAACTCATGCAGAAACTATTTAATCAAAGAATAAAGACAATTATAACATCTGTTAATCTTTTGTGTAGGTTATAATTAGATGCTTCACAGAAACACCCTTTGAAGGGTGATCCTTTAACATCTGTTATAAGGATCAGCAGTACCAAGAAGCTCCTAACACCACTGCTGTGCTTAATTGAGAGTAGCTTCAGCACAATAGGTTAGCAGAAGACTCTTGAATGTACCAGGAATGATGCAAAAATAGTGCAGGGCATCCCTTGACTCTGACCCAAGCTGCTAATGGAAGAAACTTTTTTTTTAAGCAACTATTATGTGCAAGGCACTCTGCAAGGTACAGGAGATAAAAAAAATGCAAAGAGAGCAGTTTTTACCCTGAAGTAGCTTACATTCTACTAGGGTGCCATAAAACTCCCACAAATACAATACCAGAAAAATTAAGGAGGGGAGGAACACTGACAAATTATCAGGGAAGGTTTCATCAAGATGGGGGCCCCTAAGGTGAGCCCTGGATGACAGCTGATGTGGCTGCTTGAAGGTAAGAAAATACAGATGACGAATTCAGAGTGGGAAGGAACCTGAGAAGTCACTGATACTAATTCCCTCATTTTATAGGTGAGGAAACTCAGTGTGGCATTAAATTCTGCAAACGTCATTCACTTTGGGGGCTACTATATGACTCTCTTCTTTCTCTCTTAGATCAGAAATCCACTCCAATCACAGTTACCATAATCCTTTCTGGAATGAGGAAGGGAGAAAGGAAAGGGAAATTGGAAAGGAAAGGGAAATTAGAAAGGAAAGGAAAGGAAAAAAGAGGGGGATTGGCAGAGGAAAAGGAACCAAGGGTGAAGGAGAGGGGCAGATTGAGGTCCAAGTAAAGATATCATCACAGGATCATAGATTTAGAGTTGGAAGAAAATTCAGATGTCAACAAATCCTATCCCCTCATTTTGCAGATGAAGAAACTGAGGTCCAGAGAATTTGTGACTTACCCAGGATCACATAGCTAGAAAAAATGTGTGAGGGAGATTGGAACATGAAACAAGAGGGCAACCAAGTCATAGAGAGGAAGAGTCAAGGAAAGAAGGCATATAAAAGAAGCAGACTGAAATGCAGCCCTGCCATTGATCTCACGCTACCCAATCTCAATCTCTGATTCTACTGCTGATGCCAGAGATCATCCGTTGCAAACTGTAGAAATTTGCATTTTTGCCAAAAAGATATGCAGAAAGGATAAAGCTAAGGGCATCCTATAAACAGATGCAATTCGTTGCACAATGAAAAGCTTCCGCATATGGGGATAATTTAACAGAAAACATGTACTGCCCAGGAGGGCAGGGCAGCTTCCCAAATGGTTAGTTCATACTAAAGAGACTGGTTTATGCCAAAGTTGTAGTGAATCATTGTAGTTCTTTGACAAATTCAAGAACTGATTCACAAAGGGATTAACAATCTCTCTGCCCTAACAACTGGAAACCACATTTCTAGCATTATCAGCCCTCAGTTCTCTAAAGCTGTCCCCTTGGGTATTGGCACCCCTCAATAGTAACAGATGGGGTATCTCCAAAACTTGGACAGTTTCTTCAGTGCCCCCAAGTGAATCCTTATGATGTTCTTGGTGATATAGGATCCAGGTTCTCCAGCAAAGGTTACTCTATGATTCAAGGAACTGGTATTTCTCTGGTCCATCTGGGAACAATCAGAGTTTCTTAACCTTTTCTGTTAAGGTCTGGATCCCTTTGACACTCTCAAAAAGCCTATACACTCATCAGGATAAAGTTCAAAATGCATAAAATAAAAATGCATAGAATTACAAGTGAAACCACTTATATTCAAATAATCATTACTATTTTTTAAGATAAATTGATAGACCTGAAGTTAAGAGCCCCTTTTCTAGATGCTCAACTACTATTTTGTTTTTTATGCATTTTTTCTCTTGAATTTTTTATAAAAAGATTATTTTATCAGCAAATAAAAATGCATTTCATATTTTCTTCCTTCTTTTCTTTTGTCCTTTCTCCTCTTTTGTTTCTTTCATTCACTTCATTCCCATAACTCATTCAATAAGTATTGATTGAGTTCCTATTTGGTAGTCTTCACAAACATGGGCACTTATACAGTCCTGAACATACACAGGTTCTCTCCAACTCATAAGGTAACATGGATAGCTTGCTAAAAACAATGCCAATTACGCTTTTGATATAATTCCATGAGAAGTGGTACAACCTTAGCTTTCCAATACTAGTGTTTGATATAAAGGAGCCTCTCTATGTGTGAAGAGGCAATGTGGAACAATGGAGAAAGCAGGGAATGGGACTTCAGTTCTGGTCCCAGTCATCAGTAAGTACCTCTATAACCTTGGGGAAGTCCCTTTACTTCCTTGGATCTCAAATTTCTGAGCCTATATAATGGTAATGGGAATTTGAAGATCTTCTGTCCCCTGATAGGCTTAAGTGAATTTGAGGACGTTCCTGATTTGAAAATATACTCTGCCCCCTAATAGGCTCAATATGGTCACATGGAATCTGTGGCAGGAGGCTTGTTTTTCAGGAAGGCCCACACCTTGTTACTTTGTGATTGGGCAGGGGAGCATGAGGACTGTGATGTTCTCTGACCTTAGAGAAAGCTATATATACCTCTGAGGAGAGGTTTTGCTACAGGGCTCACTTTGGGAAGAGTTGTGTGACTTGGCCAGATGAGAATCTGGGCATCCGTTGAGCCCCCAGCTTTAAAACCCCAGATGTTGGTGCTTCCCTCTCTGGTAACTAACTAGGTATGGATGTAATAGTGGTCAGACAGTGGGAAGCCCTGTCTGCTGGTATGTTTCTCTGTTTTTTTTTCTGCATGTACTTACGTTTGCATTCCCTTAAGTTCAGGGTGCTGACTTTTCCCCCTGAAATAGGTAAATGACATATGTCTGATTGATTAAAGTAAGATTGTTAATGCTTTTTGAGTTGCTTTCCTTTAGAAAAGCAGATCTAAGGATCTGTGCTAGCAGCCATCCTTGGGTATGCTAGAGTATTTGCTGCTACAGCCTTTAAGATGTGTCAGTTGGACTAGATGATCTCTAAGGTCTGTCTCACTCTCAGATTCTGTGATAGCTATTCACTGCTAAATGCATACCCAAGAGAAGAAAAATTCATAGTAAATCTCTTAAAACACCAAGGAAGGGAAAATAAATTTATATTGAGAGTGAAGCTCACAGAAATTTTGTGGGCAGATACTTTCATAACCTGCCCTTTCCTGCCTTACTTATCTTCTTACATCTTACACCTTCTACCTACTCTTCAAGGTAATGAACTTGACTGCCTTGCAGTTCCTTGAATGAGAGATTCCATCTCTAGACTACAAGAATTTTCACAGACTGTCCACCATCCTTGGACTGTTCTCTCCCCTCATCTCTGCCTCCTATATTCTTTGACTTCCTTCATATCTCAGCTAAAATTTCACCTTCTACGAAAAGCTTTTTTTTTTTTTTAAATTCCCCTTAACACTAAAGCTTTCCTTTTGTTGATTATCCCCAACTTACCCTGTAGGTATTCGTATGCATATAAGTTTTATCATTGTTTGTCCTTCATTCTCAAGAGGACCACGGTCATTTGGAAAGCGATTCATGACTTGCAAGAGAATTGGATTTAGGTGAGGCAGGGTTGTGCAGTTACCAGCCCCACTTGCTTCTCCAAGAGCCATCTGGGTCCCATGGGGAGATAAAGATACAGATACATATAGATCTTGTTTGCCCATATCTGTTTTCATGTTGTCCACACCATTAGACTGTAAGGTCCTTGGACACAGGGACAGTCTCTTACCTTTCTTTGAATCCTTAGCACAGGATCTGGCACGTAATAGATGTTTCCTAAATGTTTACTAACTGAATGGCTGTCAAATGGAAGCTGATACAGACGGAGTCAAAGTGGAGTTTTTTTGTTATTTATTTATCTTGGTTTCATTTGATTAACCTGTTGTGGTAGTTGAGGGATAGTATCTTCTTTGCACTTCTTAGTTGATAATAAACTACTTAGAACCTTGGAACTCAGGTTTCAAGTGGAAGCTAATTAGTAGATCTTAGTGAAGGCCCAAAGCCTCCTGCTAGGACCTTAGCTCTTAATGACCCTTCCAGTTTCTCTAGCTGCCTCTAAGAAAGCTGAGCCTGGAGAGGAAAGAATTTTGCATTTTACCCTATTGGAAGAGGGCTAAGGCTATTTTAAAACATTGAGTTGGGGGTGGGGCGGAGGTTTTGTGTGTGTGTATGTGTGTTTGTGTGCGTGTGTGTGTGTGTGTGTGTGTGTGTGTGTGTGTGTGTGTGTGTAAGTTTCACTACAACTCATCAGGAATATTAGAAAATGACTTAACCAATAGGACTTCAACTCATTGGTCCTAGAATTTGAAATGATACATAACTCAGTTTAATAAGGCCCTCTGCTGACCATCTTTATAATGACATCCTATAAAGATGATGTACTCAGACTTCCAAGAGTCTTTATTGTAAGTACATATAATAAATAGCATGCTACCTTGCATTTCTGATTATATAAATAAGGGAAAAAAGAACTAGTGAAAAGAAAATGAGATGGGGGTGGAAAAATGTCATTCTGTGGTGGCTGCTTATTTATCTATTCATAAAGTCACACTGCATGACTATTCACTTTTCTCTGATGAACTATACTGGGATATCGACAGTACACTGAAATAAAGGTGAATAGCATTTATTTTTACTTAAAAATGATGGGGTCACACAAAAGCAAATCATGAATGCTAGTTACTAGCTTGCTATATCTCCACACTGGTAATTAACTATAATCAGAGTTAGAGAAAAATTGTACATAGACATCCAAATTGCAACTGTTGTAATACTTAATAATTAACTCTTTCTGCCTATGTTATCTGATGACTGACAAAGAAATGGAGTACATGGTTAACTACAGACTTGAACAATTTGGAGAAGAATGAATTATTAAAAATCAGTTAGTCCTATCAACAGAACATTGAGATATATCTTTTGGGCTAGCCTGTGTTATTAGGCTCTTCATTTCCAGAATCAGGTTTAACCAATCCTGTATCCTTACATAAAAAACCTATCAGAGTCCCAGCTCGAGAGCAGTATTTTGTGCACTGGGCTAGCATTTCAGGATTAACAGCTCTGCTTTCAACTCCTAATGTTTATCTGCCCTTTTTATTATCCAAGCTGCCATTCACAAGATCCAAATCATTTCCAGCCCATGCAAACAAAATTGGTTGGGGATTTCCCTCTTGAACCCAGCCCACTGGGCTCACCCAAGCCATCTAAATTTTACTCAAAGAAATCATTATTACCAAAAGTTACTTTCTAGCATGAAACTTGTTTTCTTGCCCTGAACATATAGATTAATTTATGTAACAACTAGGAAGGATCTCATGTAATTGAGGCTTCCAAAGCCTACATGATACACTTCATTAGACAAGTATATATTGGGGCATTGTAAATGCTATGGGTAATGTTCTACATATCCTGGAGATTTATTATTTCATCTGTAAAGAAAGCACATTTGGGAATCCTGAATTCCACAAGCATCAACCTTGTAGATTTAGGGAAACAGCAAAAAACAGGGCTATGAGGTCCCTCACATTCCACTGGTTGAATGCCTTGCCACAAACAAACTTAAACAGACCCAAGCCTGCTCTTTATATCTACAAACAGAAAAGTTCTAGCCCTTTCCCTTGGAAGGCTATTCTGGAGGTTAACCAAACAATCAACCAATGTTTCCAATTGTTTTCACCTAAATCCCCTGAATCCCTGAATTATAATCTTCTTCCACTCTGAGTTCTGTTTACAAATGCCTGGGACTGCAATGCAAGTGGACTTACTTGTTCATGTTTATCCATAAACTTCAGCTAATTTACATAAAGTTTCATGTTAGATTTTTTTTTTTAAGTATCCAAGGAGAAAGTTTTATTGTTCTTTCCTATTAAGAGAGAGGTGGGAGGAGTGAAGAGCAAATGACTGAACTTTAGGTATTACTGAAGGATTCAAGAATCTGGATCAAAGCTGGCTGAGTGTCAGCTCCTGGAAATTTCAGCCTGACTCTTAGAGGTGAGCCAAGGTCAGGTGATTCTGCTAGCCCAGCACTGAAATTATACAAGGGCTGAAAACTGGGAATATCAGAGAATCATAGGGCATTAGGAGTGAAAGAGACTTTAACACACATCTAGTCCAGAACTCACACCTTATCCTCATCTTACAGATCAGGAAACTGAGGACAAGAGAAGTTAAATGACTTTGCCAGGGTCAAATGGCTAGCAGTTCTAGGACCACAATTCAGTTCTCCTTATTTTAATTGTGATTCCTTTCTACAACACCAACATTCTTCCCAGGCATAAAATATTCTGTTTTCTAGACACTAAAATTTTGGAGTTTTATGTATATATCAAGGATTCAACCCTGGGAAGATACATAGGTTCCATCAATTGGCAGTCAAGAAGCATTTATTAAGTGCCTACTGTTGTCCAAGCATAGTGGAAGGCTTCTACTCTCTAGAAGCATACATTCTATTGAGGAAGACATATATACACACGTTTATATATACATATAAAATATATACGAAGTCAGAGTGGGGTGGGAGGACGAAAATGTAGCTTCTGCTGATAAGCAACCCAGTGGAAAAAGAAAAGTGGGGGAAACCTTTCCTTTACACCAACTTTTATGTAAATAAAGGAAAGGGGGTAGGTAGCATGGGACTAGAAATTAGTCATTGAGTTTTGCTACTACAGAAGCTCAGTTTATAAACAATATAAACTATGTGGTTCAAAACTAGAGTGTGATAATACATCAGAGCCTCACTAAAATATCTTCCCCTGGGGCCATGCCATGGGACTACCTGATAGGTGAGACCACCAAGTAACAAACTCCTTTTGATACTTCAGTAACTAAGATCCCTTGGCCTGGGCCCAAAACAAAGCTACCTTATACCCACTGGAATTCTGCTCACTAACAAAGAGTGCTATACTGAGGGGCACCAGTGTGAAAGTTTTGCGTTTAGGATGCCTGTCATTTGAGTACCTAAAACCACTCACTTGCTCATTTTGTACCCTATCAAATTTGAAGGTAAGAACACAGGTATCCCACTGCTTAGGTGAAAACACAGAGGAAGACAAAAGTTCCATGGCAATGACCCTATAGGAAGGTCAAGAGTAAAGCTTTCTCATTAGAAAGTCTAAAGAGTGCAATAGAAAGGATGCTGGGTTTGGACTTAAAGAACCTGAGCTTGAAAACCAGCCCTATCATGGATTACCCATGTAGTCTTAAAAAAAGTATGTACTTAAACTCCTTGGGGATTCCTTCATCTGTAAAATGAAAGGAGTGTAATAAATGACCTCCAAGGTCCCTTCTTACTTCAGATCTATAATCTCATGATCTCCTATGTAATATAACTGAAGACAGATAGATAAACATATTACAAAGGAGGCAATATTAAATTACAGGCAGGTCCCATACACACACCCCCCAACCCCTGAATTTCAAATACAAAAAAGATTTAACTGACAGCCAAAAGAAGGGGGAGGTCTAGATAAGCTCTGGTCCCTCACTCTGCTCAATCACTAAAATCAGAGAAGGGACAATCTGAGCTCCTTTCCAGCTCTCACATTCTGTGAGTCTGTAATAGAGAAGGTAGCACGTGAGTGCTTTAACTTTTGTGCTGGCTTGACTTAGCAGCTGGTTTCAGGAGCAAACTTATGTCTTAGGGAGTGAGTCATGGAGATAACATGCTGAAGGTAACAGGCATAACTACTGCTTGCCAGTCCACACAGTAAGGCTGGCAACCTTTGATCATTTTAGTAAGTGATGATTTGCTACTGTCTGCAAATGATAGGATGGGGGGTGGGGGGCATAAGGGACAAATACTGTAGGGACACCCTCAAATCTCTGTTTAACAGAACTGACAGAACTTCTGTCCACACAAATTACAATAGAACACCCTTATCAAAGAGTTGTGGTATCCATTCAACAATAAACACTCCTTAGCTGGCTGACACACACCTTCCCACTCTCTCTATAGAACAGGTCACCTTGGAGTAAGGATATGTGCAGAAAATGAAGGCATGTTTAAGAGAAAGAAAGATCTTAGCCCATGTGGATTTTGCACTTCTAAAATGTGTAACTTTTCAGAGGCACAATAACAGCTAGCTAATCCAGAGGATAAAAAGGAACATTTAAAGTTACATTACATGCCCAGGGAAGAAGGGGGAGGGGGCAAAGAACTGGTTTCCATTTCAAGACATTATTTATATCCTACCAGAAATTCCCTGAGTTCATGAGGGTGAAAAACAACATCGGCAACAACCAATATAGATCACTGGATGGTTCATCATAGCAAAACTCCCTTGTGAAGGGACTATTTCCAAAACAGAGCGACTCACTCACAAGTACCCAAGCTAAAAGGTTATGTTTTCCCAGTAGAATAACTCAAAGATCATCTTCCCATTTTTTTCTGGGTATACTTTAGAGGTCAATCTACCAATATTTTCCCTCCTCCCCTCCAAGCCACCTTTAGCTGGCATGGGAAACGTAGCCATCTCCCATCCTATTAGCATGTGTTCTCCGTCGTGCCAGTTATGAGAGACAATGAGTCTTCCACACCTAAATCCTGCTCAACTTTAATGCTGTAATTACTCAGAACAACTGCATACTTGCTGTGGCAGCCCGGGAAAGCCTGGAGAAATTCGCTAACCTAATCATATCACTTTAAAAGGAAAGCAAGCTGTACAAATAAGATAAACTGTAAGAACAGGGGTTGGGGTGGGGGTGAAGAGAGAGAAAAAATCCTTACTTGTAGTTAGTTCTTCAGTCAACACATGTCACAGTCCTGGAGATATTAGAATTGCAAGGGCTCTCACCAGCTTAAAAATTCTCCGGAGTTTATCCTCTGTTTATTTGGGAAAGTTTAAGAGGCTGCGGTTATAGCAGAGCAGAATGAGTTCCCCAGAACATCCACAGCACCCACCAAGTTCTCCAGAATGTGCAGAGCAAGTTTGCTGGGAGTTAGTTCCTTCTGCTCTTCTGTAGTTGTTCCGTACTTGTAAATACAAGCTCTGTGGACAAAGTCCCAAATGACATCACTGGCAGCTGCATATTGTTGAGTCTTTATTAACTGACTGTCAAAAAGAAAGAGGGGAGAGAGAGAGAGAGACAGAGACAGAGAGAGAGAGAGAGAGAGAGAGAGAGGGAGAGAGGGAGAGAGAGAGAGAGAGAGAGAGAGAGAGAGAGAGAGAGAGAGAGAGAGAGAGAAACAGGAGAACAACCCATGTGTATCTTTCCTGCAGCAGCATCATGGTGTGGATTCCAGTTATACATATGTAAATAATTCTATTGATTCCATCTATCAGGGAACTGCTTTTCTTAGGTCAAATCCATTTTCATGAGAAAGAAAAGGATAATTGCCTCCTTCCATTTACAAGCTATAAGCCCAGGACTGAGAAGGAAAAGTAGGAAAAATACTAAGTACCAACTTGACAACTTATTTGCCAACATATTTCGGACATTTTATTTCTTAAAAAATATTTGTACATTTACAAATGCATGAATTTATTTTTTTGTTATTTTGCATAGAAGATACACCCCCACATAATTCAAGTGGATGAATGGGAATTTATGATCCATCTGTGTCTTCTAGAATTCAGAGTTTGCTGACTGATGATCAGATTCATTTTTATAAAATTTTGACTGGGAAGGGCCATGGAGATCACAAGGTCATAAGCCTAAAGGAACTTCAGAGGTCATCTAAGCCTGATTCCTTTATTTTACAAATGTGGAAAATAAGACCTAGAGAGGTAAAACAATTTAGCCAAAGTTATACAAAGTTGCATTGCAGAACCAGGATCAGAACCTAGCTTCAAAGTGCTTTGCACATAATAGGTGCTTAATAATAATTTTTTTTTGAATTGTACAAAAGTTCATCTACCTCCCTCATCTTACTGGTGAGGAAACATAACCAGAGTCAGGTTTGAACCCTAGTCTGCAGATTTTAAATCCAAAACTCTGCCCTCTACAGCACATTATTATTATTATTATTTTTAAAGAATGTTATATCCATTACTTCTCTTTTTTTAATCCCATATTCTCTCGCTAATAATCACTGATCCACCCCAATGGAACTGTCCCTTGTGACAAAGAAAAACAATTTAAGCTAAAAAAAAAAACAACAAAACTGACACAGTCCTGAGTGACACAGCATTCTGAACCTCTAGTCTCCCATTTCTCCACTGAAGGGGTATAATCACTGCACCAATTTAACAACTCTCCTTGTCATGTGACTGCTAATCTAGTATTTCCTTCTAGGTAACTAACCATCCAACACTGGTCCTAGTCTCAGTTGGCTGAAACTCCAAAGTACTACAATTATCTGCAAGGTATCACAAAGTGTGTTTTGTTTTGTTTTAAACCCAAGCATTTAATTCATTTTAATGAAGAAGGGTAAAAAAATCACCAAATGTATTAATAACTCCAGTCTTATACCCCTTCCAGATATCCTTCTATATCCTTTCCTCCAAACAAGTTAAACACATTTCCATTTCCATAATTTTACTCACAGTAGCCTCCTCCTAGAATGCCTTCTATTCCTTTCTCTCCATCAAAATCCCAACTGACCTATAAGGCCTATGCCAATCCCCTTCTACCAAAAAGCCTTTCTTGATTTCCCACACCCCTACAGTGATTCCCTTCCACTTCTCCACTTTGGAGAACTTATTGATTTTATAATTATTATTTCATGCATCATATAATGCCTTATAACATATTCTCTCTCTCTCTCTCTCCCTCTCCCTCCATCTCTCTCTCTCTCTCTCTCTCTCTCTCTCTCTCTCTCTCTCTCTCTCTCTCTCTCTCTCCTCTCCCCTTAACTAGTTCATTAGAAGCTATATCCTGTACTTCTCCTGTATTTGCAGGACTCATAGCTTTAGAGCTGCAGACATAGAAGTCATCTAGTTCAAACTCCCCTTTTCTCAGGAAACTGGGGTCAATAGAGGCAAAGTGATTTGTCCAAGGTCACAAAGGTAGCAAAAAGTACAGCCAAGAATGGAAACTATGACCTCCAACTCCAAAGCAAGCACTTTTCCCAGTGTGCTCTATTCCCATAGCCTTTAGCACAGTGCTTTTCACGTATTAGGCATTTGTAGATCATTTCATTAGGGAATGATTTAATGAAAACTTTTAGTTTATGATGAAGTTCTCACTAGACAACTGGTAAGATAAGAGAATAAACCTTAAAGACAACTTGCAAATGAATTGTTATTTATCTATAGAGTGAGAATTGTAATAGATGGCTCTAAGGTTCCTTCCAATTCCATAAAATCTATGATTTTACATTTATAGGATAGGAATTAGACCTATGATTTTATTTGTGTCAGGAACTTCTGGGTGAAAAAAAACTCAAGTAAGGAAGAATGGCAACTTTTCTGCAACTTGAAGTCTTAAAGAGTGCCTTGGGGCACTGAGAGGTTAATTAGTGTGTTGAGTGTCATACCACCTTTATGTGTCAGAAATGGTTATTGAACTCAGGTCTCCCTGGCTTCTAGACCACCTATTTAGCCACTATGCCCTATTCCTTCTAGTGATCTGATAATCCTATGAAATCCTGGTTATACTTTTTGGAATTATGTTCAGGATAAAAAAAAATACATCACCCATTCATTTACTGAATGCCTACTAAATTCAAGTCCATCCCTTATAGCCTAGATCCTACCCTCTTTTATCCAAATTGAGAGATCATTTGAGAAATCTTTTAGATTCTACTTCCCCCCAAATCCTAAAACTTAACTGAAGTTGCTATAAACATAAAGGAATTTATTTCTGGGATTGCTGCTGGACAAGCAGAGATTTCAAATGAGACAAGCTTATACTGCTTTAGTCCACTTCAGTAAAAGTTAACAAATAGTGGAGCAGATGTCAGAAACCTTAAGAGTGTGACACATTTGGTTTGTCATCAGACATTAAGGAAAACCTCAGAGCGAAGATAGTTAGGGAGCCAAACCTCCTGTACTCAGAGGATGAATTTTCATTCAAGGGAAACTTGGGTCATTGGGTCAGTTGAAGGTCGATGATTGAGAGTCAGTGCAATATTGTCTTGGTATACTCCTCCACTCTTGAGAAGGCTTTCTGTAGTGAGAATCACAGGCATAACCATGGGTTATTTTGTTTCTTCTAGGAAAATGGATACCACCAATGGACAGAGAGAAAAACTGAAGGTTTCAGCCAAGAAAAGGTGATTTTTTTTAAACAGAAATTTTCACTCATCTGGAGAAGACATCATAAATTCTTATCTTGCTTCACAGGGAAAACATAACTTAAGTCTATTAACAATTTTAAGAAAAGGAACACAGAGCTCATATCACTTGTATGCTTTTAAAAAGAAACTGTTTACCTATCATAGGAATCTCTCCTGCATTCTATTTCAAAACATATTTGTGACCCTTTATGTATGATCAAGATTGAATTTTTGAAGTGAAATTTAAATACTCATACTTCAAGGTAATAGGTGTCCTCAACATTCAAAATTTGTTGTAAAAGATATGGAAGGAAGAATAGTTAGGGGTGAGCACCTTTACCTTATTTGAGGTGATCACTAAAGCTCTCACTCAAATTATCTTCACCTGCTATGATCCTTAAGCCCCAACTTTTCTCTTTTGTTTTCCAAGTTCCTTCATTTCCTGAGGCCTTTCCAGACCAGAGAGCATGCATGATTTGCTGGTCTAAAGCTCAGGATCATAAAGCAAGAAGCTAGTGCATACACTGTCCAAAGTTCTATCATCTCTAGATGTGACACTAAAAAGACGATCAGTGGGGTCCTTTTCAACTCTCACCATCTCTCATGCAATTCTGACATGAGCTGTGACTCGATCTGTACAATTATCCCTCCCATCTTGCTACTTGTCTCAGCACAGTTTTGATATATCAAGGGGTGGGTCAGCATAAGAAATTAAATGGGAATTTTGGGGGAGTTTTGCAGAAGCTGCAGACAACACGTGAAGGCCAACAGATGACACAGAAACTCAGAAATGCATAAAATATGTATATAGTATTATATTATATCAACATATTTTACCTTTTAATACCATAATAATTCATACTTCTTCTCTAGTACAAAGGGATGGGCAAAAATTTTTATGACAATTGTCCATATGCTATGGCCCCTAACCCCAGCGATCCCTATCCCAGGAAGGGATGACTGGATAGTGGTCAAGGCTTTCCTGAGGAGTTGCTGAATAAAACATCTGATCAGGATGATCATTACGTCACTGGGAAAAATTATCTCCAATTGCTAGAGACCAGGCCTAAAGCATGAATTCTAGCCAGATCTCTTCACACTTCCATGTGCTAATTTATTTATTGTTCTTACTTCTAAATCTGGTATTTTATAGGGAGAGGCTCTATGGGATTCCACGGATTATAAATGCTGAAATGGAGACTGTAGACCTTTAAAGTGAGTTGAATAGCGGCAAAAAGTAATTAAAACCATGTGGCCGGCATGAAAATATTTTGGTCTGATTCAAGTGTACATCAGCAGGCATTCAACAAGGATTTAGGCTTCGACCCTTTCCCCCTACCCTGTAAATATGGCTTCTTACTACAGCCTCCTCTCTTTCTGGTAGCCTGCAAAGTTTTTCCACCAAGGTCTCTGCCTTTGACTTCAAAGCTATGGGGCAATGAAAATGAGAATCAAATCCATGAGATTTATCTGGATCCATTGGTATGGATGAAGTGTAGAGATACTTTCCTATGTCACAGGACAAAGACCAGACCCATTAGGAACGGGTAAAAGAACTGGAAGTCAAAAATTCCATATGGTGAAACGAGAATATTGGATTTGGAGTTAGAGTTAGAATTCTAACTCTGTTACTTATTACTTATGTGACCTTGGGTAAGCCTGTTGGGGGTTGGACTAGAAACCACTGGAACCAATGGACTCTGAAATATGTTTTAACTCTACATCTATGATCCCCTGAGGTAGTGTGAGTTAGATAGAGTGATAGATTACTATGTGATCATGGGCAAGTTATTTAAACTCTTACATCTCACTTTTCATCTATAAAGTAAGAATGGAGAGCTTGCCTCAGCATCAGGAAGACCTTGGTTCATGCCTTGTCCTGCTCACATACTGGCTGGGCAACTCTGGGCAACTCCCTTAACCTCTCAGTGCCCAAGGCAACCCTCTACACTGTATGTTTCCAAGAAGCTGCCAGTCTGCATTGGTACAGAGAGTTCATCACTTGGAGATCTCTAGAGAGATGAAATCATAGATCCTACAAAACAGACAAAGCCAAGTGGAGATAACAATACCTGGAACACTTGTGTTGCCGAGTTCTTATAGAGATGAAATGAGATATTTAAAGTGACCTGCAAACCTCAAAGTACAGAAATGTCAGTTGTTATTTGCCTTCCAATTACATGAGAAGCAGCACAGTGTGGTGGAAAGAATATTAGAGGGGCAACCAGAGGAACTGGGTTCAAATCTTAGGTCTGCTCCACTGCCCACGTGACCTCAGAACTGCATTTCTCCTGGTCTCAGTTTCCTCACCTCTAAAGTGAGGGTATTGGACTGGAAACCATTAGGATTCCTTTCTAGTTCTAACTCCATGATACTATGATCTCTGAGACACTGGGAGACGTCTGCAAGTCACATTCATTGACTTGTGAGCCCAATAAATCTACCAAAGATAAAAGTTCTCCTAGACGAGGAATCAGTTTATCTGTCTACCCAGAGTGGGCAGACCCCTGTCTTGGCATGATTGAGAGACATTGAGAGTAGATACCTTTCCTCTTCTAAAGAAGTGTAAAAATGTTTCCAAGACGTATAATGCATTTCAGATTCCTTATCACTGGTATGTAATAGATCCCTTTGCAAGTCTGGTGAATCCTATTGATCCTTTTTCAGAATAATGTTTTTAGATGCATGAAATAAAATACATAAGATTATAAAGTAAAACAATTATATTGAAGTAAAGATATCTCCCTTTCAAATTCACAGACCTATTGAAACCAAGGACCTCAGGTTAAAAACCAATGCACTAGTATGTGAACACAGATCAAACACATTAGCATAGATTTTTATATCAAATTATAAAGTAGAAAGCTGAGCCTTGATAGAATGAATTAAGTTTTTGTTTTACTTTCTGAAAGACAGAAAAAGGTGGGGAAACCTGTGGTATAGAGCAAGACCTGTGATCTTGAGGCCACATGTGGCCTTCTAGGTTCTTGGGTGCAACTTTTTGATTGAGTCCAAGTTTTACAGAACAAGTGCTTTTATTAAGGGGTTTTGTTCTGTGAAGGTTGGATTCAGTCAAAGGTCCACACCTGAGGACCTACAGGGCCTCATGTACCCTCAAGGGCACAGGTTCCCCATCCCTGAACTATAGAGCATATAGTCCCAAGTGAAGTCAATTGACAAATAATTCTTAAAGTACCCACTATATTCCAGGCACAGTCCTAAGCACCTGAGATACAAAGAAAGACAAAAGACATCTCTGTTCTCAATGAATTCACAGTCTAATGGGAAAGACAAAGTTCAAACAAATATATACAAATAATACCTATACAACATAAATTGGAGATAATCAATGGAGTTTAGTATTAAAGGGAATAAGAAAAGGCTTCTTTTAGTAGGTGGGGTTTTCATCAAGACTTAAAGGAAACCAGGGAAGCCAGACAAGAGAGAATAGTATAATACCAAATAGCTAAAAGGCAGGATGAAGATACTGAGCATCCGTGGGATTGGGTGCAAGGTTTATAGAAGACCAGTCAGAAAGGCTCACTGAAAAAAAGAAGGCTTGTTGAAGGAAAGTGGGGGCCACCGAGTAAGAAATAGTTCTCCAGGGTCCTCCCTGAGAAATGGAGTGTCATCTATCCACCATTCAATGGCTCTGTCGGCTCCTGATTCTGGTCCCTTTCTCAGGGAGGGGTTGGATGTGGGTTAATGCTGCTAAGACACTTTAAGCGTCTTGATGAAAGGCAGTGTATAAGTATAAAGTATCACGACTGAGGGGGAGTATTTTATTTCAGTCTCCTTATTGTGTTGTTGACAGCGCATACTGTGAGTTTAACATTTTTAACTACTTTGCTTGCCCCAAATAAAAGGGGCTGGTGGACTGAGGGGGACTCGGGGGAGGATGCATAATCTCTGTTGGCTTTGATTTTGCACAAATCTAACACACAATGTAAAAGTCTAGATGTGGCAAGCAGGAGCCTGATGATTCTGTTCGGATTTATATAAATTCATTAGACTACGGGAAACAGGTTACATTCCTTTTAACCTGAGAACAGAGTCAGTTTGTAACCAGACGCTGTGGGCTGCAGAGCTGGGGACATCAGTCTGTAAATTGAGAAAACAACTCAGCTTGAGATGTATAATTGTCTAAATGAAAATGCCCTGCATTTATATTTTCACAAGACACTTAAGAACATAATAAAATCAGAGATAGCAGAAAAGGGCTGCGGAAAGGAAGGGGCTGAGCCATTCATTTTCGTGGCTGTGGCTGAGGCCGAGGCCTGATTAGAGGCCTCAATAAATACTTGTTGAATTGAACTGAATGTTGGCTTCCTACAGTTCCTGAAGCAACAACAGAGGGGTAGAAAACAAATGCCTCCCACAAATAATAGCCCTGACAGTGATCTGGTGCTGGGAAAGGGAACCAGAGGCAGATTATATACCTGGATTTCATTTTAGAGCTCTCTTCTCCAAAGAGGAGTCTGATAGGCATCTCTCTTTCTCCAGGCCTCCCAGCGGACAGCTGATAAAGCTCAGTCCACCTGATTTCATTCCCCACAAACAATACCCAGCGGTCCCAGAGCCCTTGGCTAAATGAGAAAACTGAAAGCAGGGCATAGCCTTCACTTCTTTGGTTAAGAAGACAAAGCTGGGGGAGGGGGGCAGGGAAAAGGAGAGAGGAATGTGTTCCCTTCAGTATTTTTCTTTTTTTCTCCATCCCTCCCTCCAAAATAGACAATATCAGTTTTTGTTCTCAAAGCCTATTTTCCTGATTTATAAAAAAGCTAAGAGAACTCTATGTGGCAATATTCCTTGGGTACGTGGAGAAAACATCCATCCTTACCAGGTGCATTAAGAAGGATCAGATAGTGAACAGCAACCATCAAACTTAAAGCCAGGGGTCCCTGACCCCTGGACCACGGGAGGGCTCAAAAGACAACAGGCTAGCTCTGGGGCTAAGAGCTGCCAAGCCAAGTCCAAAGAGCACACACTGAAACTCAAGGCTAATACTATTCTGAGAAGCCTAAGCCAAGCTCAGGCTCCCACTGGGGAGTTTTTACAAAGCCAAGGCAGAGATTGCTCTCTTGCACTGACTGAAGAACAAAGGGCCATATAGTTCACTATTCAAGCATCTCTAATGCGTATTTAGACTTCCTCCCAAAAAAGGAAATGGCTCCTTCATTCCTCACTCTCGAAGATGAAGCAGAGGGTCACAGTAGTTAGAAGGGCACTTCTTTTGTCCTGGAAAACTATTCTCCTCTTATGGAATCGTCTAGAGAAGTGCGCAAGTAAAGGCTAAGGGACAGAACTCTGGGCTAAGAAAGATTTTTTTGATAATTCATTTCTTATCAGTAGCACTACTATTTATGCAGTTCAACACAAATTTATCATCATCATTGTTGAGATTTTTGTATTGTATGTGAATCAGCTACAAACTATAGATGGCTTTTTGCCATATTTTACAATAATTTGCTATCAGGTTAAAAATGATCAGGGAGGTGCAACATTTAGGCTAGGTCTCTAGTTCTATAAAATGCTGACCGAATGCAGGTATTATTATTAGTAGCATCACCATCTCATTCTCCTCCTTTTCAATCCTGGCCTAAAACACTATGATATTATTATTCTTTTGTGTTTAATGTTCTATGAACTGTTGCACAGGGAGATATGACTGCTTTTCAGAGGTGCATAAAAGTAATGGTGTATATTCAGCCTCTCCTGTCCTCAGTACACTTCTAGAAATAGACAGGAAAACAGGAATGATGTACACTTCCTCCTGGTTCTACATGGCTTTGATCTTTCCTACCTCTCTATATTTGGAAAGCTTTTTTTTTCATGAAGTTTGGAGATCATGAGTATTTGATGTGAGTATCTGCTACACTGTTAAATTTTAGTAATTCCACTGATTTATGTCAGGCAAACCCAAGAGCAACAGTTCAGTCTGGGATGAAGGCATGGTAGCAGTACAGTGTGTTGGCTGAGTTCCTCAGGAAATTTTGAGCTGTGCATTATTATTGCCAATATTAAGGTATAACAAGTAGGCACATTGCAGGTAAGCTCCTTATTGGTAGGCAGGTTCATTTCTGTCTCTGTAGAGTTAGCTCTTAGCACAAGACGGATGTTTAATAAATGTCTATTGACTGAGTTATTTGAAAATACTGTTTAAGTTTTTTTTATGGGGGGGGGGATTTCTTTGATAGAAAGAACTCCCGTTGTGGAAACTCCCTCCACCAACATAGACTGACACCCTGTCTGTAATTTAAAGCCTTCGATTCCTGAGACACTCAGATGTGAGAGCTAATTTGTGTCAGAATCAGGACTTGAGCCTAGGTCTTCCTCACTACAAAGCAGGGTCTTTACCCACTGTCTTATGGTTCCTGTCTTTGTCTGAAAGAATACAGATAAAGTACTTTGTGATCGTTAAAGCACTCTATACATATCTTCTGTATTTGATATTTATTTTTGTTGTTTTGGGAAAGCAGCCTGCTGTAGGAAAAAATACTGGGCTTGCAGACAGGAAAGAAACAGGCTTGTACTTTGCCTCTGACACAGACTAGCCATTTGACTTAACCTCCCTGAGTATTACTTTCCTTCTTTGTAAAGGGAGTTAAGTATATTTGCAATGTCTAGAATCTTTTGAGGCTTAAAAGAAATTATGAGTGTCTGGCACTGGGAGGATAGAGCCTGAACTGAACCTGTGATTTCGCTGATATAGTTTCCACATGAGAAACTGTCTTTACTAATGCTGGTCAGCACCTCCTCTGCAACCAATAATCTTAGAAAGTTTCTCAGAGCACTGAGAGGCTAAGTGACATGCCCAGGATCACAAAACCAGCATATCTCATAGGCAGCAGCTGCCACTAGTTTCCCCTGGCTGCAAGGTTCACTCTTGAGGCTCTTATGCAACAGTGTCTCTCATAAAAGTGCTATATGGTTGCTCTTGTTATTGTTGGGATGGAAATTCTTTGATGATAAAACCCAATATGTCTAAGTATTTGAACTCAGGTCCTCCTGACTCCAGGGCAGGTGTTGTATTCACTGTGCCACCTGGCCACCCCAAAGGATGTCTAAGTATTGCCTTCTTAATTGACACCATAGAATGAGATTATATCCAAATTAATTGAATTCTGGAGGTGAGGATATTCCATTCCATAAAGAAGTAGAAAGATCATTAATATAAATTAGTCACTCTTATCCACTGAACAATTGTCTTTGCTTCAATTAAGAATGAATGGATTACACATTTACTAAGTGCTTACTATGTGCAATGCACTGGGGTAAGTGCAAGAGATCTGGATAGAAAAGTAAGACCAATTCTGCTCTCAAGGACCTCCAATTCTAATGGGGAGACAATACACAATGGAAAGTTGCAGCTGTCAGTCAGGTGGAAAAGGTCCATGGTCCTTTTGGTGCAAGCTCTTCTCTAATATCATTATCTAATGTTATTATTTCCAGGGTAACTATTACTATTTTAGTATTTTACCATTTTTGGCAGCTAGATAGCACAGTGGATACAGTGCCACACTTGGAGTCAGGAAGACTTGTCTTCTGGAGTTCAAATCTGACCTCAAGACTCTAGTTGTGTGACCTTGGACAAATCACTTAACGCTGTTTGCCTTAGTTTCCTCATCTGTAAAATAAGCTGGAGAAGGAGACAGCAAACCATTCCAGTATCTTTGCCAAGAAAACCTCAAATGGAACCATGCAGAGTAAAATATGACTGAAAAACAACTGAAGACATTTTCAGAACTCATGGGTTCAGGTTCCTGGGCTGTCCTAATCAGAATCTGAGGGAAGATGTGGTCTGGGTACTGGTGGTGTGAGTTGACATGCTGCCTCCTCTCTTTCCCCCAGAGTTCTTGCTGTTTCAACTAGATTAGCTTTCCTGCCCTATGTGCGGCGGGTTTTGGTGATATAAGACAGAAGTAAAAGTAGATCCTTTAAGGTGGGAGCTTTTGCAACTGATAGATAATGTTTTCATTAATAATATTTCACATTGATATAATAGTTTATGACTATATAGTACTTCTTTTGGCTGGGGTGATTGTCACAACAGCTCTATGAGAGGGGAAGCATTAGAATGAGAAGAGGTCACATGCCCAGGAAGAAAGCCAAATATTTGCTTTCTACAAACATCAGCAAACCCAAAACCTCAAAAGAAACAACTAAGTGCCAGATATACAGGGATCACAGCTGAATCTATAATATAAAAAGACAGAGTCCCCCACACAGTAAAAACCTCAAGAATTAGTTCTAGAGGTTTCATTCAGAATCCCTACCCCTGACTGATTTCATACAAAAATGCCTGAAAATTTTTGATACGAGGTCCAGGCGTAGGGAAACTCCAGGGTCTTTCTGGAGTCTACTCTACTACCACTACTACCACCACCACTACCACTACTACCACCACCACTGCTACTACTACTACTACTACTACTACTAATAATAATAATAATAATAATAATAACTAGCATTCATGTAGCACTGCAGGGTTTACTAAGAGCACTGTTTCCCCATTATTAAGGTTTAGACTTTTTTCAGATTACATATTACTTGAAATCAAACCTAAGTAGTTAATAATTCATAGTTCTAGAAGAGTCCTTAAAACTCATCTTAGTTTAATCAGCTCATTTTATAAATGAGGAAACTGAAGCCCAACTAAGTGTCTTGTCCAAGGTTAAACTGGTAATAAGTGGTGAAGGCAAAATTTGAACTCAAGTCTTCTTACTCCAAGTTTAACATTATTTCCGTTGCATCACATTGTCTCTGCTAAAATATGCATTTATTAATTTGGGTGGGGATGGGGGGCAGGGAATGCCACAACCACTCATAAAGAGAAGTAAATCTTCTATTAACACATGATTATTAACTAAATCTTAACAACCTATTCACACAAAGTCGAAGTTCAATGGTTATTCACCGAAGGGATGCCATTGTGTTATAAGGTAAGCTTCTGTATTACATACAGTGCTTTGCGTCCAGGCTGAATGTGGGGCATTGTACTAGATGACTGACATTTCCAAATAGGTGTGAATTTACTCCAAGTACCTGACTACTATGCTGGAATGAATTGGGCTGATACAGTTCCCGAGAAGCTGGTTCCAGCAACAGGCAAGTTCCTTAAAACCAATCTGACCATCCCATGTCTCTTCCTAATCCAAGGACTAACCATGGTTAGCCTTCAAGGCTCTCTCCTGGGTTTCTTCTCTTCTCCCTCTATACTATTTCGCTTGGTGACTCATCAACTCCAGTGGGTTCAACTGTCATCCAAATGATTAGCAGATGTATATATTCAGTCGTAACTTCTTACCGGAGCATCAGAAATGCATCACAAATTGAAAGTCCTATAGGCATCTCAAACTCAACATGTCCCAAAACAGAACTCATTATCTTTCCTCTAAATCTCTCCTATCTTCTCATCTTTCCCATTAGTGTGAAGGTTATCACCATAATCCCATGTTCACAACCTCAATATCATCCTGAACCCATTACTCACAGTCACCATATACATCCATCCAATCTCTTGTCAAATCTTGTCATGTCAACCTTCACTACATGTCTCATATATGTCCACATTCCTCCACTGACAGCCACCACCCTCATATAAGCCCTTATCACCACCTCTCATCTAGTTTACTGAAGGAGCCTTCTAATTGGCCTCCCTGCCTCAAGTATCTTCCCATTCCAATCCACCCTCCACTCAGCTGCCAAAAGTGATTTACATAAAGCATAGATCTGACCATGTCATTGTTCTTACTAAATAATCCTTAGTGACTCTCTATTACCCCAAGAATCAATAACATTCTCTCTCTGGAATATAAAGCTTTCATGTCCCTGGCTCCTTGTTAGCTTCAATCTTCTTTGTGACCCTCTATACCAGCAGTTCTCAACCTGTGGGTTGCGACCCCTTTGGGGATCAAACGACCCTTTCACAGGGGTCACAGGGGTCGTCTAAGACCATTGGAAAACATATTTCTGATGGTCTTAGGAAACGAGACTCCACTCCTCTATCTGTCTCCAGGCAGGTCTGCCCACATGCAGATACGCTCACATACAAGTATTAAAGGGTTGCAGCATTAGAAAGGTTGAGAACCACTGCTCTATACAGTCTATGATCTACCTATACTGGCCTACTTATGTGTGTTCTTCACACATGGTACTACATTACCTGGAATGTTCTCATTCCCCAGCCTTACCTCCTAGTCTCCCTGGCTTCCCTAAAGACTAGAAATAGAACATTTTGCAAGAAGCCTTTACCAGTCTTCCCCTATGCCGCACTCTACCTTTACTGCCAGTGCCTTCCCTCTAAGCTTACCTTCCATTAACAATAAATATATATGTCCTGTACATGCATAATGATTTGCATGTGTTCTCCCCCATTAGAAATTTTATTGTTTAGTCATTTGGTTGTGTCTGATGTTCCATGACCCCATGGACCACACTGTCTATGAGGTTTTCTTGGCAACGATACTGGAATGGTTTGTTATCTCCTTCTCCGGGAGATTAATAAAAAGGTTAAGTGCCTTGCCCAAGACCACATATCTTGTAAGTGTCTAAGGACAGATTTGATTTAAGTTCTTCCTGGCTCCAGGCCCAGAGCTCTATCCATTGAACCATCTTGCTGCCCTCCATTAGAAAATACCAACTTGGGACAGCTAGGGGGAACAGGGGATAGAGAATCTGCTTTGGAGTCAGGAGGACCTGAATTAAAATCTGGTCTCAGATGCTTGACACTTACTAGCTGTGTGACCCTGGGCAAGTCACTTAACCCTCATTGCTCTGCAAAAAGAAAAAAGAAAAAAAATACCACAACTTTATGTTTGCTTTTCTATATACACCTAGCACTTAGGACAGTACCCTTAATATAGGAAGATTTTAGTATATGCTTGGGGACTGACAGACTAACTGGAAATCGAGCTCTTTGAGGGGTTCTGTCAAGACAGTTTGTTTTAGTTTGGTAGGGGATTCCTAACTCAACCTGGTCTTTAGGCTGCCTGGATTGGTAATTTCACATGGGAGGTAAAAGAGAAGACAGCAAATGCCTCAAGAGAGTAGGTCAAGTATACAGGGCTGATTCAGACAATGGAGGTCTTCAAACATGGGAGGTGGTAATGGAAGGTAATTTTAAGATCTTCCCTGCCCCTTAAAAGACTTAAGGGAATTTGAAGATCTTCCCTGCTTTTGAAGATCTTCCCTCTTCCCTAATAGGATGTAATCACATGGAGCCTCTGACAGGAAGAGCTTGTTGAAGGGTGGAACAGAGCTCACAGGAAGCTAGGGGTCAGAGCAGCTAGATGGTGGGAAAGAGAGATTGCACCCAATGAGACATCTAGGCTTGTGAATGTTGGTTTGTGGGAAGGCTAAAAGATGCTATGACTCTGATGAGTTGTGGTGTATTAACTTCTATGTTGCTAAATGGATTCACTTTCCTGGTGTTGGGATTTGGTTTTCTGGTGCCTGGATAAATGTTTTGCTTCTGTCTTCTATATGGAGAGTCTGTTATATTTTGTGATTGAGAACTATCCTGGCATATTTACAGTTGACATTGGCACTATGAATATTGTGTTGGTGCTACAGAGGTGACCTTTCAACATAATTTGAACAGATATTTGTGAAAGGTATCATGGTGTTGGTAAAAAAAAAAAAAAGCATAAAGTTAAAAAACCTAAATCCCATTCTACAGACCCTAGTTTTCTAATCTGTAAAATGAGAGACTAGGCTGAACTCTAAGGTCCATCTCCAAAATTCTCAGAACTCTCTGATTATAAGATTTGCAGTGACAGAACCAGGGTATCAAGATAAAAAACAAAAGCTGAGAATGGGAGGGACAGGAAATACACCTAAGTCAAGCCCACATGTAACAATACTGTCATCCAGGCATATACCACTTCACAGTTGCAAAGTGCTTTACCAACATATCTCACACTTGAGTCAAAGATGAGAACAAGGGAGCAAACTTAAAATTAAGGAAGGAAGCAAGAGTCAGGGCACAGAGAGACCCTGAAGGGCCTGCAGAAACTCAGTGGGAAGACAAATCAAAGCGCCCAAGGGCAAAGCAAAGCAGGAAGCTAAACAGAACAAACAGAAAAGAACTAAGTATGTAATTAGGCAACCAAAAAAAAAGGAAGATCCATCCATCAGAAATAAGAAGACTGTGTAAGACAATAAGAATAGAATCAAATTAATAATAACTAGAGATGCTGATTCTGATGCAAACTCAGTTCTAGACAGAAAGCTTCTTAATTATCTTGTTTTAATTCCTTGGGCCTCCCTTCAATGGGGTCATTGAATCCTAGATCTAAATCTGGAGACCCAACGCCCTCTAGTCTAACCTGCTCACTTTGTAGAAAAAGAATCAGAGGCCCAGGTTAAGTACCTTGCCCAAGGTCACACAGGCTAAGCATAGCACCTTTGACTGAAGGCAGGGCTCTTTCACAATGTAATAATGATAATCATTTTAATACTAGCCAATGTTTATAGAACATTTAAAGTTTACAAAGTACTTGACAAATATTGTCCAATTTTTATCCTCACAAAAACCTGAGAGGGAGGTAGTATTATTATCCCCATTTCAAGATGAGGAAACCAAGACAGAGGTTAAGCGAATGTCAGACAGCTAGGAGGTATCTGAGATTAACTTTGAACTCAGGTCCTCCTGACTCCAGATCCAGTGTTCTATCCACTGTACTGCCTTAGATGGCACCTTATCCTATATATATACTGGCTGTGCAACCCTGGGGAACTTCCTTAACCCCCCCAGTGCCCAAGGCAACCACTTAATGCTGTGTGTTTCAGAGAAGCTGCCAGTCTGCTTTGGTACAGAGTTCATCACTGGGAGATCTCTAGAGAGATGAAATCACAGGTCCTACAAACAGACAAAACCAAGGGAAGATAACAATACCAGAAATTCTTGTGTCTCAGAGTTCTTATAAAGATGAAATGGGATCATTAAATTCACCTGCAAAACTTAAAGTATTACTGAAATGCCAGTTATTGTTTTCTGCCTCCTAATTACATGTAGTAGAAAGAACTTGATGTGAAGTCAAAGGACGTGGGTTCAAATCCCAGTTCTGCTACACTACCCATATGACCTTAGACAAGAAACTTCATCTCTCTGAGCCTCAGTTTCCTTGCCTGTAAAATAAAGATGTTGGACCAGTTGACATCTAGGTCTTCCCCAGTTCTAACTCTATGATGCTATGATCTCTAAGACACTGAGAGACCTCACCAAGTCACATTTTAATCTACCAACTAATCATTGCACTGACTGAAGAGGAGCCTTATGTACCACACTAAGTACGCCATTTTCTCTTCATCTGCAAAATGGGTCAGATGGACTAGCACTCTGGGATCTCTACCAGCTCCAAGTCATGTGATAACTTAAGAGATCGTTTGTGATTAGGGAGAGAGGAGATGACAACTGGATTGAGTCTTGAAAGATACATGAGATTTCAGCAAGCAGAGAGATGGGAGCACATGCCAGACATGGAAGAGAAGAAGAGAAAAAGTAGGTTGTTAGAAGCATTACAGATTGTCCAATTTGACAAAAGCAGAGAATGCCTGGGCGGGGGGGGGGGGGGGGG
>CM053582.1:248473926-248492030 GCA_028627135.1 Pseudochirops cupreus
GAGAGAATGGAGTCTAGGAGACCAATTAAGAGGCAATGGTAATTGCTTTTCAATGAGGTGCTGAACTTGAGTGGTAATAGAGGAGTAGAAAGAATTATGTTCTAGAGATATTGTAGAGTTACAATTAACAAATATAGAGCTAGGTGGCATAGTGGATAGAACTTTGGGCCTGGAGTCAGGAAGACCTGAGTTCCAATCTGTGTTCAAATATTCACTAGCTGTGTGACCCTGGGCAAGTCACTTAAACCTGTCTTCCTCAGTTTCCTCATGTATAAAATGAGCTGGAGAAGGAAATGGCAAACCACTCCAGTGTCTGTGCCAAGAAAACCCAAATGGGGTCGTGAAGAGTTAGACACGATCAAAATGACTGAATAGCAACTAACTAGATGCTGGGGATAAGATAGAATGGGAGTCAAAGACGATACTATGGGTTTGAAATTTGTTATCTAAGAGAATACATACTACTTGTGTGACCTTTATCTCTCTGGTCCTCAGTTTCTTCATCTATCAAATGAGAGAGCTAGAATAAATGGTCCTTTACAACTTTAAATCCTAGGCTCTCATCTACTTTTTGAGATAACAACTAATCATAAGACATAGCTGACCTAGACCTGAAAATCGACTGCCATAGTCATGCTCCAATCTATTATCCATAGCCCCATCAATAGGAACAAGCAATGGACCTATGATATTACTGACAAGGGGAATCACCCGATAAAGAAACTCTACCATGGCAGGTTGGTGCCTCCTCTGCAATGTAGAAGACTGAGAGATTAAATGAATTCTCCAGGGTCACACAGCCAGCAAATGTCAGAGGCAGGGCTTTAACCTGTCTTCCTGGTTCCTAGGCCATTTCACTATGTCACACTGCCTCAAAATACAGTAATAAAAGCATGATGCATTCTATCCTTCCTTGTGCTGAAAATTCTGTGTTAAACAGAGATACATTCAGATCTCATTTGAAATGTCACAAATAGATGACTTTGAATTTCACATTTTTTATTTTTCTTTGCATCCCAGCTCCTAGCACATTATATTTATACATAATAGACAATAAATAAATGCCTGTTGAATCAAATTGAACGTGCATTTAAACCTTTCCTGGTTACCATTTCCTACCACAGACAGAATCACACAAAAAACCCACAGCAAATGTAATAAGAACCTAAACATATTTGCATTCCAAACATGTTAGCACAATAAGTGGGTTCAAAGCTTTTTTTCCTCCTTCTTCTCTCCCCCTCACCCCCCCCAGTGGTGCAGCAGAAAAACAGGCCAAACAGGTGAGCCAACTACAAGTGTGTGAAATCAATGATACTGTAGCATGGGATGGATTCATGCACCAAATGATTGTGATGTTGACTCTCTGAGGCCTCCTTAGGAAGTATTTGCTATTCAGGGAAAAGGTGCTAAGCTACTGATTAGCCAGGCTTCTGGGGTTTGGGGGTTTCGTCTTCCCACTCCTGACTCAGGGGTGAATTCTCAAAGCCTACTCCCTGTGAGGCAGCCTAACACAATAGAAAATGAAGCAAAGGACCTGCATTTAATTTTTTTTTCTTGGTCTTTTTGGAGAGAGGAAGGCAAGGCGATTAGGGGTAAGTGATTTGCCCAAGGTCACACAGCTAGTAAGTGTTAAGTGTCTGAGGTCAAATTTGAATTCAGGTCCTCCTGACTCCAGGGCCAGTACTCTATTCACTGTGCCACCTCACTGCCCTAAGGGCCTGCATTCAAATCCCAGCTCTGTCACCACCCCTGTGACTTTAGAGAATGAACTTATACTCTCTGGCCCTCACTTTCCTCATTCCTGAAGTGATAAAGCTTGACAAGATGATAGTGTTCCCTTTCTGTAAATCTAATGCTCCACCCTCACTCTCAGCACGATAGGGGAAGTTGAACATTCTGATGAATAAATCATGTTCCCAAATTATAGATTTTGTACAGGTAGGCTTATATTCAGGCCACACCTCACACTTCTATTTTTTCTTAGATCCAACATATTTTTGTGGTGGTATACCTGTTCTGGTATAGTGGAACAGAAACATGAACATTTTTTCTTCAGTTTTGGAAGTCCAATACTCACAGTATGTGAAGAAGAAACCAGTGGCTTTAATAACCCAGCTGGGGTGGTGTCCTCATGCTGGTCACTGACAAGGCAACAAGGTTTCATTACAGAAGAAACAATATATGTTTCATTCAAGTTACCTCTTAAGTACACAGAGAAAAATTTCATATACTCAGAACAAATGGCTGTGGTTGATTCCTCATTCCAAATTAAGCATCTCCTCCATTTTTAATAACTTCTCTAGCGTCTTGGAAAATTCAGTATGTAAGACCTCGGGCTTTGCAAGGGAATATTTGTGATCCTCGGTTTGCATGTGGAGTTTTACCCACACATTCCTGTCTGCACACTGTTGGAAATAATTGGTCATTATTTTTTTAAGGCCAGGTCCTGGGCATATGTTCTAATATGTGACCCACTCAGAATGGGCAACCTATACAAAAAAAAGAAAAGTAATTCCCAAAGCTCTTTCTCTGCAGGAGAGTCCTAGAGAATGAAGCAAAGTTTATTAAATCAACTGCGATTTACAATCAATTATTGAAAAACTCAGCTGGGTTCCTCTTGCTTTCATTTATTTTGCTCAGGTCAAAAAGACCCTCTCACCAAATGTATGCCTTAGTTGCCGATTTTCGCTCACTTACAGTGCACAGTTTCCTCTGAAGCTACCTCATCCTAAATGAATCCCCATTGCTCTTAAAATAAACTTGGTTTGTATAGGTCTGTTTTTTCCAAGTCATTTCTGTATGAATAAAAAAGTAAACTTGGGAAGGAAATGCCTCAGATTCATTTGTGTTCCTGTTGAATGGTATTGAAATGTTGTAATCCTGTAAGACATGGCTATACCCTCCTATCTAACTGAAAGTCTGCAATTCCTCCCTTCCCTTGTCTGCTTCCTTTTGTGCTGAAAATCTTCATAGGAAGAGTGAGCCCTCTTAATTGGAACAAATTGGCTTATTTAGGGGCTCCTGCCCCTCTGTTGGGAAGCTCTCTTTGGCCATCAAGAGTCCCAGGTGTCAATTTGTGAATCACATTCTTTAGGGGAGGCATCTGGCTTCTTGGCAAAGGAATACTGACAGGTTTCATGGACAGCTGTGGCAGTAGGGCTGGGCTTTCAGGTGATTAAACAGCTCTGCTTCCCAGCCTGCCCAGTATGTTTAGATTAGAGCCATTTCCCCTTGAACCAAACATTTATGTCTGCTTGTTGACTCTCACTCTTTATCTGTCCAAAAGCTGAAATCCACACAGGAATATCCTTTTCTCCCCATAACACTCAAACACCAAGTTGTCATGGACATGATCACAGTGGGATTGTGAAGATGATCATCTGCTTTGCCTGAACTTTAGATTTTTCTTGTAAATAATAAGAAAACTGGATAGCTTAAGGTCCAGGGTGGGGACCTGAGGCCTTAAGGCCACATGTGGCCCTCTCAGTCCTCAAGTGCAGCCCTTTGACTGAATCCAAACTTCACAGAATAATTTGCCACATGTGGCCTCTAGGCCACAGGTTTCCCACCCCTGGTTAAGTCAGTGAAAACCAGGGACTATGAGTAGCACTAGCTAGCAAGTACTCTTTAAACTCTAAGCATGATCACCCAGAGCTATCAGTAGTTATTTCTATACCTGGGGCTGGGGAGGGAGGTGAGGGTGGGTTCACTTAAAGTAGAGTACACTGGCCAACACTGTGCTGGGGGAAGGGAGAGAAGAGAAAGAAATATCCCAGGCCCTTTCTGCCATGGAGATAAATTTAAAAAAAAAGAAACATATCAGGATTCCAACGGTACCCTTTAAATTTTTCCACTGTAGTACAAGTCTTCAATTGCCTCACCCTGGTTATAGAAGTCTCCGTCCATGAAAAACACTGTCTACTGCATGTCTTCACCAGATATAGATAGGCTTCGAAGAAATTCAGTGTATTTACATATTTCTAAGATATAAATGTATGAAAAGGAAAAGCCCCTCAGGACTTTTGTTGTTGTTGTTAATATACTAATATTATCCGTGGCATCTACTGAACCACAACACAGACTGCTATGAAGATTCATGGGTCTCATTTAGCAAAATTCACTCTACCCCAGAGAAAGCTATTAATAGATGATGGTCAATAGTAGTACACAAATAGTTGATGAAAAGATGAAACGATTGTTTGCTTCCCATCTTTTTATGAGAACCCTAATTATTTGGTGCTTCATATTGAGTGTGAACACAACTAGGATTTATGCATTTTTTTTTCTATGCCACTATCATTGAAAGAGTACCAAGAATGAGTCACAGTAATTTCTCCCCACACTTTCTCCCATTTGTACATTATTTTCTGGGTCCATAACTTAGTATCAAGCTAAGTGGTGGTGGACCTGGAGTCAGGTTAACCTGAGGTAAAATCCTTCCTTAGACATTTACTAGCTGTGGGACCCTGGGCAAGTCACCTAACCTCTCTCTGCCTCAGTTTCATTATCTGTGAAATGGGAATAATAGTAGAACATACCTCCAAGGGTTGTTGTGAGGCTCAAATGAGATAACATGTATAAAGTACTTCACAAACCTTAAAGTGCTACATCAATTCTATCTATTATTAATTGTTATTACTCTAGTATCTAATGCCCATCTCAGGAGGGAGAGAAGTCTTTTACAGAGCTTTCCTCCTCAGAAATGTAGGATAATACAAGATAGGTTTAGAGAAGCATGGAAGATTTATCTGAAATGATGAAGAATAGAGTAAGGAGAACCAGGAAAACAACACTGATAATGACTACAGCAATGGGAATGGAAATCACAAACAAACAAAAAGCAACTGCTATTTTCAGAAGCGTGGTCCTGGAGATGCACTGAGAAATGCATCTCTCTACTTTCTTTGAATGGACGGGTGACCCTGGGTGTGAAACATTGTATATATTACTGAACTCAAATGGTTTTTCTAAACTTCTTTTTCCTCCCCTTTTAATTTTTTTATTTTTTATTATAAGAAATGCCTTGGTGGGTAGGGAAAGAAAAGAGATATATTTAGGAATGATGATGAAGTAAAATCAAAAGATCAATTTTAAAAAAAAAAATAAGAATTCAGTAAACTTCTTAAAAAGTCATGAGACAAAATTCTGTATGGTCAATTTAAAAGAAATCCCTTGTTTTGTTTGGTCAATTTTGTTTTAGAATAACATACCATTGAGAAGGATGCTTTTTACCTGTATTTAGAATAGTGGTTCTCAAAGTATATTTCAGGGATTCCTGATGATCCCTAAGATGCTTACAAGTGGTCCATAAAGTCAAAAGTATTTTTTTTTTTTTGCTTTTTGGAGAGGGGAAGGCAGAGCAATTGGGGTTAAGTGGCTTGCCAAATGTCACATGGCTATTAAGTATTAAGTGTCTGAGGTCGAATTTGAACTCAGGTCCTCTTGACTCCAGGGCTGGTGCTCTATTCACTGCATCACCTAGCTGCCCCTCGAAATTATTTCTTACAATAATACTAAGAAGTTTTAAGTTCTAATATGATAAATATGGATAGAAAATTGTCTAAATTTTAAGATGCTTTTGGATGAGGGGTGATAATTTTTAAGAATGTATAGCAGTCCTGAGAACAAAAAGTTTGAGGACCACAGCTCAGGGGAAATTTGGCTGAAATACTTGTCTATACTGAATTTATTAAACTTGCCTTGATAGTAAGGAAGCATTTCTCACTAAATAGAACTATCCAGAAAGGGAACTTTTAACTCCCCATCACAAACGATTCAAGCATAACCAGGATGCTCATCTTTCAGGGATGTGACAGCAGTCGTGCCTGAGCTGGGGAAGGGTCATAAGGGGAGGGGAGGCTGGCATAAAGTGGTCTCTTGAGTCCCTTCCAATTTTAAGTTTCTGGGATTCTATGATTGTAATTCGTTGGATCAGAGGTATCAACATTGAAAGGAGAATGAATAATCATTTGATCAGGAATATCTGGTCTCTTTTAATACATCAGTTGTAGGACTAGGAAAATAAACTCCTTGATCCTTTACTAGTCCTCTGTCCATATTAATTGTCAAGTTATCAGACTGGTGAGGTATTTAGTCCACTATTCCTACTTCTAGGCAGTCTTCCCACATGTATTCAGATTGCGGTGTGTTTATTCTTTTCTGAGATCACTCCAGGCATGGTGATTCCTCGAACTCCCTCAATTACTTTCTGGCATCAGGGTTAGATGCCTTGGCACAAATCATAACTTGGCACAGATAATAAATACACAAAAACCAGTGAGAACGAGCCAGCTTGCCCTCTAAACTAACCTAGGATAACCAGCGTAGGCATAGTGATGCTTGACCAGATTTCAATGACAAATGGATAGGCTTGTAATTTCTCCCTTATGGTTTTTATAATAAAGTTCAGTGAGAGCTGAGGGATCATGATCAAAAATCATTTTTTCAAGCATATTTATCTCACACACATGCATGTGCTTGAATACTTACTGACTGAATGATTCCTCAGTTAAGACCAAAGAGGATCTAAATCTGTTAAGTAGGTTTTGTTTTCCAAGGTATCTAAATCCTCTGTCATTTCTTTACGTCTGAGAAAATGTCACCTGGGTTAGACCCCAATTACTTTCCCTCCAACCTTGAAGGAGAATATGAGAGGATGGTTGTTCAGTAGAATCAAAATGTTGGAGATTGAAAAGACAGTGGTTAAGGGGGAACATCACTCATGGTCTCAGATATTAAATAAACCCACGGCTTCTCATCCAAAGGCCTACAAAAAAGCTGAGATTGTACTATAGCTGAATGTCCTTTCAAGCCTTTGGGGGCTTGAAATCTCAATAAATTGCGTTGAACTTTACCAGCCTTAGCACCTGTTCTCTCCATGTTCTAAAACCCTTCAAAAATCAGCACCCCACAGGTTTAAAATACACATCAGAGGCTATAACAACCAGCAACTACCACTCAACTGAGCAACAGTCCACACTCCTTTTTTATGTGTGCTCACTCCTAGAATATAATAAACATAAGCAGCATCATAATTCTATATCATCTAAATGTCACTAATTATGATAGACTAAAGGAAAGAGTGGTGTATTTGGAGGCAGGGGACCTGGGCTCAACTCTTGGCTTTGCAACTTGCTGCACATATGATTTGGATAATGCACTTTACTAATTCCTCTAAGCCTTAGCTTCCTCAGCTATAAAATGAGGGTTGCACATCAGATGTTCTCTGAGGTTCATTCCAATTCTAAATGTTGATCCTATTTGCCCACAACCAGCAAGAGTGCCTTTCAGACTTTAAAAAAAAAAAACAAAACCATAATGAGATAATTAGCAGCCAAGAGAAATCCTAACTATTTTTTATATCTCTGGGAGGCAATCAATAATGAATGGCTGTTTTCAGCTTTTCACATCTGTCTGTCTGACTGCTCTATTTCTGATCTTAATAGTATCACCTACTTTCTTCTTTTCCCCTTATTATCACCAAGAGAAAGGACCAACCCCAAAAGGGTCCCAAGAAAAAAGAATAAAAATTTCCCTTCAAATGCCCAATGGAGTAATTCTATCCCAAAGTAATACCACAACTTCCTAGAATATGCCCTTTCATTTCACCCACTCAGAGAGCACCACCTCCATCTGCTCAGTAAGATTTTTCTCTCAATAAGCATCCCAAACTTAATTATCCCAAAGACACTAGGTCATAGTGCCAGGCTCATATGCACACTCAGATGGAAACTACCCCAAGTGTACACAATGAGAGTACATCCTTCCTAACTCACAACACATATTCCTAAGTTCTACAACACTTTGGGAAGTCAGTTCACCATGCCTCCTGCTCACAATAACCAAGATCAGGTCTTTAAGTAATTCCTTTAGTGGAAGAGAGGGTAAGGAGTTTTCAGGGGACATCAGACATAGGCAGATCACAACTCCGGCAACTATAAGTCTACTCTACCCTAAAACCCTGTTCCAATAAGGTAACATCGATGGAGTACAGTAGAAATCATCCCATCTTCTCATCATTAAATATCAGTTCGTTGAGGACAGAGATTGTTTTTCCTTTCTTAGATTGGCCAGAACTTAGCACAGTTCCTGGCATATAGGTGTCTAATAAATGTTGACTGATTAACTAGAATACTTCAGAAGGCCTTTCAGAAGATACCCTGTGTGCCTTCCACATACTAAGAGCTATATCAATGATCTATTCTAAAAAGGTCACAGAATGATACCTTCAGAATCGGAATAGAACACACAAATGGCATGAATGATTGATAAGTCATTTACATCTGACCTGAGAAGGTGTTATAAAAATCTACATTCCATAAATGCACATTAGTTGAAAATGACAAGAAATACTTAGAGTATGGTCAGGGTGGCAAAGGAAAGTCAGCCTGGGCTATAATGGTTGCTATGCTAAGTTGAATACCCTTCACACAGTTAATGGAGAGTTTGACCGTGGTCTCTTTACCTCTAGAAAATGGAAGCTGGCTACTGAGAAACAAAATTGCCAAATGGAACACTTGTCTTAGGTTTAACAAATACATAAATTTTAAGAAGTAAACATAAGGTTTCTTTAGGTTAGGAAGGACTGGAAATGGAAAGACCAGGGAAGATATTTATTGTAGAGTTCAGAAATTCAAGAGACTGAGATGAGCCAAAGATGGAGTTGCCACTGCAGGACAAAGGGATATATTCTAGATTAGAAAACCAAAATGTCAGAGTTTGACCAATCACCCAATTATCTGACACAACTTAACATTCTAGATCTTTTAACTGAAGCTACTTGTATTCTCCACCCCCTGCCACTTGCCTTCATGGTAAGGGGCATGATTTGCTAAGTCCCCTCCTGATTTAGTGCCTTGCCAGTCTATGGGTACATACATTTGGTGCCATCCAATTTTGTTCTTTCGTCTTGTCACACATTTTGATTGCGACTCTTGCTTACCCTTCCAGGATTCCTATGCTGAGGACAAAGTGTCTATTCTCAAATATCAGAGTTCCGAAATCATGTATCATCTTTTATTTTTTCCCTCCCCACTAGACAGATAATCAAAGTTCCCATTCCTTCAACCAGGTGTATATTAAAAAGGAAAAAAAAAGATATAACCAATTTACATGACCATATGATTAGCTAATATCTTTATTTTCACTTTAAGGATAAATTTATCAGGATGCTTATTAACCTAAATTAATCTCTAATTTATAGAATTCAGACTGTAGGTTAGAGATTTTTGTATACAGGGGACTTCCTAGCTGCCTTATGCAGGGAGTACAAAGAGGTTCTGATTTTTACTCCAGAATATTTACTTCCATTTATTATGTGATTTGGAGGTCCCAGTCCACCTCTAGCTTTCATAATAATGCTGATTCTAGTTTTTCAGTAACCATCCCACCTTCACACCCAAATTGTCACTTTAAAGTACTCACCAATTGCCCTTGCCTCTTTTTCTGCAACTGACCAGATTCCACCAAGATTTTTTGTACATCTCTTTCCTGTGGATCCAGGACCCTGAGGACTCTGACATCATACTCCCAAGGAATGCATGATAAAGTCACATGGGAGAATAAAGTGCTATGTTAACAGCCATAGCAAATGCATACCCTCCAACCCCCAGATAAAAATGGGAAGAGAAAAAGGAAAAAATAATAATAAAAGGAATTTGGTTTAGACTTCCTGCTTCAGTGTATTGACATGCAGTTTTAAATACCATGGGTTAGAGACTGTTATTTTTTCTGAAGTTGACACATTTCAAAGATCTAAAGATAAATCCCTCCTGCTATCTGAGGGGGGAAAAATGCAAGAGCACAATACTTGGTGAAGTAGGAGCCTGTTCTGCATTAATAAATAGTTTTCTTGAAGCCTTGCCTTCTCTCAGGAGGTGCACAAGGGTGTATATGTGCATGTGTGGGTTCAGGACAGGGAAAGTGGAGTAGCAACTCAGGAATCCAATCTGCACAGCAGGCAGCATCCATCCAGTGCAGGTGAAGCAAAAGTGGGCTTGGATACCAGGTGGCCAAATGAATCACCAAATTTGATACCACTGATCAAAATTAAGTTAAAAGTCCAAATAAACAATACACACCAAGAGAGAGATCCTCTATATACCAGCTGAAATGGTTGATTTCACTGCCAGCTGTGGGCTCATTGCTACAGCTAAGACTGGTACATTTGCCACCTAGGTTTCTTGAAGTTCTGTGCTACAGAAAACAGCTGGACTCATTTGCTGACAGGAGGCGACTGCTGTCTCTGTTACTCTTTCCAAATGCCTGATTTAGACATCTACTACTGAAATGAAAAAACAGTTCTAAATATTTATAGGAAAGGAGACGGGAAGGGGAGGGTTACAACATTGGCTAGCGGAGGCAAGAGAGGAGATGATAATACTTATTTTTGATGGATTTTAAAAGAAAACTCAAGAACATACCTCACAGAGTTCATGTAAGGATCACATGAAACAAAATAATAAGTAGGGTTTGTAGTTCGCTGAAAAATTTACAAAAAAAATTTGAATAAATATTTTCTCAGTTTATTACATATGTAAAGCACTTTGCTATCTTCAAAGTGATATTTAAATATCATTATTATCATATTAAAACCTACTGTATGCCAGACATTATGCTGTAGGCTAGGGACACAAATACAGAAATGAAATAGTCTGTGACCCCAAAAAAGTTTAGATTCTATGCAAGGAGAACTCCTACACAATATGGATTGAACTCAAGACAATCAGGGCTCAGAACAAGCTTTGGACACCTAGTAAAATTTTTGAAGACAAGAATTTTATCAGCTTTCTATTCTGCCTTTACAGACCCTTTGCCTTTATTTCTCTGACTGTCTCCTATCCTAGAAGGTTCTCATTGCTCTCATACCAGCCCCTAAACCTAGCAGTCCAGAATTCCCCGTTGTAGAATGCTGCCTGGGAAAGCATTCCCTACCCTACATTCTGACATCCCCATTCTTCGTACCCTTACCTCTATCCAGACTTGTCTCTCCCACTGAATTCAGGGCTCTGGATTCAGGTAGTAGGGAATTATAAAGTGATTTCATAAACTTCTTAATCCATAACTTATAATAATGATAATTGACATTAAAGTGGCACTTTGTATACATTGTGTCATTTGGGTCTTACAACAATTCTGTGAGAGAGGTACTACTTGTATTATTATACTAATGTGATAGATTAGTAAACTGAGATTCAGAGAAGTCATGGCTTGCCCATGGTCACATAACCAATGTCACGGCAAGATATAAACTCAATTTTGACCTCTGCACTTGGTCTTTTATTCACTATCTTCAGAACACACGAATAATTCAGTTAAATAAATGATTTGTTATTGTTTAGTCCCAATGATATACTGAGGAGCTGGTGTGGTGTCCCAGAGACAAAAATAAAAGTAAAACATTACATGTTATTGTTAAAAAGGCAACTTTGATCTTTCTTATTCAGTAACAAACTTCATTCTCTTCATCTAACTTGTCTCCCATTGCCTTTTTTGTGGAATATTTTTCCAACCAGTGTAACATTCTTGGGTTGATGAATGACTCAAGTTACTGTGAAAATGGCTTTTATTTTTCTATTTTTTTCCCCTCAAGTGCAAACATTTTTGGATTTAAAACTCAAGCTTGATGTAGAAACCCAAGTAAGAGAATGTTGAATATGGATTCACTTTCTTTGGGATTAAACTTCATTCTTAGCTTCTGCCTGAGATACAGACAACAAAATATATGCTAACTCTGTTACAGGAATATGCTGATTTAGGGTTATTAAAATAATCTATCAGGAGCAACTACAAAATCTTCTGGTTACCAAGATACATAGCAATAATTATTATATTTTAATGTGAATATCTATTCTCTGAAAGTGAAGAAGCGTTAAATGATGATGCCCAGAATATTATGAGATGCTATATATACATATATATGCCTTTTTTTTTTTTTTGCTTTTTTGGAGGGGGAAGGGAGGGCAATTGGGATTAAGTGACTTGTCCAAGCTAGTAAGTGTTAAGTGTTTGAGGCTGGATTTGAACTCAGATACTCCTGACTCCAGGGCCAGTGCTCTAATCACTGTGCCACCTAGCCAACCTATATATGCATATCTTAATGTACATATTCACACATGCACTGATGTGTATATGATTTGCATGCATATGTATTGTGTATGTGTGGGAGTGGTATGTGTGTGTATGTGTGTATGTGTGTGTGTGTATGTGTGTGTGTGTGTGTGTGTGTGTGTGTGTGTGTGTGTGTGTGTATTCTTAGTTCCTTGAGTTCAAATCTCTGCTCTGTTATTTCCTATGTGTGACTATACGTAGGAGAAGTAGTGGAGGTGGTGGAGGTGGTGGAGGTGGTGGTGGTGGTGGTGGTGGTGGTGGTAGTAGAAGCAGTAAGAGTAGTAGTAGTAGCGAATAATGGTAGCAGTGGTGGTCATGGTGATGGTCACTGTTGCCACTGTCCTTGTAATAGGATGAAGGGGAGGTGGGGGAAGAGAAATAATGACAGTAGTAGCTGTTGCTGTTTGTCTTTCATTTCAAAGAAGACCAATGACATCACAGAGTGACGTCTTATCTTTTGAGTGAATTGGATTTAAGTGAGACAAAGTTATACAAAGTCATCAGCTTCACTCTCTCTTTCAGAATCATCAAAAATCCAGGAGCAATAGAAAAGTCAGGACAACTGGTGATAGCCCAGGGTGCAGTGGATGACCTCGGCATCTTCGATGTCTGACCAGCCTCTCAGCACTCCACAGCGCCTGCTTCAGTTGCCTTCATGGCCATTGGAACAAATTGTTCTCTTCTGCTCATTCTGCAAGAAGGGGTGGGAATGGGGAGCAGAAGGGGAAGTCTTTTCATGCAGTAGTAGTAATGGTGGTAGTAGTAGTAGTAGTTAGTAGTAGTACTAGTACTAGTAGTAGTTAGTACTAGTACTAGCTCTAGTAGTACTAGTAGTTATTGCACTAGTAGTAGTAGTACTAGATAGCTAGCATTCATATAGTACCTTAAAGTTTGGAAAGCAGTTTAAAAATGTTATCTCATTTAATTCTCACAACAACCCTGGTAGGTAAGTGCTGTTATTATCCCCATTTTGTAGATGAAGAGAATGAGGCAGACAGAAGTTAAGCAGCTTGCCCAGGGTCACACAGCAATTAAGTACATTCATCTGGATTTGAACTCAAGGCTTCCAGATTCTAAGTAAAGCACTTTATCCACTACACACATTACCTCTCTGGGCCTCAATTTCCTCATCTGTGAAATAAGGATAATAACACCTAGAATACATCTTTCAGAGGCTTTTTGTAAGAAATATAAAGTACTTGATAAAGCTAGAAGTACAAATATATTGAAGAAGGAGAATGAGTGGCCTAGATATGTCATTTTACCCATCAATCAATCATTAAACATTTATAAAGTACCCACTATGTATTAAGTCAGGCATCTAGGTGATGGAGTAGATACAGTGCTTGGCCTGGAGTTAGGAAGACTTATCTTCCTGAGTTCAAATCTGGACTCAGAGACTTACTAGCTTTGTGACCCTGGGCAAATTACTTAACCCTATTTGCTTCAATTTCCTCATCAGCAAAAAGAACTGAAGAAGGAAATGGCAAGTAACTCCAGTATCTTTGCCAAGAAAACCCCAAAATGGGTCATGAAGAGTCAAACACAACTAAAAAGAAATGACTGAAAACATGTATTAAGTATCTACACTATGCTAAGTACTAGTGACAGAAATACAACAACAAAAAAACAGTCCCTGACATCAAGGAGCTTGCAGTCCAACAGAAGACAAAACCCAAAAGGAAACTGCAAAGGGCAGGGGAAATACCCGATTCTGGGGGCACGATAGAAAAGTCAGAGAAGACCCAGAGTAGTGCAGCCAGATGATAAACATGACATTTGAGCTGAGCTTCCTCCTTGAATAAAGGTTTGGGAGTTCGTGGCCCCAGCCTCCAATCAGAAGAACAGAGAGTGGTGACAAGGAGGACCAAGGCTAATGAGATCCTGCAGGATAATAAAGTTTTCCAAAAAATGAGCTTCCTGGGCCTTAATAGGAAAGTCAGATGAGTCCCAAAGTCTGGCGCAGCCCAGTGAGAAACGAGTAGTGGGGAACTCTTCCACTGAGGCTGCAGAGAAACTCACCTTTAGTTTATGTACTTCTTGCATAGAACTCTGGGAAGTGATATTATATGTTGTAGCAGTAAGCACCCTAACATACCCAGCATGGCTGCTAGTACAGGCTCTTAGATCTGCTTTTCCAAAGGAAAGCAACTCAAAATGTGTTAACATTCTCACTTTAATCAATCAAACACATATCATTTACCTAGTTCAGGGGAAAAAGTCAACACCCTGAATTTCAGAGAATGCAAACAGAAGTTACAAGCAGACAGAGAAACAGATCAGCAGATGGGCTTCCAGTCGTCTGACCATTACATCCATACCTAGTTAGTTACCAGAGAGGGAAGCACCAACATCTGGGTTTTCAAAGCCGGGGTTCAAGGGCTTCCCAGAGTCTCATCTGGCCAAATCACACAACTTTTTTCAAAGTGAGCTCCAAATCAAAACCTCCCATCAGGATTTATATAGCCTTCTCCTGGGTCAGAGAATGTCACAACTTTCTTGACCCGCTGCCCAATCACAAAGTAATAAGGTGTGGGCATTCCTGAAAAAAAAGCTTCCCACCGCAGGCTCCATGTGACCACATTCAGCCTATTAGGGGGCAGAGCATATTTTCAAATCAGGGAAGGTTCTCAGAGTCACTTAAGTCTATCAAAGGGCCTACGGGCAGGGAAGATCTTCAGATTCCCATAACACTTACCCATGGTCAGTCAACAAGCAAAGATTAAGTCCTTGCTCTATCTCAGTCATAACAATTTGTATCTCCAGAATTTATATGCTGGGGTTACAAATTAAAAAGTGGAATAGAAATGGTCATACAGGTAATATTAGTCAGGCAGGCAGGACTCAAGACCATCTTCATGAATCCAAAGCCATCCTTCTACCCATCACACCTCACTGCCTCCCTATGTAAATATGCTATTATTTTAATGTGTTCATGTGTGGATATGTGCACATGAACATATCAGTTAATTGGGGATATATTTACTAGTTGTGTGATATTAGGTTAGTCACATCATTTGTCTGGGCTTATATTTATCATCAATAAAATGAGGGAACTGGACTTGGATGTTGTTTGTGGCAGTTATGATTAATTGCAGTAGTTCTCAACCTTCCTAATGCCTTTTAATACACGTATGTGGGTGTATCTGCATGTGGGCAGACTCATCTGGAGACAGATAGAGGAGTGGTATCTGGGTTCTTAAGACCATCAGAAATATGTGTTTTCCAATGGCCTTAGGCTACCGGCGACCTCTCTGACCCCTGTGAAAGGGTCGTTCCACTCCCAAAGGGGTCGCGACCCACAGGTTGAGAACCGCTGATTAATTGTGAAGTTAGTCCTTCTCAAAGCAGATATTTCAGAAGAAAGAAGAGGAAGAATCTAACTCAGGAAAATGTTGCTGTGGTTCTGGGTTCAAATCTCAACTCCTCCATCTATTACTTGTGAGACCTTAGGCAAATAACTTCCCTTCTCTTGGGCCTTGGTTTCCTCATCTGTAAAATGAAAGACTTGAACTAAATAATCTCTAAAGTCTCTTCCAACTTTAAATACCATGATCCTATAAAACACTCTGTTTGCTTTCCCTCTGTGCACTAATGGGAATTCCACAAACACATCAAGAGTAGACTAGCCCCAGAAGATTGCAAACATGAGATCAAAGGCAAATGAAACCTCGAGTATATGTGATGATATGTATAAACTGCATGTTCTGCTCTGCCAAAAGGCTTCTGCAATCAGCAATTAGTGGAAATGTTCTCATTCTTCTGATATTTCCCCCTAGGGTTGCAGCAACATTATTTTATAAGAAGACAACCCTCCCTTTGATAAGTTAATTTGGTGTGATCAATGCAGTGGACAGCAGGCTTCCCTTCTTCCTGCTGAGCTCATACTATTTGAGACTGTGGTCCCCAGATTGATAGAATTCCACACTCTGCCCTGTGCTGTGCCTGGAAGTTAGCTTCCTGTGTTAAAATATTTGACATGCAAAAGTCTTCTTCTAGAAAGGACCTTGCGAATAGAAAAAGTTAATGGAATCATAAATTTAGAGGAAAGGGCCTTAGAGATCGTCTGCTCCAAATCCTACCTCCATACCCATTTTACAGAGAAGGATAACTTACCCAAAGATGCAGAGGGACTGGCAAAGCTACAATTTGAACCCAAATTCTTAGACTCAAAATTGAACATTCTTACACTGCAACACATTGCCTCAGCTGTTCCAAAGACCTGGACAAAATGCATTAGCTATTTAAAAAGACACTTCTTTTACTAAACTCCAATTCATCCTCTATTAGGAGATCCTTGTGAGCAGGAACTGATTTTTGCCTCTTTTTCCCTATCTCCAGTATCTGATGTGGTACCATGGTACCTGTTTAATAAGTGTTTGCTAACTAATGATCAACCCTCATTAAAGACACATTGAGTCTGAAATGGTTGGAGTGTCAGTCCTCGTTCTTTCATCAAATGGTTGTGAATCTCTAGGCAAGTAACAACCTCCCAGTCCCTTTCTTGGTTTCCTGGGCTGACTGTTCCTGTTCTAGCTACCTCACAAGGGTAAAATGAGAAAAGCTATGAATCATAGAATTAATAACTTAGAAGGAAGGTCAGAGATCATCTAGTCCAGCCTATACTGAAACAAGAATCCCACCAGTGACATCCTGAACAAATGGCCAAGTACTATCTGCTTGAAGACCTTCAGGGAAGGAGGACTCATTAGTTCCTGAGCCAGTCTCTATGAAACAATCCTAATTGTTAGGAAACTCTTATGTGAATTGAATCTAAATTTACCTCATACAACTCTCACCTACTGGCCTTTTTAGGTCAAGCCAAATATATTTAATCCCTTCATGGCTGCATTTCAATTATGTGAAGATAGATATCATGTCTCTCTCAATTCTCAACTTTTTTTCTAGGCTAAATATCTCTAGGTCTTTCAACCAATTATCATAGGGCATGATCTCCTCCCTTTACCAACCTGGTTTGCCTTCTTCTGGATACTCCCCAGTTTATCAATATCCTATCTATAGGGTGGAACCCTGATAGCCTGATAGGGATTAAATCTGTTATTAGGGAACTCTCAGTTGATAAAACTCCCTCTACCAATGCAAGCTGGCACATTCTCTGTAACTTATCATCTTAGAGCATTACTTAGACTCTAGGTCTAAGTGCTCTAATCTAGAGGATTGAAAAGTTCAATGACTTGCCCAAAGTCATACAGACAGCATTCAGAAGAGGTGAGACCTGAACCCAGGTCTTTCTGATTATGAAGCCAGCTACCTATCCACTATACCATGCTGCCCTAAAGCAAACATTATATTTTATCATGATTTTGTCTGTGGCTGACGATACTTTTAAGCAGAATGATCAGGAGAAGAGAAGGGGAAAAAAGAATAAGAATGATCAAAGGAACCAGGGCCCCAACAGGAAATATAGAAGCCAAAATTGGAGTAGAGGGATACCTTGGGTTTCCATGAAGAGCTGACCATGTCTCTTTAACCCACGACTGTGTCTTAGCTTATGAGAGCAGCTACACCTGCATCTTGAAAACCTATCTACTTAGAGAGGGAGCATGAAATCATAAATGAGATGAGGTGGCAGGGGTCTCTAGGTGTCCTCTGGGAATGTCCTGATTTGCTTTCTCCTGTCTGTCCAGTGTCTTAAAAGCTGTTCCACCATGCTCCCCACAGTGAAGGGCATGTCAAGGGGATTCTGGGGAGTCCTGAGCCTGAGAAGTCATTCGCTTTCTTCTTGATGAACTAGCTGAAGAGTGAACAGACTCTCCTGCCCAGCTCTCATTCTTAACAATGCAATTGTACTGAGTAGAAACTGGAAAGGAATGGAAATATTAAAAGCACCTTAGGGGGCGGAGCCAAGATGGCGGCGTAGAAGCAGCAACATATCGCAGCTCTCACATAGCCACCCCAAAATACCCATAAAATAGGACTCTAAACCAATCCTGGAACTCCAAAACGCACACAAAGATACTTCCCACTAAAGT
>CM053582.1:248492530-248533926 GCA_028627135.1 Pseudochirops cupreus
CAGACCCAGGAGAGACAACTTAAAAATTATTGGACTACCAGAAAGCCATGATCAAAAACAGAACTTAGAAAGCATCTTCCAAGACATTCTTAGACAGAATTGCCCAGATATTCTAGAACCAGAGACCAAAATAGAACTTGAAAGAAAAGAAGCACCTTAATAAGCAAAAGGGTAGCACCCAAAAGAAAGGGCATGTCACAAAGAACTGAGGAAAACAAGTTCAAATAAATCTCTTACCAAGATATTTGTTTGTGTGTGTGTGCGTGTATGTGAATGTATGTATGTATGTGTGTGTGTATGTATGTGTGTATATGTATGGGTGTTTATGCTTTTCTCTTTTCATGTAACTTAATAATATCATGTAGAAATCTGGTCTGATTTGTAGAATTTGTTCTTTTCCTCACTATCCAAGCAGTCTGAGGCTCCCAGTGAAGTAAATTTGACTCTGAAAAGGGTTGCCCATAGATATTTTCTTTCCTTTTCCAGAACTCCAGCTCACAGCCAAAGCTACATGTTTCTTTCCTCCTGCTTTCTCCCTCCTTCCAATGGCTGTGGTAAATCCATATAGTAGGAGGGAGAGAGAGAGAGAGAGAATACACACGCGCGCACACACACACACACACACACACCCCTCACACACACACCCCTGCACACACACTCACTCACACAACCCTTGGCCTCCAGGGGAAAAGAGAGAAACATTTGAGTCCTGGCACACTGCAGTAAGCACACAAAACCTTTTTTGTTCCAAGGCAAAACTCCCAAACAATGAGCCGTAGGGGCGCTTTTTACAAATCCTCATGTGCCTAGTGAAGCAGAGCTGACTGAGTTATAAGCAGTGATCCCAAGAGGTGGCTGTAAATTGGTGCAAAATGAAGTTCTATTATTAAGCCCTTTAATGGGAAGCACCCGTTGGCACCTCTCCCTCCACGATGTGGGGAGTACTCTATCCTTCTCTCCAAGAAGGGTTCATCTCAAGACACCATGGGGAAATTCTTTTACAGAAGGAAAACAAAAATTAAGCAAATTATTTCTGATTGATGTTTGGCAGGAACATGACAAATTGGGATGAAGCATGGGGGGAATATGCCTGGTGGAGCTCGAAGCATCCTATGGAGGTCCCATCGGTATTTATAGTGTTTGAGAACAGGAGAAGATATTCCAATTTCAAAGGGGCAGAAGGGAGAAGGAGGAAAATAAAAACCTGCTCACAGATGTACTGAAATGGTAGAATTGGAAGTTGAACTGAGACTAGAAACATCTTCACCTGGGGCGAGTAGAGTAGGTGAGCAAGAGTGGTGAGGAGGGGAGAGTCAACAGACAAACTGTCTGGTGAGGAGAAACTGCAGCCAGGATCGCCTCCAGTAGCTGCCCTACCATGAGGAAGAAGCACATTTCCACTGCCAAGATTCAGCTGGGCCAAGCTGGAAGGAGACTGGCAATTGTAGTCCATGAAGAAGGAGGAAGTAAGTTGCCCATTGCTAGAGGCAGAGCTACTCAGGAGAAAAACAGATGGCAGTGGTATCTCAGGGGAGGAAGGGCAGAGTTGGATGAGCACATGCCTCATGCCAGCACCCTCTAAATTAACCACCCTAGTTACAGCTCTGAAAAGAATTCTAATCCCTCTCCTTAACTTAGATCCAATGAGGCCATTTCCCATATCTTCAGTGAGTGTTTATTGTTGATCAAGAAAAGTTGAAATTCCTTTGTCACAGACCCCTCTATACCCTGGAACTAACCTAGTTTCCCAGCCTCATCTCATACTATTCTCGTCCATATATTCTAAAACCATTCAAACTATACCACTCTCTTTCCTCTAAACATGCCTTGTCCTTTTTTTTTAATCTTCCTGCTTCCCAATGCTTGGAATCCCGCCCAGTCCTTCCTGTCCCTTTTAAAGCCCAACTTAAAAGTAACCCTCTCTATGAACCTTTTTTTTTTCCTGAATGAGGTAAAGATAAGGGTCAAAGAAGGTATAAAACTACTCCTCAATGTGAATGGGATGAAGATAATGGGGAGAAGGCAGAGTTGTTCAACCTTCATTATGCTTCTGTTTTCTCTGCCAAAGAGAATAACTTTTGAAATGCTAAGGATAGAACAGCTAATGGATAGAGCTTTTGAAACACAGTAGTGAATAGAGCCCTGGGCCTGCAGTTTGGAAGACTCATCTTCCTAAATTCAAATCTGGCCTCAGACACTTACTAACTAGGTCACTTAACTTTGCCTCAGTTTCTTCATCTGCTCATCTGTAAAATGAATTAGGAAAGGAAATGCAAATCATGCCAATATCTTTGCCAAGAAAATCCTAAAAGGTGTCATAAAGAGGTAAGCAGGACAGAACAATAAGAAAAGCTGATCAGGAATGGATAGTCAAAATGACTTAGAAGATATTAAGGAAGCAGATATCTGACCTTAATGAGTTCAAATCACCAGACCCAAGTGATCTACATCCTTTGGGTGCCAAAAGAACTGGCAGATAGAGCCATTGTCAAATATCTTTGAAAGACTGAAAAATAGAAAACCCAGAGAAAGACAAAGGTGTGGCTTTTCACAAAAGGAATAGGAATGCAGTCTGTAAACTAGATGACTTCAATTTCTGGAAAAATTCTAGAATGTATTAGTAAAGGAGTGGCAAGTGAATAGTTCAAGAAGGAAGCAATGATCAAAGAGATAACGACAGATAACTGAGACTAGCCCATGTCTGCCTACTCTACGCTTTCCTTGTTTAACAAGGTCACTGTAGATCAGGTGACTGCTATAGATATTTCAGTGAAGTGTTATGCAAAATTTCTACCTTATTCTTCTGTAGAGACTAGTAAATGGTATAATCCTGTGGTTCAGAAATTGATCCAGGTTGTTCAATTGTGATTCCCATATTTCACCTGTAAGATGGCTTACTGACATTTGATATCTGTCTTCAAGTGTTTGAAACACTGTCACCTGGAAGAGGATACTTATTCTAGAAGGTCTCAGGGGTAAGACCTAGAAACAATGGATGGAAATAGCAGATTTAGCCTGGCAATAAACTTCCTCACAGTTAGCCCTAGATATTCACCAGGCCTATACATACAATTAGCTCCTTCAGAGGCAAGGGGTTTTCCTTTACTATCAGTCACTAAGCAAAGATTACATGACCATTGTCAAGTATTTCAAAGAGGGAAATTGGAAGAGGATAAAGCTTCATAAAGAGAGGGTTCTTGTTGCCATATAAATTGAACTAGATGGTTTCTGAAGCTGCTTCCACCTCTGAGATTCTGTGACCTTCCTCCTAATACCTCCCCTCTTGTTCAATTGTGATTCCTATATTTAACCTGTAAAATGGCTTAATGGCATTTGATATCTGTCTTCAAGTGTTTGAAACACTGTCATCTGGAAGAGGATACTTCTTCTAGGAGGTCTTGTTTCTTATCTGTAATGCTAGGTCTTGTGCCCGTAATACACTCTAAGCTCCATGAGGACAGGAATCACATTTATCTCAACTTCACATTTCCTGTAGTACCTGCCATAATGCCCGGTCCATATACTTTAATTATAAATTAAATTGCTCTAGTGAGGTTTGAAGGAATAATTTCCTGTTCCATTCAAAGCATAAGACAATCTGTGACTTCATTCTCCCAGCATCTTTCTGCCTGTGTCAGTCAACCAACCAACAAATGTTTTCTTTGGACCCCCTACTAGGTGGTGAAAACTGTTCTGGTGCTGTGGGACTTATAAGTCTGATATGCTCCTTGCTCTCTGGGAGCTTAAAGTCTTGATGGCAAAATAATATATTGTTAAGTTTGAGTTCTCTAATAAATACTTTTTGAAACTGAGAAACAAGGAAGATCTGTCCAGCCTGGGGTAACATAGGAAAATTTGGAGCAGTATGGATTTGATCTGAATCTTTGGGAATAGGTAAATTTATTTAGAGATGAGAGGAGAGCCCCATTCCAAGTGAAACAAAGGGAAATAGCCAGAGTAGGGGCCCAGGGTATGCAGGAATTAGCACAGACTGTTAGGGGAGGGAGGGAAATAAAAGGAGAGACACATTTAAGAAACATTTGAGAGAAGAAAATAAACTGAGATTAACACTCTTTGGAGTAATTAGTTTCTGGCTAGTCTCAGCATTCATTAGTTTGTTTTTTTTTCTCACTCAAAATGAGAATTTGAAAAGACCTTAGCTTAAACGGGCCAAGGTTTTCCACTGCATCCTGGGCCATCTCTAGTCATCTTGATGGATATCTGGCCACTGGACCCAGACGACTCTGAAGGAGAAAGTGAGGCTGGTGACTTTGCACAGGCCTCCCTCACTCAAATCAAAGTCATGTCCTCGTGTCATGGTCCTGTTCGAGAACGAAGGACAAACCACGACAACCCTAATAGATCATTGTTCCTCTTTCCTCCCTCTTCTCTTTTGCCTTGTTTCCTTCTTGTCTTCTCTGTGCATTCAAACAGAGAATATCACTATGGTGGAGATGGCAGAGGATGTCATTAAACGGTGACTAGTTCTGCAGGAGGCACGGGGAGAGGTGAGGAAGTAACAGAGTAGGAGGAAATAGCTTCCCAGGCCTCTGTCAAAGGAATTTTTAAAAGGCCTCCAGTTACGGGAATCAGAAAGGGAATGGGGGGGGGGGACCACAAACATCATATCTTTAGGGGTATATTATTCACTCCTTTCTGCCTCTAATCTTTGAGAGAAATTATTTCTATTATAATAATAACCAATTATTAAATTAGGATTGAGATTTTTCCTTTCTATTTCATTGTTCAGGGACCAGCCCTTGATGGTCAGTTAGCCAGTCTCTGAAGAACATTGCTGATAGAGGAGATTAACCCAAATCCTCGGGGTATGCGCTCTGTGATCGTGGGCTGGACCCCACCCAACTAGAAGACTTTACAAAAAGAATCCAGTCGAGGCAAGTTCTTGCCCTTAGGAAATAAGCCCCCTGTCTTTAGAACCCTTAATTAGAATTTAGGGTGGCCCAGTTTACAAAGGAAAAGAGCAACCAGAGTAGTCTGGGTAGAAATGAATTCCTCTGTCCAGATTGCCAGAGGTGGCTGAGTCTCATGATCAAGTCACATTCTCAGCAGGAGCTGCTGAAGACTTTTAACCCACCACCTCATTAATATGTCTACCTCCTTATCAGTTGTTCACCTGTCAGGGGCACCTCATTTTCCAAAAAGTATTTAAGCATTCGGGGATCTCCTTGGCTTTGTCTTTGGTTGTCAAGAGGGACCAGTGATCATCAATGTGTTGATTATTAGCTAGTCTAATTAATAAATTGATTAATTATCCAGAATCTCTGTCTCTCAGGATTCTCATTTGTCACATCTCTTAGGATGACAATTTTTTTTGACAAATCTTCACAACTCATCTGACAATAGCTCCTCTTCCCCTAGAGTCCTTTCTGGGAAGGATGATGGTATCTAGAGTTTGAACTGGGGGCAGGGAAAGGGTGGGATGATTTACATAGCATTTTTTTTTTAGTGAAGAAATTCCTTTATCCAAGCCCATAGCAAAACAGAAATCACACAAAGTATAATAAGAGAATATATACATGAATGAATGCAGACTTGCCAACCACTCAGAGCTGCAGTAAGGATTAACACCAACCTAACAACTGAATGGCAAGACAGCCCTCGAGTTTCAAAGAGGAAGGGCTTTTTGTTTTGAAGAAACAAGTAGTGTCCAGGGCAGGGTTTCCAATCTCAAAGTCAGTGGTCTTTCCTCTATTACCACCTGCATTTTAGTCACCTGTAACTTGGGCATTCTACCAGCTCTTAAACTAGATCCTTTGGTTTACCTCCAAGTGCCTTCTTCCTTGACTTTGGATAGGCTGTTCAACAATGCACTCCCTCCTCTGTTTCAGCTCCTAATGAGAACATAAGCGAGCATTTATGTAGCACTTTGAGTTTGGCAAAGCGCTTTACAGATATTATCTCATTATCCTCACAACAACCCTGGGAAGTAGGGAAATTATTCTCATTTTACCGCAGAGGAAATTGAGGCTGAGAGAGGTGATGAATTGTCCAGGATCACACAAGACAGCATGTGTCTGAAACCAGATCTGATCTCATATCTTCCTAATTCTAAGTATCATTGGACCAGCTAGCTGGCTCTCAGAATTCTTAGCTTTCTTCAAGGCTTTTCTCAGGACACTTCCCCAACAAAAGCTTTTTCTGATTCCCTTGGTTGTAACCTAAACACACACACACACACACACACACACACACACACACACACACACACACACAATTACTTTGTATTTATGTCTATTTTATACTGATTTATCTCTGTGATTTATACCCTCTCTGAACCCCACTAGGATAAAACTTCATAAAGGCCAGGGACTGTTTTTTGTTTGTTTGTTTTTTTCTATGGAAAGAGCATTATCTGTGGATTGAATCCAAAACTAGGTTCGACTTCTGCCTCAGATTTCTACTATCTTTGGGACCTTGGGCAAGTCATTTATCTTCCCCAAGACTCAGTTTCTCTAGATGTAAAAAGGGGATAGAACTAAATGGCTTCTCGGATCCCTTCAAGATCCAGAGTATATTATTAAATAGTCTCCCCAGTGCCTTACACAATACCTAGGAAAGAAAGAGAAGGAAGGAAGGAAAGAAGGAAGGAAGGGAAAAGAAAATAGATTTATACTCTGTCCTGGTTGAATCCAGAAAAAGATGCTTGCTAGATTCTTCCTTTATTCAAAGAAATATGCAGATCTATATGTCCTGGATAGGACTGAGCCTGGGGTTAAATCCTGAGGTGTCTTTGGCACCAGAAAGTTCAAACTTTGATTTCCAAGGTACCACAGTCAGTGAATAACTCCTAAGGACCTGAAGGTTTGATACAGAGAGTGAATAAGGCAGAAGATTCTTAATAGACTTAAAACTATAGTAACAATTAATCAGAATTTTATTTAGAACTTGATTTAATATATAATTATTATTCATTGATTTTTATGTTACATTGATTATTACGTAAGTTTTATTCAATATAACTAATTTGTGAAATCAGTTGTGCCTAGCTAGCATAGATGCTTGCCAGAGTAGGTATTCCATAAATATCTGTTGATTTGATATGTTCATCAGAACATTAATAGTTCCCAAGGAACTGTGAAGAATAAAATGTTGGAAATACATTATTTTGGGGAGTCTATTGGAAATTTTATACCTTACTATTGCTGATATGCTATAATAATGAACTAGGCAAAGCAGACAGCAGGAACGGGCAGAATGTTTCTCTCCCTTTGCACCCCCACCCTTAGATTAATTGTAGAGCATGACTGGAATAGGTCTCTACATGTGAAGGGAAGGCAATTACAGAACCTGGTAGAGAGCATAAAAAAACACTTCCAGCAGTGTTGACCAGATTTTTCCAAGCTTTAATATAGCTTTGCCTCTTCTGCATAGACCTAGCCCGATTCAGACTGAATATTAGTTTTCAAAGAGTTTCTAAAACTATTCCAGAATTGTCCTTTCCCATAAATCTCAGTGGAGAATTGCATCCAACAGACTTGTGGCAACAATAAGAACTCCACATATCATGTACAAGGTCCCTATGATGAAAAAGGTATAAGAAAAATTCCTATAGTTCAAATTCAGTTTAGTAACAAACAGCTTTTTAAAATGGAGTTTGGCACACAAGAAAGGGCTTCTTTCCATATGACTCAACCCAGTAGTCTTTGGATGTAGATTAAGGTTTCCCATTTTCCTGTCTACCAACCTTTCTCTTGGCCCTTCTTTTGAATGTGCAACTATGTATGGTACAATGGAGGGGTAGGGTGGGGAAGAGCATAAGCCTTGTGTTTAAATCTCATTGTGTGACCCCATGTAAGTCAATTTTAGCCTCAAATTCCCCATCTGTTAAATGGGAATAATAATATTAGCTATCTCACAGGTTTGTTTTAATTAAAATATATAGTGCTTTTCAAATCTTAAAGTGATATATATGTATATACACACATTCACACATACATACATATATATATTACCCACTATTATTAGTATTAGCTATAAAAGGAGGAATTCCATACATATCAATGACAATAATAGCATCAGCAGAAGGTTTTTCTCTGGAAACATCTTAACAGAGCATCCACTTTAAAGATCTCATTTTTCAACTATCTTATTTTGCATATAATAAAATTAAGTCCAGTTAAATGGTTTCTTCAAGGCCACAGAGTATAAAGCCAGGACGTGAACCCACATATTCTGGCTCCAAATCCAGTTGTGTTTTATTACTCCATAACCTATAGCAAGGTCAGGGTCACCCACTGCATCCTGGGTTATCACCAGTCATCTTAACTTCTGTCTTGCCACTGGACTCTGGTGATTCTGGAGGAGAGACTGAGGCTGACAACTTTGCACAGCTCTGCCTCACTTAATTCCAATTCATGAGCAAGTCAAGACATCACCTTCCTGATGTCATTTATTCTCTTTGAGAATGAAGAATGAACAACAACAATCTCTCGAGGTGAGAGAGTGAGGAACGAGGATTGGTTGCTGTCGTTTGGAAGAGGACCAAAATGCCATCACTACATCAAAGTCAATGTACAGTGTGTCTGACTAACTGATCAGACCAATACCACCTCAGAAGACCCTACCATAGGCGGAGCACAGAGGTGAGGAACAGTTCGTTGCTGTTCATCCTTCGTTATTAAAGAGGACCAATGACATCAGGAGGGTGATATCTTGACTTGCAAATGAATTGAATTTAAGTGAGACAGAGCTATGCAAGGTCATCAGCCTCACCTTCTCCTCCAGAGTCATCGGAGTCCAGTGACAAGACAAAGATCAGGATGACTGGTGTTGGCGCCAGATCCAAAGGGAGACCTTGACCTTTTTAAGCATAAGGTCTTTCCCGGGTCCCAGTTTGTCTGAGGCAATACCTGTTCATAGGAACAAATAGTACAGGAGAAGAACTGAGTTTAATATCAAAGACTTGAATTCAAATTCTGACTATTTCACCAATTTATATGGCCTTGAGCAAATCACTTAAATTCTCTGAGCCAGTTCTCTAACCTATTAAATGAGGGAGCAGGATCACAAGATCATAGTTTTAAGAGCTAGAAGGTAACTTAGAGGTCAATGAGTCCAGTCATTTTACAGAGGAGAAAAAGGAGGTCAAGATAGATGTTCAGTGACTTGCCCAGGTCACATAACTAGTAGCAGGGGCAGAATTGGAAACCACCATCCCCCAGCCCAAGTACAGCCTCTATCCACTATTCCATGTTAGATATCCAATGTCTGTCCTAGCGCCAAGCCTATGAACAAACTTGTCAGAGCTTTGAGAAAGAAAAGAGTCTTCCATCCGAATGGTCTGAGCACCCTTTCCTCCCAGGTTTCCTGTGAGCCTGTGAACAGAGGAGAAAATCCCAACCCCACCTCCTTTGTGTGCCACCAAAAATGAGACTCAGATTTCCTCAAATCTGTCTCTTTTGTCTCAGAGGACAGATTGAATAATTTCAATAGCAAGATTTCTAAGGTACCTTTCCGGCTCTCAAGTTCTGTATTTCCTTAGTTTGGTAATTCTAACTCCATGAATTCAGAATATGTGATAATTTGTGCTTGTTTCAATCGGTCAACAAGCATTTACTAAGTGGTTACTATGAGCCAGGTGCTGTGATAGCAGCCAGTCTACAAGATAGCTAATTGAACAAGTGAATAAACAAATATCTGGTTGCATTACAGTTACTTAGTGGCTCACCCATGGGGAATGACTAAGCTCTAATAAAGTCTAGCGGCAGCTAGGTGCCACAAAGGATACATAACCGGGTCTGAAGTCCAGAAGACTCATCTTCCTGAGTTCAAATCCTAGACTTAGACATTTATTTACTCTTGACCCTAGGCAAGTTAGTTAACCATGTTTGCCTCAGTTTCCTCATCTGTCAAATGAGCTGAAGAAGAAAATGGCAACTCGCTTTAGTCTCTTTGCCAAGAAAACCCCAAATGGGTTTATGGAGAGTCAGACACAACTGAAAAATGACTGAACAACATTTTCTCAGAGGTGTCTGGACAAGTTACTTAACCTCTCTCAGCTTCATTTGCCTCTTCTGCAAAATGGGAATAATATTAGAATTTATCTCACAGGGTTGCTGTGAGAATTAAATCAGAAAGCATATATAAAGATCTGTGCAAGCTTTAAAGTTCTATATAAATTCAAGTGATGATGATGATGAGGATGAGGATGATAAGTGTGTGTGTGAAGGGAGCAAAGAAAGATAAGAACAGGGGTAATGGATTGGAGAAAGAGGAAGAAGAAGAGGGCCTGGAAATCATTGTAAAGGTAAAGAATTGGTCTGGGAGCAGGTCTGGTGAGAGGAAAGGTGGAAAAACAGAAGTTTGTGATTGGACAGAGAAATCTGTGGATGATGTAATTAGCACAATTATGAGCAACTGTGAGATCAAATGTTCAACAATCCTTATTGAAGTTTAAGGAGGAACAAAAAAATGGGTCATGAGAGTTAAAGATGAACTAGGAAACCAAATGTTGTATTATGATACAAAAAGCATGGCACTAGGAGTCAGGGAATCTGGATTTTCATTTTTATTTAGAGAGGAACTATTTGATTTCCTGCCAAGATGTCTGCCTGAATCGAGACTGAATGTCCAGCACCCACATAATCTCCTCAGCAAAAAACCTGTAATTCACACCAGACCTAATGATAATCAACAAATTCAATGAGAAAATATAGTGACCTCTTCCATCTAAGAATAACACCAAGACACAGTCAGAACCTTGTGTGCGATAGAAAGGAGGACTGCCAACAAAGCCAGCACTAGACCAGGCAGACAAGCTGCAAATATCAAGAGGTGAGCAAGAAACTCTTGTAGCTGGTAGGACTCTTTGTGCTGAGGCTGTGAGAGTGAGGCACCCCCAGAAAGCCCCAAGGTGGTTAAAAACTCTCAACAAGAACCTTGAAAGCTACCTGAAGTGGCAGCAACCCATGTGGGTCCAGGAACCTCAGACCAGGATAGCCCAGAGTTCCTAGGTTCCTAAAAATCTGTTCTGAAATCCTAGAGAGCTTTTATTTAATTGTACACCTCTTGTTTCTTGTCTTCTAGGTATTCATGAAGTTTTTATCAAAAATACTTTTTTTTTATCTGCATCTCTGCTTACAGTTAGTGTATTCTTTAGTTTACTCATAATCTACAGCTTTACTTCCTAGACTTTGGCCTTGTGCCAAGTTCTTGAACAAAATGTATTCTTGGAATATCGTCTTCCAGGGGCAAAAGAGAAAGGTTTATTATCCAGAAAAAAATTTATTTTTTTCCTAAAGGGAAATAATAGGTCTTTAACAGAAAAGAAGACTTTCAGGCATTTTTGATGAAAAGACAAAGCTGACTAGAAACATTAAACTATAAGCATAAGAATCCAAAAAAAGTTAGAAAAGTAAATGTATGTAAGCATTTAGGAAGAATTGTATGATGACATACTGCTAACTTTATAACAGCATGAGGAGAAATAAGTGTCCCTTCAGAGTCTTTATGTCTCCAAAGAGTATTGATGGAGTTAAAGAAGAAAACCAGAAGTTCTAGGAAGTGGATGGCTTGTGTTCTGAGGGCTTGAAAAGAGGAAAGAGAAGGGAGGGTAAAAGGAGAAAGGCACTAAGGTAGAAAGGAGGAAGACAGTGGAACTTATTTCCTGTAACTGGAATATGTGAAGAGAAGAGTATATAAATATGAAGGAAAGGGTAGAAGAAATAGGCATCAGACAAATCTCATTCTTATTTGAAATGGGCAAAGGGTTGAACACACAAACAAATTCAATCTCACCAACTGTTTGTTATAGAAATGCAGAGATATAAGTGGTCATGGAGAGAAACAAACATCCTGATCTTCAAGGGAGTGACTTAAAAGGGAAAAGGGAAAGAAAGGGGAAGGAAAAGAGAAAGGGGAAGGGAAAGGGGAAAGAGAGGGGAAGGAAGGAAAGAGGAGAAGAAAAGAAAAAGAATTAGAATATAAAGGGTTGCACATCAACGGGGAATGGCTAAACAAACTGCAGTATATTAATATAATGGAATATTATTGCACAATAAGAAATGGTGACAAATGATCTCAAGGACTCCTTCATAGTATGAACTGATGCAAAATTAAATAAGCAGAAACAGGAAAACAATTTATATAAGGACAAAAACATTGTGAAGGAAAAAGCTTAAAGACTCAATTCTCCTCAAAGCAATAAGCAACCATGGCTTCAGAGGATCAGTGATTAAGCATGTTACCCACTTCTAAAAGAGAGGTAACAGGCTCAGGGTGCAGGGGGAAAAGTCCATTTTTGGAAACATGCAAATGGTATATTTGTTTTGCTTGACTGTTTATTTATTACAAATATTTCTTTCTTTATTTTTAAATGGAGAACAGGAAGGAGCTTAGCAATAGCAATGTAAAAAAAAAGGTCCATTGAGACTTTTAAAATGCATAGAAGAGAGGAGAAGGAAATTTAAAAGGGAGCACAGAGAAGCAGGACAGTTTTGAAAGTAATATGTGGTGGGACTTAGAAAGTTTTTTTTTAGAACTATTACCACAAAATGGAAATTCGTACTTACATATACAATTCTTTTTTTTTCTGTTCTACTCTTTATATATGAATATATATGAATGTTCCTTTTTTTTTTGGTGTTTAAATTTAGAATTAAAAAAATAGTAACTGGCTATCAACTAGTCATGTGACCTTGTCATTCAGCGCATTGAGCCATTTTCCCCTTTATTAAAGAAGAATAATAGTACTCCTCACAAAATTGACTTGAAGATTTAGTGGATAGAAAAGTACTTTGAAAAATATTTCCATTAATATAATGTACAAGGCACAGCTTTTCCAATTGGAAATTTATGATTCTTTATAGCACATCTTTTCCTCCCACCAATTCTGTGAGATAGAGGTGTATCATTACCCTCATTGTACAATTGAGGAAACGGAATCTCAGAGAGGTGAAGTAACTTGTCTAAGACTGCATTGCTATGCAAGGAAATCTTTGCAATGCATGTAATACTTTTGTGACTGTGGATTAGTCATTCTCTGAGCCTCAGTTTCCTCATTCATAAAATAAGGAGTTGAACAAGATATATTCTGAAGTGCCTTCAAGTTCTTGATCTTTAACACTACAAAATCAAGATGGTCTCTGATGGATTTGGAGATTTAAAAAAGGAACAGGGCATGAACTCTTGTGAGAAAGTGGTAAGTGAAAAGCAGAATACCTAACATATAACCAATATTTTATGGACCTTTGGGGAGTCAAAGTTTGAGAAATGCTGGTAGGATTCCTCCCTGCTCCATTCTCCTCTCTTGTTAGGTATTTTGCATTCTTAATTAAAGTCCTTTTATGTTGCTGTCATCCCACTTACCCCCTATCAAAAAAATGCAAAGAAAACCCTCTTAATAAGTACACACAGTCAAGCAAGGCGAATTTCCTCATTGGCCATGTTCAAAATCCATGGTTTTGAGTCTATCACATCTCCCTCACCGCTTCTTCTCTAGTCCTTTGGAATTATGCTTTTGATTGCATAAACCAGAGTTCTAAAGCTTTTCAAAGTTATCTTTCTCTACAATGTTGTTATTATTGCATTAACTATTCTCCTGGTTCTGCTCATCTCTCCATAAGTTTGAGCAGGTTCAATTCAATTCAATAAATATTCATTAATCACCTATCATGTGCCAGAAACTGTGATAAGTGTTGGAGATGCAAATAAGAAAAATAGCCCCTGCCCTCAAGAAGCTTACAATCTAATGTGGGAAGGCTACACACAAAAAGACGCTGGAGAGGGGAAGGGAAGAAGGGAATACCAGGAGGTATTTGGGGGTGCCTGGGGACATCTTGTTTATTGAGGGGAAACCAGATAAAGTTGCAGATGGAAAGAAGATTGAGCTGGGACTCCAGGTTCTGACCTCTGTAAAGTAAGGCTTTCGGAAAAGTTTAGTATTCTACCTTCCAGCCCTCCAATGAGAAGGGAGTGAGAGTAGGTTGAAGGAAGTAGTAGAGTGATGAGATTAGATGGGGGTGGGGTTGGAGATTGGGGTGTTGATAATCTTGGTCCAAAGAGTTGAAACCAGGCAGAGCTGCAAATGGCAAGTGGTGCCAATAATCTGAAACTGTCCATTTCATCCTTTCTTAAACCTATGCTATGCTGTAATATTAGGAAATCTGCCTGTTTGTTGTTTTTGTTCAGTCATTTTCCAGTGATGTCTGAGTCTTCATGACCCCATTTGGAGTGGTTTACCTTTTCCTTCTCCAGCTCACTTTACTGATGAGGAAACTGAGCCAGACAGCGTTAAGTGATTTGCCCAAGGTCACACAGCTATTAAGTATCTGTAGTCAAATTTGAACTCAGGTCTTCCAGATGCTCTATCCACTATGCCGCCTAGCTGTCTTATATTGCGTGGCCTGTTTATATTGTATCTGCCTGTTTGGGGTGTTGCAAAGCGGCAATGAGGAATGTGAGAAATGGTGGAATAGATAATGATATGACTGAATAGGTTTAAGGATATAGGATATGCTAATGGACTGCTATAAATAATTTAAGCTGAGACTTGAACCCAAATCTTCAGACTATTTTCATGACATCATGCTGCACTGTGAATGATAATCCTTTCATGGAAAGATGAAGAAACCAAGATTTACTAATGTGCCCAAGTGATAGACCAAATTGCTTCAGAACCAGGGTAGTCTCTGCAAGGTTTAGGACCTGGGATAAATCATACTATACAGCTTTCCTCAAAACCATTCCAGCACTGGCTTCTTCAAGCAAGCAATTGTGTATGCCTGTGATTTCCCAGAAAGAAAACTGGGATTTAGAGTGAGACAATCTCGGTGCAAGTTGTGTCTCTGCTGACTGTGTGGTCGTGGGTCACTGACTTCTCTTCTCCCCATTTATAAAATGAGAGAGTTGGACTAGAAAGATCTTTGGGATTTTTCAGCTCTAAATTCTATAAAATCCTCTAGGTTTTTTTTTTTAATTTAAAGGCAGCTTTGAAGAAAAACAAAGTCAAGAAGTCATGAAAGGTGGGGAGAGGAAAGAAGAGGGAGAGAGAGTGCGAGAGAGAGAGAGAGAGAGAGAGAGAGAGAGAGAGAGAGAGAGAGAGAGAATGAGGGAGCGACAGAGAGAGAGAGAGGGAGGGAGGGAGAGAGGGAGGGAAAGAAGGAGAGAGAGAGGGGGAGGGAGAAGGGGGATGAAGAAAAAGTTCTAAGAGGGAGAAGAGAACAAGATGGGCCATATCATAGGTTGAATTTATGACATTTCTTCAACTATTAGCTAGCCAGTTGTCCTCTCACAAAATTTTTTTTCCTAAACCCCTTAGTGTCTAAATCTGTGGAAATAAAGCAGCACAGTAAATTGGCCCCTAAAACAAGGTTTGTATAACAGAAAATTCACCCCTTTTCAGTTTCCAAAGATTAAAAGCAAGACCTTTGTGGAAGTACAGTAAGCAGTACATCAAATCTTTGTGGACATTTTTACTAGAATGATAAAGTCTGAATATTTGGAAAGGGTGTGTCAAGAGCAACTCATAGGCAGTCTTCAAAGATATTTTTGCACAGTTCTTTTCAGACAATAAATAGGACGGAAAGCTCCACCAATATAAAGAAATTCCTTAAGAATTTTTCTTGGAATCTGGCTTAGCTTTGTCCTTAAGAAATAGGGTACCTTTAACCTGAAAAAACTCCTCTCCTACCAGGAGGCAAATGACCCTAAAGGAAAGAAACAGCACAATTTCCTCTTTGCTAAGTTTTGACCAGACTTGTTGTCAGTGAATTGTATGGATTATCTATCGGGAACTCCTGGTAGCTCCTGGTTCGTGCTCTTTGTTTTAGCTTACACTTTTTTCCTTTAAAGTCATGATGGGAGACAGAACATGAAGATTTCCATCTAGGAAATTTGGATGAACAGAACTCGTTAGGAGACATTCTCCATGACAACAGTCATTCTTTTGTGTGCTTCGATAAGAACAATGTGAATAGAGTTTTGTCACATGAACAAAATGTAGATAAAATGTAGAGGGTGCAGAGCAGACTTGCAGTCCTGCTGTAGTATAAACACAACAGAACTTGCCTCACTAAACTAGTTAGGGAGTTACTAAGCTATGGCAAACTTCCCCTATTCCACTTTGCCCCTGCCAACCATCTCCTACTGCACCCTCCTCACCACTGGCTTTCAGTCTGGCTCTTTGGAATAGCAACTCTGAGGGTCTCTCCCCGCCCCCCAGACTGACTTCTTTTTTCTTTTTTTTCTAATTGACTGACTTCTTAAAGAGGTCTCACCTCACTCTGAGTGAGTACATGAAAATGCCTTAGCCTAAAAGTGCCAGTGTCTCCCACTGTAGCTGGGCCAACTCTAGCTGTTCTGATGAATATCTGGCCACTGGACCCAGATGACTCTGGAGGAGAAAGTGAGGCTGCTGACCATGCATAGCCCTCCCTCCCTCTAATCAAAGTCAACTGCAAGTCATGGCATCATTTCCCTGATGCCACGTGGACAAACACAACAACAACAATAACCACTTAAGTAAGACTTTTCTGCTCCCACTCAAGTAAGGATTTATGGTATTTGCCTTAGGCACAAACATTTTCTAGTTATAACTCTCCCCTGATAGTCAAAGATAGGATAGAATGGTTGAGAGTCAATTCACTTCAGTTGAAAGTGAAAACAGAAGATTTATAGGGATATCCTGTTAATATATGTGTGTGTATATATATATATATATATATATGTATATACACATACACACACACTATATAGAGAGTATAACTCTCTATATAGATATATTACATATATAGATATATAATATCTATATAGAGAGTATAACTCTATGAAAATGGAGTTAACCCAAATAACACACTCAAGAGCCTATGATCAAAAAGACATTCATAGCTATTCATCCTGTCAGTCAACAAACATGTTTTACTTTGTTTACTATGTCTCAGGCATTGTATCAAGTGCCAATGATACAAGAAAAGGAAAAAGCAGGGTCCCCGCTTTCAAGGAGCTCACGTTCTAATGGGGGACACAGTGTGTAAAGAGCTAGGTACATACAACATACAATACAGAAGGTAATCTAAGAGAAGAAGGCTGCAGCATCTTAGAAGAATGGAAAAGAACTATAGACAATGGGATTTAAGTGATATTGAAGGAACCAAGGAAATCCTGAGCCAGAGATGGAGAGGACAGATAGAGCATTCCATGCATGAGGCATAAGCAGTGCAATGGCATGGAGATGGGAGGTGCAGTATGGTGTTTGAGGAGCCACAAGTAGGTCCATGTCAGTCCTGGAGGCGGCAGGAAACACTGGAGCCCACTGAGCAGAGGCTTGATGAGGTCATACATTCACCCTGGAAGATAAGTAGAGATTTCTATCCCCTGGACAACCTTCCATCTGTTTCCAATGAGCAGAACAATTGCCACACTTAAAGTTTACCCCAATGTCATCTCACTCTGGTCCCCTGAGCTAAACTTAAAGAGAATCTAAAGGGAGAACTGAGAGAGGGTGAAAAATGTCAGGCAGTACCTGGGTGGGCCCTTACTTGGCCCATGGATTCAGAGTAAAAGCAACAAATCCCCAGCCCTTCCTTTTTTCTCTTTTCCTTTATTTCATTGGAATAAATTTCTAAAGTAACAGAATCTGTGGTTCAGAAAGGAGCTCACTGAAACACTTGTGGGTGAGTGTGTGAGTGTGTGAGTGTGTGTGTGTGTGTGTGTGTATGTGCGCGTGTATGTGTGTGGGGGGAGTGTTAATAAGAATACTGAGTCTTTGTTACAAGATTTTTCAAAAGCTTCCCCTACCACCACCCCACCCCTTTTCTTGGAAACAAGAGACCAACCTTTTGCCCAGAGAGAAAATGACCCTGCGTTTTAATTTGAAATGTCAAACCACTCTAAAATCCTGCAAAGTGGTATTTTGTTCAAAAATGTTTTCCTATTCATTGTTAAAAAACACTTGATGCTTCCATCCGATCGCTTGACTGAAAATGGCCAGTGTGCTCCTGTGAAGCTTGGGACCCAGTTCCACCGCAGATGTCGGAAGATTTTGTTTTCCAATTCCTTCTTTCTATCAGATTGCATCAATCAGTTTCTTGGGGAGTCGGGGGAGGGAGGGAGGAGAGAAGGTTTATCACTCAGACCTCTATCCAATGGCAGGCAATCTCCAGGCTCCTGACTGTATAGCAGCCAGCCATCATTTTTTGAGGAATTTAGTCTTTTATTTTATGACTTTCCTTCTGCAATATCTGTTAGGATTGCATTTTTGTAGGTCCTCCCAATTCCCCCAAGCACTATGTTTTCACTTGTTTACTTTGCTGTCAGTCTGAGGCAGATGGAATTTTCCCCCCTTGAAGGATTTTTCTTAGTTTTTACATTTTGTTTCTTGTTTTGTGCAGTCCCTATTGCCAGATTTCCTGGGGTGTTTTGTTTAAATGATGAGTCACACAGCCATTCACTGGAACTATCAGACCACCTTAGACCATCTATGTACATACTCATGCCTTATACAGAGTAAATGCTCAACCATTATATCTTCATTGGTTTCACACAGAGACTGGTAGTATGAAGGGGGAAAATCCTCCATTTTAGGGGGAACTCTGAGATTCATAAGATTTGTGTGCATAGTGGGATGCCTCTGGTCTAGACATGCTCCTGCCGCACCTCCCCCTTCCTGATTAACATCTTTGCCTGGGAATCTGGAATCTGCCATCCTAGAAATTTCTAGCCCAATGCTGTGTTCAGGCACACCTCACTGGATAATACTTGGCACCTCCTTGCATACTGTTGATATCAGAGTTGGATAAACAGTGCAGTGTACCTGAATAAGACCCTGCCATTCCCTCTAAAATCCAAGTTCATTTGTATTAATTACTTAACAGGTCTGGCATGTACTATAAAATAGTATGGAATTCCATACTAGAAGGAACAATAGAGCTTGACACAATCTGGGCCAGGGGTCAGGGGGACGGCAGCCAGGGGAATCCTTTTGATAGATCATTAGACCCCTTCCTCCTTTTGCTGCAGTCAAAAAGATCACAGCACTTGAGACCCAACCCCTGAGATCTGGTTATAGGCTCCTCCCTCTGTTGGTTGATACCTACAGGTATCATTTCTTTGAAGTCTATGTTCCCTTGCGCAGCAGCTGTCTCAGACTTAGGACTGGTTGTCTCTCACGCTTGGAATGTTCTCCTGGCTAACCCCTCATCTTGTAGAATTATTGGCTTCCTCTGAGACTAAGCTCATGTGCCACCTTCTCCAAGCTGTCTTTTCTAGTCCTACCACCTGCCTTCCACTCTAAGGCTATTTTCCATCTCTTCTCCATCTTGCTTGTAGCCATTGATGTCTATATAGTCTCCACCATTAGACTATAAGCTGCCTAAGCGCAAGGACAATTTTTGCTCTGTGTGTGTGTGTGTGTGTGTGTGTGTGTGTGTGTGTGTGTGTGTCCAGGGGTAAACCAAGTGCCTGGCCCATACTAAGCACTTAAGAAATGCTTATTGATTGCTTGCTCATAACTCTAAGTGTCTCAGGTTAGATTTCAAGTGTTCTTTGGTGGGAATTAAAGTGAGTCTAAAATAAAGACCCACAGCTTTTAGTCTCTCTGGACAGTTTCCCTCTTCTGTAAAAGCCTCTAAGTTCCAGAGCAAATGTAATTGACTGGCACATATATCCCTCCAGCCAAAGTGGACAAAATAAGGCTTATGAGCCCACAACTACAAAAAAAAAATCCTTTTGATCTTCAGCAGGTAACAGAAAGAATGCAAGACTTTCAGTCAGAGGATCCCCGGCCCTGGTTTTTTTACTTACTACTTGTGTGGCCTTTGCAAAGCAAATGACCTGAGTCCTGTTTCTTCATAACCAAAATAAAGGTGTGGGGCTAGATGAGTTCTAGAGAACCTTCCATTTTTAAACTGATGATTCTATGATTCTAGTCTGTAAGGGCTTATTAATATCTTGACATTAAAGGATCAGAAACTTATTAAGAAAAATAAGAACATACAGTACTCATCTTATGAATAGATCTTTTCTTATTGTAAGTCAGTTTCTTGGAGCTCACAACACGTTTTCTTACAGAGACAATTAACTTTATATACTATGTGATTAGGTTCCCAAAACTGCCCACAGAAGCCATAATATACCTGAAGTCTATACAAATGGTATTATTTTGACTACAGTTAGTCATCATTGATAATTATTTCCTTTGGGAAAAGATTTCTGATTTTGAACTCAGGATCTCTTTTTCTACTCTGTGGTAGCAATAATGGTAAGACTTGGAAGAAAGGGACGTTTGTTTTAGGGAATCAGAATGTGTTGATTTTTCTGAGGCTGCGTAAGAAAAAGCATTGCTCCTATATTCTGACAAAATAATGTAACTTTTTAGGATCACCACTGCCCAGGTCTTCCAAAATGAAGAATAAAGAAAAGTTAACATGACCCCCACCAGCCACCTCCATCTCATACCATGATAACAGTAGCTACTACTGATTTGGTGCTTACTATGTCTGGGGCACTGTGCTAAGTGTTTTCCAATAATTACCTCATTTTATCCTCATAAAAACCCTGAGAAATAGGTGCTCTTGCTTTCCCTATTTTTACAGATGAGGTAACTGTGGTAAATAAAGGTTAAGTGACTTGTCCAAAGTCACACAGATAGTAAATGTCTGAGGTTGGATTTGAGTACCAGTCTTCTTGACACCAAGCCCAGCACTGTACCCAGAGTGCCACCTAACTGTCCCAGAAATGATGGTTCTTAATCTGGAGTCTATAGATGCTCAATGGGTCTGTGTTTAGATATCAGGGGAATCTGTGAATCAAATGCAGAAAAATGTGACATCTTAATTTCAATATAGTTGATTTTCCTTTGTATTCTATGTATGGGGTATATACAGGTTGCATTTTATGCATGTAAAACAGTATTCTGTGAAGGCTTCCATGGTCTTCATGAGCCTTTCAAAGGGGTCTGTGACACAATGAATATTAAGAACTCCTGTTTCAGGTGTAGGTTCCCCCTACTATCAATAAATGAATGTTGTTTAAGTCCGATGTGTTTGTTTCAAGTACTGTCAATTTTGCAAAAGAAATTATGATACCTTTACTACCAACATCATCAAATACTGCACAACTATTCCATCTTTCTACTCACCAGTGGAATGGCCTTCTCACCTCCTTACCTCTCGCTATTGATATGTTATTCATGCTTTAGAGACAAAGTGGTATAGGTAGAAAGAGGGCCTAGAATCAAAGGGACATGGGTTTGAATCTAGCTTTTCAATGCATACAAACTCAGACAAGTCACTCACTTTTATCACCTATTATCCTCACTTTCATTATCTGTAAAACAGGTTGTGAAACTCAAATGAGATAACGTTGCTAGGCCCTAATGTGCCATATAAATATTAGTTATTGAATGTCCAGCTTAATTACCATTTCTCCTCTGAAGTTTCCTCTGATTGCCCAAGACCATAATATTAAGGACCCTTTTATGTGTTGGGCACTGTGCTAAACTTTGGGCACAAAGAAAGGCAAAAGGCAGTCCCTGTCCTCCCACAGCTCACAAACGATCTCACCCTCCTCTGATACTGCACTGACTCTCTGAACCATTCATTTGGCACTTAAAACACACTGCCTTGTGCTGTCAGGCTTTTAAATGTAAGTAAAAATAAGAAAAGATAACATTTACATGATGAGGCTTGCAAACATATTTAAATATGAAATGATCAAAGTATTTTGTAGTAGAAACGTATGTAATGTTTGTTTATGTGTGTGTGTGTGTGTGTATTAATATATACTCTCATAACAACCCTGGTAAGTGGGTAAGTAGGCATTATTATTATGCCATTTTACAGATGTGGGAACTGAGGCTGCTGGGGGCTTAAACTGACCTGCCCCGGGTCACAGAGCCAATAACTACCCGAGGCAGAATTTGAATTTCCTGAGTCCAAGTCAGACACCCTATCCATGGTATCACCTGGCTGTCTATACATATTCAGCAACTTTCTTCAACCAGATTATAGTAAGATGCTTGAGGTATTTCTTTATCTCACTCAAGACTCATGGTCCAATGCTTTTAGTATTGTAAAGGTGAGAGATATTATTTTTCTAATATGTTAATAACCTATTATTAAACTAGGATTAAGGTTTTTTTTTCTCTTTATTTCCTCATTCAAGGTCAAGTAGCCTGTAGGCTATTCAGTAAGTCTCTGAAAGACCTTGCTGATAGATGAGATTGCCCAAAATCTTCTGGGAATATGTTCAGCAAACTTGGTTGGGTCCCCACCCAACTAGGAGACTTTCCTTCTATCTAGAGTGTTAATAGAACCTAATCTAGGTGAATTCCAGTCCTACAGCATTACACGTATGCCCTTGAACCCCTTCATTAGAATTTAGGGTGACCCAGCTCATAAAGAAGATTGCTGGAGGTGGCCGAGTCTCATGATCAAGCCACATTCTCAGCAGGAAGAGATGAAGACCCGGCTCATCTCATTTAAATGCCCGCCCCATCACTTATTGTTCAGCAATCAGGACTAATTTCTCATGTCAGGGACGTTCCCTTTCAAAAAACAAAGTTAAGGTATTCAGTGTCTCCATTAAGTGTCTTTGGTTACTGAGAGAAACCACTGATTTTCACTTTATTATTTGCTTGTCTAATTAACAAATTGATTATTAATTACCCAGAAACTCTGTCTCTTGGGTTTTTCATTTGTATCAAAGGACTTAGTTAATAAATAATTCTTGATTAGAGGTGACTGGGTGACACAGTGGAGAGAGCCCTCAGCCTGGAGTCAGGAAGACCTGATTTCAAATCCAGCCACCCACACTTACTCAGTATGACCCTGGGCAAGTCACTTAACCTCTGATTGCCTCAGTTTCCTCATCTGTAAAATGGGGCTAACAATAGCACATACCACCCAAGGTTGTTGTAATGATCAAATGAGAAAATATTTGTAAGGTGCCTAGCACAGCGCCTGGCACATGGAAAGCATTATATAAATGTTAGTTACTATAATTTTTATGGATTGAACTATTTGTATAGTTTTATTCATGTCTATCTGTATAACAAGCTGTGTTAATTATTCTGTACTACTAACTGAGGCCCTAACAAATCAAACCACAACATAACATATAGGGTTGTCATATTAACTGTCGGAACCCATAGGATTTGGAGCTAAAAGAGATGATCTAATTGAACTCCTTTATGTTATGAATAAGGAGAATCCCAGAGAAGTTATGTGACTTCTTGAAGTGGCAAAGGTAGTAAACAGTGGAACTGAGATCTGAACTCGGAGCCTCTGACTCTAAATTTAATACTTTTAACCACATTCAAGTTACTTAAAATATCCTATAATTTGGCCTGTTCTCACCAGTCTACTGACAACCCACTACCCAAAGGTCACTGATGACCTCCCAACTGACAATACTTTGATCCTTTTGTTGCCCTTGAAAGCATCTACTCTTTTGGTTTTCCTAGCACTGCAATACCCATGCTCTCTTTGTCTCCCACTATCTTTCTCATTTTTCCCATCTCCTAATTTGGGCAATCTCCAAGGTTCATCTCTTGGTTATTTGCTCCACAGTCACTGTAGTGTCTCCCTTGAACTCATCTACCGTCATACTTTCAACTATCACCTCTGTGTGGGTAAGTCCCAAATCATTATTTCTTTTCCTGGCCAATCTTCTGAACTTCAGTGTTATATCTCCAACAGTCATTTCCTCTTGAATGTCTTAGCATTACTTCATAGTCAACATATCTCAGGTCAAATGCATTGCTTTTCTCCAAGAACCAATTATCATTTTTCTTTCTATTTTCATTTCTGTCAATGGTATGAACATTTTCTTAGTCACTCAGGCTTCAACATTTAAGTCATGTTGGTTTGGTTTTTTTACTCTTTACCCTACTTTCATCCTCACACTCTCAGTCCTCATATAATCTTTATTTCCCACAAACTGTCTCTCTAATCTCTTCTTTCCTCTCCACTCCTCCCCTTCTCTATTATTTAATGCTACTTCAGTGTAATCCAATTGTTCTTATCTCTCCATGTCAGGGGTTCTTAACCATTTTTGACCATATGATAAAATATATGGACCCCTTCTCAGAAAAATGTTTTTAAATAATTAAAGAAAATTGTTAAATTTCATTTAGAGTTTTAGTAAAATAAAAATAAACTTTCCCACAACTAAGTTCATGTAGCCCCTAAAATCTATCCTCAGACCACTTGGGGATTCTTAGAACAAAGTTAAGAACCACTATTCTCTCCTCTCCAATGTACCCTACAGATCACCACCAAATTAAACTTTTTAAAATATTGTTTTTACATTATTGCCTTGTTCAAAAAAAATATAATGCCTCTTCACTGCTGAAATGATAATATTTCATATTCAGGGATCTCTATATTCTATCTCCTAGATTATCTATTGTTATTCAATCCACCTAAGATGTGTGAAATACCTGTTATGCACAAGGTAAAAAAGCAGGGACCAAGGATCCAAAGACAAAAATTAAACAATCACCTTAATTAAACAAGCTTCTCCTTTGGCAACTGACTTTCTACCATTCAATATAATAACTCCCATCCCTGCCTGATCTGCTCAGTGTCTCAAAAAACAATTTATACATTCAATGCAATTCAACAAACATCTCATTGGTGCCTATGATATACAGCACATTTTGTAAGAAGTGTTGGGGAAAAATGATGACTTTACCTTAGGTAACCTCAGTAGGTGGCTTTGAGCCATATCGGATGCAGAGGGCAAGAGCTTCCCTCTAACCTCCACCCACATTTTCCAACATAAGTAAACACACATTTCTGCAGCCCATCTTAGCCATGCTCTGAGCTACTCAACTGCCAAGGGATAAGAGCACATACATAAAGCATTTGTGTATTCTCCCTCCTAAATGTTTATATATGGTCACAATGACAAAAGACTGGAGATTGTGCATAGCTCCCTGAATGAGTTTATTTTTCTGAGAGAGCCATGGCAAGGCCATGCTATTCATCCAGGGTTTCATTTGGTGATTTTATATTACCGGCTGAGTGATTATATTTCAGTATAGTCTGTCATAGATTAGAAGCTGAATATAAGCAGGCAATAATTCTTGCAAAAATATGTTTTGATGATAAGGACAATGATAATGATTTATGTGTCCCTGGTGACCCCAAAAAGGTGATAGCAAGAGATAGTCTGCTATTATGGCATAACAGCAAGGCTTACAAAGGTGAAAGGAAGAGAAAGAGACAGTGGTCATAATGAAAACAGAGGTAGTCACCAAACAAGAGAAGAAATCAGAGCAAGAATCTTAGCAGCAACAAAGAGAGTTGAGAGTGATGTCTAAATATAAGACACAACCTCTTATCTTCTCAGGAACACATACACAATACACCTTTAAACACAGTAGCACAGGAAGCAAATCGTTGTGTTTTCCTTGCACAGAAATAGAAGTAGAAAAAAGGCTGCTAGGAGGACCATTATGAGGCTCAAATACAATAACAGATATAAATTTCTTCATAAAACAAAGCACTATCTAAATGGCAGTTATTATTTATTATTATTATATGACTACTACTACTACTGCTGCTGCTACTGCTACTACTACAATTAGCCTAGTCACCTAGTCTCCAGTTGCTGGTGACCTCATTTCTAAGCCTTCTGCTAGGCTTCTGCTAAACTGAAGCCATGTTTATATAGCAATACAGGGGTGTCCTAGTAAATGTTTAACAACCAGACTCTGACAAAAATACATCACATACAATTTAAAATCTAATCAGCATTATTAAAATGTTCTTAATTCTAGACAGTCAATAAAACAACAAACCAAGCCCTAATTTGCAATGCCAATATCTGAGGTATAAAATGCTCATATTGAACATTACATTACTATACAAGCTGATTAGATCTGGCTTCAGCACCTTCTTGGGTGCAGCCACAGCATCAGCCAGCCAGCTACCAGGGGACAACAGTACCTAATAATGTCCCATAATACTTCTTAGGAATAAGACTATTTATATTTGGCCAAGGTCAGATGGTAGTGATTGATGGAGATTGCCCCATGGACTGGTTCTAGAGAGCTAGAGTAAGAGTATCAAACCCTAGTAATGGTTTATGACTCAGAGTATTTGGATAAGGTCATATTCAGGAAAGCTACCACACTGATGACACTGTTCCTAAGTTTAAGCAATCAGCTGTAAGTCCCTAGGATTTCCTTCAAGAGGTTTTGAAACCCAGGAAAGTTCTCCAGTCTTTGGGAATTAGGAGTTGGGAGTAGACTGAGGGATGGGGTCTGAGGAGAGTGGGGTGGAATAGGAGAGTAAAAGGGATGCAGCAGAGACAGAGCGGAACATGTTTGGTTTTGTCTATCTATTTTTATAAGAGTAAGTTGGGGTGTGGCCCAGTCTTCTCAGATAAAAGAAGTCACACTGTTATATAAAATGGCCCCAGGCTTTACAGACATTTGAGGGCAGGGGGATGTGTGATCAAGGCTTTCCTTGCTATTGCCATAAGAGGCAGTGTTGAGCTGGAAAGGCATTGGTCTGAAGAAATTTCTAACCTTAGTTCATACCTGCAGCATCCTGTTTCTTTTATGTGGTAAGCTCACCAGATCCCCTGGCCTTATTGTCAAGAGTAGGATATAATGAGTTTCTACAGCCTAGAGTTATTTGAGAACTCCAGCAATTACGGTGGACTCTGTAGGTGTGGAAAGACAAAAGTTTCAAGACAGATAGTTCCAATCCATTCACCAATAAAAGTCCAGCTTAATTCAGGAAGTTCATTATTTCCATGTGCAGGAGATCAAGAATAATTTATTGACAAGAGTCTCAAAACGCAAGACATAGTTGTGTCATTCTCTGAAAAAAAAACCACATCAAAATCAGCTAAGGACTATGGTACAAGACAGAATCCTTCCACAACCTCTCATATTCTCCAGTCATATCACTGCAATTAATATCTGCTGAATGTGATTTCCTATTAAAAGACTGACAACTTTGTGTGACTCAGATCACAGTCAACAAGCCCTTAGTTCAAAAGCAGATGTTATTCAAAGAGCAATTTATGCTTGTGTCCTTATATTTTAAAGTCTGAAAACTATAGCTAAAGAGATAGCTGCAAAGCAGAGGTTTTTAAACCAGGGTCCACAGACCCACAAAAGAGACCATGGAATCTATGCACATGGAAGAGAAAAAAGTCATCATTATTTCAATATAATTGGTTTTCTAGAGGCAACCAGGTAACCATGGATAGAAAACTGGGCCTGGAGTCAGATTTTAATTCATCAGGTTTCAGACATTTACTGGCTGTGTGACTTTGGGCTAGTCATTTAACCTCTGCAGTCATTTAACCTTTGCAGTTTCCTCAGCTGTAAAATGGCAAAACTAACAGGACCTATTTCTCATGGTTGTTATAAAGATTAAATGAGATAACATTTATAAAGTACTTACAATGCCTGGCACATAGCCGGTTACTTTGTTGTAGATTGTTACTTTCCTGTAATCCTACATAACTTATTGCATATATTTTAAAATAATATTCCAAGAAGGGGTCCCTAGGCTTCACCAGACTGCCAAAGGGGTCCATGATGAACAAAAAAAGTTAAGAACCCCTACTCTAAAGCATTGCATTCCTTGGTGGCTTTAAACAACAAATTGGTGGACAATGATGAAGCAAATTAACACCAAAATCTGCTCCCACCTTGCCTATATGACTTTCAATAAAACAATGAAACAAAAATTCAGCTTAATTGAACAAACATTTACTAAGCATCTACTGTTAGTGAGGAACTGTGCTACGCAATAGTGGTACAAATACAAAATTGAGACAAGTTCTCAAAGAGCTCTCTCTCTCTTTCACCTCTCTTCTTCTCCCTCTCTCTGTCACCTCTCTTCCTCTCTCTACAAACACACACACACACACACACACACACACACACACACACACACACACACACACACACACGCACGTATACTTATCTTTTCCACACAGATCTAGAAAGAGCAGCAGATCAGGTCATGATTGGGTAATCCAAGAAAAAGAAAATCAGTGACTCCTTTTCCCAGCCTACGTCAACAAAGGAAGACAGAGGTGTGTAGACAGTACGGATAGCATCTAACTAGAAACTGATGCATGTAGTGTTCTAGCAAGGAGACCGAAAGGGGACTAAGGCTGTGCACCAAGACATGAAGACATCCTAAGTCAGTAACAGAGGGGTCTAACCTTGTGTAGGATGCAGGAACGGCTGTCAGCTGACAGTTCTGTCACTTACTATTCATTTCAAGATCACAGATCCATTGTTGAACTAAGAACTGTACTTAGGAGTGGCATTCCAGGGTCAAGAGAAGTAATGAATCCTAGGCTATACTACTGAGCAAGGGGCAAATTCAGAAGCAAGCAGCAGGTGTGTGCCTTTGACCTCTAGGACAGAATGGGAGCTCAGTTCCAACTTCTGTCCTAGTCTCAAATGGAAGAGGAGTAACTACTTCAAAAATATCAGACCAAAAGAAATTTGTAGTTCTGTCATTCCAAACTACCAAAGATTTCCATCTGGTCACTAGTGGCTAAGCCTATTAGGAGTCTACAGGAATTCCAATTTGGACAAACATACATCTGTGTTACTCAGACTCAAACCTATTTCAGAAACATGAAAAGTTCAGACCTGGAGGTTAATAATCAGATTTTGCCCTATATCAAACTACTTTGGGATCACTGAAAATCTTCTGCTTCTCAGCTTGTGCTATCTCTGAAATACTAAAATAAAACCACACTCCCAAGAAAGCAGCAGAAAGCCACAAGAGGACATACATTCATCCCAAATATCATCCCTTCCTCTAAATGAGAGGAGTACATGATCCTTAATATAAAATCCAAAGTCAAGAAATAGGCTTGAAGAATGAGAAAACAATAAAAGAATCCCACCATAAAGAGTTATTATGGTGGTAGAAATGCTTAAGAAACAAACCCAGAGGAAGAGAAAGACAATAAAATATTTACAATCAAAGCCTCAAAGAAAAACACAGCTTGGGCACAAGTTCAACTAGAATTCCATGAACTAGATGAAGAGAAAGGTTTGTTGTTGTTGTTGTTTTTTAAGGAGGTAAAATGCTTTTTATAAATGAAATGAGATTGCTAGAGGAAAAATGAAAAAAGAAATGACAGTTTTGAAAGAAACATTTGGAAAGAAAATTAACAGCTTATCTTGAGGTACAAAACCATACCAATGTAACAAACTATCTGAAAACTGTTATAAAAGATGACTCTATAAGATAGTGAGAAATATTATAACAAACTCAAAAGACGGAAAAATATAAAAAGTAAGGTATCTCAGAGCAATAATAATTGACCTAGAAAACAGATTGGGAAGGAATTATTTAAGAAAGCTATAACAACAACAACAACAAAAAAGCCTAAGCATTATATTTCAAGAAAGCATAAAAGAAAACTGCCCAGCTCTCTTCAAACAAGGAGACAAAGTAGAAAGAGAAATAATTCACCAGTCACTTTCTAAAAGAAATCCCAAAATGAAAACTCCCAGGAATACTATAGGCAAAATCCAAAGCTCTCAGGTCTAAGAAAGGATGTTGCAAATAGCCAGAAAGATTTCAAGCACTGTGGAGCCACAATTAAGGTTATAAATTATTTAATAGCCACAATTATAAAGGTTTTTGGAAGTTGATATTATACAGCACAAAGGACATACTCACAACCAAAAATAGTTTATCCAGCAAAACTGAGTATTGATTCTACTGTAGGAGGGGAAAATCTTTAGCAAATAGATGACTTCTTTTTTTTTTTTTTTTTTTTATATTTTTTTTTTAATTTTTTTTATTTACTCATTTACTTTTAATTTACAAGATTCAGTTCCACAATCACTTGAGTTTCAGATTTTCTCCCCTCCCTTCCCCCCCCCCCCCATGGTGGCGTGCAATCATGTATAGGATCCAAATAGATGACTTCTAAGGATTGCTGATGAAAAGACCAGTGTCATGTAGAAATTTTGAAATGCAAACAGAGAAGTCAAGAGAAACATAAAAAGGTACACAGGGGCAAGCAGTCGTAAGATACTAAACAAGGATAAACTCTTTGTATCCGACTGTAGAGAGATGATCTATATGAGAACCTTATCATCGTTAGGGGTCATAGAGTCTAATTAGGTAGAGCACCTGGAAACAATGTTATTATATTTCAATGATTTCAAAAGAAGAAAAGAAAGGGAGGGGAAAAATACACAGTGTAGGGGGACTTGCAACAACAACAAAAAAAGATGGGGAAATTATCTCACTTACCTGTAGTGAGCAAATAGAAGTATATAGAAGTATATATAAATAAGATGGGGTAGGTATGGTGGTAATACAACCCTCACTCTCAAAGTGAGGGAGAAATACACAAATACACTTAAAGTGTTGGGTATAAAAATATATTTTACTCAAAAGGGAAGTAGAAAGAAAAAGGGATAAGGGAGAGGGAGGAATAATAAGAATGGTAGAGTAAAGGGAGTGATTACTCCTAAACAATACCAACTCTAAATCTATATAAAAATATTTATGATAGCTCTCTTTATGGGATCAAAGAATTGAAAACTAAACAAATGATCATCAATTAAGGAATGGCTAAATAAGTTATGGCATATGATCATGATGGCATACTATGATGAAAGAAATAGCTTCAGAGGAACCTGGAAAGACTGGTATGAACTGAACCAGAGTGAAGTGAACAAAACCTGGAGTATAATTTATGTGGACATAAGACTATTATAAAGACAGACAACTTTGAAAGACTAAGAAACTCTGATCAACATAATAACCGATCATGATTGCAGTGTACTCATTATGAAATATGCTACAACACCTGGAACTCATGATGAAACATGTTACCTACCTCCTGATAGAGAGTACAGACAGAGACATAGTTTGGACATAGCCAATATGGGGATATATTTTGCTTTGTTATACATGTTTGTTATGGGGTTTTCATTTCTCCTTCTTTCTCAGTGAAGGAGGGGAAGAGGATCAAGGGAGAGAAGACAGATTTCTGTCACTGTAAAAAAAAATGATTTAATAAAAAACAATTCACATTACCTCCAACATTTAATAGATTGTGACTCTGGGTCAGTCACTTAATTTCCATGTGTCTCAACCAGCTTCCTAGAACTTATCTACTAAATCACAGAAGAATTTTGACCTTTGTTGATAGAGGGAGTTCACATACTGATAAAATTACTACCTGTTGTAGTAGCAAGCACCCTAGCATACCCAGGATGGCTGCTAGCACAGGTTCTTAGATCTGCTTTTCTAAAGGAAAGCAACTCAAAATGGGTTAACAATCTTACTTTAATCAATCAAACATATATCATTTGACTAGTTCAGGGGAAAAAGTCAGCACCCTGAACTTCAGAGAATGCAAACAGAAGTTACAACAGAAAATAACACAATTAAGCAGACAGGGCTTCCAGCTGTCTGACCATCAAATCCATACCTAATTAGTTATCAGAGAGGGAAATGCCAACATCTGGGTTTTTCAAAGCCAGGGGGGCTCAAAGACAGCCCAGAGTCTCATCTGGCCAAATCACACAACTCTTCCCAAAGTGAGCCCCAAAGCAAAACCTCACATCAGGGTATATATAGCCTTCTCCGGGGTCAGAGAATGTCACAGCCCTCTTGACCCACTGCCCAATCACAAAGTAACAAGGTGTGGGCATTCCTGAAAAACAAGCCTCCCGCCACAGGCTCCATGTGACCACATCCAGCCTATTAGGGGGCAGAGTATATTTTCAAATCAGGGAAGGTTCTCAGAGTCACTTAAGCCTATCAAGGGGCCTGGGGGCAGGGAAGATCTTCAGATTCCCATTATCATTTCACCTGCCTATCTTTTTCTACCATATCGCATGTGAACAATGTGGCCTGGCAACCTAAAAAGCTAATTTACACAGTCAGCACTAAGACATACAGTAGTAGGGGAAGGCTAAAGAAAGCTCATATAGGCTGAAGAGGAAGTTGATTGTTAAGTTTTCAGTATAATTACACCTTGGAAATTGACAAACTACAAATCAAAGCTGGATTGGTTGTTTTGTTGATTGTTAATAAAATAATGGAAAATATATTAATAATACAAATTAAACATAAAAATGTGTCATGCATACATTTTATTTTTAGAGAGCCAGTTGTTAAAATTTACTAGCAAATCCCTGGGTAGAGAATAAAGAAAAGAGGTAGGTGACAATCCCACTCTTCTCTGCTCTAATCAGATCACATCTGAAGTACTGGGTTTATTTCTAGTTGCCATACTTCTGGAATGGCATAGAAATAATGGAAGGCTTTAGGAAGAGGATAACACACTTCATAGACAGAGGGCACAGGATCAATTGAATAGGAAGGGATGATATTTTAAAAGGTGAAATTAAGAAGTGGGAGAGGAATAGAATGAGAGGAGACAGGGAGAGACAGAATGGGGTTAATCATTTCATATAGAAGAGGCAAGGGATAACTGTTACAATGGAGGGGAAGAACGGGAAGGCAAAAGGGAATGGGTCAACCTTACTCTCATTGAATTTGGCTTAGGTAAGGAATGACATACACTCTAAATTGGGTATCTTGCCATGCATGAGAGTAGGGGGAAGGAGGATAAGAGGGGGGATGATGGAGGGGAGGGCAGGTTGGGGGGGAGGGTTGTTAGAAGCACACACTTCTGTTAAGGGACAGGGACAAAGTAGAGAATAGAACAAGGGGAGGACGAGATCATCAGTGTTATACAATATGTCCATTGTGGAGATGTTCTGTGCAACTACACATGTACTGCCTGTATTGAATTGCTTGTCTTTCCAGTGGGGGTGGGTGGGTGACAAGGGAAGAAGGGAAAGAATCTAGAATTTAAAGTTCTAAAATAATATGTTTAAATATATATGTGTGTGTGTGTGTGTATACATATATATATATATACATAAAATTAATATTTACATGCAACTAGGAAATAAGATATACAGGCACTGGGATAAGGGAGATCCATCTTGCTCTACCAGAAAGTCAGAGGGGTAATGGGGGAGGATACAGGAGAGAGCAGACTGGGGGAAGGTGTATACAGTGGGATCGCTGTTTTTGGGAGGGTGGGTAGGGGAAAGACAGGGAGAAAATTTGTAACTCAAAATCTTGTGGAAATTGATGATATAAACTAAAAATTAAAAAATAGTTAATTAAAAAAAAGAAGATGACACAGATGGAGAAAGGATTGAAGATGATAACATGAGGATCACCTGAAGGAGCTGAGCATCTGGAGAAGAGAAGATGGAGAGGACATGGAAGCAGTTTGAATGTCTTTCAAGAACAATCATGTAGGAGGATTAGCTTTGTTCTACTTGGTCCCAGAGGGCAGAACCAGGGGCAAGGGTGGAAATTATGGAGAGGAACATCTTTTTTGTGGTATTTTTAAAAATTTGTTATTTTTGTACTGTTTACTTCAGTTTGCATCAGCTCATAAAAGTCTTCCCAGATCCACTGTTCTCTTGGATAGCTCTACTACTTAAGAAGTTTCACTTCCAGTAAGCTAAAATTTTCCTTTCTGCTGCCTCCACCCATGGCTTCTCCTTTCCTCCCCCAGGGCTAAATAGAATGAGTCTAATTAATCTCTTTTCCACATGGCAACCCTAGAAATACTTGACTACAGCTATTATTTCCTTTCTCTGCTGCTATGAGTAGGAATTAGAGTTATAGTATCTGACACCTTTCAGTCCTTTAAAATAATTCAATTAAGTCTAAATACTTATTTATGAAGAAAAACACTTAGGGCAGGTAAGTGCTACAGTGGATAGAGCACCAGACCTGGAGTCAGGAAGACCTTAGTTCTACTCTGGCCTCAAACACTTGCTAGCTATGCTACCCTGGCCAAGTCACTTAACCCTGATTGCCTTCAAAAGAAGGAAGAGGAAGAGAAAGAAAAATACTTTACTGATAATTTTGCTATTATCTTCTAATCTGCAAAATATGGAATATTCATATATACCTGACAATTACTAATTGCCAGTCATATTGTAAGAGATTCAATGTAGTATACTAAGTGAATAACATGGATTGAAAAAATAAAGTTGAACAACCTGAACCAGTGATAGTAGGGACAATGCCTCTTCTGAAAGAAGCAATATGTTTTTCTTATACTGAGAAAGTAATAAAGTAAGACCTAATAATAAAGCAGCATGTACCTCGGGTACAGTTAAAGGGCACAGATGATGCTTGTAACTGCTCTCCTTCCTTTCTGTTAGTAAACACACAGAGCAACCTATTTCATCTTTTCTCAAGGATTTTCACCATGTATTAGTAACTATAGGAAAGCCAGCAAAGGCCCAGATAAAGCTAGAGTATAAGCTAAAGGAGGGACAGGAACTGTTTCTTTTTTGTTATGTCCATGGGGAGGATATGGACCATTTCTATGATTCATTCACACATACTTTTTATCCTTTTCAAAAAAAATCTCCAATTAAGATATTTTAGGAAAGACAAACATTCATAGTCAATGAGTCAACAAGAATTTGTTCACTATTAATCACTCACTGTGTTTCAAGCACTGTGTTAAGCACTGGAGATGTGAAAATAAGCAAAAAAGAACAGTTACTAGCCCTGAGGAGCTTCTGTTCTGATGAGGGAAGACAAGACTAAAGCAGAGCTCTAAAGGGGTTGGCTACCTGCATGAAGACACAATAGAAATGTTTAGAAAATCAAAAGCATAGCTAAGAGAGGAATGACTTTTTTTTTTAAAGAAACATGAGGCCAGGATGGCAGAGTAAGCATCAAATCTCTGTAGCTCTCCCATATTCACCTCCAAGCAACTGTAAAATAGTACCTCAAAACATATCCTGGAACAAAACCAGAACCAAAGAAAAGATGAGGTAGAACAATATATTAGCCCAAGAGTCTTAGAAGATTGGCAGGAAAGATCTGTCTCAGTAAAAGGTGGAGCACTGTAGAGGACAGGAAGAATCCCAAAAAGCCAGCAACTAGTCTCTATTCAGCCAACCAGTTGGAGATCCTGACTTGGAGCAGGCAATGCCAATACCAGGATCCACCAAGTGCCTCAGCATAGCTAGTGGAATGGGCAGGTTCTAGCTCCAAGAACCACCATGTGCTTTCATGTAGCCCAGGGCAAGCAGGTAGACACCAACTCTATGGGTGCCTACACAAAGAGGCAGCCACCAATGGCCAAACTTCTACATTCATCAGCATAGCCTTAGGAAATACAGAAATACCCCACCAGGCTTAGCACATGGCAGAATCACTACTTACTTCAGGAAAGAGTCACAAAATAAAAACTCTAAGGAACATTATGGCCAAATTTCAGAATTACTGAATCAAGGAAAAAATACTGCAAGTGGCCAGAAAGAAACAATTCAATTATCAAGGAACTACAATCAAGATTACACAGGATTTAGGAGCTGTGACATTAAAGGATTGGAGGTCATGGAACACAATATTCAGAAGGCAAAAGAGCTAGGACTACAACCAAGAATCACCTCCCCAGCAAAATTAAGCATAATATTTCAAGGTGGAAAATGGTCATTCAATGAAATAGAAGAATTTCAAGCTTTCATAAGGAGAAGCCCAGAACTGCACAAAAAAATTTGATGTCCAATATCAAGACCCAAGAGAAGCCTAATAAAGGAAAAAGGAAAAAGGAAAAAGAAAACACAAGGTATTCAATGGAGTTCAATTGTTTATATCCCTACCTGGGAAGGCAATACTTATAATTCTTAAAAACTATACCACTAATAGTAAAGCTAGAAGGAATATATAGAGAGGATACAGGCATAAGGCAAATTTGAAGGAATGACATTAAAAAATAAGGAATGAGAAAGAGGAGTACACTGGGCACAGAAGAAAGGGAGAGGTAGAATGGAGTGAATTATTTCACATGAAGAGGCGCAAAAGACCTATTAAAATGGAGGGAAAGCTGGGAGGGTGACTGATGGGCATTGCCTGAGCCTTACTCTCATCAGTATTGACTCAAAGAGGGAATAATATACATAATAAGTTGAATATTGAAATCTATCTTACCTGAGAGGGAAGAAGGAGGAAAGGAGATTAAGAAAAGGGTGAGGGGAATTGACAGAAGAGTGACCAGATTGGGGGAGGTGGTAGAGAGAAGCAAAACACTATTGAGGAAGGAAAGAGTGAAAGTAGAGAGAGGACAAATAGGAGGAAAAAATAAGATGGAGGGTAATACACAGTTAGTAATCATAACTGTGGATGTGAATGGAATGAATTCTCCCCGAAGAGGATAGCAGAGTAGATTGGAAAAAAAAAAACCAACAATTCAGAATCCTATAATATGTTGTTTACAAGAACCACCCCACTTGAAATAGAGAAACACACACAGAGTAAGGTAAGGGGCAGGAGCAGAATCTATTTGCTTTAGCTGAAGTAAAAAAAAGCAATGGTAGCAATGCTGATATCAGACAAAGGGAAACTACATCTTAGTATAAGGTACCATAGACAATGAAGTAATATTAATACTAAACGTATATGCACCAAGTCATATAATATTCAAATTCTTAAAGGAAAAGTTAAATGAGTTACAGGAAGAAATACACAGCAAAATTATACTAGTTGGGGACTTTAACTGTCCCCTCTCAAAACCTGAGAAATACAATTTAAAAAAAAAAACTAGAAAGAAACTAAGAAGGTGAATAGAATATTAGAAAAGTTAGATATGAAAGACCTTTGGGGAAAACTGAACCGGAACAGAAAGGAATATACCTTTTTCTCAAAAGCACATGGTCCCTACGCAAAAAATTGACTGCATATTAGACCATAACAACCTCAAAATCAAATGTGGAAATATAGAAGTATTAAATGTATTTTTTACAGATCATAATGCAACAAAAATTACATTCAACAAAACAAAAAAAATAAAGAAACATAAGATGCACAAATTTGTTTCATTCATTCATTTATTTTGCAAGGGATGTAATCAGTGTTAAGTGATTTGCCCAGGGTTATACAGCTAATAAGTGCCTGAGGCTAGATTTGAACCCAAGTTCTCCAGACTCAAGAACTGGTGTTCTATCCACAGTGCCACCTAGCTCCACCACACCCCCCCCCCCTTTTTTAATGGCAAGATAGGAAATACAATTTATTATAAAGAGAAGACAAATTTTTCATCCAAAATATAGAAATCTACAACTTTGTAACAATCAATATGCATGAACTCTACAAATTTATACCAGTTCATAATTTACCAAATAAAAGACAACTAACAAAGTTCACAAAATGGATAGTGGTTTGTGGAATGAAGAGTGGCCAACCTTGGTCCCTCCCTAAAATGTATTCCCTAGGTAGAATTCACAAATTGGAAAAGGAGGACTGTTGGGCAGTGAGGCAGAGATGCTTTGAGAAGGCAGCTGAGAGATAATGTACATGTTCAGAAAGTCAGAAGCAGAGGAAAGAGGTTTTTGTTTTATTTTGTTTTTTCACATAGATGTAGAGCTAGAAGGGATCTAAGATGCCTTCTGGTCACGAATATCTGAGTTCAAATCCTGCTTCATTGATTAATTGTGTGATCCTAGGAAAGTCACTTAGTTGTCTCTAAATCTACAGTCCTATTAGTCTATTAGACACTAAGGCCTAGGGCAGTTAGGAACTTGCCCAAAGTCATACAGGTAATAAATATCAGAAGCAGGATCTAAACCCAGATCCTCCGGCTCTAGACTTCACTACTGTTCTCTTACATATGCACCTACTACATGGCAGGTGCTGTGCCAAGCCCTGGGGACACAAACACAAAACCCCCCAAAAACCCTATCTTCAAGAAGTTTACAGGTTTTTTTGGAGTAATTTCTGTTCATCCTTCATTTTAGAAGAGGACCAATGATATCAAGAGGGTGATGTCTTGACTTGAGTGTGAACTGTACTTAAGTGAGGCAGAGTTGTGCAAAGTAGTCATTTTCACTCTTTCTTCTGGAGTCATCTAAGTCCAGTAGCAAGACAAAGGTCAAGCTCACTAGTGATGTCTCTGAGGTGCAGTGGATAATTTTGGTCTCTTGATGAATGATAAAGCTTCTGCTACCTTCATCGTCATTGGAACAAAATTGTTCTTATCTGCCTAGTAAATCTTCACGTGCTTGGGGTAGACATTCCCCAATTTACTGAAGGGTTTGAGGCCTGTCAGTTACCCTCAACCATTAAAAGATGAAAAGATTACACATTTAGAGTTTACAAAAGTTTTTATAATGAAATCCAGGTCCTTAGTACCCACTACAGAATTTTCGGCACCTACTATTCTTAGCTACTATATAGCAAATTTTCTTCTCACTGTGGGCCTTGATGTTAATTAAAGTCTAATTCTATACCCAAGGAATTGCCTTTCCAGAATGGCAAGTTTGGTTTTGAGAGTTTCCTTTTGCTAATTCCCAGGTAGTATGGTAATCCTTGGACAGTTATCCTTAATTCACTGGCCAGACCTTGGAAAGACTATCCTACACTCTCCTAAACTTTTCATGAAAATAGACACTTCATTTTCTGGGTCCCAAATTACCCACCCCTGGGTTTTAGATCTTGGCCCCTCTATCACCTTATATGAAGGGCTGCAATTTCAGTCAGTGAGTCAGTCAAGAAGCCTTTATTATATTTTACATAATGTGAATATGTATATAATAAAAATGTAATACATATTATACAATATAAATTTAAAGTAATTAATTAATATTGTAGGTTCTGTGCTAAGTTCTGGGGATACTGAGAAAGACTCTTGAGGAGTTCACATTCTAAAAGGGAAGACAATATATTAATATCTATGTACCTATGAGATCCATGCTCTGCCCCTTCAGAAGCTACCAGTTTTCAGAGCTGATTTCTCTGTTCTCTTTGGCCCCTTATGACAAATTCTACAAGCAACATCTTTTAGTTCATCTAGTCCTTGATGAAAAAACTGACTCTTTCACCTATAACATATGGACCTTGGCCTGTGTATCCATGCTCCTCACAACATGTTTCTCCAGGACTAACCTGTCGTTAGTTCTAGATCTGACATTCAAAATGGGACCAAAAATGTGCATTAATGTCCCAGCTAAATAGCTCAGCCGATAGACCATCAGGCCTAGAATCAGATCAAATTTAGCATCAGATTTGTACTAGCTGTGTGACCCTAGACAAGTCATTTAAGCTGTTTGCCTGTTTCCTCATCTATAAAATGGGAATAATAAAGCACCTGTTTCCCAGGGTTGTTGTGAGGACCAAATGAGATATCTGTGAAGTGTTTAGCACAGCACCTGACACACAGTGGGTACTGTATAAATGTTAATTATTGTTACTATTAGTTATTCTGACTGACTATGGCAGTGCCCATAGAAACTAGGCACATTTTTTCCCCTTGGCTTGGATGGATGGAAGGAAGAGGAAAGGAAGGAAAGAAGGGAGGAAGGAAGGAAGGAAAGAATGAAGGAAGGAAGGAAAGAAGGAAGGAAGGAAAGAAGGAAGGAAGGAAGGAAAGAAGGAAGGAAAGAAGGAAGGAAAGAAGGAAGGAAAGAAGGAAGGAAAGAAGGAAGGAAAGAAGGAAGGAAGGTAGGAAGGTAGAGAGGGAGGGAGGGAGGAAGGAAAAATTTTTCTAAGTACCTGCTTTACAAAATATGATCTTATTTGATTCTTACATTGATGCTGAAGTTAGGTATTCTTATTATCTCCATTTTGCAATGATCTTAGGATTATAAATCATTTGTCTTACTTGGATTCCCTGAACTCCACTCCATCTTCCAACTCCGTCCTACAGGCCACAATTTTTACTTTTTTGTTTTACCATAATTCCTAACAAGAAGTCATGGGCATACATAGAATTCATTATATTCTTTCAGATGCCCCTAATAAGCAAGCATGGTCATTTTTATCACATCTGAAATTTTATCCTTCTGTTTTTCCTCTCCCAAATGATCTTTATCTGCTTCTACCTTCAAATTTATGGATTTACACTGTGCTAAGCACCTTTCTGAAGTACAGTGCTTACTATATCACTGCACTTAGGAAACAAAACAAAACAAAATCTGTACTATTCACAGTTGTCTGTTTTTTTCCTGTAGATTTGCATTTTACCAGAGATAAATACCTTAAATTAAGTGACCAAACTCTGTTAGATAAAGCATCTTTTACCATCCAGCAGATACAACAAGAAGTGTTGGCTTTCCCTCTGCACTTCTGGGGACTTCCTGAGACTGTAAAATTCCTCACTGACTCACAATTAAAATAGACTTACTATGTCGCAGGCACTGTCCTAGTCCTGAGGATAAAAAGATAAGCATAAATAGTACATTCTTCAAAGAACTTAGAGACTTCAGGAGAAACAATACGTATGTTTATATGTGTGCAAAAAAAAAAACCCCACATACAGATACAAGTCAACTTTGGGAGGAAGGCACTAACAGGTATGAGCATTAAAGGAGGTGGAAAAGGACCTGAATCCTAAAGGATCCCTGGAATTCTAAGAGACAAGGAAGGAATACAGTCCAGGTGGGGGGCTCAGACTGAACAAAGGCAAGAAGATAGGGAAGTGGGGAAATGGAACTCTGGATTGTGAAGAACAGCAAGACAGTTTGACTACACCACAGAACACAGACAAGAAGAGTAATGTATGATAAAGTTAAAACCACAGGTTGAGCCCAGTTGTCAAGAGTTGTAAATATCAAACACCTTGTATTTGAACCTAGAAGCAACAGGGAGCCACTGGAACTTCATGATCAAGGGAGTGCCATTGTCAGATCTATGCTGCAGAAATACTGCTTTGGCAGTTTTGTGGAAGATTAGATTTGTCCACAAAATGTTTCCTTGGTTTATTACACATAGAGCTCAATGTTCTGGGTTTTTTTAATCAATGTATAAACTTGCGAGTAACTTTAACTTTGAGCAAAGGAGAGTATCTTTCTCTCTCCCCTACTAGTCACATTGCAAGCATATATCATGATGAAGGCTAGTAAGCAAGACTAGGGCAGCTAGGTGGCACAGAGGATAGAGCACTAAATCTGTAGTCAAGAAGATCTGAGTTCAAATCCAAGCTCAAACAAGTACTAGCTGTGTGTCCCTGGGCAAGTCACTTAATCCTGTTTGGCTGTTTCCTCATCTGTTAAATGAGATATAGAAGGAAATGGCAAACCACTCTAGCATCTTTGCCAAGAAAACCCTAAATAGGGTCACAGAGTGAGATACGACAAAAAAACCACTGAAGTAGGACCAGCTTTAAATATAACTAGAGTAGGTAGTCATCTATATGTTATGATTTAGAGGCATTAGGGTGTCTCTCCACCCCCAAAGCATTATCCCACTTATTTACCACTGTAAATGAAATTCTACCATTAGCATTAGAAGTTCTTTACTTTGGGTTAAACATTAACCTCTGTCTCAGATCTTCTTTTAAAATGCAAATATATATTTATATGTATATATATATTCACACAAAAATGTGTGTATGTAGCATTGTATGCAGGTGCATAGTATATGTAT
>CM053582.1:248534426-248562099 GCA_028627135.1 Pseudochirops cupreus
ACCTATATATTTAATATATACAATGCCTATAACTATATATATGTATATGTATTATATACATATATACCTATGTGTTTATATGTTTATATATGTATATATATATATACACACACACATATATACACACACACACACATTTCTCTAATGTAGCCAAAATTGAGAAACTTACATTGTTTGTATCCATACGGGCACACACAAAACCCTTTGAGAGGTTAATTCACTAATACTGCACCTCCCTTAGGATGAAAGCCTGACTTTATCAGAACACTTCCTTCTGTGACAGAAGGGTACCATGGAAGCAGTGTATGCCTTGGGGGAGGAAAGATGGTCCTAAGAATGGGAGCTGGAGGACAGCAATGATGACTTCTACCTTCTTCACAATCTGACCTAGGGCAAAGCCTGATGGCAGCAGCTTCCTTGGGAATCTTCCCACTCAGACAGCTGCACCCTCACATTCCCACTTGAATTTTTCCTAGGGGATTCTACAAAGTGCACATGGTAACTCTGAGTATTGTCATAGCTGATATACCACAGTTTCCTCCCCAGCTCCGTGGGAGACAGAGAGAATGAGATGGGAGAGCAGGGCTACCCTGAGAAGCAGAGAATTAAAGCAAGAACATCTTTGTGAGTCTCATTCATTCTCTTAGGATGAAACTTTGCATCTGCAGCTGGTTTTTAGCAGCCACTTAAGGGGAACCTTAATCACCACTCTGCTTCTCTCTGGTTATTATCTGTTAAGCCCTTATAATACCTGGCTGAATATTTCAGAAATGAAGTCACGGAGTCAGTAACTTTGGACTATGGAACTCTTCTTTGGGGTCCTCTTCAAATTTACAGCTTCATGGCATGCAAAGTTTTTGGGAGCTCTAAATAAGGTAGTGATCACACTGTCTATCAATTAACTTGTTCTGCAGCACTATAATTATGACTCCTTTCCTAACCCTCCCTCACTACAAAGAACTGTTTAACCCCTTCCACAAAACATGTACTCTTTCACCAGACAGATTTTTCTTTCTTGAGGTATAGAATATGTGTCATCTAGATGTGGTTACCACAATAGCTCCGTTGTATTGAAATAATTACCAGAAACACCCTATAATAGTGAACTGCAAGAGATGAGACCAGTTTTTAAATACAGTGCTAATTTTTTTTCACCACCCTTCATTAGAGTTAATTAGTTCATTGCTATGTTACATTATTCTTCATACTTGAAAGTTACACTTTTTCTGTCTTGGCTAGTTTTCCAGGGAATATCACTGCCTGGGATCTCCTTTTCTGAATAATAAAAAGGTCACCTTTGGACTATTTATACGAGAAAGAGAATAGTGATAATGATGAAGGAGAAAGAAAGATAGTTGACTAAGTTACAAAGAACATCTAGAATATAAAATCTTGGTTTTCAAAGAAATGAGGGGCTAAACTGAATCACTGACACACACAAGAATAACAGTATGAACAGTATAACATAACTAGTCATTTTTATTAGTAATGGAGCTGGAGAAGAAGACAGAGAACTTCTAATTGAGGGACTCACTGTAAAGAGGGAAGTAGATTGGACACGTATATGTAAAAAGACATATAAAACATAAAAGACACTAAATGACAGGTTTTTGGGAAAATATGCATACATGTTAAAGGTTTCAAAAGAAGAGAAATTTAGAGCTGGAAGGGACGTTAGGGCTCATCTAAACCAATGTCCTCATTTTGGAATATGAGGCTTGGGGAGGGTGAGCATCTTGTCCAAGGTCACACGGGTGGTAAATGACCTAGTCAAAATTTGATCCCAAGGGCTCTGACTCCAAAGACAAACTTTTCCCACTGAACCCCGCTGAGTGAGCAGAGCTGAAGGAGAAGCTCACTGGGAAAGGCTTCTTGGAGGAGGTACACTTTGAGCAGGGTTACTTTAGAAGGAATACAGTTAAACTCATTGCAGTTTCAAAATCTTGTGGGTCAGCATAAGAAATGAAATGGGAATTTTGGGGGAGTTTTGTGGAAAACACACAAAAGTCAGTGGATGACACAGAAAAAGTTTAGGAACTCAGAAATGCTGAAAATATATGTATAGTATTGTATAATAACATATTTTATCTTTTAATACCATAATAATTCAGATTTCTTCTCTGATACAAAGGGAAGTCCAAAAATTTTATGCGGGTTTTCTAGATCACAAGGGTGACATCCTTCTAACCCCCACAAGTGGAAGGAATAACTGTATAAAGACATGGTTTTGACAAGAAGCAAATGAGTCTGGGATGATGGTTTGTATTAAAGCTATGAGGCAGTAGTGAAGACTTTATTTATGAGAGTTAATTACCTAAAATTTCTTTAGGCCCATGACCCTGCTTTCTCTCTCCTACTGCACAAGCAAGCCTCTGCCTCCTGCTCCTCCCACAGTATAGCCAAAGACAAAGTAAAGATCACATGTAATTAGAAGCCAAGTCCACTGCAATTATGAAGATCAATGGAGGTAGCTGGGGGTTCAGAGGTATTAGAATTACCAGCTGTGTCCACTGACCCATTCCCATAGCCTGGTGAGCACTTTCTTAAAGTCGTGATTAGCAGAAATGTAACATACTATTCTTTTTTTTTTTTGCTTTTTGGAGGAGGGGAAGGCAGGGCAATTGGGGTTAAGTGACTTGCCCAAGGTCACACAGCTAGGGAGTGTTAAGTGTCTGAGGCCGGGTTTGAACTCAAGTCTTCCTGACTCTAGGGCAAGTGCTCTACTCACTGTGCCACCTAGCCGCCCCCTATACTATCCTTATTAACATGATTATTTTATATTTGAGTTCTAAGATCCCAAGAGGACAGCATAAAGTAATGACATTATGATTGTTTTATAGGCTGATTCACAAATTCAGCCCTTAAGAGGTTATTTATTTCCTCCCGCCTACAAATTATATAATTAGAGTATATACTGCTTTGCTGCCTTCCATGTTAGAGTTGATGTTCTGTCTAAAGTCTAAGTTTGTAAATCAGGTTTTGAAAATGGATTCTTCCCCTAATTTGTGTGCTTGGCAAATTCTGATCTTCTTAGAATGTGTTCAGTTATACCAGGTCCTAGTTAATTAATTATTGATTTTCTGCTTGAAAATAATGACTTGTAAAATTGGCAATGATTGGAAGCAATTATTAAGTTTACAGCACATTTTCAAACATCTTCCAGCCCAATAAAAAAAAATCTAATATCTGCAACCACTCAAAACTTAAAATGCACACTAGTCATTAACTTTTATCTATGTATGTAGATTGATTCTTTGAGGAAATAGGAAGATGGATAGATTTGGGGCAAATGTTAAATAAGCATTACAAGGTGAAGTTCATTTCTTAAGTTAGAATACTTTATTTAGCATTGTGCCCTTAGTACACAGACCTTATTAAGAGCTCACACTTACAATCCACAAAAAATCCTCAACTCATTTTATATCTCCTGAGAAAGCAAGAGTAGTTTACTATTGGGGCAGCTAGGTGGGTGAATAGAGCACTGGCCCTAGAGCCAGGAGGACCTGAGTTCAAATCTGGCCTCAGACACGTAACACTTACTAGCTGTGTGACCTTGGGCAAGTCACTTAACCCCAATTGTCCTGCCCTTCCCCCTCCAAAAAGGAAAAAAAAAAGAGTAGTTCAATATTATTTATAGTTAAGAGTAGAGATGGGTTCCCTATGATCCTTCGCCTCCTCCTTAATAGTAAATATTCAAGGCAATAAAAATCAGCTTATCTTTATCTAGTGACAAAATCCATCACAAAAGTACACAGGCAAATGAATAAATAAACAAGGTGATTTTTCCAAGAATCTGAGGCAGAGGGGAGGGAGAAAGTAAAGAGAGGAAAAATTTCACCAGGTCCCAGAAGCAGCAACAATCAGGAAAACTATAAAATTCTTCACTTCTTTAGTAGTTCATTGAGCCACACAAAGCACCCGCTGAACAGGATTAGATTCAGTTAGGGATAGGCACACCTTCCATTTGCAATTGACTGGTCCCTGGCTATGACCACAACCTTGAGCTTCTCCATCACTTGTCTTCCTCCTCCCATGATGCTTCACTCCTTTCCAGGTGAGAAAAAAACTATACTTTCTATTAGCCCCCTTATTGATTAAGGAACTAGACACATTTTGCTTAGTAAAAATAACAGTGGATTTTTGATCTTCTACCACACCACCATCTCTTCCATGCAACAAGCTAAGCCTATTATACTGTTCAAGCTAAATTCAGATTCAAAGTCCTAGAAATCACTAGGTATTTCAAATGAAAAAATTTTGAATGGTACTTTGAACATGGTCTGGTTCAAAGGAGTCCCTCAATCTATTGACCATCAATCAGGGCTTGTTAGAAAAACAACCTGCTTCAACAGTGGGATAGGGAAAATTGGAGAAAATTATTCTAAATATTTAAATAATAATTACATAGGAATTTTTCTGGAAGGGTCTCTATTCAAGCAATCATCACAAAAGATGAAATTTAGTGTAAATGCATAATTGATAAAGACAGTTGTACCTAATTTTATTGAAATGAGGTTGAGAGTCTGTAGAAGTAGAAACTTTATAAATTGACTCCAATTTTCAAAGGAATGCTTTAGTAAAATGAAGACTCTTTGCACAAAGCAAATTATATCTCCTCATTTATCTGCTTGGTAAATCTAGATTTTCATAATGTTTACTTGTCCCACCTCTACAATCAATTCTTGATTTCTTATTTGCATATCCAGGGTTTGGAATATCCCTGGAAAATGTCTGATCCCAGCTTTGAGTCTCCCTGCTACTCATCCTGAGCTTTTCTGACCTGTTTCCCCATGACAGGAATTGGTGTGTGTGCAGGGAACACAAATTTATTTTAATATAAACCAAAGCACAATAGAATACAGAAGGTAAATCTGCTGCCAAAAATAAATGAGTACAGAAGTCAGCCGGTACATTCCAAAGGCAAGTAGAAATTATTTTGGGTTCTCTGTTGCTTGGGGATTATGCACCCCATGACCAAATCCTCCTTTTATATGGAAAATAGACTTCTCTGAAACTATAAAGCAATGTTAAGGACATGCACACTAAAATCTCACATTAAAAGGTTCAAATTTCCCTGTTTTTCCCCTTTATTTAAAACACTAGAAAACTAATTTTTATCATAGACAACACATGTTTTTAGTGCAAAAAGTAATTACCCCCCCCCCAAAAAATAGGGAATATGCTGTTGATACCTTATTTCCATCAGCCTTTTCTACATGAGTTGATCTTCCTCATTCCTTGGTCTATTGAGTGGCAGGGGTCAGAGAACTGTCCGGTGAAGTTTAATCCCGGCCCTCCATGTCATGTCAGCAAACAGATGGGAATACTCCAAAAATGTGGTTTGTTGAGGAAGACCACAGCCAGGCCCCAGCTGTTCTGCATGCGGTCAGTCTTGCATCTGTCCTTGTGGAGATTGGGTGCATATGGTGTGAGAGCCAGCAAAGGAAGAGAGCCCTTGCCAAAGCTTCTTGCCAGGGCATGAGGCAGTTCTCAGGCAGGGGGCCAGACAAAGCCTGAGCTGGGGGACCAGGGCACAGCCAGTTTAACCAGCTCAACCCGAGGGCACTGACATCCATTCATATGAACTTGAGGGGGCGGTATGACTTCAGATACCTCAGAGGGCTATTGGCAAAACCCTGAATTAAAGTTGTACCAGGGCCAACCTGAAAATTACCTTTACTCTGCATCTGGCCAAAATGATGCTTAACAAGCTTGTTAGCTAGAGATCTTCCCTTCTTTAGTGATCACCACTGACATGAGGCCAATACATCCAATCTGTTACCTTAACTAGTCAGCCTGAATATTTTTATTCCTTCACTTGAGTAAGGGTGGGAATATTTGCTCCCATTCCAAATAATATAACCTCAGATGGCCCAGACATCTTATTTCAATCAATTAAAAGTAAACTAGGTTTGAATAAGACCTTACTCAATTTGAAGGACTCATAGATATTTGGGATCATTAAGTAAAAGCAGGTGATGCCACGTAGGAAGTAATTTGTGATTGGCTGAAAGAATCAGATATACCTTTGGGCTAATATATACCACAGCAAGCCAGTCCAAAGTTGTACATTCCAGGAACAAGTCAGTTGAATTGTGCTTAAATCCTGTGGGAAGAACTCTGAGAAAGAACTGCTTTTGTTGGGGGGGGATGGGCCCTTCTCCCCCAATATAATTTTTGTGAACATAAAAAATCTAAATATCTAGATTTCCCATATGAACTATGAAGGTCAGAGTTTATAGCAATGTCTACTGGAGACAATGGAAGTGTCCCCAGAGCAAAAATGATTAATGGGAGTTTCTCAGCAAGAAATGAGAGGCATGTCTAAGACAAAGTAAAAAACACCAAGGGAAGGCAGCTTCAGGACTTTATAATGGCACTGACCCTTGGAGTCCAGCACAGAACTACACCTCAGTGGAACTTCATGAGGATTTCATGAGATGTTCAAAAGGGGAAAGGGATTTATAGTCACCAGGATCAGTGAAGTCACCTCTTACCTACATGTGCCCTCTAATTTTGAGTTCACTCTCCTCAGGAACTTTGATTATGAAAGGACAGAGTATACCTTGGGTTAGGAGGATATTTCTGTATGAACTACCCTTTTTAAAAAAAAAATTAAATCTAGCTAATAATCCATGTAGGGTGTATTGGTAGAGGTTCAGGAGCAATGGTACTAGAGAAACCCACCCACTTAGGGTTCCTGCTAGAATGCTCAGGGAAAAGTTAGTAGTAGCTGCCCCTGAAGGACATGTCCTATAAATGTGAGGAGGAGTTGGGGAACTGGCTCTGAAGAGGTTGTTATACTTGGATCTAGTTGTAAAAAGCCTTCTTTCATGAACTTGGCTTCATTTCTGCCTCGTCTTTATGTTTGAGCAGTCCATTGCAGAATTCGATTTGGTGGGTAGGGGCAGAGAAGGTAGGATGAAGAAAAGGGGCTATTATATAAGAAAGATGGGTTTTAGTAAAAGGCAGCATGATTTAATGGAACAGACTCAGGCTCTGGAGTTGGAAAGATAACTGGCTTTGGTACCATGGACCCTGAATTCAAAAGCAGGCTCTGATACTTAGTACCTCAGTAACCATAGTCATTTCATTTCTCTGGGCTCCAGCTCCTTATCCAAAAAATAAAGAAGTTGGAAGAGATGACTATTAAAATCCATTCCAAGTCTAAATCCATGATCTTAACATCCATTATACTGAGGAGCATCATGGTAGAGGGGAACAGATGTAGCATTAGAGTCAAAGGACTGGAGTTCAGATATTGCTTTTGTCAACAATATATTTGCGTGGCCTTAGGCAAAACACAAACTCTCTGGGCTTCACTGGCCTCATTCTGGGGACAGGAATGGTGTTCTTACCTTTTTGATCCCTCTTAGTTACCATAGTGCCCAATGCTTAGGAAATACTTAATAAATGCTTGTTGACTGACTATGTCTATCAAATGAAGGGGTTAGGGTTAAACTAAGATGAATTTTAAATATCCATTAATATTAATTAGTAATTAACATTCATTAATTAATTATCCCTTACTATATGATTCTATGCTCCAAGTTCCAAATCTGCCATTTTCTTCTTGTGTGACTTTGGGCAAGTCATTTTACTTCTTGGTATGTCAGCTTCCTTATGTAAAATGAAGGGTTGAACTAAATAATCTTTAAGGACTTTCCCAGCTCTATCATCCTTTGTTGTTATTGTTTGGTCATTCCGATCATATCTGACTCTCCATGACCCATTTGGCATTTTCTTGGCAAAGATACGACAGTACTTTGCCATTTCCTTCTCCAGCTCATTTTACAGAGGAGAAAACTGAGGCAAGCAGGGTGAAGTGATTTGCCCAGGATCACACATCTAGTGTCTGAGGCCACATTTGACCTCAGGAAGATGAGTCTTCCTGACACAAGATCCAGCACTGTGCCACTTAAGCAGCCTACATTACAATTCAAAGAAACAATCTTTTTCCAGTGTATTTTACCAGTGAGGAGGACTGTGGGAATTCAGAACACGGGAGCCTGCAAAATCTCACACTGCCCTTGGAAAGCTGTCAGGTAACACTCTATTCAGGGCAGCTTTTATAAAGTTTAAATAATGTAGTAAGAAATCAAACAGCCGAGGAGTTGAAATCCCAGCTGCCAAGAGCAGTTGGTCGAATCATTTATGGCAGTAAATAAATGTTATGAAAGTTCATGTAGAAACCATTATCTAAATGATTAAATAAGAAAGGACTCCCATCATGCCCAGGAATGCATTTCTGGCAGAGAAAATAAGTTTGTACACAATGTCTTTTTTTAGCTTGCTTTGAAAAGGAATGCCAGCATTATTGGGGTCTTGCAAACTATAGCAAGTTTCTTCTTTTAAGGAATGAGAAATGACATCAGTTTTCATGACATCTGAGAAGAATAGAATTTATGTTGTTGAAAGTCATCCAAATTTTTCCCTCTTTGGATGGCTTTGTTGCTGAAACAAACTTTTTCATTGTTAATTGTTTGACAGTTCATGGGATTGGTAGCTAAAGAAAATTGTATTTCATCAGCATCATCTGAACATATGCCCAGTCTGTTAACCCTCTGCTTTCACTAGCATTCTGAATCATCAAAAGGAATGCTAAGGAGATTCACATTTAAGACATTCTTATAAACTCAGGAGACTTTTAAATCATATACCTTCTACCCAGGCTTTACTGAATTATTGGCCCCAATCTACCTTTCCAGCCTTATCTTCTATTTACACAAATATTTGGCTCAGCTGCAGTCAATGAAATGCAACAAACATTTATTAAGTGCCTAATGGTCACCAGACACTATGATAAATGCCAGGAATGCAAAAACAAAGAAATCTGATAGCCTCTGTCCTTAAGGAGCTTATGTTCTACTGAAAAAAACTATAGCATGCCCATAGACAGCATGAAAGGATCATCAGGGGTTCATAGATTCAGAAAAGGAAGGGGCACAGAGACCCTCTAGTCCAGGAGTTAGTAGGTAAAAAAAGAGGCAGTAGGCTTTGGGGGTTGGATTTGAGCCCCCTCCCCCCCATTGCTCCAACCCCATCATTTTACATGTGAAAAACCTGAGTCCCAGACAGATTAAGAGATTTGCACAAGGTCACACGAGTATGAAAGGAGAGGGGCAAGATAAATACAATGAGTGAGTGAGCATAACTAGATGGAACAGGTAAGACCAGTCTACTCTCCAGACTTTGATTATGACCAACACAGTCATTCCTCCACGCTCTTATTTACATAAACTTGGAATGGCCTCATTTCTGGTTTCTACCTTTCCAAATCCTACCCTTCCTTCCAAGCATAGCTTAAGTCATTCCTCCAGGCTAACTCTGACCACTCTAGACTACCATGATCCCTTCCTCTTTTGAACAGTATTACTTTGAATATTATTATTGAATATTATTACAGAGCATTCTAGCAGTAGTCCTAAGTGGGTGGGTTTGTCTAGTACCATTGCTCCTGAAGCTCATTTACTTGAATATTTGAATATATATTATTTTGAGTATTAATGAATTGTACCACTTATTTGACACTTAAATACCTATATTACCTTGTGATGTCACTTACTGGTTTGGTTTTGTTTTACCTTCTGTGCCTTTTTTCTTTATGTATTCCATGTTGGTTTTTTTTTTCAGCTTGAGTGAAGGAAGCACTTTGAGAATAAGCACTATGTACTTCATAGTGTCTCCCACTGTGCCTAGCACAATGTTGCATATGTGACAGTTTTTTTTTTTCAAATAGACATTTGGTGTATGAATGAATGAGCTGGGCAAATAGACAAATAATTTAAAGGGTGTCCATAGCACATATCTAATGTGGGATCATAGAATCACAGAATTAGAAGTGGAAGAGATTTAGGAGGTCATTTAGTCAAACCAAGGGTGTGCTGATAAATGTTTAATTCGCTCTCCAGGGGGGAAAATGTACACATTACATACTTTTAAAATTAATCTGCATTATTAACATTTTCTTCATCACTTTGTTAAGTGTAGAAAATCAACAAAATAGTGTCCTGATTTGTAGCATTTGCTGACTTCCAAGGTATAAATCTGAAAGTTTAACAATTAGGTCACAATCAGGTAAGAACTGGCTCCAGCACACCACTAGTCCAAACTCCCTAACTTGACAAATAAGAATAGTGAGAACCCAGAAAAGTGACTTGCCCAAAGTCATGAATGAAGTGATAAATCCAGCATTTGAATCCAGGTTCTCTTCCTCTAAAACTAGTATTTATTCTGCTATATTTCACCCTCATAATGTGCACCTTTCAGAGGCCTCTCCAGCATGTGAGGTGGGGATCTCAGATATTATGAGGGGCACAGAAATAGTGCATAGCAGCATGATGCAAGGAAACCAATTGCAGACTGGCATACTAATAAAAATCCTTTAGAAAAACAACAATTTCCTCAACCCCTGATCACCCTGGAACTTGATTTGCTGCTTGCCAGGTCAGATGGCAACCAAAAAAGAGAAAGTTATTTTTTCAAGGTCCCAGAGCTAGTTAGTGGTAGAGCAAAGTTAAGAGGGTGGGTCTTTTGATTCCCAGTCCAATGTTCTGTCTGTTGCATCATGCTTCCTCCAGCTTCTTCCATATGGTAACATAGACAGGGGCAATGAGGTAGGACCCAGACTAAAAGAGTTACCCAATGTCTATGATGATCTTTTGGGGGCAGACCATCTTGATCCTTTCAATGCTTTTCTAACTGAGCTCTTTCCTTCTAATGCTTTCTGAGAAAGGTCCTCCTTAAATTAAATCCTACTCAACAAAAGATCATGTAAAAATGGGATTCTGGTATATTACTAATATACCAGAGTGGAAGGGGAAACAAGCTTTTACTAAGCTCCTCCTATATGCTAGGCACTGTGCTAAATACTTTTCCAAATATTATCTCATTTGAAAGAAAGACTTTAGGGACATTAAAAGACAAGACTACAAGGTTATTTATTGTTCAACTTAGATATCTTATTATAAATAACCTGATAAATTAATTCATGCTGAAGTGCTAGTGAACAGCCTAACCTGTTACTCTTCCTAGAAGTATTTTGATTTTAACAGGGGATAATCTCATTCACTTAAAGGAATGAATCTCTAATGGCAGAATTTCATCTACCAGAGATAGGCCAGTGGGAAGACAGAGTAAGGAGAAGTGCCTCCCTGGAACTGTTCACAGTAGTTTCAGTGAATTAAAGAAAATGAATGATTTGGCATTGGCGAGAGGGAGAGTCATGAATACCATCAGACAAGAAACACCTAGCCTTAAATGTTAATAGCTTCCTTCTTTATATAATGCTCTAAGTTTGTATTTTATCAAAATCATTACTGAATATTTCAATCTAACATTTTTTTAAACTTAGTTCTCTGTGACATGTACTCTTCTAAACTGCTTGCTTTAATATTCTTACAATGTTCAATTTTGACCTCTTAGGTGCACCTTTTATAATTACAAGTAGGCAAAAATTATTTGCAAAGTAATTAGCCCTAGACTATTGTTTTCATATAGAAGGTACCTTTCTTTGTCCCCCACCCCCACCAATACTATCAATAATACTACTCTTAAGAAGAGAAGGCATTTTGCAGACAATCCGCATTTAATAAACACTCATGTTCCAGAAATAAAAAGAAAAAAGATGTAGTTATTCACCTAGGAATTTAAAATCTATTTAGGGAAACAAGACCAACCTCACACATGGAACATAAGACTAGCATACACAGAACACCACTGACTTTGCACAATACTTCCTCACTTAAATCCAATTCACTTGTATGTCATTGGCACCATCTCCCTAATGGTCCTCTTTGAAAATGCAGGACAAACAACAACATTCCATTAGAATGTAAAGTCTTTGAAGGAAAAGACTGTTTTAGTTCCTCTTTGTATCCCCAGAACTTTGGACAATGCCTAGAATATAGTAAATATAGATAAATGGTCCTGATTAATTGATTTAAAATAACAACATGTAATTTTATAGAACAGGATAAAAATGAACATATCAATCACAGGAAAAAAAATGGAAGATATTCACAAAGCACTATAGCAACTTCACATTATAAAGTGAGGTATCCTTGAAATGTGAGGACAAAGGAAATCCTCTGACACACCATATGGATCTCTGTGTGGGACATGCATGGGCAAGGGCCCAATAGGATGGCCAGGCATGGATGGGTTGTGATCCTCATAATTGAAAGGAACATCCAAAGCAATGAGATCGCTGATTCATTTGAGCTTTGAGTGCAAACTTATTCTCTGGCAACCTGTGAATGTATGAGATTATTTGCTGCCAAAACACACTGTCAAGTCATACTAAATTTGCAATCTATTAACACCCCAGATCTTTTCCAGATGAACTGTTATTCAGCTTCCACCATCTCACAATTGTGAAGTGGATGTGATGAAGCCAAGTGGAAGACATGATATTTATCCCAGTCAAATATCTTCTTGATGAATTTGGATGCATGACCTAGCTTATCAAGAACTTTTTACATCCTAACTCTGTATTCAAGGTGTTTGTTATGTGTCCCTCCCTCCCCTCACCACACACACACACACACACACACACACACACTGCACCTTTGTGTCATCTACTCATTTGATAAACTTGTTATCTATACCCTAGTCCAAATCATTGATAAGAAATATTAAAAAGTAGAAGAACAAGGACAGATCCCTGATATACTCTCTTAAAGACCTCCTTCTACACTGACACCAACTTAATGACTATTCTTCGAGTTTTGTCATTTAACAAGTTCTAAATTCAATTAATTATACTATTACTATAGCACCACATTTTTTAAGACTTCCTTTCCTAAATGTTCACTATTCCTTGACCAACATGCTTAGAATTTTACCAAGAAGTGAAATCAAATTCAGTGACCAATCCCTTGAAAGCTGTACTCTCTTTTGGCACTTGCCCATCTCTAGCTCTCCTATTTTCTATGATCTTTATTTTTTTTTCAGGCTAAGAACAGGAATTTTATTCTCTTGCTGCAGAAGAAGAGGGTGGTCTTCCCCATGACTGGTCATGAATGAAGAAGAGGCCTTCTATGATCTTAAAAAGAGCAATGATAGTGACTCAGCAGTTTACTCAGCCAGTTCTTTCAGTCCCTAGACATAACTCATCTATAATTGATGGCAAAATCATCAAGAGCAATATAGTATTAAGTTATTATCTCCTTATCTTGGCTTGTAATTCTCTATTGAGAATATTTGTTCTAACATTATGATCCATTATCACTCTCACTTTCACACCCAACAGAGGTCCTCTACCTTCTTTGATTCTTCTCTCTTCTTCCCAACCCTTCTTCCTTGTAGATTAGGAAAGTGAGGCCCCGGAATGTCAAGTAACTTCTTTCCATGTTGATAAGTTAGGAAATTCAATTTAATGGGCATGTATTAAGCCAGACATAGGGCCTAGAACAGTGACTTGCACTGTGTAGAGGCTTAATAAATGCTTATTAGACTAGACTGTTGGATTGTAACCATCCAGGAAGGCAATAACAACAACAACAAAGATCTTTTTCAAAAGGTATTTTGGGATCAAAAAGAAGAAAAAAGAGCTAGACTCACTGTTTGAGGGAGGTGGTATCACTTAATGGATGGTTGAGAGAAAAAAAAATTGTTCAGAGGAAACATGGTTTTTAAATGGGAAAAGGCAGAACAAATAGTTAAGAGGGAAATGAAGTCCAGGAGATAGAAAGATAGTGTATTGTCACTTAAAATTAATTCAAAATATTGTGGTTCAATCAAATCACACCCTAGAGTCCCATAGAATTCAATTCAATTAAACAAATATCTATTAAACATTTCAAATGTATAAGGTGTTGTGCAAAGTTCTGGAAATACAAGTATAAGAAGGAATAGTCCCTACCCACAAGGAGCTTACAGTCTATTGAAGGCACAGAGGAAACATGTAATAGATACACAAATAAATATCAATCAAGGAAAATGGAGAAGGACAAGAATACTAACTGGGGGAGCTTCATAGAGCATGCGGCACCTGAGGCCACCCCTGAATGAAACAAGGCTATGAAGAAGAGGAATGAGTGCACTCAAGTCAGAGGAAAAGTTTGTGTGAAAACATTGTTTTTCATTCTTTTGTCCTTCATTTTCGAAGCAGGTCAATGACATCACAGAGTGCTATCTTGACTTGCTTGCAAACTGGACCTAAGTGAGGCAGAATTGCACAAAGTTGTCAGCCTCACTCTCTCTTCCAGAGTCATTGAAGTCCAGTGGCAAGACAGAAATCAAGACAACTGGCAATGGTCCAGGACGGAGCAGATGATCTTCGAGTCTTTACTTGACCAAGCTCTAAGTGCTCCATAGCACCTACTTCAACTGCTTTCATAGCTCCTTCAACAAACTATTCTCCTCTTCCAATTATGCTGGGGCAAGTCTTCATATGCTTGGGAAAGACATTCCCCCCCTCCCCCCCAACTCACTGACATGTTTGAGGCCTGTTAGTTTCCCACATCCTGCTTCAGCCTATATATCAAACCAGTTTTACCAAGGTGTGACCATTGCACATGGGCAGTGGTTCTCAACCTTCCTAATGCTGCAACCCTTTAATATAGTTCCTCATGTTGTGGTGACCCCCACCATAAAATTCTTTTCATTGCTACTTCATAACTGTAATTTTGCTACTGTTATGAATCGTAATGTAAATATCTGATATGCAGGATGTATTTTCATTGTTATAAATTGAACATAACCCACAGGTTGAGAACCACTGTGTTATAGCTTCCTGTTCAGTCAGGGTGACAGGTGGATACCAAAAGTGGATGAGTAGCCCTGAAAGGAGCCCATCAGGCCCTCACACCAGAGGTGCTAATCTTCTCTGAACAACCCATACATCCCTGTGAGAGGACGTGAGAAAATATGGAGGTGTCAGATGGACAGATGGTTGGTTCAGGGAAATGTTCATAGTCAATTTTTTTTTCCAGATACCGAGTTTATTAAAAAAAACAAAACATGGAAGGGTATTGGAGTACGGTAGAACATGCCTAGAAGAAAAGGTGGGAACCAAATAATAGAGAGTCTTAAATGTTAGGCTAAGTGAAGGGAGAGAGTAGAAGAACACAACCATTAAACTAAGTGCTTTATGCTGATTCAAAAATATTTCATTTGATCCTCACAACAGCCCTGTGAAGAAAGCATTTTTATCATCCTCATATTACATTTCAGGAAACTGAAGCAGAAAATTAAGTGACTTGCCAAGGGCCACATTACTGGTAAGTGTCTGAGGTCAGATTTGAACTACTTTATCTTCTAGGCAATACGTAGACCCAAAAGATTTTTGAGCATGGAGATGACATTGTCAGATGTTTTAAGAAGATGATTTTGGCAGCTGTTCAGAGGATAGATTAGAGAGGGAGCAAATGGAAGCAGGAAGAACAACTAGTCCAGAAGGATGAGTGTGAAGAGTGCCTGATCTAGTCTGGTAGCAATTAATCTAGAGACATGACTGTGGAACTCCTATTAGTAGTTATAAAAGACAGAGAAGGGGCAGCTAGGTGGTACAGTGAATAGAGCATCGGAGCTGGAATCAGGAGGACCTGAGTTCAAATGTGATCTCAGACACTTACTAGCTGTGTGACCTTGGGCAAGTCACTTAACCCCAATTGCCCTGCCTTCCCCCCTCCAAAAAGACAAAAATAAATCAATAAAGACTGAGGACAGAACCATTACATTGCAGAATTTTATGGATGGAAGTGGCCTTAGAGATGATCCAATACAACCACTTCCTTTTACAGGTAAGTATACTAAGACCTTATAAAGAATAGGATCAAACAGGAAAATATCAGAAAAACATGTTTTTCCCAATTTTCAAAACAAGGTAAAAGATAGATGTTTGAAACTATAGACAAGTATGTGTGTTGAGTTATTTCAGTCATGCCCAACTCTTAGTGACTTCATTTGGGGTTTTCTTGGCAAAGATACTGAAGTATCTTTCTTTCTCCAGTTCATTTTACAGATGAAGAAACTGAGGCAAACAGGGTTAAGTAACTTGCCCAGGGTCACACAGCTAGTCAGTTTCTGAGGCCAGATTTGAACTCAGGAAGATGAATCTTTCTGACTGTAGGCTTGACACTCCATCCACTGTACCACCTAGCTGCCCCTATAGACAGGTAAGCTTGACATAAATTATTAGCAACATTTTAGAACAAATGATATGTGAGTGCTAATAAAAGAGTCTCATTTCCCTTTTTAATAAGATTCTTGATTAGATGAAGGGAATAGCATGGATCTAAATGTTTGGATTTCACTCATACATTTGACAAGATTTTACATAGTCTCCTTATGAACAACTGAAGAAAAATGAGACAGATAATAATACTTCATAAAAAAGACTATAGAATAATGACATGGCACGGACCTAGGTGATGGTTTTAGAACACACATTTTTATCACTTCCTTGAAGGAAGACATAGGAGCTATGATTTTGCTTATCACGATTGTAGATAACACCAACTTTGAAGGAATAGCTAGCACAATAAATTGCAAGAATCAGACAATGGTTATGACAGGTAAGAATGCTAGGCTGAAATCAACAAAAATAACAGGCATAAATGTAAGATCTTTCATTTGGATTTAAAAATCAATTCCATAAATACCAAATGGGGATTTACTTTGACTACAATTCAGTGGAAAAGTTCTAAGACTTCTAGTTGACCACAAGGTTCATTGATATAAGCCAGTAATATTGTGACCACTAATATAGATAGATAGATTAGACAGATAGATAGATAGATAGATGAAAGAATGAATAAGCAAGCTGAACACTCTTAGCTTGCATTGCCGGGATACAGGGTGTTCTAAAAATCGTAGTGTAGTTTCATGCTCTTAAAGCTTAAAACATCACCAAGACTCTGAGCAGGTCAGCCTTCATTTGAATTAACTATGTTTAAAACTGGACACTACACCTACCACTAGAAGTTCTAGACATGTCAACTGACGAAAACTTGTTATTGGGTTTTTACTTTGAAGTAAAAAATTACTTAGAAATAAAAATTTTTTGAACATATCTCCATTGTCTTTGCCTTGTGGATCAAAAAAAATGTATTGCATCAACTGGCATAGCTTCATTTCTTCAAGTGATTATTAAATGCTGGTCATTCTTTTAAAAGACTGTAAGAGAATAGATTACAAAACCAGAGAATGTCTCTTGGCGTAATGAAAATGACTGGAAATCTAGTCATGCAAAAGAATAAATGAAAGGAACTTGAGAGATTTCAACTAGAACAGAGAAAATTAAGGGGAGAAATCAAAGTTATCCTCCAATATGTAAATAGCTGTCACAGAAGTATGAGCAAACTCTTCCTATGTCACCCCAAGGGATTTAGAGTTAGAACTGATGGAGTGAAATTTCAACATTTTCAATTGTATAAAAGAAAAACTTTCTAAAGTCAAAAGCAGTATTAGAATGGTTGAGCTGCTTCATGAAGCAGTAAAATCTTTGACACTGGGAAAAAAATGGAAATAGAGGTTGGATGGCTCCCAGGTAAGAATAACAGCTCTTGAAAGGGAGGAGTAGATCAGATAATTTCTGTCATCCCTTCCAGCTCTAAGACTCTGATTCTGTGAAAGGTGAAGTGTTTATGGGGAAATTATGCTTAAGCAGAGGAAGAAAGAATCTTCTACAAAATATGTTTGGAGACCTGAAATTAAAACCTAACCTTCTAATCTCCAGGAGAATATTTCTCCTTAAGAGAAACCTTACTAAAAGTTGGCTACTTAGATGAAGGGGAATTGCATCGATTTCATTGGGCATACAGAGAAATTCCTATGAGTATGACATTGGAAGCTCTTCCAGATGTTGGATAGCAAGAAAGCATGTCCAGAAGCAAATAGATTAAGGCTTCCAGTTGAGAATGTCTTTTGATTTGCTAAGTCCTCAAAATGTTTCAACAACTATTCAGTGACTCACCTTAAAAAAAAAAAGTTATTTTGCAAAACACTCTGTTAAGTACATTTACACCAAACATTGAAAGCATTGGGAGGAGTGAATTCAGTAGTGCAATTCCTAATTGAGGAGGAAAGGACAAGGTCAGCCAGACTATCAAAGTTTCACAAAGAAACAAGGAATATGTCAAACTGTATATTACAAATGGTAATCATAAAGAAAGGCAGGGACATGAAATCGACAATCCAGAAGTTGTTGACCCCTAAAAAAGAACTGAACAGATAGCTGAGAGACAGAAAATGACTGAACATTCCTGTGCAGACACACAGGCACACATTCAAATACGTGACTAAATGATTAGTGGACAAGTCTAATTAAATATGAAGTGGTATCTGGTTGATAGAGAATTTCTCCACTAAGAGATTTTCCATTCAAAAAGGTTTCAGGCCAGAAATTTGTCCTTCATTCACTACTGTAGTCTGCATTCTTGATAGCAGCTCTCAAACGCTGCCAACACTGTTACAAGCTTGCTTTATATAGCTCCTTGCAGTTCTTCTATTTCCCATTCGTCAAAGAATTTCATGAAAAGTACTGAGGGAATACAAACAGACAGGATGGCTCCCAGGCTTGGAAGTCTTTGCCTGTTTCATTTCTCTCCAACTCCAGAGTTACTTCCAAGACAGCTTGAAATGATAAAGAGCACAGATAACCATCATATTTCTGTCACTTTTAGTGACCCATGAAGCAAAATATTAATAACAATTCAGATTTCTATAGCACTTTAGATTTTATGAAATGTACTCATCACTGCCTTATGGAGTAGGTGGTGCAATTGTTATTAACCTCATTCTACAAATGAGAAAATAGAGTTGGAGCAAGGTTAAGTGACTTGCCCAAAGAAGCAGGAATGAAACTTGAACCCAGGACTTCCGACTATAACACCAGTGCTCTTCCTAATACATTCCTAACACTGCTGACATGAGCTAGGAGCCTGAATTCAATCCTCTTTAGGTCATTTGATGTACTTAGATGAAAAGAGTTAATCAATCATTTCTCTAGCTATCAATGAACCAAACCACTTGTGCAAAAGTCGCTGGGTTAGTCCACAGGAAGATGATGACAATTTTCTTTCTTTTTTTTTTTTAATGGAAGGGGGCATTTATACATGCTCAGATCACTTAAGACGTAAGCATTTTTGTAAGAGATCCCAGGCACCTGCTTCTGGGAGAAAACATTCTGTATTCCCCTACCACATACTTAGGAGCAGTCATTTCCATTGACTATCTGGATGGAATGAGCGATGCTTTTAAAACTAGACAATGACAGTCTTGTGTCTGTCTGTCTGTCTGTCTCTCTCTCTCTCTATCTCTGTCTCTCTTTTCCTAGTAGCTGAAAGTTCTATTCATTCAAAATATGGGTCACATGTATCAGAAACTAACTGAGAGGAAAGTCTACTTTCCTTTTCTCCCTTAAGTTTCCATGACCCAAAGAAATGGGTGTAGGGACTGGTCTGTTTCATATGTCCTTTTCAGTTCTAGACACAGATGGCAGAGTCCCCAAAGAGCCATAGAGATTACAGGACAGATGATACTGCCAGCCCATCAGGGAAGCCCTGAAATGCCAGGAAGCTGGGTCACAGGCCCACCAGGGACTCCGGAATTAGCACTCAGGGGACTATGCTACATAGGAACAGAGCTAGATGGTAAACTTAATTCCCTCCCATAGACAATAAGAAGCCATAGGAGGAATCATGCCTTCAGATTTTGGGAAGTTTGTGCTATACTTTTGAAGTAAATATTTCTTTGTAAAAGCTAATTTGGTTAAGTAGTTAAACAGAACTGTGATACTGGGGACTCCTAAATTTAAAGGAATCTAATCAATGCGGGGCTTGAGCCACTGGCAGAAATGAGTAGAAACCTCAAGCCTTGTAAGGAGAGTAGAGAAACCTAGGGAAGGGGTGAAATGCAATACACCCGGCCTTCATTCTGACAGTGTAGGCCAGGATTGATCATCAGGTACATTTATAGTAGGAGCTGGAATATCAGACTGTGAATGAAAACAGAATGGAGGTTGAAACATGACAATGAAGTAAAAACCAGAGGTCATTATAAAAAAAAAATTAATAGGGACAAAAAAAAGGGAGCGAGAGCCAAAACAGAACCATCAAGAACATAGGAATCAAATGGGCAGCCAATTGAGGAGCTAAGGCGCTAAGGTCAAAATACTCCAGACGGCTACATTTGTTTCAAGGGCTCAGGATGATTATGAGGAAATGAGACAAACTGCTGATACATTTCCAACATCCTTTTCCTTTAAGAGGGAGCCAGTGCCAACACATCCCAGGTATACTCTTTCCCACTTCTCAAGAGGGGTCTGCTTGTCAGAAAGCAGGAGGCAAACCTTGTGGTTTCAGCGAATTAGCTTTGAGAAGCATTTCTGTCACTTCCTCAGAGGCTCAAAACTCATCACCTCCAAGAAGTCTTCTATAGTAAAGCAAACTTCCAATGTTCCCTTCTTCAACATCCCCTTGCCACTTACGCCTTCAATTTGTAGCTTGTTACATGGAACTTGCTGAAATATTGCTTTGTAATTGCTCTCAATCATTTCATACGTGTGTGTTTTCTTACCCAACTAGATACATCTTGACTGCAAGTATCCATATGTTCTTATTTTGATGAATCTTTTAACATAAGTAAAGCTATTACATTGCACAAAATAGGTAGTCAATCAATTTTGGCAACACATACACACCCCTTTTTATATACATCATATCTTCTAAATGCCCCTGTGGAAGCTAAGCACTCTAGTGGGAAGAGCATTGCTCTTGACATCAGAAGAAAGAGGTTCAACCTGGCTTCAAGATTTATTCCCAAAGTTATCCTGGAAAAGTCACTTCTCTCTTAGTGCTCAATTACAAAATGGGAATAAATACTTGCATAACCTGTCACTTTGGTTTCTTTTAAAGAAAACATTTTGTGAATCTCAGAGCTGTTATATAAATGTGAGCCATTAACACCAACATTCTTGAAACTTTACACAGCACCTTATGGTATCTCATTTGATCCTCACTATCTCACTCTGAAGTAGCTACTTCATTTTATAGACAGGAAAACTGAGGACCAGAGAAGTAAAAACAAACAAAAAAAACTTGTTCACAAATAGAGTCAAAATTTAAGTCCCCTTCCTTTGCCACGATCTCACACTACGCATTCCCAATGAAAGTAGAACATAGGCCTAATACAACATAAATATAATTGTATCTCACTTTATAAACCATATTTGAAGTGCCATTCAAGGATAACCTCTGTTCTCTTATACTATTTTATAAAATGAAGAAAATTTTGTTAAGAAAAAAACTCACAGCTCATATTTTAATCAAAATTGTACATATTACCTTAAAATGAGGCACAACTTTACATAAATAAGGTGTCTTCTTGGCTATAATCCAACAATTAAGGAGATACCATTGGGCCAGATTCCAGAGGTTGATCAGTTACTTCCTAGATGTCCAAACTCAGGAGAAAGCTTTTACCAATACCTTATGTGGCATGAGTTTAACAGATATGGAAAGCATATGGGAGAAATGGAGAATAAGCTGCCTTGAGTATATACTCTGTACATATTTGGCCAAATAGAGAAATTAATGAATAACTCACTTTTGCCATTTACAATCATTACTTTTGCTATAAGGCAGATCTGGGAGTTTAGGGAGTGGGGGCGGGGGGAAATTACAAGAAATCATCTTGTATGCCTCCCTTGTGTCAAGGAAGGAAGATAAGATAATATTACCTAATTTAGTGGATGAGGTCCCAGAAACCAGAAAAGGTCTTTAATATATACTAGTGATTTATTTACCTAAGTTTCCAGAGTCATTAAATGGTGGACAAGAGTAAGAACCTATGTGTCTTACCTCATTCACACATACTTCTCCTATACCATACGTTGGTATTGTCAATTACAAAAAAGAACAACAACACTGATGCATGAATTTAATTTAAAAAGTATTTATCAATGAACTACTACATGTGAAACATTGTGCTAGGCACTGGAGACAAAGACGAAGTGAAACAATCTCTGTCCTCCAGGAATATACATTCTGTTGGAGTAAACAACATGCATTCATAAGAAATACAAGATATGAAATAATGTCTAGGTGGTGGTAAAATAGGAGGGGAAATTTACTAACCACAGAATAGGATTTCTAGATGGTACAAGAGAAAAGTGTTAGGGAAGGATAAGATAAGGCTCCAGAACACTGATACAGATGAAAATGAGGTAGCAGAGAAGGGGTAGAGAAGAAGCCTTCTGCTTGAGCAGCCTGTAAATCTTGATCGAGGGCCTTCCAAATAAAGACAAAGATCAATAAATCATCATATCTTTGATAATAGCAAAAATCTTGTTGGTTTGAATATCAAAACTTACGGGAAAAAATGGGGGAGGGAGAGTGCGATTCAGTACAAATATAGAACAGAAGAAAAAATATCCAGTCCTTGATCCTGTCTTATGGTCAAGATAGGTCAATGGAATCATATGGGCCAGAGTGGTTGCTGAGCAGTAAGGCATATTGGAGGTACTCACCCTCAGCCAACTCAGTTCTGCCTCAGATGTACCCCACAGGAGCTGCAGGGAGAATTACCTAAAACTGAGGTTTGGATCACGTTTAATCTCCCTAAAAGGGGGAGTAGAAAGGAACTCTGGAAACATAGATCAGATAGGATGGGTATTTATTTCTTCTACATAAAAGTTCTCTGACTCTTCTTCCTTTTTCTCTAGTGTATTCTTTCCTCCTTCCTTTCCTTTTCTTCCTTTAAGATCATCAAAACATAACAAAACCATGCCAGGCCCTCTGGCTTATTTAGCTCTTTCCATGACCTCTAATAACACGAGGGTCAACTTCTTCATAAAAATATAAACCCTTAATCCTTGTATGGTCCATTCCATTCACTAGCTCCTTTTTTTTTTCCTTTTTTTATGAGCTCCCCCAGGGAACGTAGGGCAGGAGTGGAAGACCAGAGGTTCTTTGTTCCTGGATTGAGGACAAGCCCCACCACACTGCTATTTCCCCAATACTTCTAAACTCTTGGATAGCACTTTTCTGAAAGGCTGGCTCATGGAAGGTATATGGTGCTCCATTCGGCTTTGGTTGGGAAGAAATCATTTTTGGAAGAATTAGTGATTGTCTAGCTGATCCTTAGCTTGTGCAACTGCCTTGGTGTGGCCATGAATGGCTATACACAATGGGTAGAACTGACGAGGAATCAGGCTGACGTTATTCTAACCTGACATATTATCAATTTTCTATAGAAATTCTGTGCCAGAAAAGACAGACTCCAGATTAGAAAGGCCTGATCCTCTGGGGTCTTGGAAGAGCCTAATTTGATCCGCCTCTCTGTGTGGGCTGACCCCCAACTAGGTGCCACGGAGCAAAATTTCCCCTTACTCTAACACACTAAGCTGGCATTTATTTTCGTATTTGCTTCTAGGTCTGGCTTTCTTGTAAAGACCAGCTATGCTGTGTTTGGACTTCCTGCTAGGGCTGCACTCTAGGTAATGATTTAACAGTACATATGCAATAGCCCTTAGGTTCTTTGGTTGCTTTTTTTTTTTTAATTAATGGCATTTTTTAAAATATTTATATGATGTCTTTTGTTCCAAGGTATCTCTGTGTCAGATACTGTATGAATTTTTCACATATAGATGCTCACAAACCTTGCAAATAGGACATTGCAAATACCATTGATCTGCATAAGGTGTACAGACTCTGCCCTACTTGCCCTGGAGCAATGATCTGACAGCCAACAACATCCACAGTCTAAAGGCATGCTGGAGAATTGCCATTGCCAGTTTTTATTAAAATTCAATACGATTTCTTTTAGGTCCGTCATCAATTAGCAGGTCTTTCACAGCACAAATTTGATGAATGCCTTGCTTCTGTACATACAACATCACAGAACTACTGTTGGGCCCAGGGGGTTTGTTTGGTTGATCACCCTCTACCTCTAAAGGGGCCCTTAGCTTTGAATTGACATATACAAAACAAGTTCAGTCCTGGGGGAGTCTGGTGTCTGGAGAGAGGAATAAGGATCTATTTCTTGCTGTCTCTGGTTCTTTATACCCCATGGGAGCCCCAGGGAGAATCACCTAAAGTACAGGTTTGGTTCATGTTTAGAGTCTCCCCAAAAGGCAGAATAGAAAGGTACTCAGTGGGAAATGTAGATCAGACACAGGAATTTGTTTCCTCTACACAAAAGGAATGCCTAAAATGCAAAAGATTCCCAAGTGAAATGGTAACTTACTATTATAGTCTCCCAGGAGGATCATGTTCAAAATATTAAGATATGATGTACTTAGAGAAAATGTTGAATGGGCATCTCATCTTCATTCAACCTAGTATATTCAAAAAAAACTCCCTCAAGGTTTCTGTCTTCTGGACAGGTAGATCTAGGGTTGTGCTCATCCTTAAGTCAGTATTAATGGTTATCTTCTGTTCCAAGAAATTACGTAGTAAATGGGGGGGGGGGGACAGAAGACCCCAACTTCTCACATTCATAAAGTTCCCTCCAAATCTGGAAATCAATAGAATCACTGTTCTGTCACTTAATCTCAGGGAAAGAAATATCAAGCAAAAAGGCACTCATGACCTTGAGATCCTGATTCAAGCTGACCTGAACAAATCCCTGCTTTGCTGGCTACATGTAAGAAAATTGACATATCTTCCAGGATTGGGGAAGGCATCCCTAAATACTCCTTCCTAATCATCACAGGGAGTCCCAGAGAAGGTGTTCCAAACTACAGCTTCAGGAAAACGGAAGAAGAGACAATGTTAGAGGGCAGAATCACTTCTTTTAAGGTATATTAGTAGATCAGACACAGGAATTTGTTTCCTCTACACAAAAGGAAAGAGTCAACTCTTGTCAACTTAATAGCTCATCTTCTCTAATGAAGACGGGGGTGAGGGGGTGGAGGAAGAGAGGGAAAAAAGGCAATTCGTGGAACTGAACCATAAATGTTGGGTGGTGCTTGTGTTTGATCAAAGGCCTAGTGAACAGATGTGTCACCAGAAGGGACCCAGTTCCAGACACGCTCACTAGCAACAGATAATGCTGGAGAAGGAAATTCCCTGATTACACCCATTAGGTAGCTAGGTGTTAAAGTGAATAGAGCACTGGGCCTGGAGTCAGGAAGACCTGAATTAAATCCAGTCTTAGACACTTACTAGCAGTACAACCTTGGGCAGGTTATTTCACCTCTGTTTGCCTCAGTTTCCACAACTGTAAAATGGGGAAAATAATAACACCTACCTCTCAGAATTGTTGTGAGGAGAAAATACTTGTTAAACTCAGTATAGTTCCTAGACCATAGTAGGCATTTAATAAATGTTATGGTTATTATTATTTTTATACATACAGGACAAACAGCAAACAAATTCAGTCCCACATACAAGGATAACCTTGTATTCCACTGAAATCTTGGAAAGATGAGAGGAGGCAGAGCAGTCAGATCACGGTATCACATCACTAGATAGGACCTTCCTTTACTAATCTAATACCACCACCCCTATCTACCACCATAACAGACAATAATAATAGTAGATATTATTTATAAAACTTTAAGGTTTGCAAAGTGATATAAAAATATTATCTCATTTGATCCTCACAACTCTGGCTAAGGTACATGGTATTATTATCCCCATTTTATAGATCCAGTGACTGAGATAGACTGAGGTTAAATGACTTGACCAGAGTCACACAGCTAATGTCTGAAACCAAGTTTGAATTCAGGTCTTTGTGCCTTCAGGTCCAGGACTCTAATTAACTCTATCATCTACCTAGATGAAGGAATTGAGGTTAAAGCCCTAAGAGGTTAAGTGGTGTTCTGTAACAGTACTGCTAAGAGGAAGTCTCCATCCTAAAAGCAGCACTTTTCTCTGTTCAGTGTTTGTCTTTGCTTGTTTGTTTGTTTGTTTGGGGAGAGGAAGGAGGGAGTTGGAGCATACAATACCAATTAGCTAGAAGAAAAGCATCTAAAACTAGTGCTCTTTGCCACAACCTATTTTCATTCATCAGAAGCTAGATCAGCCCTTAAGACAGAACAAACATTCCAAAATATCAATCGATCAATAAGGAACAAGCATTTTTGAAGTGCCTACTTTGTGCCAGGTGCTGTACCAGGTGCTGGGCCTACAAGTACAGAGAATGAAACTATCCATACTTAGATGTAATGTCAAGCAAAGTAGTACTTTGCTCCTTATTTCAGCTATTCAAGTACCTTTGAGCCTCACCTTTGATTGTGTCAAGTCTTTTTTGGAAATAGAACACAGTGCTTGTAATAGGCCAAAGGGAGTTCGGAGAGCTTCCCTGCCCTTAATAGGCCTAACTTCATCAGAAGGGGCCCTGGACAGGAGGAGCTTGCCAAAAGAGCAGAACAGGAAGGGCAGAACATGAAGGCTGGAACAGGAAGGAGAAGAGCAGATAAAAGCTCAAGCACCAGCTGGGACCAGAGCTAAGAGAGAGAATGTCTGTGATGTTGGCACTCTGTCTATTGTTCTGTCTGTTGTTCTGTGTTGGCATTACTTTGCCAGATGGAAGCATTCTGTCTGTTGATCTGTGTTACATTGTCAGACAGAAACACTCTGTTTGTGTTGATTTCTCAGGCAGAAGGTGAATTGAGATGATAGTGCTGCCAATGTGTGTTAATACTGTTGTAGCTCTGTTGAGTTTTGTTTTCCTAGAAACAGAAACTGAAATGGGCTTGGGATGGAGCAGTCCTCATGAGCTGCAATATGGAACAGGAGTAGAGAGTTGCCTACCTGTGAATCCAGGCAGCAGTTGGGTGAATCCAGGAAAGAGCTGGGAGCATGGAGGAGGAGTCATGGGGTTTGGAAGTCAGCCTCAAGTTAAGATGAAAGAAGATTTTAAGTAAAATCTATAAGAATACAAATCATTCCCCAAATGATAAATAGTCAAAGGATATGAACAGGCAATTTTCAGAAGTAGAAATTAAAGATATCTATAAGCATATGAAAAAATGCTCTAAATCACTATTGATTTGAGAAATGCAAATCAAAACAACTTTGAGGTACCACATCTCACCAGTCAGACTGGCTAAGATGACAAAACAGGAAAATGACAAATGCTGGAGAGGATATGGAAAAATTGGAACACTAATGAATTGTTGGTGGAGCTTTGAACTGATACAATCATTCTGGAGAGCAATCTGGAACTATGCCCAAAGGGCTATAAATAATTGCACACCCTTTGACCCAGTAATACCACTTCTGGGCTTGTATCCCAAAGAAATCCTAGAAGTGGGAGGAAGACTCATATGCACAAAAATATTTATTGCAGCTCTCTCCATGGTGGCAAAAAACTGGAAATTAAGGGGATGCCCATCAATTGGGGAATGGCTAAACAAGTTGTGGTATATGAATGTAATGGAATACTATTGTGCTATAAGAAATGGGGAGGAGACGGACTTCATATTTACCTGGAGAGGCATATACAAATTGATGCAAAGTGAGGAGAACAGAACCAGGAAAAACTTGTACACAATCATAGACACATCGTATGTGTGATGACCAACCTTGATAAATTGGACTCTTCTCAGCAACGCACAGCTATAAGTCAACTCTACAAGTCTCAGGATGGAAGGAGATACCTACATTCAGAGAAAGATCTAGAAAGAACAGAGTTTAAATGGAGACTGAAGCAATCTACATGCTATTGCTCTTCTCCATGTTTGGTTTTGTTTCCTTTTTCCCCATTGTCCACTCCATTG
>CM053582.1:248562199-248606276 GCA_028627135.1 Pseudochirops cupreus
GTGACTCTGGAACTGAATCTTGTAAATTAAAAGTAAATAAATAAATCAATATAAATTTAAAAAAAATTTTTTTTTTAAAAAGAAGACTTTACCTGGGTACTCAGTGGGGACTGATGATATTGTAACTCTCTGTGACCTAGGGGTGGATAGCCTTTGTACTTTCCACTACCCCTTAAGGATAACTGGTTTAAGAATGATTACCCCTTGAGGGTTATTGGCTTAAGAATGACTGGAAGCCAGACTGGAGTCAAGATGAAAAAAGACTTGATTTGGATACTCCATATTGATTGAGGAGATTGTGACTTATTGAATGATATGTTTTGTTTAAGACTGTGGGGCCACCTTAGTAATAAGTTGTTGTGTTATGTTCTTGTGAATATTGTGCTTTATTTTCTTGAATGTTTTGCTTTAGCTTATTGCTGAATGAATAGAGTTCAATATACTATGCGATTAGATCCTGAAAGTCATTCACAGTAGCAGTCCTCAGAAGAGATGCTTGTGATTGGCTTTACATTACATTACAATGGGGGACACAACAAAAGCATGTGTAAATCTGTATGGTATGAATATAAAGGTAATAAATACACATAGAAAATACATTTTTATACAAAGTAGTTAAATATAAGGTAGTTTGGGAAGGAAGCTACTAGCATTTGGGGGGATCAGGAAAGACTTCATACAGAAGTCATCCCCTCTAATTATGCTTTTAAAAGTAGCCCAGAAACCCTGTGCCCATGAGTATCTTCCCATTCTCCCTGCTGTCACTCCTGAAATCACTTCTTTGGGGTTAAGATGGAGAAGGTGTCTGATAATAGGCAGAACCTTTCCCCCTTCCAAGTAAGGGAAAATGGTGTCATACCATTGAAACTTTATTAGTTTATTAAATTAGTAACTAAGCAGGGCTCTCAAGGTACAGGAGAGAAAACAGGTAGATTCTGATAGGGAAAAATCATAGAATCATATGTTTAGAGCCAGAAAGAACCCTAGAGGCCATCTAATTCATTCCCTTAATTTTACAGAGAGGGAAACTGAGGCTAGGAGAGGAAAAGACTTGCCAAGATTGTAGGAAGTGGTAGAATCTAGTCCTTTCACTGCTAATCTACAGCACTTTCCATTTTCATCCCTATATTCAATGGGGTGTTAGAGGAAAAGCAGGGCAGTAAAGGGGAAGAACTAGAACAAGGAGGGGCAGAGAAAAGACCACAACACAGGGTAGGACACAAAAAAGTAAAGAGCAATGCAATAAAATAGTGATTACTTTGTATGTTATAGAGTAGCCTAAGAGAGTCATGCCCTGATCTTAAGTGTTCAGGTGGAACCTAGAAAGGTGCTGAGATGGTTGTTGTCTACTGGTATCATGAAGGGCCCTCCAGTAATTTAAACAGATGAGCAGATTCCCAAGACACCCTCCACAGTTACCCTCTACCCTACCTCCCCCCTAAACTCCAGTAAAATCCATTCTAATCCTATGGCTCCATGACTGCGCTTACATGTGGGGAAAATGTTAACAAAAGTTTTGAAGAGTATGGAGAAGGCTTGTATGCTTTGGCGTCATCCCATGTGAGTAATAAGAATAGCAATTCTCACACAACACTTAGAATTTAGTCTACCAAGATTAAGAGCAGCTGCTCAAACTTAACAGGACTAAATGTTGGCAGCACAAGTTCACAGCAGTTTTATTTGAAAGGCAACATGGTTCTAACATGCAGCAGGGCAGATGGAGGTCTAGGAGAGGTGGAGCCCCAGCAGCTCAGCACTGCTCTGTCTTAGAAGCAGAAAGAAGCCTATATTTCATTCCAGACCAAGCTTCAGGGCTCAGATGCCAGACCAGGCTGGCAGCAGTACCCAAAGTCTGGGAGGTGGAGGGGAAGTGGACCCCACAATGCCAGAAAGCCCTCCCCGCACCCAAATCTCCCCATCACCTCTTAAATCTGCTAATTGAGGTTTAGTCCTATGGATCTTACAGGTTTCAAGAGTCTCCATAAAAATAGAAATGCTCCCTAGGAGGGGGAACACTTTAGTCTTTTATCAACACCTTAGAATGAATGAGTTTTGACAGATGTGGAGACCAAGGTCCCTATAGAAATGAGCTGCAGAATAGAGCCCTGGGAGACATGGATAATACGCTTCCCTAAGTATGCTGTATATATTTTTATATGTTCATATTGCCTCCACCCCATAAAAAGGAAGCTTCCTGAGAGCAGAGTGTTCTCCCTCCTCACCTCCACATCCTGGCTTCCTTCCAAGAATCCATTCAAATTCCACCTTCTGTTGGAGGACTTTCCAGTCCTTCCCTGCCCCCAGCACTGCCAGTGCCTTTTCTGTAAGACTGTCTCTTATTTATACCGTTTATATCTTGTATGTCATAGCTATTTGTCTGTCTCTCCCATTAGGATTTGAGCCCCTTGGAAACAGGGACCCTGTTCCCTCCCCCCTTTTTTGACGCACAGTATTTGGCATTTTGTAGGTACCTCATAAATGCTTCCTGACTGTTAGACCGAAGTGGGATTAGGGGGAGAGGGGTTAGTTACTTAATAATTGATTGCTGACTGATTGATTTTATATTCCCAGCACCTTCCTAGTACCTGGCGCAGAGAAGGCACTTAAAGAACTACTTGTTGATTTGGACCCTTACCAAGCACAGAACACTTAAAGGCAAACAAAGATGGAAATTACTTATCAGCAACCAGTGGTCAAAATAAAAGGCAAAGGAAATAAAGGATGGGTTTTTCTCCATCAATACAGGCTATAGGAACACAAAGGAGCCTCCTTTTGTGTCCTCTTGAGTTAAAACCCAAGTAATCAACAGACTGGTATCCCCTAAGACCACCACTATCACAGAACAACACTAACTTTGTTTCCATGTAACACAAACACAACGCACTGCATTGTGTATCCCAAACCCCATGGCTTGTGGTTCCCTTGGTAACAAAGCTTCCAGCATGGCTGCCGGTCACAAGGGTGTATAGTGGGGCATTACGTAAGGTTCACACAATTAATCTGATTTACTACTTAAGACAGACCTCAAAAAAGCATTTCTTTGATTCTCATTTACCATCCCTTGCTTCCTGCCTCCTAAATGAAACCTCTGTGACCCACAAAGGAATAAGAAGGTTCTAGGCCCAAACTCATTAAAATATATCAGATTTTGGGGCAAAAACAAAGTAGATCACAAGTGCAAATTACCCAGAGTCATAGGCTGGGTTTTTTCCCTAAGAGTGCTGAACTGAGAAGATATTAAGAGTAGTTATTGTCCTTCACTAATTTAACAAGACTACTTGGTTAAAATACAGAGCTTTGGTGTCTTAGGCTGGGGCTAGCTCCTTCCCATCCCTTCTTATCTACCTTCCATCAGTGGTCTAAAGGCCACAGCTCTCACACCTCAAGATCCTTCTACCTCATTTAACCCTACCTCTACTGTCCAACCATGTAATGTCTGCAATAGCAAAAAATAAATAAATAGAAAATAGTACAGAGTCTCTTTCTCTTACTTCGATATTCTACCATGTGAGTCACCACCCTCTCCACCCCACAGCTTAGACTGAAGGCACATTCCTAACACTTTCCCTTAGGGCTCTTTATGGTACTTGTACTGAAATTATAGCTATGGCTCTGTATTTAGCCAATTAAACATAATCCATTTTGAAAGGCCAAATCACTATTAAACAACTAAATGTTCTTTCACTTCCTCAGCATAGTTTACAAAAGTATTATTCTTCACATTGCTATATTGTAGATTATGGTAGTTTGTGTTTCCCAAAATGAGAAACTGAGGCTTAGGGGGAAAAGAAGAAACCAAAATGATTTCATCAAGGTCATATAGCTAGCTTGGGGTGGGCCCAGGAGTCAAGTCCAATTCTATGGACTCTAGTTGATGTTCTTCTTATTTCAAAACCTTCATTTAAGGAGAGGGCTCTGCACAGACATCCTCTCATTTCTCACCTTACTGCACCATTCTGAGATTTCTCTGAATTGTCTACCATTCTCCCTTTAACATCACACTCCTTTATCCACTCCCCTTTTCAGCTTCCTTTTGCACGTCGTCTTCCTCCATCAGATTGTAAGTTCCTTGAGGGCAAAGACTAACTTTAATTTTTTATTATTTATATCCCCAGTGTTTAGAACAGTGCCTGGCACATAGTAGGCAGTAAATAAATGATTACTGACTATTAACTGGGTACCTATTTCCCTGATTCCTTTATCCCCAAGATTACATTTTTTTGTTACCATATAGTTTTAGTCGGTAAACAAACATTATGGTGTATTTTATGCCAGGCACTATACTATGTGCTGCCAATACAAATAAAGCAGAAAAACAGTCCCTGCCCACAAGAAGTTTTCAGGAGAGAGTCAACAGTGCAGACTGGAAAAGAATGAAGACATGGCCGACCTAGGCTTTCTCCTTAAAGTGGAGGTTCTGAGAGGAACCATCCAATCAGAAGGAGAGGTTGGAGGGTAGGGGGAGAGGGTGCTTTCAATATGTGAATTCCAGGACTGAAGTGAGCTTCTAGTATGAAGGGCTTCCTGATGAAGAAATTCTACGGGTAGAGAAATTCTATGAGACAGTCAACTTTTGATAATGAAATACTAGTTTGGGTTTTTTTGCCTCCTGTCTCTTTGGTACTTTCCAAAGGATAATAGTGGCCATTTCAGTTTATCTAATACAAAAATTATGCTCCTAAAAGCAAAGGGACAAAGTTATTTTCATTGAGTGGAAAGGAAAAAAATAATGATAACTGGACAGAACCCAGAAAGAGAAAAATCATCATCAAAAATTTCTCCAATATCATCCACACACAAAGTTCATAATCAGAATCATATGTAGGGGAGATCAATTTGGGCATCTCCTTTGGACACAAACCTAAGAAGACTGTACTTCCTCTTGAGCAAGAGTTGGTTCCTTCCTGTAGGGGTCCAAAGGCCACAATCCTAAAACTTCATGGTTCTGCCCTAGTATCTAGCCTCAACTCTAAGGATTAGTCACCTAGAAGGATAACAGCATTCTTAGGCTTACCTTCTTACCTCAATCCTTGGTGGAGAACACATATGAGACCCTCTGGCAGAGGCTGTCCCCTCCTATTCTATGTCCCTACAACCCACCTCCTCCCGCCAAGTGTTCTCTGCTACACAAACACTCCAATCTTTTCTTTTTTGCCCTAGGTGAAAGAATTCTTAGTTATACTTCTTAAAGTGATTAAAGGGCCCAATATACTTCTGTAGTGTGGCAATAAACATACTCTTCATGAGAAAAAACATGTAGATGGCTACAGAGCATCACAAACCCCTAGAAAGTGCTTAAAAGTGAAATTTAACACTGTTGGGAGAAAATCCCCAATAGTACTGAATTGGATTCGAGCTATTCAGGGGGATTCCATCTGCCTCCCTAGGCAATGGCAAAGCAAAATCGACACTATGTTGGGCCATGGTGATAAACAAGGGAAAGAACCAAAAATTCCACTAGATGAAGACAGACACAACACAGAGAAACACCTCATCAAGCATTTGAAAACTGAGAATCAAGGCAATATAAAATCAGCTATATGGAACTTTATTGAAACTGTGAATTGACTTTCCATTCCTACTGCCTACTCAAACTAAATTCAGCTCAGTCTAGGCTAATTCATATCAAGTGGGCATTTTCTGAGTACATATAGTACCAATTTTGATCTTTGAAACCTTTTTTTTTCCTTAAGGACCACCCCTTAAACCCAAATCACTCTGGTTCTCATTGATTGGCCAACAGTAGGTCACAGGCCTAGTCCCACTTGGTCACTATTTGGGCCTTGATTGGCTCAGAGTGAACGTAAATAGCAAATGTTTCTGTTTTGGCCAGAAACCCTGAGGACCTTCCCCTCCCAGACTGATTTTTTTAAAACTGGGTTGAGAGGCCATGCTCTGTCTCATTTCTTATCTACCTTAATCAATGATTGGGCATTGTTTCAGTCATATTGAAACTTGTCAAAGACTTTCATTCAAAAAGGCCAAAGTCTCCCACTGCATCTGGGGCCATCTCTAGTCATCCTGATCTATATCTTGTTCCTGGACTCAGATGGCTCTGGAAGAGTAAATGAGGCTGGTCATTTTGCACAGCCCTCCCTCGCTTAATTCCAACTCACTTGCGTGTTATGGCATCACCTTCCTGATGTCACAGTCTTCTTCGAGAACAAAGAAAACACAACAACAGCAACAGTATTGCTCATTTAAGCATTCCTCAACTGATAGACACCCCCTTAGTTTCCAGTTCTTTGCCCCCACAAAAAGATCTGCTATAAATATCTGTGTGCCTATGGGATCTTTTCCTATTTTTAAGATCTCTTTGGGATATAAGCTATGTGGAGGTATATGAATGTTATAGAAAATTATCATTATGCTATAAGAAATTAGGGAAAAGATAACTCCAAAGAATCATGTGTGATTTGCATGACTTGTATGTGTGACTTGTATGAACTGATACAGACTGAGATGAGCAGAACCAAAAGAATTTAATACTATAACTAACACCAGTATTATAAACCAGTTTTAAAGACTTATATAAACTGATGAAGAATAAAATGTTCCAAAGCAAGGAAATACCTTATATAGTAACAATGTTAAGGATAAACAACTTCAAAAGCTGTAAGAATTCTGACCAATGCAATGGTTATCCATGATTCCAGAGAGCTCATGATGAAATATGCTGTCTCTGTCTTGACAGAGAACCTGATGGACTCAGGGTACAAAATGAAACACACACACACACACACACACACATGTGCGCGCACACACGCATGTAACTTGTTTTTCTTGACTATGTGTATTTGTTACAGGGGTTCTGTTTATTCCCCTCAATGGGATGTGTAGAGAAAATAGATTTCTGTTAAATTAAAAAATTTGAAAAAAAAATATCGACAAATAATCTATATGTACAAAATGAAGGTTAACTCTCTCTATATATATATATCCAACATATCAATAATATAAATTCCCTATATTTCTGTAACATTTTATATCTTAGAAGGTATTTTTCACATATATTATATATCATGTCATGTCATGTTATTTCACATACCTTATATCATTTGATTCTCAAAATCCCCCTGAGGTAGGTAGGGCAGTTATTATCTACATTTTAAATTTAAGGAAACTGACCCTGAGAGAGATTAAGTGACTTTTTATAGGTTATACAACACTTATTAAATATAATAACTAGCAATAGGGGCAAGTCTTTAACCTAGGTTAAAGGTCTCCAAACTCATGTTTCAGTCCATTATACCAATCAATTGATAACAGTAATCAATCAACAGATATGTGTCTATCATGCTTAGGGCAGTGTTTTGTGGGGAATACAAATTAGAAAAACATGTTCCTAGCTGTAAAATAATTTACAGACATGGGAACCATATTTTATAACTCTATCCTCAGCACTTATGATTATAGTCAGCACTCTATAAATGTTTCTAGGTGGTAGTAGTGGTGGTGTTAAAGGTGATGAGTGGTATGGACATATATGTTATAGGAATTTAGATGAAGGAAGGTCACTACATGGGTAGGATTGCTTAGAGAGAGTTTCTTAAGGCAATCTACTGACTTGGTGGCCTGGCTGCATTTCTAGTACTATAGAGTATCTAAATAGGAATTCTGAGTTGCGTTTATCAGTTTCAAACACCAAAAACATTGTATTACATGGCCCTAGCTTTTTTCCTCTAACCATTGTCAAAAAAGTGGCATAGTAAGGTAAAATGATTGCCTGATTTAGAGTCAAAGGGCCTATTTCTAAGCCATCCACTACTACTTAATACCTAAGTGTAGACAATTTTCTTAAACTTTTTAGGTCAGTTTCATTTTATGGACGATGAGTGGTATAGGTTGGAACAGATGATTTCTAAGGTCCCTTCTGGCCTAAATCTACTATAAATATGCTTAGAGAAGGGAAAGGTTAAGGTAAGATGTCCTTTTTATTTTCAAGTTGGACTGAGACTATCATGGTTTCACTCCATCTTGTTAGTGTATATTTAAAGCAAATGGAAATGGATAAATTAATAAATTAAAGATCTTGATATTAAAGTTCTCTCTGTATACATGAAAATATGCATATATACATACCTATATGAATATATATACCCATCTGTTTGAGGTATACACACATTTTTGTGTGTGTATACATGTATATAAATATATATATATATCTACTTGAGGTATGTATTTTATATTTTTCATTTATATGTATGTGTTTATATACATTTTTTATTTTTTCATCTTGAAGAGAAAGGACTATAAGCACATAGAATGTTCTAGTTAGAAAGGACCAAGGAGATCATCTAGTCTGACTCCCCTCGTTTTAAAGACAAAGAAATGAGACCCAGGGAGGTGGCTCTCCTAGGACTCTATGGCTTACTCTAGGTCACATAACCACTTAGCTACAGAACTACTCAAGCCCAAGCCTCTTGATCACCATGTTCATGTTCCATGGTGAGGGCACTACTGCCATCTTCAATATTTCAGTCTGCTCACTGTATTGAAAAGAGTATGAGTCAGCCTCATTTCACCTTTCACTTGCAACGTGCTTCCATCATGACACATCCAGTGGGGATTGCAGGAAAGTAGCCTTGCCAATTCCAGCAAGCCAGGTGAGACAAACATTTAATCCAGTTTGAAGATCTGACATGGAGATATAAACCATGGCTCACGCACCTTTTGAACTTTCTTTGGCAGCTTCTGTTTGGAATCAGCATAAATGCCAAAAAGGTGAGTGATTAGTATCAGTGAAGCCCTACTCTTACACTCACAGGCTTGCAAAATTATTCTGGTCTAGACAATAATTAAAGTCAGAAAGTTGACTTAATTAAAGAACATCTTTCCCTAACCTTCAGGGCAATTCCTGAGCATTCACTAAGAGTATTATTTATGAAGACAGCTCTGGTGATGTCCAATTCAATGAATGGATATCCTCTTAGGCAAAAATCTTCTCTTCTGATCTCTTGTGGTATGATGAGCTATCAGGGATAGGTGGTAGCAGGGTTGGGCTGGCAAGAGGGGGGAGGTAAGGTGCACATTATCCTGAATCCTTCAAGTACAAGGTCAAAGATTCTAGTGTTATTATAAAGTCATCAAGTAAACAGAAATGGAATCTGATTCATCTTTAAATCAGATGAGACATATGACCGTAGGGCCATTGTCTATACCTTACTCTGTCCAACCCTTTAGTTTCAGTTCCTTCTGTGCTTGTATATACTGGACTCTAGTTAACATGCTATGTTGAGGGCCCGGGACTGCCATACAGGTGATACTACCTTATCAGCAGACCTCTGTGATATTCCAGTTACTCCATCTCCTTAGATGGGGGGGAAGGGGGGAAGGGGAGTCCTTAGAAAACACTACTTTTTATTGAGTCCTCTCTAGTAAATCATACAAATGACAAGGTTCTTAATTTACATTAGGAATCTGTCTGTGTATGTGAGTTGCTTTTGAATCAAACTTACATCTTTTCGTCATATATATATATATATATGTATATGATGTTCACCTCTCACACAAGACTGAAATCTTGGCAAGCACAGAGATGTGTTCTTCAATTCTTTTTTTTTTTAATATTCCATAAAAACCTAGTGCAGTGTTCTGAACACAAAAACAAACAAACAAAAACAACCCTGTGTGGTAGAGAATACAAATTGATATGCATGAGATCTAGTGGAGATCCTTGATGTCTTAATGCATCTCTGTAACAAGACCTAGCATGAGTATTCTTTCGTATAACATAGTATATAAGCCCTTTCATACTGTTACTGCTTTCAAACTCAAACCCTAGGTATTGGGTTCTTTGTACTTCTCCCTCTAACACTGTCACTCTCCCTCTCTTACCTCTTATGGAGGTTCCTAGTATCTCAAAATTGTTCCTGATTTCCCACATTTTACAGGTCTCATTATCACTGTCCTCCAGATGCTACAGTAGTTCTATGGAGGGCTTACTCAAACTCAGCAACTGGATACCAGCATGTAGTCCTTTGCTTCCAAATTCAACTTTATCCTTACCCTACCTAGACTCCCTGAAATTAAAGTTTGCTATAGAGGTGACTCAACCCCCAAAGATCTGCACCCATATAATCAAATTACTCTCAAATCACAGTCTTTCCAATAATCAATCTAAACACAATATTAACTTTCCTCTCATACTACATTTTCTAACTTCCATACTCTATACCTCTCAATATTATCACAAATACTCAGGGACACTCTTCTTTTCATATGCATTAATTCTACCATTTACCAGAATGGGCAGCTAAGTGGCACAGTGGATAGAATGTCAGACCTGGAATCAGGAAGACTCTTCTTCATGTATTCAAATCCGGCCTCAAACACTCACTAGTTCTCTGACCTTGGGAAAATCACTTAACCCTCTTTATCTCAGTCCCCCATCATTAAAATGAACTGAAGAAGGAAATGACAAACCACTACAGTCTCTTTGCCAAGAAAACCTTAAATGGGATCACAAAGAGTCGGACGTGACTGAAACAACTGAATAACAACAAAAATGACCAGAATCCAGAAAAAAATGACCTGACCATCCTTTACAGTTTGGGTGAGGTGTGGTGGGCACATAGCACCCTTAAATTTCTCATCTGAAAGGGACCTTATAGATCTACCTCCATCGTTTTAGGATAAGAACCAAAGACAAGGATGTGGTCCAAGGTCAGACAGCTAGTTTGAATCAGAAGGAGTAGTACAGAGATTTCCCATTTCTAGTCCCATTCTATTATTTACTTCAACATTCAAGGATTTTGTGCTTTTATCAGCATGCATTCTCCCTCTACTAACTCAGATTACAACTCTTCCCTGCTTAATAGATAGTCTTTGTGAGTTACTATGGCTAAAAATTTCATCATCCTAAGGTCAAGCTGATGTTTCTCTGACTTTACCTGGATGGTTCTCAGATGATAATATACATTACCGGACCCATGCACATAGCTGTTGCTGCTTGTTATGATATATAAGAATCTATACTTTAATGAAATAGCTTTCAAAGACCCAAGTACATTTCCACTCTAAAATAAGACATTGACATAGGGCTTTAGGACTTACACAAAAATTTTATTGGCGGTCACCAGTACAACCACCATATATTGGTTATCATCAAATATGTGTGACTAGGGTTATTATTTAGTCCATTCCTTTTTCAGGCAAATGGGAACTAGTAATATCCTTAACATATGCTAAGAAAGAAGGCATGTAAGAGACAGATGAGTACTCATTAAATAATCATTTGATTAGCAGACATTTATTAAGTGCCACCAATGTACAAGGAAAGCCCTACTCTAGCAGTGTTCTAGCCCTGGCGGAGACAAGGGTGAAGGTGGGTTTTGAAGCCAGATGCATCTAATTCTTAAGTTCAATACACTACATCATGCTCAATACTGTGTCTTAGATATAGCAGGTACTCAATGAAGATTTTTCTTGATTAGGAAAAAGATGAGGAGGTTTAAAATTTTCCTTTTGAATTATTCCCAACTATATATTTAAACTGTACTTAAAGGACTAAATGGGCTGCTTCATCAACCAATAAGAGCCAAAGAAAATTCTACCATTACAATTCTTACAGAGCCTTTTAACTGGAAGTCAAGAGATTTGGATTCTAGACCAACTAAATGGGTATATGAGGTAGGTTACTTCTTTAAAAGCACCACTTCCATGAGATCATCTTTGATCTTCTCAACCTAGAAGTGGCCTCTTTTGCCTCGCAGTTCTCATAGCATTCTACCTGGGCACTTCCCGAACACAAAACTCGTATTTGTTGCACTCTACTTTGTATCATAATTATTTGTTTACAAGTATTATTTTTCTGGCCCAATTTGATGACAAGTTCTTTGATAGCCAGGTCTATGCCACACAAATATTTATCTCCCCAGTGACCTGCACAAAGTAGGTATTTAAGAAATACTTGATAAAATATCACTACTAGGGCTATATTACAAATATATGAAAATAGAGTCAAAAGACCCGTTATGTCAAAAATATATTTATAGTCATTGGGTGTTCGACAACTTGGAAATGCCCAAACAAATTACAGTGAATGTAATGAAATAATATTGTGCCATAGGAAATGACAAAGGGGATGGCTTCAAAGAAGCCTAGAAAGACTTATAGAAACCAATGCAAAAGTAAAAAAGCAGCACAGGGGGAAAATATGCAGTAACAAAAACATTATTAAAAAGAAACAGCTTTGAAAAACATAAGAATTCTGATCAATAAAATGACCAACTATGATTGCAGAAAGTCAGTGATCAAGCATGATTGCCACCTTCTGACAGAGAAATGATATTTAGAATATAGATAGACATACATACATACATAGTCAATTCAGGAATTTGTTTGCTTAACTATGTATATTTGTTTCAAGGGTTTTGTTTTGTTTTTCTTTCTATGGAAGGGAGGGGTATGTGAGAGAGAAAATAGATAGTTCTCTCATTGAAAAACTGGCTCTGGTTCTCAACTTTCATATTTATAAAATAAAAGGTTGTACTGGATAATTTCTTTCTTCTTTTGGTATTTTCATTTTTTGAATATATTTAGTATTTTATTTCTCCCCAGTTACATGTAAAAATAGTTTTTAATATTTGTTTTTCAAATTTTTGAATTTGAGTTTCAAATTCAAACTTAATATTTGAGTTTCAAATTCTCCTCTTTCCTCCCTCCCCATCCCCTCATTAAGAAGGCAAGCAATTAGACATGTTATACATATATAGTCGTACAAAACATTTCCAAATTAGTAATGTTGTAAATGAAAACAGACAAAAACAAAATTCAAGAAAAATAAAGAAAGTAAAAAAATATATACTTTGATCTGTATTCAGACACCATCAGTTCTTTCTCTGGGGAGGAATAGTTTTGTTTTGTTTTTTTTTCTATCATAAATCCTTAAGAGTTGCCTTGAATCATATTGCTGAGAATAGCTAAGTCATTCACAGCTGATCATCTTAGAATATTGCTGCTGCTTTATACATAGTACATTTCATTTTACATCAGTTCATGTAAGTCTTTGCAGGTTTTTCTAAGAACATCCTACTCATCATTTCTTATAGCCTAAGAGTACTGTCATAATCACACACTATAGTTTATTCAGCTATTCCCCAATTGATGGGTATCCCCTCAATTTCTAATTCTTTGCCACTAGAAAAAAAGCTGCTATTCATATTTTTGTACATATAGGTCCTTTTCCTTTTTGTTTTCATCTCTTTTGGGATACAGACCTAGTACTGGTATTGATAGGTCAAGGGTTTTATAGCCCTTTTGGCATAATTCCAAATTGCTCTATAGAATGGTTGAGTCAGTTCACAATTCCACCAACAATGCATTAATGTCTCATTTTTCCAGCATCCCCTACGACACTTGTCCTTTGCCTTTTCTGTTCTATTAACCAGTCTAATAGGTATGAGGCAGTACCTCAGAATTGTTTTAATTAGATTTGATTGCTATTTGATGGACTACTTACTATTCTGAAGGATATATAAGCTGTGAGTCCTCTGCCACGATGGTCTTTTGGTCTAAGAGAGATGGTTAAATGACCACCCTTTTATTAATAACCTGTTGGTCTTATTTATAAAATGAATAAATTACCAAGAAACTATGTCTTTCGAACTTTTTAATCATCACAGATGACAGGTGAGCACAGTTAAACAAGCTTCAGATAAAAATGCAATTGAATACAAGTTCATTTTATGTTGCATAGCTTGATGTATCAATTCAGACTAATGTTGTTTCAATGATCAAATCAACAGGCATGCCCTAGGCATCTTTTCCAACCATACAGGCATGAGGCATGACAATCTGCCATAATTAGAACGCACATGAAAGCATCATTAGCAAGAACATAAATATATAGGTGCTGTAACTCACAAGGCTGATGAGGAATGACTAATTATTTGGAAGTACTCTGAAAATTTAAAGGGCTATAGAAGTGCTAAATAGCCTCATAACCCGTGAAGGGCAATTAGAGTGTTTAGAATTAGCAGCCAGTTTATTTTTCCTTTCCCTTAAACACAGGTTATTGCATAAAAATAATCATAATAGCCAAAACTGTGTTTAGTATCAAATTTAATTAAGGGGTTTTTTTCTCAATTATCAAGCTAATTTTATTAAATATTTTCAACTCTTATTGCCTAGGGTCATCAGTTTGTGTATCAGTTTCATTAAATGTACCCACCATGTAGATGAAAGCTTAATATTCTGGAAGCAAGGAAACAAGCATTTATTAAGTGCTTACAATGTGCCATACACTGTGCTAAACTCTGGGGATACAAATAAAACAAAGAGATAGGCCCTGCCCTTAAGAAATTTACATTCTAATGAGGGAAAACAACACACAAAAGACAGATGAAGAGGAAGGAAAAGGAGGAGAAAAGAGGCACACACGTGGCGTGTGGTTTTGAATTCCAGAAAGTCAGTAGCGGAGCCAGGAGGAGAATGGAGGTGGGACAGCATGGGCCCCTCTACAACGTGGAGGACCCAACACGATTTCAACAATTCTAGAAGGGGGCTGAGCAATATTCTAGGAAAATAGAGCAACAAGAGGGGTTAGATATCCTGCAGTAAGAAGATCACAGACACTCAGGGCAAATTCCAGGATGAAACATTAGCTATGACATGGTTATAAAAATCAAAAGAGACTGTCAGGAGGGTGATAGTTTTTGAAAGTGTACATGATGCATTTCATAGTTATTTAGTTTAAGTTATACATTTCAAAACCTGAACATTAGCCACAAATTTCTAGTTTCTTAACCTTTTATGTGTTCATTCCTTATTCCCTTGGGAGGTAGTGGCCAATTTTTATGCTTCTTGGGAGGTAGTGGCTAGTTTTCATGCTTCTGTGCTCCCCCCCCCAAAAAAAGCCATTCATGGTACTTTGCAATGTAGATGTTCAATATATATATATATATATATGTGTGTGTGTATATATATATATATGTATGTATATATATATGTATATGTGTGTGTATATGCTTATTGATTCAACTTTAGTTTAAAAAAAGCAATAAATATGATAATATTATCTTTGAAGTTGTATCTTTTAAGCCATCCTAACTGATTTTTTCTTTTTCAGCAGAAATAAAACTTGCCTTTTCTATGGTACATGAAACAGACCCACTCTAATACTCTTTAGTTCAATCCCTCACCAAATTCCAGGTCCATTTTTTCCCTTCTCTTCCACCTCAGTTCCTCCCCACAATCCAGGTGCTCTCTTTTCCCATAGAACCTACAAGGTTTTTTCAGAACTATGCCACTAAAAAATCTTGCCGTCTGCCAAGGCTATGTCATCAAATTTTTTGAAATATAGATGCCATTCAGTTGGGATCATCAGTAGGACCTACCTCTGTGCAATCTGTGTCCTGCTACATAGGCTAGGGGACACTGACCTTTAACTCACCCTAGAACCTAATCTTCCCATGCACCCACAACTTAGAACTTAGAATCAGTTGCAGGGTTCCACACCCAGATTCAAAAGTCCTAAAATATGCCCTCCAATTGCAGGCAATTATCTCCCCAAATAAACATATACCTAATGGTCCTCTTGCTCTGACTCAACAAATCAGCACAACACTAACAAACTTTCTGCTTCCACACAAATGGCCTCACTAACTAATCACTCCCTCTTTTCCACCCACTCAAACCAAACACTAACTCTCTGCCACACACTTGTTACTTCATTACAACTACCCAGAGGGTGACTTCCTAACATACTTATGATCATCAGCATCAAGAACCTATGCTAATGCTGCCTTATAACATGGGGCTAATTCCTGTTTTCAGTCAGTTGCACAAATGCTGTGGCTTCTCTACACAGTGGTCTCTGCTGTCCCCACAGAACAGTAAGACGTGTCTACAGGCACTGTTTTTGTGTGCCCAAATGGAGAGGGCTAGCATCTAAAGAACCCTTGGCATGCTCATATCCCTTCCAACTCTCACATTCTTTGGTTATGTGTGCATGTTGCCTGGACAGCACACAGAGAAGCTATAATAGGAAACCAGCACTGACTAGAACACAAGGACTAAGTATTCGTCTCCAACATCAGCTCCCATTCTTAGAAAACTGATTTCTAGGGATAATGATGCTCTACCACATGAGTTCTTAATGGGATCCCTGAATATATGTTAACACATATTTTAACAGAATTGTTTTCCCATTAATTTATGCATTTGAAAGCATTATGCAGAGGAAAGGTTCATAGGTCTTCCCAGGTTGTCAAGGAGTCTATGACACATTTAAAAAAAAATTTAAAATCTTGATTATAGAACATGATGGAAATATTATAGCTATATTTTAAAACTGTTCTTTTTTGTTTTTTTCTTTGGAGGGGGGAAGGCAGTGCAATTAGGGTTAAGTGACTTGCCCAAGGACACATGGCTAGTAAGTGTTAAGTATCTGAGTTCAAATTTGAACTCAGGTCCTTTTGACTCCAGGGCTGGTGCTCTATTCACTGCACCACTCTAGCCGTCCCTAAAAACTAATTTTTTTTTAACTCTATCAAATAAAATCCTATTTTGAAAAGATTTTCTTGTGCCTTCCTTACCCCTATATACTGTACGATCTATTGCCATTGGCCTCCTTGCTGTTCTTCCAACAAGACTCTCCATCTCCTAGCTCTGGGCATTTTTTCTGGCTATGCCCCCATACCTGGAGTTCTCTCTCACCCTGTCTCTGTCTCTTAGCCTCCTTATCTTCCTTTAAGTCCCATTTAAAAGCTCATTTTCCCAGAGAGAATTCTGGGAAGATGGTGGAGTAAGTCAGAAAATTTCAAGCTCTCAAGATTTTCCTCTACAAAAGAGATAAATAGTGCCTCTGGGTGAACACAGAACTATGAAAACAAGTAACAGTGGGGACAGAACAGGGGTCCTCTTTTGACAATCAACTATGGAGTATCCCAGGATCTGAAAAGACCTGAAGGAAAATCCCAGGACTAGACTTTCTCTCAGTGAAGAGTAAATACCTCCAGGCTAGGGTTCGATTTAACAAGGAGCAGCAAGCTGCTTAAACAACAAGGCACAAGTCCTGGGTTTAGCTGTCTCCTTCTCAGCCATGGGAACTTTCACCCCTGGGGATAGTGAGGAGTGTTGGGCACCTGACCTAGGGAACCTCGGCTGGCAAGGAGCAACAAACCCAGCTGTGCTGCAGAGAGCTGCAGCAATGAGAAGAAACCGGCATGTGCCCAGTGAGTGCAGAAGCAGTGAGGCAGGGACTGGCAGATTGTGGGCACTTATAGGAGGCTGGAGGTCTTGGTTTGAATTCAAAGTCAGATGGGAGAACTTAAGAGGATCAGAGGTGAGAGGAACCAACCCTCATACCCCAGAACTAGAGTTGATTATAAAAACTAAATTATTACCAAAAAAGAAACCGCACAGGCAAAGGAGGATACTGAAGCAAAGAAACCTTCTACTGCAAAGAGTAATGTCAAATGGTCACCTGCCCAAAAAGAATTCATTAAATAACTTAAAAAAGACTTTACTAAGCAAGTGAGAGAGATTAAGGAAAAATTAAAAAGAAAAAAATAATACAAGAAAAACAAGATTATGACAAGAAAGTCAGCCAATTAGAAAAGGAGAGTCTTAAGGAAAAAAATAACCCCTTGAAAATCAGAATTGGACAAGGGGATGGAGAAATTATATACATATTATATATACATATAAAGAGTGGAAAAATAGAAGAGAATGTGAAACATCTAATAAGAAAAGCAACGGATCTAGAGAACAGATCAAGAACAGGAAACATGAGAGTACTGGATTACCTGAAAGATCTCATTAAAAAAAAAAAAGAATCTTGATGAAATAGCTAAAGAAAATTGTCCCAAAGCATTAGAACAAGAAGGGAAAGCAGAAATAGAAAAAACCCACTATTCACCACCTGAAAGGTATCCCACAAGGAAAAATCACAGGAAAATTAGAGTTAAATTCTGAAACCCCGATGTCGAGGACAAAAGATTATGAGCAACAAGGGAAAAAAAAAACAATTTACATATGATGGTACCACAATTATAATCATAGAAGACCTAGCATCGGTGACACTAAAAGATCACAAGTCTTGGAACACTATATATCAAAGAGCAAAAGAACCAGGCCTCCAGCTGAAAATATCATACCCAGGAAAGCTAAGCATAATTTTGAATGAAAAATAATTTTGAAAAGCAAAATCAAATGGACATTTGATCAACTGTCAGATTTTCAGTACTGTATTTAAAAAGAAAAACTTTGAACTTAATAGAAGATTTGACATACAGGAGCCAAGAGGACTATAAGGTACATACCAATAATCAATTACAAGAGATTCAATAAGGATAAAATGTTTACCTTTTATTTATGGAAAATGTAAAATCTATGTCTAAGATTGTTACTAGTATTTAGACAGCTCACAAGAAAGTTTGGGGTAGACCTGAATATGATATGACTTTAAAAAGCAGAACTGTTCAAGAACAGCTAAAAGAGTAATTATCCTGCACAAATAAGGTGCAAGAGGAAGAACCAATACAGAGGAATTAGATGGGGGAGGAGGGCTGTCCTGGAAACCTGCTTTTATTGGGAATGGGTTTAAGAGGAGAAAATACATTTACATCCAGAAGAGTAAGTCTTTTAAATTTAAAAAAAGAAATAAAAGGGGATAGGGAAGGGCGTGAGGATAAAGGAGGGATCTTTAGAGGGAAGAGTGAGGGAATAGGTTAAAAGCAGGGGAATAGAAGAGTGTTTAGATTTAGAGGAATGGGAAGGTAAGGGAGGGAGCTTTAAAAAGGAGGGGGATGGACTAGGTCAAAGGGGGTGTACAAAAGTGTGTTTAGATTTAGGGGAGTAGGAGGATAAGGGATGGATTGCTGGAGGGAGGTAGGTTAAGTAATAGGAGGGGAAACTAGAAGGTAGAAGTAAAGCGTAAGACTTAGGAGAAATAGGAAATAAAGAGATATGCACAAACACAAAAACAAGATTAGGAGTAGAATCTCTTAGGGAAAGTATATTGTTTATATAGGTATGTGTGTATATATGTATGTAATGTGCACATATGTATACATGTATGCATATATCAGTACCTATATATAAATATAACCATGTTCCACTGTAGCCTTGCTGGGGAGGGGGAAGGAAGAGACGAAAAAGAACAGAGTTAAAAGTGTATAGCAGAGAGCAAAAGAAAACCTACAAGGAAGCAAAAAGAAAGATGGAAAGCTTTCAACATAACAAACAGTATTTAATATATAGGCTTTCTTGAAATGATAAGTTATTGCTATATATTTTGAACCCTTGTAATGATAACGAAATGATAAGATCTTCCCAATCCATTAATAGGCCTCAATGGAGCCCACCCATTAGGGGAGGCTTAGGGGGAGGCTTGCTTGTAGCGAGGCTTCCACACCTTTTGGTACTAACTTGATTAGGCACTGAGTCATGAGGGTTATCATTCCTTCTGGTTCTGAGAAATGCCTATACACTCCGAGTTGGTATTTTGCTTTGGGGGTCCTTATGAGAAGGACAGTTTGAATTCCTGGACAAGACTCTGAGTAGCCATATGTTCAGACCCACGACTGCTCAGATGAAAAGTTTCTCTTGATCCAGTGGTGTGTGTAGAGTGTATAGCAATATTACTTTTATTCATGCAGAGCTCTGTCTGTTGGTCTTTATGCTAATTTCTCTGCTTGTATTTTCTCTGATGTTCATGACTTGTTCATGATTGTTGACCCCTTAGAAGTTGTTTTCCTTTTAGAAAAACAGAGCCAAGAACCTGTACTAACGGGCCATCCTGAGTGTGCCAGAGTGCTTGCTGTTACAATCCTCTCCTATGTTGTGCTGTGCACATGACATATATTTTTTCTTTATTTATATTTAAGTTTAACATTTAAGTTTATAATGTTTATTTTTCTTTTCTCATTATATATTTCAGTTTTAATATTTGCCTAAAATAAAATGAGCAAAAAAAAAATGAAGGCTTAATTTCTACAAGAAAACTTTGCTGAGCCTAATGTCTTCCCTGTGTTAATCATCTTCAATTTATCTATATACATACAAACATGTATATGTACGTATATGTATATGTGTGTATGTAGACACTTGTTTGTATAGTTGTTTGCATGTTTTCTCCCCCTTTTAGGTTGTGAATCTTGAGAGCAGGGACTGCCTTTTCTTTTTCTTTGTATGCAGAGTTCTTATCATGCTGGGCAACAGTATGTACTTAATAATAAATGCTTATTGACTAACTAAATTATAGTTAACCAACATTAAATATAGCAAGATCTTGTATTCTCTGTATATTTCAGTCATTTGTGAAATTTGTCACAATAATTTGTGAAAATCTGCCTGTTCTATTGTCATACTTTAATCCAGGATACCCTTGACACATACATAGATTATTGTCGTTAAAATTGTGTAGAGATGGGAAAATATGCATGAGTTGGTTGTTATTGATGTTTTCCTGATTGTCTTTTTTTATAATGTCAAATTCTTTTTCAAGGCATCCTCTTTTTCCTTTTTTAAAAATATATTTCCACATTAGTTATGTTGTGAAAAATTAGAGATTCTCCATATTTTTCAGTCAACTGTATAATGATAAAAACTTAATGATTATAGTTAATATTGATATAGAACCTTAAGGTTTGTAAATCACTTAACATAGGCTATCTCATTTTATCTTCACAACAGCTTTCTGAAGTAGATGCTATTATCCCCATTTTAAAGATGAAAAAGTTGAGACAAACAGAGGGGAAGTGATTTTCTCATGGTTACACAGCTAAGTGTTTGGAGTTAGAATGTGAATTCAGGTGAACCTGATTTCAAGTTGAGTATTCTATCCACTGCATTTCCTGACTACCTTAATAATATACTGTGGAATATTACTTGTAAAAAACCTGCCTATTCTCTTCTAATATCCTAGTCAGAAATATCTTCAACACATGAATGAAAGATCATTTACTAAACCTTTACAATGTACCAAGAAGTGTGTGGTTTGGTTTTTTTTGGGGGGGGGAGGGGGAGATAAGAATAAGATAATCCTTTTAAAAAAACTATGCTTTAGGTTTTCCCACACACAATAATCAAAATGAGATAAAACTGAATTCCCTAGTTAAGAGGAATCTGATGATAGAGAATATGAAATGTCACATGATATCTAGAATTTATATAGCAATTTAAAGTTGACAGAGTGCACTATGAATATTACCTCATTTGAAGAATGTTATCTCATATGAAGAAACCAGAGTTACAGAATTCCATATACTTAGTAAGATACGCAGGATACGTGGTACTGGGGACAAGTCAAGGCAGATAGATAAGGAAAGATAAAGAAGTCATCTGCCTGGATTTCTCTTTCTGGGACAAAAATCTCTCCAGCTGTTTCAATGAATACTTAAATAGCATGAACTCCAATACCCTTACTGTGCAGGTCACCCTTTTCTCCAAGGACTTCAATATAACACCTTTCCCAAAAGGTGCTCTCTAGAAGTACACACAATATGCAAATGGATGTGATTAGAACAGACTGGAATGTCACAAGTGGGATGATTGTTTCATTGATTCTGCTTCTATTAAAATTTATTAAACTGAATTGAATTGAGCAATGTGGCATAATGGATAGAGTCTTAGAGCCAGGAAGATCCAAATTAAGTCTGACCTCTATACGTTTTGACTGTATGATGTCGTGTAAGTCATTTAAGCATACAATGTTGTAATGTAAATAACTGTCTAAGACTGCAGAGAAGGTGCCAATTTGCTTTGGGGGTATAGGGAGCATTCTTTTCTACGAATTCCCTAAACTAATGAAATCAGAGGTCCAATCTATATCCCTACGGCAGCCTAAGATCTCATTAGCTTTTCTTACTAGTACACCAAACTGCTGGTCTATATTAAGCGTAAAGCCCTCTAACACCCCCACATTTTTGCCCCATATGCTGTTATCTAGCCATCTTGTACTTATGTAGTTGATCCTTAATTTCGGAACAAAAAGTCAAAGGCAGGTATGTTTGGGGCACTCCACTGGAGAACACTTGTCAAACCAATATTGAATCATGGTGTAATAGACCGAAAATTTGAAGGCCATATAGGAAGAGATTAGTCACATACTCAGGCAGGGAAGAGATTTATTGGTACCTATACCTTGGCCAAGAAGCAGTCAGTGAATTCCTGTTTAGTATGATGGATGGCATACAATACATTGCTTCTCTGTCTTATATAGAACTTATATCCTCTTAATTAGAAATAGCAAAACATGTTGATTTAAGTATGTTTCCACATGGCCATTCATAATGAAGAAGGGAAGGAACTTATTTCCCTTCATTGGCCTAGAAATCATTGAATGTGCTGCATATTGATCAAGTATGGAATAGGCTCCAGTATCACAGAGCCTGAAATGAGGCCTCTTGAAGACTGATCAACTACCATTGAGAGCGCTCAAGAATACTTTTTCCTTTATCAAGATTATAATAGAAGTGGGAAACAAAAAGCAAAGTGAATGATCATTCAACTCGAATTGTTGCTCCAAAAGGAATAGAATCCTTTTGGTTGGATGAGCCTGTTACATAATGCAGAGAAAAGAATTTGGGGACCTTGAATCAATATATGATTTCAAGGATTCAAATATCTATATATTCCTTTCCCACTGTTTCTACTAAGTCATTTAGCTTTTGTCATAAAAAAAAAAATTTCTCTCCTCTGAACCCAGAAAAAAATATGATCACCTAGACCAAACAATTCCATTAATTAATTACCACTCTTTTGGACTAGTCATTTAATCTCTTCTGGACCCCACTAAAAGTGTTATCATCCAGTTCATGTCTTTCTGTTTTATTACCAAGGATATCATAAAAAACTTATCAAATAGATTGTTGGAAAACAAGTATTCTATAGCTTTGAAATTCTCCTAATCAAATACATCCATCAAAAAAGAAATGAGATTAGTCTGTCAAAATCTATTCTTTATGAGCCTATACTATACAAAACAACACATTTAAAAGAAGTCACAAAATTAGATTTTGTTCTCCCCCTCCATCCAACCAGAATCAAAGTAAAACTCACCAGTTCGTGTTTTGAAGACTATACCTATTTGGTTGTTGAGGAGAGGGATGGAGGTTTTAAAAAAGCATTAATGTAATCAATTTTTAAAAAGAAAATCTACTTTTTTTTCTTATCTATCACAAGTCCTATACAACTGGTCCTATTCTCTGTGATTTTTCAAATATCACTGACAGAAATTCAACAATCCTATTTCCATGTTCTTTCAGGTCCTTGATATATATTATCTAGACCTGAAGACTTAAAATAATTAGGACATCTAGGTGCCCTTTTATCTCCTCATTTACTCTGGAACTTAATTTCTTTTTAATAATGTTTTTATCTTTACCTATCCAAATAAAGATTCAACAAGGATGAAAAAAAAAGTTGGTTCCTATGACTAGAATAGGAGACTTGCCTAGAAAATAGTTTGCATGCAAAAGATCTGAGGACTTGGGGGTACTACAACCAAATGAGTCAACAGAATATTATGGCAGATGAAAAAAGGATAATTCAGGATTTGTCTTGCAGTAAGAAACATATAGTCCAGAAAAACAGGAATTGATAATCATGTTGTACTCTGTGCTTATCATACTACAAATTGTATTCAATTCTAGGCACTATATATCAGGAAGAAGATTGAAACACTGGAGCATTTACAGAGAAGGACTACATGAATAGTGAGAGGTCTAAATACCATGTCATATAATAATGTGAAGATATTTAATCTAGAGAAGAAAAGACTTGACGGAAAAATGATAGTTCTCTTCAAATATCTGAAGGCCTGTCACGTGAAAGAGGGATGAGATGTCCTGCTTGGAACTGAGAACAATGAAAGGAAATTGTAGAAAGGTAGATCTGGACTTGCTGTAAGGAAAAAATTTTCCTAAGAGTTAGAACTATCAGAATATGACATAGGCTGCCTAAGGAGGTAGTGTGTTCCTTATCACTGCAGAGTGACATGTGACACTATGAAAATGGATGTTGGTCATTTGTTTATGTGTTTATACTTTCACTTTAAGTGGAAGAATTGGAGGTTATAATCTCGTGAATTTTCGAAAAGTCAATAGAGTAAGGTTTTCAGGTATCTAGTATCAAACAGTGAGTCGACACCAGGTTTTCAGTCAATCCAAAACTGGTAGCTCAAGGAACAAGGTGTGTCATAATGGTAGTTGAGACAAAGATTCACTGACAAACATGCCGTATCTGGATGTGAACTTGTAGAACCAATGCTCTGTATAAGCAATGCTAATTCTAAGCCCACTCTTCCCAAGATTGAGGGGGCATAGAGACAATTTGGCCCAAAGGCACCGGGAGGAAATGTTGGTTTTATTATTATTATGTCTTCAAAGTAAATATCTCTTTATGTAAGCTAATTGATGTTAAATGGTTGAATTAAATCTACACACTCTTCATTGTTGGCCAACTGTGGAGATGGGGGCTCAAGTCAATAGCATTAGAGAGCAGTCATGACAAACCAGGAGAATGCTAGTAAATTTGCAGCTCTCTGAAAATGTCATGCATTTTTATATTTAATCTGCATTGCTATTTTTTTTACAGCACTTTCTTGCATCTAAACAAAATCAATTAAACAATAAATCTGACTGGTAGAATTTTCTGATCTCTGATGTGCAAACGCTCATGATGAAAATTTAACAAACCAACTGTAAAGATTCAGTGCAAACTGGTTTCAGCACATACCACATACTCCAAAACCCTCAGGCATACTCTTAGGATGCTGAATACTATAGCCTCCTTGACTCTGGGAGAGTAAGCCCAGAAGGTTCTCATTATGTAGGTAACAAGCAATGGAAATGATATTTAAAGCCAGGTTCTCTGACCCCAGATCCAATGCTCTTTTTATTGTGCTACCTTAAAGACTTATACATTAGTTATTATTATTACTATTATTTCCATGTTGCCCCTTTTTATTATATAGTCTGAAGAGATAAGGAAACCGTCTATCTTCACTACAAAATAGTCTTACTAAATCTCCCTAATTTCTACTTTTGAGACTCCTTATACAAGTTATTAAAAGAAAATAATGATTACAGGATCATGTGATCAACAAGATGGAAAATTAGAAATATTCTCTGATCCCTACAACATTTCAAGTGTTGAAAATTCAGCAAAGATACAGCAATTTCAGTTGTTTCCATAAGACAGTTGGAATCCAAAAGAAGGTTAAAAAATAAAATAACACTTATCCTTAGCTCACTCAGCACCCTTCCATACAGCCCACCATGCAACAAGCAGTGAGGCTGCACTAGGTAATTCAAGTACCTAACCCAAAGACTTGTAACAAAATTCAACTTCACACTCTAGTTCCCTCTCCCTCTTTCCAGTACCATGGAGATTCAGGGTCTAGCCTGTAGAAATTTGCTGAGATCATGATAGACAAGTACCAACACAGCAGTATTCCAGTCTAAGGAACTTTGCTAGGGCAGCAACAGACAACTAGAGTCTTGGTGGCAGCATTCTTTACTGCAGAAGTCTTTGCAGGAGAGGGGAGGAACAGAGGTAAAAGGTCAGGAATGTGTCTGGGCTTAAAACAGAGTGCACACTAATCCTCCACACCCTCCCTCTCTCAGATCCTCAGAGACACAGACTAGAGAAATCATCCTCATAGCATCAACACAACAGCTCTCTGTGATGCTAGTGGTGGGTCAAAGAACTGAAGAACAGAGAGAGCAGGACAGAATACTGGGACAAGACACTGTAAAGGGGAAACGTGTGACAATCCACTAAGGCTGAGTGTGTTGCATTTTATCAAAGGCTGTTTCTGCATCTATTAATAAAATCATGATGACATGGTCAATATGCTTGTAGTTTTCCTAACATTGAATCAGTCTTGCACTCCTGGTATAAATCCCACCAGGTCATAGTGTCGGAACTTTATAATATATTGTAGTTTACTTTCTACATTTTTCTTTAAAATATTTGCATTAAAATCCATTAGGGAAATTGGTCTATAATTTTATTTTTCTGTTTTTGTTATCCCTGGTTTAGGTAGTAAAACTATATTTTGATACAGTATAAAACTATATATATCATTAAAGGAATTTTATGGGACTTCATCTTTACCAATTTTCTCTAATAGTTTATACAGTATAGGGAAGGGTAGGTGGTGCAGTGAATAGAGCACTGGCCCTGGAGTCAGGAGGACCTGAGTTCAAATACAGCCTCAGACACTTAACACAAAACTAGCCATGTGACCTTGGGCAAGTCACTTAACCTCAATTGCCCTACCTTCCCCCCTCCAAAAAAAATAATTTATAAAGTATTAGAATTTATTGTTCTTCAAAAGTATGGTAAATTTCAATTGTAAATCCATCTGGTCCTGGGAAATTTTTTTTAGGGAACTCATTTATGGATAGTTCAATTTCATATTTTAAGATAATTATTTAATTATTCTATTTCATCTTCTGTTAATCTGAGCAGTTTATATTTTTGTGAATAATCATCCATTTCACTTAGATTATCAGTTTTATTGTCATATAATTGGGCAAAATAATTCTGAACAATTGATTTAATTTCATCTTCATTGGTGGCACATTTATCTTTTTTATTTTTTATGCTGGTAATTTGATTTTCTTCTTTTTTAAATAAAAGCATGCAGTGGTTTATCTAATTGGGTTTCCCCCTATCCCCCATAAAATCAAGTCCTAGGTATTTTTTAAAATTTGTTCAATGGATTTTATTTTCAATTTGATTAATGTCACTTTTGATTTTCAAGATTTTTATTTTGGGATTTGGAGATTTTTACTTTGTGCTTTTTCTTGTTTTGTTTTGTTTCTTAGTTGCATGCCTAATTAACTGATGTGCTCTTCCTCTTTTTTGTTGATGTTAGCATTTAGAGATATAAATTTTTCCCTAAGTCTTGCTTTGCCTGCATCCCACAAATTTGATATGTTGATTGACCGTTGTCATTGTCTCTAATGAAATTATAGATTGTTTATTGTTTCTATTGTTCTCTGATGCAATTATTTTTTATCATTAGATTATTTATATTATTTCATTTATACATATATATTATTTCATTTCCAACTGATTTTAACATATGTTTCCAAAACCCTTTACTGAATGTAAATTTTATTGAATTATGTTCTGAAAAGGTTGAAATTAATATTTCTGTCTTGTTGCATTTGTCTATGAAGTTTTTAATGCCCTAATACACAGTCAATTTTTATGAAGGTGCCACATGTAGATGAGAAAAAGGTACATTTCTTTCTATTCTACTACTCAGTTTTCTCTGGAATTCTATTATCTCTAACTTTTCTAAAATTTTATTCATTTCCTTTACTTCTTTCTTATTTATGATTAGATTTATCTAGTTCTGAGAGGGGCAAGTTGAGGTTTCTCACTAGTATGGTTTTACTGTCTATTTTCTTTTGTAACTAATTTAAGTTTTTCTTTAAGAATTTGAATGCTATGTCATTTGATGCACACATGTTTAGCATTGATATTATTCGATGGCCGATGTTACTTTTTAGCAGGATATATTTTCCCTGATTATCACTTTTAATTAGGTCTATTTTTGGTTTTGCTTTGTTTGAGATCATGATTGCTACCCCCTTCCTTTTTTTTTTTCCACTTCAGCTGAAGCAGAAAAGATTCTGTTCCAGTTCCTTTTTAAAATTCTATGTTTGTCTCTCTTTTTCAAGTGTGTTTCTTGTGAAAAATGTATTGTTTAGATTCTAACACGCTTAATCCACTCTCCCTCTTAATATTCCCCTTTTTCTCATTCCCTTTCCCTCCTACCTCCCTATTGGGTAAGACATGTTTTTGCACCCAACTGAGTATCTAGCTAGCTAGCTGTCACCTATCTTTCTCACTTTGATCCAGTTCAGAAGAAAATGAGATATAAGTGTTGCTCACCCCCATTTCCTTCTACTATAAAAACTCTTTTTCGTGTGCCTCTTTTATGTGAGACAATTTTCAAAATTCTCCTTTCTCCCATGACATTCTTCTCTTTCCCACCTCCTTTTTCTTTCAAATTATCCCAAAATAAATGAATCACATCCATACCTTCTATCTATGCAGACTCCTTCTAATGGCCCTAATAATGACAAAGTTCTTGGGATTTACATATATCATCTTCCTATGTAGCAATGTAAACAATTTAACCTTATTAAGTATCTTATTTCTCTCTCATGCTTACCTTTTTATGCTTCTCTTGAGTTGAAAAGTCAAATTTTCTATTCAACTCTAGTCTTTTCATCAGGAATACTTGAAAGTCCTCTATTTCATTAAATTACATTTCCCCCCTGACATATTATATTCAGTTTTCCTTGGTAGGTTATTCTTGATTGTAACCCAAGCTCCTTTGCTTTCTAGATAATATTCAAAATCTTCTGTTTCTTTATAATGGTAGCTGCTAAACCTTGTGTGATCCTGATAGTGGGTCCATTGGCTGCTTCTAGTATTTTCTCCATAATCTAAGAGCTCTACAATTGATTTATAAAATTGCTAGGAGCTTCCATTTTGCAACCTCTTTCAGGAGGTGAACAGTGGATTCTTTCAATTTCTATTTTGCCCTCTAGTTCAAAGATATCAGGGCAGTTTTCCTTTATAATTTCTTGAAACATAGAATATAGACTTTTAAAAATAATAACTTTCAAGTAGTCCAATAATTCTTTTATCTCCGTAATTCGTTTTCCAGCTAAGTTGTTTTCCTCAGGAGATAATTCACATTTTTTTTTATTCTTTTGACTTTGTTTTATTGCTTGAAGTCTAAAGGAGTCATTCTCTTTCACTTTCCTAATTCCAATTTTTAAGGACTATTTTGAGGACTTGTACAGTGAGGATTTGTACCTCTTTTCCCATTTGTCAAATTCTGCCTTTTTAAAAGAATTTTTTTTTAAATAAGCAAGGGTTTGTATCTCTGTCATCATTTGGCTAAATCTATCTTTAAGCTTTTTTTCTTCAAAAATTTTTGGCCTGCTTTTACCAAGCTGCCAATTTTCTTTTTATGATTTCTTTGCATCACTCTCATTTCTTTCCCAAATTTTTCTTCTACCACTCTTATTTGATTTTTTTTTAAAAGAAATTTGCACTTTCTTTAGCTCTTCTAAGAATTCTTATTGGGCTTGTATACAAACTGCATTTTTGTTTGAGAATCGCTTGTAGATATTTTCATGTCATTGTCTTCTTATAAGTTTGTATATTGCTCTTCCCTGTCACCATAGTAGCTTTTTATGATCAGTTTCTTTTTTTTTCTCATATTTTCCAGCCAATTTTTTGACTTTGAACTATAGTTTAAAGTTAGGCTCTGCTCACCTGGGAAACAGGGACTCTCTCAAGCTTTAGGCTTTTTCACACTTGTTTTCACAGCTATTTCTAGAAATCTGTAAGCTGTCAGTGCTTCCAAAGTGATGTGATACATAGAAAGATGTGGTTGCTGCTCTGCTGTTTTGTGTTTTGGTCCTTACCCAGGAAGAGCCTATGCTCCCTTTCAGCCTCAAATGCCGGCACTCCTCACTGCCCTGGAACTGCGACCAGGACCTTTATCCCTTATAACTGCAAGCACTACTCTCCACCTTAAAATTGGTACCTGGAACTAAGTAACGGACAATGGAGTTGCCAAACAGCGCTTGGCCCTGTGCCTAGTGTTGGCAGTAGGGTCCCCGGTAATCACCATCTGACCATTCCCCTTTCCATCTCTGGGTAGCTTCTAAAGCTGCTGCTGATGTCACCTCCACTTCCAAAGTCGACCATTGGTGATGTTGTCATGTCCACTATAAGCCAGGTCTCACCTGTACCAGTACCATAGATCTCTCCTAAACTCCTAAGTTGTCGCCTTGGGTTAGAAAATATCTCATCCTAAGAGCAGAACCAGGAAAAATTTGTACACAATCACAGACACATCGTATGTGTGATGACCAACTTTGATAAACTGGACTCTTCTCAGCAACACATAGTTATAAAACAACTCTACAAGTTTCAGGATGGAAGGACATATCTACATTCAGAAAAAGATCTAAATGAAAGAGTTTAAATGAAAACTGAAGCAATCTACACGCTATCGTTCTTTTTCACGTTTGATTCTCTTTCTTTTTTCCCCATTGTTCACTCCATTGGTTACAACCCTTCTATACAACCAGACTAATGTTCAATTTGAAAATATTTGCAGATCCTGTACTTGATCGCATGCCACCATGGCGGGGGGTGGGGGGGGGGGTGGGGAAGAGGGTGGGGAGAAAATTTGAAACTCAAGAGATTATGGAACTGAATTTTGTAAACTAAAAGTAAATAAACAAATCAAATTTAAAAAAGGAAAAGAAAATATCTCACCCTGACCACTCCAGAACATGATTTGGTGCATTATTTTAAAGTAGTTTAGAGGGAAATGTTGAGAGATTTCAGCAGGAATGGTTCCTGTAAATTGCCATCCTCAAAACTGGGGCCGCTTCTAGTCCCCCCAAAATCACTTGACACAGATATCTAGGTTGGTGAACTATGAATTACCCAGGACAGGAAGTTGAGATGTGCTGAGATCAAACCACCAGGGAAACTACTATCAGAGGAGCTTAGAAAGTGACCAACAGAGGAAAATAAGCGTGAAGCAGGTTGGAGGCGGGAGAGGAGGAAGACTGAAAATACCAAAGATCTCAGGAAGAAGGAAACTGAAAGAATTTGAACATAAGCTGATAAATCAACAGAGGATAAGTTGGAACTCCTTGGGACAACTGGCTCCTGAAGGAGTGGGAGGGAGTACACCAATGAAGAAGAATCTGAGACAATAGCAAATGATAATAATAAACAGAGGTCTTAGATCAGTAGGGGCCTACATAATTAGGGATATAGTGTAGGAGAAATACTACTAGGGGATAGGACTTCTCTCTGTCACCTGCAGGAACTGACATTGTTCTGAGTAGTGCAGGACAACAGAAAAAGGGGAGTGTATGGGGCAAATTCCCTTGACTTACTTCTTAAAGAGGCCTATTCACTGAAAGGGTGTTACCTCACTCTAAGTGAGAATATCTGATCACTGAATCCAGATGACTCTGGAGGAGTAAGTGAGGCTGGTGACCTTGCACAGCTTTCCCTCACTCAAATCAAAGTCAACTGCAAGTCATGTCATCATTTCCCTGGTGTAATGGTCCTCTTTGAAAACAAAGGACAAACACAACAATCTACAAGGTAGGGGCAGAAATTGCCATGATGTAAGATCCCAGAATGGAAACTTCAAACATTATGATTCCATGAGCAATACAGAGAAAAGAGAGAGGCTAGATAATTAAAAGGGTCATGAAACTGAGAATGATGATCGAGAGTACACGGAAAGCAAGGAAGGATAATGAAGAGTGTGAAAGAAATATGTTTCCAGATTGTTGTTATTCATTGGTTTTTAGTCATGTCTGACTCTTCATCACACCAATAGGGGTTTTCTTGGCAAAAATTCTAAAGTGCTTTGCTATTTCCTTCTCCAGATCATTGCATACATGAGGAAAGGGAAACAAACAGGGTTAAGTGACTTGCCCAGGGTTACACTGCTAGTAAGTGTTTGAAAGGAGATTTGAACTCAGGAGGATGAGTCTTCTTGATTTCAGGCCAGTCACTCTATCCACAGTGCCACCTAGCAGCCTAGAAAGGGACACACAAAACCATTTAAAAAAAAAAACAGAACACTATTAGTTGAAGGAGATGGGGGGATTTTGGGGGGCAAGCTACTTGACTGGCATTAAAAGGAATTGAGGAGAAAATTAAATAACAGATAAAAGGAGGAGAAAAAAGAATGTTATAAGAAAAATACCAAATGGAAAGGGATAACAAATGGGAGGGGGGATTAAGAGTGAGAGAAGAGAGCCATTGGGAATAAACCCACATTTAACATAGTACTATGTTTATAGCAGGAAAAAAAAATCATAACTTGAGAAAAACCTATTTTAGAGACAAATGGAGAAAAATTTAACCTAACACAACTTTAAATGTGAATGGATTAAACAATCCAACAGAATTAACAAGAGTGATGGATTTAATAAGAAAACAAAACCCTGCAATCTGTTGCTTACAAGAAACATTTAAATAACAATCACACGCAAAATTAAACTGAGGAGATAGGAAAAAATACATTGCACATTAAGTGAAACCATAACAACAGAGCTACCTGACAAAAATAAACATTCAAAAAATAAAGAGATAAACAAGGAAATTATATTACGACGAAAGGAAATAGAGACAACAGATAAACATCAGCAACAAATATATATGCTCCAAATGCCTTAGAATCCAAATTCATAAAGGAAACCTTAACTGAGCTATAAGAATACATAGACAATTACACAATAGTGACAGGAGACTTCAATATCCCTTACTCCCACAATTTTGCATAAATCCAATGGAAGGATAAACCAAATGGGAAAATATGGATCTGAATACATTGCTAGAGAAACTACAGTTACACCTTCCACAACATGGATGTTAGCGGCATGGTGTCCCCTGTAATCTGGAAAATCCAGGTAAAAATTTTGGCCCTTCCTTCATAACAGAGAAGTCTGAATTTTTTTCCCTTTTTCTTGGTTTTGGGGGTGTTTACAGTACCTTATTGTATAACTTGGCTTAAGTATTTGATCATAATCTATACATGGGTCAATGTTATATAAAATACTATACATAGATTTTATGTATTTCTGAGTTTGGAAATTGTGACATCACCTGGTCTTTCTATATTTTCTGTGACTTCTACAAAACTCCCCAAAAGTTAACATTTAATTTTTTATGCCAACCCACAACAAAGCAAAACCACAATGGGGAATGTCATAATGTGGAAGTGATAACTGTAGAGCTAAAATACTTTTGGCATCTTTTAAATGGGACTACAAAAAGAACATACATGTTTCTCAGTACCACATAGAACTTTTACAAAAATTGACCATGTATTAGGGCAGAGATATTGTGTATGTATATATAGATAGATAGATAGATAGATAGATAGATAGATATAGATATAAAAAGGCAGAAATGGTTACTAATGCACCTTATAGATCATAACACAATAAAAATAGTCATTGACTTAGGCACCACAAACAAAAGACAGAGACCCACACAGAAACTTTACAATGACATTCAAAATAATTATTGAGTCCAATAATATATCAGAGAAATAATTGATAGTTAAGAGAAAGAAAATGATAATGATGAAACAACACACCAAAAGGTCTGTCATACAGCTAAAACAGTTCTCAGGAGAAATAGCATATTCTTACAGATATATGTTAAAAATAGAAAAAGAAGATAAATGAATTAAATATGCTTTTCGAAAAATTAGAAAGCCACCAAATAAACAAAACTATAATAAATACAAAAGAGATGTTAAAAATTAAAGGAGAAATAGTTAAATTGAAAACAAAAAAAGATGGGCAAAACTAAAAGTTGATTCTTTGAAAGAAAAGTGTAGAGCATATTATGTATGATCAAATGGCAACAAAACAGAGAATATAAAGCAAATAGAATACCTTAGAAATATAAAATGCTTAAACTATCAGAAGACCACATAAAGATCATAAATAGTCAAATCTCAGAAAAAGAAATTCATCAAGCTGCAAAGAACAACCAAATGGGGGTGGGGCTTGGGGTGGGGGCCAGATCTCCTAGTCCTGATGTATTCACAGGAATATTCTATCAAACCTTTAAATAACAATTAGTACCCATTTTAAACAGATTTTTCATCAAAAAAAAAAAAGCCTGAGAAAGTAGCCTACCAGAATCCTTTTATAAGACAAATATAACCCCATTACCTAGAACAGTAAAGATAAAACACAGAAGGAAAACTATAGGCCAATATCATTAATGTATTCTGACTCAAAAATTTTTAACAAAATTCTGTTAAACAGACAACAGAGATTTGTCTAAGAAATCATTCATTATGACAAAGAAGGATTTATACCATGGAAGTAAAAATGGTTCAGCATTAGGAAAACAATGACCATAATTAATCATATTAAAAAACAAAATACCCAAAACCACATGATCATCTCCACTGATGCAGAAAATTCTGCAGACAAAATATAATAGTCTCTTGTGACAAAAATTATACAAAGTATAGGCATAGAAGGTTCTTTCTAATATCATAAAAAGCATTTATGCTAAAACCAAAAGAATATATCCAGGAAATTTTAACAGCTGCAAAAAGACAAGAGAAAAAATTAAAGACATAAATGTAAGCAAAGAAATAGAGACTATCCCTATTTGCTGATGACGTGGTATATTAGGAAAATCCTAGAGAATCTGCAAGGTACTAATTGAGGCAATGAATAGCTTCAAAGTTTGATATATGTATAATGAACCAAGTGACATATCCATAGCTAAAATAAAAGAAAAATGCTTTCCTTATTTTAGTTTTTCCCCATTTGGATTAAAATACTAGATTTTTTTGAGCAGAGAGAAAGTATCATTTTTTCTTTATTTGTAAAATAAAAGTTAAATATTAGATATATTTGATATTTAACTTGCATACTGTGATCGAGTGGCATCTATTCTATCAAAAATTATGAACTGATAAATTCAGATTTTTTTTTTAAGCCACCGCATCAAAATATTGGAAACCTAGGATTTAGAGTTAGAAGAGAAGTTAGTAATAATCTAGTCCAGATCCTGAATCTTGGAGGGCAGAACCAGGAGCAATGAGTTGAAATCAAAGAAGGCAAATTTCAACTAGATAGCTAAAAAAACAAAGAAGCATAAATAAAAGCCACCTTCCTAACAATTAAAGTTTTGCAAAATAGAATTAACTGCCTCAGTTTGGAGTCATAGAGTTCCCCCAACATTAGAAGTCTTCAATCAAAAGCTGGAGGACCACTTCTCAGGCTTTCTGTTCTCACCCAAAATACTTTGGGCCACTGGTTTAGCAGCAGTTGCTATGTGCTCAGGGAATACTAATCTATGTTAACATTTGTCCAAGAAAAACACAAATTCAATTTCATCGTCTGCAAAATGAAGTGGCTTAAATAGGTGGTCTCTTAGTCCTAGCTCTAACGTTGACTCTAAATTATACATTAGTTGCTGATAAATTCACCAGTTGGAGCAAAAAAAAAGTTAGCCTCAAAGAAGGCAATAATATCTTACAATTGTACTATTTATAAAGAATTTTCAAATTTATTATTCCATTTTATCCTCAGAAAACCATGAGACAGGTATTATTTTTCCCAATTGAGAGATTAAGAAACCAAGGCACAGAGAAGTCAAAGTGACTCTTCCAAAGTCACAAAGTTAGTTAATGAAAGGGCAGGGATTTGTGTCCAGGTATCCTGATCCCCAGGTCTACACCTCTAAGTCCGCATAATGCCTTTCTTTAGCACTGTTAATCCTGCTCCCTTTAAGCAGTTCCCACTCAGGTCCAAATTGGCCCATGTAGCAAGTCACACTTCTCCCATAGGCCTCCTTATGTTTTCAAATAGTAGACACACATCACAGTCACATAGCATCATTTTTTCAATGGAGTTGAGTTTGCAGCTTTTTCAATTAGTTAAAACTGAATTAGACTGGAACCTTCATTTAACTAGATTTTAAAGAATATTTCTTCAATCACATTCTACTTTGAGTGAAAAGTGACAAATGGTGTAAACATGTGACATCAATTCAAATTCAAATCTAGCAGCAGACATTTCTAAGCACTTATTATGGGCCACTTGTCACTATAATGGTTTTTCATAAAATCCTTCTAGAGGTCAATCTCAATCTCTTGTTATTTCTACATCTCCTATTACAGAGTTGCTAACTTCATTTGACAGAAAGAAAAAAAAAGCAGGAAGTCAGAATCCCAAAACTTGGGAAATGAACAAGAACTCATTGGCCATCTAGTCCATGCCATACATGTAAGGAATTCCCATTATATAATTTCTGACAAGTGACCAGCTTCCATAAGGAGTATTTTCAATAAGGTTTAATTGAAAAAGGATTTGAGATTTGATCTTCAAATAAGAAAATTAAGTTAACCAGAACATGCTATTTTCTGAGGAACCTGATTAATTATGATAAGGGAAGGAGTTAGGGGAGGGCACAGCATATAGAAAAAAGTTTGGTATAACAGATATAGATGTGGCTTTGAAACCAGTAAGAACTGGTTTTCAGTCCCACCTTTGACACATACTGGTTGTTTGATCTGGACAATCACTTAATTTTTTTCAGTTCTCTAGGACCAAAGTGTAAAATATTGTGGTTTACCAGTCCCAGGGGGCCCATCATGCTCCCAAGCACAGCATGAGATTAAAATGTAATTGAGAAATATTTGATCAAATTTATATATATATGTGTGTGTGTGTGTGTGTGTGTGTGTGTGTGTGTGTGTGTGTGTAATAAAATACAGAAAACATTACATTTTAAAATTAAGTTATTATTGAGTTGGAGGACTCCTTTTGTGTGCATTAGTGGCCCCATTTCTATTTGAGTTTAATACAACTCTAGGCAACTCTCTAAGAATATAAGTTGCAGTGAAACTGCTATGGGGTGTGTGTGTGTGTGTGTGTGTGTGTGGTGTGTGTGTGTGTGTCTGTAATATACACATACACATATACATATACCTGCATATAACATATATATATACATACACACACAGATGCATATATGTATGTGGATGTATGTGTGTGTATATTACAGACATATGTGTGTGTATATATACATATAATTCATGACTCAAAATCAATTTGCAGAAGAATTAGTGGAGACTACTCAATTCTTTGCCCCTATAGGAGTGGCCAAGTTGACAAGAACATGGGACTACATTTTTGTAAAGGCCTGTCAATCATCTTACATTGCAGCTATCCAGCTTTGCCTTGTTAGTTATGCTTTGCTTGGTTTCATATTACTGATTGCTCTGTATAATGATTATGAATGTACTTTTATAATATGAATTTGTTGTGTTCTACATATATTGAAGTATGTTATCCCTGTAGTCCCTTCTCAAGTAGTGTTCTGCCATGTCTAGTGTATTTACTGTTAATACCCATTTGATTTTTTTTAATTTTGATAATTCCATACATTAGATGCCTAGGAAACCAAGAAAATGACTCATGCTGTTTTAAAGTGCTATATTATACAGTTGCAAGTTTCAAGATCTTTGCAAGGAACTTTAAAAAAATTTTGTCCCAGGAGAGAAATGTAATCCATAGTTCAAACTCCATTTTCATAAACCTCTTCTTATTGGTGGAATAAGCATTATCCACTCCTCTGAGCCTATGTTGGAGTTGGTGAGAGCTTAGAAGAGAAGAGATTCTGGTCTTCTGGCTTCCATTTTCAAGAAAAGAGACTTTTGATTCCAGATTCCTTTCATCTACGACGACCTACTTATTACTCCTCATGCCTTGAATCTTCTCCTTCCTCATCGCCACCTCTTAGCTTCCCCAGCTTCCTTCAAGGCACAACTCAAAGTTCACTTTCTGCAGGAAGCCTTGCCAAGTCCTTTCAGTGGTCAGGACCTTCCTCTCTTAGATTATCTTCCATCACATACATATGTACAAGTACACACACACACATATACACATATAAATAACTAGATACATTTTATACATATACATATAAACATGTGTATATGTATAAAATGTATCTAGTTATCTATTACTGTTTGTGCCATAAGGATAGAAACTCTTGGAGAATCTAGACTGCTTCTTGCCTTTATTTGTCTCCTCAGTACTTATCATAATGCCTAACACAGGGGGATCACTTGAAAACTTGTTTGACTTGATTTGTTGGCTAATAATTATATAGATTATAAAACTTACACAAAAGAAGTTTAAAAGAATGATAAAATTGAAATAATATTTAATCCTAGGGTCAATGGGAATCACTGGAGTTTATTGAGCAGGGAAGTGGCTTTGGCATTGTCCAGAAAAGTAGACAATCAGAGACAGGCTTGAGGCAAATAGTTCAATTAGAAGGGTACCACAGTAGTCCAGACAGGAGATGATGAGGGCCTAGACAATGTAATTAGAAATAAGTGAAGAGATAAAAGATGTAAAGGCAAAAATAAAAAAAGATTTTGCAAATAATCAAATATGTGAGGTAACAGAGAATATAGAGAAGGCCAATAAGGTTGTTGACCTGAATGACTGGAAGGGTGGCGGTTCCACAGATAGTAAGAAAGATATTTGGAAGAAGGGAAAGTTTAGGGAGAAATATAACGTGTTGAAGTCCAAGATGCAGATCAGAAGCAACTGATGCTATTCATTCTAACATAAAATTTATAAAAAAAGGGGAGGTGGGTAGAAATGGGTTGCTTTTTCACCAGTCACTATTCTAAAGCATGCTCCAAAGAGCATCTTCTACAGCCAACAAATGATATGGGGACACAGAAGATAAAAGGGAGGGAAGGAGGAGGCATAGACATTTTGTAGTGACACCTATACCATTGTAGCCATGGATATCTGGATTGCAGAAATTGAGAGAATGGAAACTCGTACATCAAAAGAAAGGGGTGGCGTGCAGTAATGTAGGTGGAGTTGTATTTGAAAAGATTCCTACCATCTTGGGAAGGTAAGATACCCATTTTTTCTACCCTTTGATTAATCAGTTTACACACCTCTTGGGGTCCACAGCCCCAACTTGGGAGAACACTATTCTAAAGAATCATTCATTTATTATCGATCAGGGTCTGATGCACCTAACTTCTCTGGGCCTTAGCTTCTTCATGTGTAAATTCAGAGACCTAGAGTAGATGTTCTATAATTTCCCTTCCATATTTATAAGACACGTCTCCTTGATTGAACTGAAAACTCCTGAAGGTAAAGACCATTTTCATTCCTTAATTTGAGAAGGAGAAGGAGGAGAAGAAGGAAGATGAGGATGAGGAAGAAGAAGAGGAGGAAAACAAGAAACTAGCATTTATATAGTGCTTATGAATTTTATCTTATTTTATCTCATTTTATCTTCATAATAATCCTGAGAGAGATGCTATTAACATATCCATTTCACAAATGAGAGAACTGAAGCAAATAGAAGGTAAGTGACTGGCCCAGGGACACATAGCTAATAAGTGTCTGAGGCAAAGTACGAACTCAGTTCTTCCTGATTCTATGTCCAATGCTCTATGCAATGCACCACCTAGCTGTCTCTAAGGGCTGAAATGGCATTATAGTCCTCGAGCACCTGAAAATTCCTTCCTGTCTTATTAACTAACCTCATATCCACAACATCCATATATATTTCCTTCATTACACCCTAGTACTTATTGGACTCATTAACCTTCTTATCAAAGACTTGAGCATCTAGGTACCTAGTTTGTTGGAGCTGATCATCATTGCCCTTCTTTCTGCAAAAGTGTTTCTTTCTGTCTTTTAAATAGGCCTTTTGTTAATCTATACTGCTTCAAATACTCTATCTGGGAAGGTGCCCCACCCCCACCATGTGTAGTCCTCAGTGTTTCTCCAAGCTTCAGTCCTGCCACTGGCAAGAAAGCTTTATTCGTTCACATATGTATTGGTTCACACAACCCCCATTTCATAAATACAACAGTCATTCAGTCTAGCTCCTTATTCACACTCCCACACATAGACACACATACTCTGTGTGCGAACCGATGATCCCCCACAAGTTGCTCTCACACATAGAGGGTATAGATTTGCATGGGTTCTTTTTGAAATCTTTGGAGTTTCAACTTTCCTGGGTTTTGCAAACTCAATGGATAAAACCGTGCAATTGCAAGATTCTTTAAAATCCCCCTTCCCGGCTGCCCAACATTTATTTTGGCAGCAGGTACCTGGAGAGTTTCTGAAAGCCTCAATTTGGCCTGGCCTCAGAGCTACTGGCACAGTAAAGATTAATAAGGCTTATTTAGCTGAATTCCTCATGCTGCAATGTGATCCTTTACCATGAAATGGGTAAGATTCTTTGTTTGCAATGAACAAAAGTGAAAGCCAAAAAGGGCCGACTGTGACATGCAAAAATAAGAAACAATCAGGAACTTTGTATGTTTTCAGCTGGTAAATTGATGGCTAGAAATCCATGCCCTCTGCCTACCCCATCCTATTTACAATTCACAAGAATGGAAGATCCAAGTTTAAATATGAGCCACAGAGTGGTATGAGTTTTTTCCCCCTCTTTTCTTTTTCTTTTTTTTTTTGAGACAAGTACAAGGCGCCAAAGAGACCGTGCATCTGGAATTGTTTCTTCAATAGATCAAGAAAGAGTGAATGAGAAGTATTATCCAATCTAAAAATCTGCTTTAGGAATGGTTGAAAGTCAAGATATAACACGAGGTATTTCCGAATATGTTTTTGCTTTTGGAAACCAAGCTGTTAATGTTAGACTGATTATGAACTGAGGCAAAAATCACTTTTTATAGGTAAGGCACACAAGCAGCACAAGAATGAAAAGAAAGAAAGAAAGAAAACTTCATTTCAGGTATTGGTGGGGAAGCAGAAAGCAGCTGTAAATCAAACAGGATACAGCTCCAGACGCCTCTATGCAAGCAGGTAGGAAGACAGGTCAGCAGAGCTAAGCCTTTTAAACCCCTGGCATCCTGGAATTCCGAAGAAGCCTGTATGCCCCCACGCGCTAGATAACTCCTATCTATTTAACCACACAGAATATATCGCATCGCCTTCTCCAGAAGAAGAAGAAAAAAATCCCAGGCAAACATTCAGTTTGTGAATTAAAGAGCTGAGGCTGCCAGCACCTAGTAAACTCTATGCAGACATAAACATTAAAGGGGGGAAAAAATCTGTCCTTACCTAAAAGGCATGGCAGACAGGGCAGTGCAGTGTTTTCACTGTACCCAACTCAGTGTTTTCTCTTTCATTCGGGCAACGCTCTAACGCTATTGAGAGGAGTTCCTGGGGTTTTCGGATCTTCCTTCAAGAGTTTTAATCACTGGCTTCCCCAGTCCCGGTTTAACAAATACCGCTGTCTTCTGTCAATATTTGTATGCAGCACCACATCGGGCAGCCGGCCAACATACAGGGTTTCAAGAGGCAGGGGTAGAAAACTGACACCCTAACAAACACACTCCCGGCTTTGTGTCTTTTAAGGTGGTGCTAAAAGTGTCATCTTTGATTCTGACAGGAGCTAAAGATAGCCTCTTTTATTACTTTCTCCGCTTCCCCTAAATACTCTGCTGGCTTGCGTGGGGAGGGGAAGAGGGGTAGCGGGGGGAAGGGGGGAGGAGAGGGGAGGGAGTAGAGGGTGTCCTGGGAAAAAAAAAAGTTTGTTTTCTTGTCTCCCTGCCCCAAAGTTCTCCCTCACAATCACGTGGCTTTCCTTTCCACCAGCTGCACTTTAAATGTATTTTAATTGGCTGGAATGTAGAAAGAATCCATTTGGCAGTCATTTACATTTGAAGCACGCCCAGGGCAGCTGAAACAGGCCCCAGAAGCAGCCGATTACTTCATCAAAAGCTGTACTTAGAATACCATTGACTCCTACATAACTACAGTGAACTCTATTCTATAGCGGAGGTGAAGTAATTAATAATTTTCTGTGAAAATTCTTCATTAATCTAAAAGCTTAAAAAAAAATCCTCCCTAACCTATTCCCTACATAACAGTTTCTCTGAAAGGAGATTTGATTTATGGCCCTAGGTTTTATTCCTCCCAAACACTGACTCTGTGAAGCATTACAAGAGGGTGTAAATAAGTTGGTTTGCCTGAACAGTTAATTTAAGTCATTTTCCTTTTGAATAATCCCCTGAGAAACATTGTTCTATTACTTCCTTACACTTAACCTTGTGCTACAATAAATATTGGCAATACTTGTGGCATTTCCTCTTCCTTTCCTTTTTTCAGAGTGGGTTACAATAATTATGCCCTGAACTCTGCCAGAACTTGTAACAAATAAATTCACCTGAAGTCAAAGTGTTAGAAGAACCTATGCAAAATTTGTGAGTCTAAGAGTTAAAGTCCTACACGTGGGGAGGGAGGGATCCCAAAATGTAACACTGGAAAATATATATTGAGAAAAGGACAAAAGAGACTCATGAAAAGGCCATATATAATAAACACACAATCACACAGAAATAAAGTCGTGTTAGAGCCAGGGTAGCTATGTTATCAAAGTCTCTTTTTACACACTGAAGTTGTATCTATGTGGAGAAAGCATTTTGTGAAATTTGTCCCAAGAAGCTTTCTCCTGCACCCCCTACCATTTCTGCTCCTCAAATGAGACAATGGGGGACGACAAAATGCTGCGTTTACAATCTAAATTGTTTGGCGGAGATCACGATGGGGGCGAGGAGAGAGAACTACTTTAATTGGTTTTGAGTTTGAACTTGGACCCTGACCAAAGAAGTCTTTCCAGGAAAATCATGGAATAATAGTAAGTGGAAAAACAGGACACAAGGTGTCAGACAAGGAGACAGATGTAACCCGATATCTGGATCAGTAGTAGGATTGTACTTGAAATGAATTTCGTTCAATTCTTCTTGGTGGTGTTGCCCATATTCCCTCCCCTTGGCCCTCTCTTTGCCCCGTAATTATAGATTCAGTCTTTGGGGGGTAATTAATTAAAAATTATAACAAAGTTTCCATTGTGCAAAATATATATGGGACTTGCAAGTGGAGCTGACTCTTAACAGAGGCTGCTGAAAATCTCGTGGCTCATGAACCTCATATGAAGTGAAAAGATGAGAAAGTGGTTTCTGGGACTTCTCTCCTGCCTGTTCCAATGATAACATTAGAGATCAACAGGTTGTACCACTTCATTATCCTGCCTTTAATTTCCCTGTATTGTCTGATATCTATTCCTTGGAGCCAGAACAGTTTGAAAAAGAACTTTTTCTGTTCCTTATAGAGTCCTTATGCACAATTTTTAATCCTATTAACCTTTTTTGACCCAGCAGATTCCTTGTACTTACCAACAGAGGTTGATGTTCTCATAAGTTATAGAGCTTCTTTCTCCCCCATCTTTTTTATTATAAAATAGGTTTGCCCACATTCTAAACCCTGCTGTATCCTATATAGCTGAGTCTCTCCTATTTTGTTGACTGATTCTTAAGGTAAATTTAGATCTTGTAATCCTCTTGTTCTTAATCTTTTCTCTCTCTTTTAATATAAAGGCTTAATTAATCAGAGATGGGATATATTCTGATCTTGAAACTTAACTCCCCTTTAAATATTGCCCAGAAATTAAAAGGGTATAATTTCTTCTTTTGGCTAGCAAGTTCTCTGCTCTTTTTAATACTGATCTGGTCATCCAACAGAAATCCAGGGTTAAGGATATTTAGCCTTAAAGTTATATTTTAATTCTTTGATTTTAAATACTTCCATGCCCCTTAGAGAATTTCCATCCCTAACTTGTTTGTAGATAAAAGAGATGGGCAAAACCAAGAGCCACAACCAGGCTTTAATTTTATAATACAGTTTCTGCACCATTTTGGTAAAAAACTGGGACAGATAGATGATATAATGGATAGAGCACTGGGCCTGGAGTCAGGGGGATCTCAGTTCAAATGCAACGTCAACATTTACTAGCTTATGTGACCTGGCCAAGTCACTCAACCCTGTTGATCTGTTTCCTTGTCTGTAAAATGATCTGGAAAAGGAAATGGGAAACCACTCGAGTATTTTTGCTAAGAAAATCACAAATGGGGTCATGAAGAGTTGGACACAACTAATCGACTGAACAACAAGGGGTGAAGCTTTGAACCAATTCATTTTGGAATGATCCATTCTTGAGGCCAGTCCAGATTTACTTTCACCCTCAATGAAAGAATTATGGAATCTTACGAGTTGGAAGGAAACTCAGAGGTCACCTCCTCTAACTTGTATCTAAATTGTAATCTGGGGGGCGGAGCCAAGATGGCGGCATAGAAGCAGCAACATATCGCAGCTCTCACATAGCCACCCCAAAATACCCATAAAATAGGACTCTAAACCAATCCTGGAACTCCAAAACGCACACAAAGATACTTCCCACTAAAGTCAGCTCGGCTACGAGGAACCATATCAGCACTGAGAACCGAAACCAGCCTGGCCTGAAGCCGCGGACAGCCGGGGGCGGCTGGACGGGAAGAGCTGAGAAGCTTCAGGTGAGCGGATTAGCGGCAGCTGTGAATGGGATTTGTGAAAGGGGGAGATAAGCAGTCTGGCCAGAAGGCCTCCAGAGCGGAAAAGTGAAAGGCAGAGGTTTTGCACCCGCCTCGGCTCTGCAGCTTTCCGCCGTGGCCTGC
>CM053582.1:248613432-248634931 GCA_028627135.1 Pseudochirops cupreus
GGGGGGAAATACTGGGATGGCTGTTTTGGGGTGGTGGGCGGGGGAAAGACGGGGAGAAAAGATGTAACTCAAAAAAATTTAATAATCTCATATCAAAAAAATAAAAATAAAAATGGCTTTGTATCTTTAAAAAATAAAAATAAAAATAAATTGTAATCTGGTGAACCAAATTCCTAGTGATCATTCAGTCTTTGTACCTTCATTTGTAGTTAACCCATTCTCTCCTCTTGTAGTTCATTCCACTTTTAACTGTTATTGTTAGGAGATTTTTATTTACATCCTGTCAAATATTAGACCCCTTGCTCTTATTTTTTTTATCTCAGATCTGGCCTCAGACATTTACTACATGTGTGACTCTGGGTAATTTGCTTAACCTCAGTTTCTTCATCTATTAAATTAAAATAATAATTGTACCTACTTTCAAGGGTTGTTATGAGAACATGATGATATAATATTTGTGAAGCACTTTACAAATGTTAAGTGCAATGTAAATACTTATTATTATTATCATGCACTAGTTAACTCAACCAACACTCCTATACTATAGTCTCTAGTTTATTCACCTTCCTGGTTGCTAGCCCATGGTCCTGATCAAGTTTGTCATTGTCCTTCCAGAACTGTGGTACCCAAAAGTAAAGACAATGTTCCAGATGTGTTCTTATCAGGGCAAAAAACAGTGGGAATATCACCTTACATTCACTAGATAGTTTTATTTTTTAATGCTGCCTTAGCCTTCAGTAGCTTTTTTGGTTGCCATTTCATCCCACTGATTCATCATATTGATCATGAATTTTTTAAAAATCACAAGCCTTTCGTCACATGAATAAGTGCCTGGTCATTTCTCAACTATCCTTGCCTTGCAGAGTTGATTTTTTTCAATTCAAATATGTGACTATATTTATCCCTATTAAATTTCATCTGAATTAATTTTGGCTCCTTATATCCTTTTGAGATCTTTTTGTCTCCTCACTCTGCCATCCAACATAATAATTCTCCTAACTTTGGATCATTTGAAAATTGGAGATGCATACCATCCATGCCTGTATCCATAGTTACATCCTTTATCTCTCCTAACCTCCCTTAATCAGTAAGTCACACTTTGGGGGGTAGAGGGAAGAAAAAAATAACTAAAAAAAGAGGGAAAATAAGAGTTAGTAACAACTAACCATCACATCTACTGTGTCTGAAAGTATATAAAATATTTCCCACACATAATTTTCCAACTGTCCAGTGAAAGGAGGAAAGTGTCTCAAAACTGTGGAAAAACTATGTCATTAAAATTACAAAATTTTAGGTTGGGTGTTTTTATTGTTCTTGTTCAATCCATTTAATATTATGGTAATCAATGGGCACCTTATTTTACCAGTTCTGATTATTTAACTCTGCACCAGTCCATATAACTCTCTACACTCCTTTGAACTCTTCATATTCATCATTTCTTACTGTGTAATAATATTCCATAATATATGTGTACTGCAATATGTTTCCCTATTCCTCCATCAATAGACACTTTTTTTTTTGTTTGTGGTTCAATGCTTTCACAGCCCAATCTAGTTCATATATAAATCATTCTTAAATAGCCAGGTCTCTACAATGTATAGTGGTGGACAAAATGGTTCATGTATGTATCAGCAAGCACCCTAGCATACCTAGGGTGGCTACTAGCACAGGTTGTTAGATGTGCTTTTCTAAAGGAAAGCAACTCAAAATGGGTTAACAATCTTACTTTAATCAAACATATCATTTACCTAGTTCAGGGGGAAAAGTCAGCACCCTGAACTTCAGAGAATGCAAACACAAGTTACAAACAAACAGAAAAACAGATCAGCAGACGGCTTCCAGCGCCTGACCATTACATCAGTTACCTATTCAGTTACCAGAGAGGGAAGCACCAACATCTGGGTTTTTTACAGCCGGGGGGCTCAATGACTGCCCAGGGTCTTGTCTGGCCAAATCACACAACTCTTCTCAAAGTGAGCCCCAAACCAAAACCTCACATCAGGGCGTATATATAGCCTTCTCCTGGCTTGGAGAATGTCACAGCCCTCTCGACCCACTGCCCAATCACAAAGCTACAAGGCACGGGCATTCCTGAAAAACAAGCCTGGTGCCACAGGCTCCACGTGACCACATTCAGCCCATTAGGGAACAGAGTATACTTTCAAATATTGGAAGGTCCTCAGAGTCACGTAGCCACTTTAGCAAAGGGCCTAGCAGCACGGAAGATCTTCAGATTCCCATAACATTCGGCCCTAAGATCTTTCATGCCCATTACGTAGACAACTTAAATCTGAATTAACACTAACATCTCTTAAGGACAACATAATCCCCACAAAATAAGAGACATCACATTTGCAGGATACATAACATAGCAAGTCATTACCAGAAATACAAAACAAAAATGTCCAAATAAAGTTCTCTTGGGGGTAGAGGGTGTCCTTCCCCGCCCCTCCCCTGCCCTTGCAGGCTTCCTCCTGGCACTCTCAGGTGCCGGCTCTCATGAGCCAAGTCCCAGTCTTAACACTGATCCAACCCCTGCTTCCAAGTTCTGAGGGGCGACTGGGCAACAAAACCAACAGAGTGGGGTCCTTGGGGGTCCATAGCACTTCACCCCACACACCATAGACACAACTCCATCCTCCCCCTGGGTCCCAAACTGTGGGACACAGCAGGAAAACACATTCAGGGCTCCTGCTTTGGAGCACAGTCCTTATGGGTGGAGCAAGAGAATGCTGGAACCAAGCTAGTCTCCGTGCAGTGCTGACTGGAAGCAGCATCAGAGGCAGTGCCTGTGGTTGCAAACTCCTTTTGCTTTGAGCGGGCCAGAATCTCTGCTAAGGACTCCTGCTGAGGACTGCCTGGGGCAGGAACTGCCAGGGGCCGGAGCTGCTGGGACCAAGCTGCCTGGACGCTGAGCAGTTGCGTGTGTGAGGAGAGGAGGATCTTTGCCTGAGGTAGCCTGTCCTGTTTGAAGGCTTGAGGATATGGGTGTTTACTACTTTGATCACACGTGCCAACTTCGTCACTACTGTGATGGCTTTGACTTTCTGGTTTTGGGACTCAGTTTTCTGGTATTTAAATGAATGCACTGTCTACATTTCTTATGTAGAGAGCCTGTTCCATTTTGTGATTAATAACTATATCAGCATATTTATAGTTACTGTAGGCATTGTGAATACTGCATTGCTGATACATTGTGTAGGCATGGTCTAATTTTAAGAGTCCAGGGATGTGAGGGTTAGGAAATACTTGCAGGCTGCAAGCAGTTGTGTTGAGGCACAGGGAAGTGTCGAGGTGCTGGAACAAGCTGGGTCACGTGGAGTTCAGAGCATTGCTCAAGGTTCTCCCACGTGTAGGTTACCAGGTGTTTCAGATTAGTGTCTCCACACCCTGGGCCCTTCATGCCCTTGTGATTGCACCTCCCCTCTCACAATTTTGTTCAGCTGGACTTTGTCACATGTGGTATGTGGATCTGGGGTATATATAAGGCTTAAGCCTTGGGGATAGTTTGAAGTCTGCCTTAAGATCTGGCTGTAAGGCTTCCCATTGGAGAAGACTTAAAAAAACTTTCTCTGCTTGCACCTCTGAGCCTCCACTCTTCTGTTCTTAAAATGCGCTAACACCTACTTGAGTAAGGTAAGTAACTGGCTCCCCTGCAGGCAAGTTAGGGTACTTTGATGGAGAACCCTGACACAGGGACCCATGGTTTATTAAATTAGATTCTATCTCCAAGCCTTAAGAACACTACTGATGAACCATTTTGAGAGTTGTTAGCATACTTGTCATTGGATTGTAAAATGAATGTCCTTTGGTCACCTTTTGCTAGAAGGTATTTGTTAGGCTCTGTCCTTCTCGCCTCCTTCTTCCAGATAAGTGCCTAGTTCTGAGCTCTCTCACCCATAGGTTCTATCCTGCCCATATTTTGGAATTAGACTGAGCTCTAGGAAGAAACATTCAATTTAATTCTTAAGTACCTATTATGTGAAAGGCACCATACTTTCTGATGTAGAATAGGAACTAAGTCAAAGATTCCAAAAGTGTACTACATACATCCCCAGAAGGTAGGAACAATAAGCTCGTCAAGGATGGTAGATACTAATTGCTAACATTTATGTTATACTTTAAGATTTGCAAAATATTTTTACCAATATCATATCATTTAATCTTCTCAACAACCCCAAAATGTGGGTGATATTACCCCATTTTACAGATGAGAAAACTGAGACTGAGAAGTCCCAGGGCACAGGTAATACATTTCTGAGGTAGGATTTGAACTTAGGTCCTCCTGATTCCAAGTTCTTCTTTATATCCATTGCACTATATTATCCTATTGAGGTATTTCAGAAACTCCAAATCAATAATCAATGGATTAAAAAAATTTTTGGTATGCCCTTAGAAAAGCACATGACATTCTAACTAAATATGCATAACATGCTTTGATTGCATTTAGAGCAATGTAGAAGTGAGTAACTTCAAGATTTGTTTTACTGTTTTGTTATAAACATCTAACAACATTGCAATACAAAAAAAAATTCATGCACCTAATAGCTTTCTTAATGAAAAATTTCTCTCTTTATTTTCTTTCTAAACTATTAGCTATCTTTTTTCTTTTTTCTTCATTCCTCACTCTCACTCTCACCACATATTCAATCCACTGCCAAATCTTGTCATTTCGGCCTTTGCAAAGGCTTCTCACAAACCATTACTTCTCTCCACTCACAAAGTCACCATCATAATTCAGGCCCTCAGTCCCTCTCACCTGGACTATTTCAATAGCTTCTTTTTTGTTCCTCCTCACTCAATTCTCTTTTCACTCTTATGTTTTTATAACTAGAATGCTCCACTCAGTGATTAAAGTGATTTTTCAAAAGTGTTTGTTGTTGTTCAATAGTTTCAGTCATGACTGAAGTCTGACTCTTTGTGACCCTATTTGGGTTTTCTTGGCAGAGATACTAGAGTGGTTTGCCATGTCCTTCTCCAATTCATTCACAAATGAGGAAACTGAGGCCAACAGGGTTTAGTGACTTACCCAAGGTCACACAGCTAGTAAGTGTCTGAAACTGGATTTGACCTCAGGAAGATGAGTCTTCCAATACTAGGCCCAGTGCTCTATTCACCAAGCTCCCTGTAATGGGAATGGGAATCGGAAGATCTTCCCTGACTCTTAATAGACCTAGGAGAGTTTGAAGACCTCCCCTGCTTTGAAAGTAGACTCTGCCCCCTGATAGGCTGAATGTAATCACATGGAGCCTGTGATGGAGGGAATTTGCTGAAGGGAAGCAGAGCCCACAGAAAGCTGTGAGCCAGAGCCAGAGAGACAATGGGAGCGAGAGGTTTGTGAGTAAATATTGATTTTGTATTGGTTTGTGGGAAGGCTGAAGGATGGCATGGCTCTCAGTATTATTATGGCTTCTTAACATCTTTGGTAGTATGATGGAATTGGCTTACTGGTTTTGGGATTGGGTTTTCTGGTGTCTAAATAAATGCTTCAGTTCTGTCCTCCATATGGAAAGTTTGGTATATTTTGTGGTCCAACATCATGTGATCATGGGCACCGTAAATGTTGCATTGGTGCTACACCCCCTCTCCCCCAGCTTCCTTTCTAAAGCATAGGTCTGACTTCTCCCATCCTTTACAAAATGAGCTGTGGTGGAGATCAAATACAAATTCCTACCTCTGTAACCTGACCTTTTCCTATCTTTCTAGTCTCCCTTACACATTTACACTTCACTCTCTTCCTGGCACTCTACAATGTTACTATACTGGCCAAGTTGATGTTCCTAATACACAGAGGTTTCCCAAAGTAGGAGACACTACTCCCTGGGAGGCACTGGAATAATCGGGGGCGGGGGGAGGAGTAGCCTTGGGTACAATTGCGGGGTATTGAAAAAATAAGGGGCTGTTAGAAGCATAATGAAAGAAGAGAACATAAGAAAATTTTGAAAAATCGTTTGTATGTGTTTCATTTGTTGTGTAAGAGAGTTAAAGTTATAACGATTTTTTCCAAACAAACACACAAAATGCAAGTTATAACCTCTCAGTGGTCAAGTCTAGTGGCAGGTCTTAACAAGCAAGCGTTGGCAGGTGAGCAGGTCACACGTTGTTGGGAAATCCATCCTGAGTCAGAAAGAATATGTGCATGCAATGACCTGTTTACAATATGATATATGGTTACATGATGCAATCTTGTGTCATCAAAATTTCAATTCAGGGGAAAAAAACATAAATTTACAATAAATTATTAAATTTAAGATGTATCATTTTCAAAAATATATATTTTATATATTTTTTAATTAGGCATATAAAAAGAAAGTAGTTTTCAGGGGGGCACTGAGTAATTTTTTTATTTTTTGAAAAGGAGGCAATAGACCAAAAAAGTTTGGGAACCTCTGCTCATCATACATAACTCTGCTTCTCTCACCTCCATGCCTTTGTATTGGCTGTCTTCTGTGCTTGGAATGCTTAATACCCTTACTTTGGTCTCTTGGCTTCAGACTCAGCTTAAATCTTTCCTTCTTCAGGACATTTTCCTGCCTCTCCTCACTCCATATCTGACTGTTAGTACCTTTAAATTACATTCTATCTACTCTGGATATATCGTATATATGCCTAGTTATTCACACGCAATTTTGCCCATTAGAATGAAAGCTCCTTAAGAGTAGGGACAGTGTTTTTCCTTTGATTCCTCTCTTAGAACAATTCCTGTCACATAATAAGCACTTCACAAACGCTTGTTACTTGTGGAAAATAATATATTTTATTTCTTACATGTAGGTGCATAGTAAATTCTAAATTTTTATTTCATTTTATATTCAAAAGGGGGTACAGGAAACTTCACTGAAAAGAAAAGGGATGTGGCGGGGGGGGGAAGGGGGAGAGGGAGGAATTGGGAACCCCTGGCCTAAGTAGTCTCTTTCTTCTTATTGGTAGCATTCTGGATCTGCTATCTGGACTGCTCCTCTGTGGTTCCCTGCTATCCAGGTAGTTCACTTTTGGGGTTCTTGACTATTGCTCCCTAACTTCTTTATCTACTTTTGTCTGGTCTCCCTACCACGTTGCATATGCATAGCTATTCTGGTCTGCTCCTCTGATTCCAGCCCTCCTGCGCTGACTCTTCTGATAACTCTCAGATCCCTCTTTGGTTTTCTAACCCACTTTCATATAAACCCCCTAGCCTCTTTCTCAAAATTGCTTGAATTTTCCCAGTACCCTTGATCTACTGCTATTGACTTTTTGTGATGCTAAGAGCAGTGAATTCAAAAGCAATTGCCCACATCATCACACATACAAGGTGTGATCAGCCTAGGGATCTTTGGAACCTATGGCATGGAAACTCTTCCTTATCAATGGTAGAACTCTGACCGTGGTTTCTAGAGCTTCCCTAAAGTGTAGGTCTAGGATATGGAAGAGACCTCTAAGTAGAGTTCCAATTATGGAGCCATTTGGAACCTTTGGACAACTCTCCCTGTAGTATTACCCAGTACCTGGAAGGCTACAGTGTCATTCTAGGATGCTGGGAGCTACACAAAGAATGTAGATTATAAGTAGAAGAAAAAGCAAGGCTGGAAAGATCAGATAGGACCTAGAAGGCCAAGTATGACTAATGGTTAGAATCAGATATATCAGAGTACATGTGCCAGTGTACTGTTCACCCTGGTCCCAGTTGGGCTACACCTAAGAGTTCAGCCTGCAATTTCAGCGGTCCAGTCCAGCCTGAAAGAGGCTGGGAATGAGAGGTAGTAAAGGAAAAAATAGTCAATTCTTAAAGTATCTAAATCAAGGTAATGACCAAACAGAAGTCAGAGGCAGGAGAAGTACAGTTGGCAGCATAGCAGCATCAGATATAAGGGACAAAACAGGGAAATATGGTCCAAGAGCCATCACAAGATCAAGAAACCACATGCCCAAATAGAGAGGAGTTTAATCAGAGAGATGCATTACCAATTTGTCTTGCTGAAAGTGGTATTCAGCCAGTGTCATTTTGAGCCCAGGCATCTGTGACTAATCCTAATCCCCTTGCCCTTCTGAAAGAGCTTCAGCTGTGGACAGCTCCTACCTTATGTTAAGGTTTTCTTAGTAGGAAAGAGTTGTGTTTTCAAGGCAGTTGAGAGTCTATGTTTGAGACATCATATATGGAGGCATACACCTTCACCATCAGTGCTTCCCCCAGTCAAAGAATACATCTGATTCCCAGGAGTGAACAAAGACAGGACTGAAGCCAATGCACCTGTGGTGCTATAAATAATTAGCAAAAAGAGTCCTGGCTATCCTCCCATTCTTTCCACAAGACTCCGGGTTGTTTCTATAGTAAAAAATGAGAACATCAGAACATTAGGGAATATGGTGTCTTTGAGGTACTCCTGGATCTAGCTTATTTTTTTCTTCACAGCTGTTTTTTGTTTCTCTTTAGACCTCCCTGCCAAAGGCTTTAGTCATTGGCCCAGGATGTAGTTTTCTTCTCTGTATCCTCAGAAATTCAGTTTCATTGGGATGTCCTGCTTGTACATGGTGTAAAGAGGCTAAGGTCTACTCATTGCATCATCCTGTCAGCAAAGGCAACTGCCAGAGGTGAAGGGGTCAGTGAAGAAGCTTAGCTCACTACCTGACATGAAGCCATTCTGAGAACACACACGCTTAGAAGTCTAGGACTAAGAGGGAGTGGCCTGGAGCCTTGACAGTGAGAAGACAAAACTCAGGACAAGCAGAAGGTTTAAAAAACCAGCAACAATTACCAGAAAGTGTAGAAAGGAAAGTGACCAAAAGTTCAGGCAAATGAGCAGGATACAAGTGGTCTTCAGAAGCTAAATCATAAAAGCAAATTCTAACCTCTTATTTCTATTAATATAACCACCACCTTAACTGAACTCCTCCCTCATTATTTCTCATGTGGACTACTGCAAAGGATTCCTATTTGGTCTTCCTGCTTCAAATCTATCTCTGCTGCAATCCATTCTCCACACAACTGCTAAAGTGATTTTCCTTATGAGTAGATCTGACCATGAATCTCTTTTACTCAATAAACATCAGTAGCTCCCTATTACCTCCTAAGATAAAATATAAATGCCTACCTCTGCTTGTCTTTTAAATCTGTTTGCAACTTATCTCCAACACATCTTACCAACTTAATTATAGATTTCTCCCTTTCCTGCTCTCTATAATCCAACTAAACTGGTTTTCTTTCTGTTTTTCTTTCATGAATGACTCCTCATATTCCATCACCATACCTTTGAATGAGTCATTCTTCATACCTGGAATCTACTCATTTACTTCCATTTCATAGAACCCCTTATATTCTTCTACATACAGCTGGAGGATCACCATTTATTCACATAGTACCTTACCAAGCAGAATATGTGCTCTTTCAGAGTATGAATTATTCCATCCCCTGAGCCTAGCACAGTAGCTGATATATAATATGTGTTTAATATATGCTTGTTAATTGATTGCTATAGAACTTCAAGGTTAATTAAAAAAACCAAAACATTTTCCTCACAATGGCCCCATAAGGTAGTTAGTAAGTATTGGTAGCCTTGTTCTGCCGATAAATAAACTGAAACTTAGTAAGTTGAAATAATTTGCCCATGGTCCCACAACTGGTAAGGGTCTGAGCAAAGACAGGATAACAGATGCAAGACTCCAGCAATAAGAAGAGCCTGAAAATTGAGGCACATAAAACAAGCAAGAAGCAAGAAGCAGACTCTGACAGTACGAAAACTAGGGCTTGCAGATGGAGAGACAAGTGAGAAGATATGAATGGGGTATGACATGGAGAGGCAGAGAGAAGGGCAACTACTGATGGTTGTTTATATGTGTGTGGAGACTTTGGAAGACAGGGCTAGCAATTGATCCAATCAACAGTCTCATCCAGTGTGTCCCAAACAAAGGCCAGGAACTGATGCTTCATGCCCCATGAACATCTGGAACTTGACTATCAAAGGGCATAGAATATGAATCTCCAACTTCGGTTATTGGTGAGTTTCTCCAATTGAGTGTGAACTGAAGTGAGACAGGCCAGAGACATTATCTTCTGATGGATGAAGGTGAAAGGACTGCTTCACTGAAAACAAAATAAAGATGCCCTTGATGGTGTTCACTCATTTTATGTAAATGATTCTTTCCCATTTATTCCCTTTGTTACAAGGGGAAATGCATTGATGAAATTTATCAGCTCAGTCCACCAAGCCAAATAAATCTCACCAGCCATTCAGGAACCAGACTGTTCTCAAAGCTGGATGAGAGGCTTTTAGCAAAATCAGTGGACTGCTGAACACTAGGGATTTCAGATCTTGTTTATCAGTGAACAGATAATGATCGATGCTATGGAGGAAAAAACAAAAACCAAAAAACTTGAATTTTATTGTATTCAGTATCTATCCTTAAAAAGCAGCAGCATTAAAGTCACTGATAACAACACAGCTGTGTCTGCATTTCTTTAATACTTCAGTAGGGAATAGATTGGTGTCTGTGGTGGTTATTGGCAAATGAGCATATATACATTCAACTCCCTATTATCTATACTCATGTAGGATTCATGAAAATGTTTAATAATTTTAAAATTCTATTTAGATGTGAAATATATTGTATAATTTTTGCAGGAAATTAATCTTCTTCATTATAAAGTGTGTCCCAAAAGTCTTAGTGCAATTTTAAGCTATTGAAGTTTTAATACCTTAAAAATGTATTAACGTCTTCCATGGGATTTTATTAAAATTAAATTGAGGCTCCTGGGTACACTGTTTCAACAGGCACCCCAAGAGCATGTTGAGTAACATGAAGAAGCTTGTGTGGGATTTTAAATTTTGTTCATATTTCATAAAGATCCACATAATCCAACCCTATCCTGTCTATATGACCTTATTTTCCACTATCCAAACTGAGCCTTTTCCTTTAATCCTTCCAACTACAATCCCCTGGAACATACCAATGGCACTATCAACTTAGTATACACACACACACACACACACGCCTAATAGTGGCATATATGTATGTGAATATGTGTGTATCTAACTTACTACAGTGTATGTATAGATATTTACATGTATCTCTCTGTGTATATATGAACATTTTTCTCTTCATGGCATATTTTGATGAAGTTTATTTTGCCCAATGGTCACTTCAGTTGTGGCTGAAGATGCTCATAGGCAATATATACATGTACATATATACATATATGTAATAACATACACATATATGGAGTAACTTGATTTACTGTCATCATCATATTATTAATAATTGAAATTTATATGGTACTTTATAGCTTCCAAATTATTTTGTAATTTTAGTAGCTCAGTTGAACTTCAACAACCCTGGGAGAAAAGTACTAGTATTAGGATTAGTAATAATATTCCCATTTTTATGTTTGAAGGAAATAGGGTTCAAAAATGCTAAGTGACTTGCCTAGGGTCACTCAGCTAGTAAATGTCAGAGGTGGGGACCAAAAACCCAGGTCTTTGTTCTTCCAAAATACTCTTAGTCATACCAGATATATATATGGCAAATTCGAGTATAGTCATTGAGTATGCATTATTAATCTTGGAAGGATGAAGTAAAAGTAAAAGAAGAAAAAGTTAAAGAAGGAGATACTGGATACATCTGAGTACAGATGATACTGAGTATAGAATTCTGATGTTAATTCCCTAGGGTAATGACGAAGCCATGGAACCAATTAGGGTCCTTAGGTATGATATGCTAAATGCAACCAATACTTGTCTTGGCTACTAACTATGTCCAGGTTTGACTATATTACTGAATATTCTATAAAAGTCAAGAGGAGAGGAATATGAGATATGAGAAAGATTGAATCCATTATTATTCAAGCCATAGAAAACAGTAGGGAGAAAATTAGGAAGCTCTTGGTTCAAATTCTTTCTTGGTCAAACCCCTAAGATGAAGTAGACTCTTTACTCATTTCCCTATAATAATGCACATTTATATAGCATTTCAACATCTGTAAAATAAGGCAGGTAGAGAAAAATTAGTTATTCCTATTTTATACATGAGAAACAAAGGCACTTGGAAGCAAAGTAACTTTCCTATTTTCATATAGATAGTTTAAGAATGTGAAGCAGAATTTGAACCCAGATCTCTTGACTCCAATTCAGGCCTACCATTGACTATTCTTATTACATCTTATGTCCTGAAGAAATTCTTTCTGTTCTTTTACACACCTGTTTTTAGAACTGGAGACATAACCCTGAGACATTTAAATCAATATATGTAGTTTCAGATGGTTTGTCCATAAAAACAATTTTAACTACATAGCTGTGGTTAAGCTTTTTCTGCTATCATCTGTGGTAGTATAAACAATGGAATGAACTGCCAAGAAAATATGATGTTATTTAACATCATAAGCTGGTTTTGAATGTATGAATATGACTTTAAAAAGGTGTATGTGTATACATATATGAGTATACATATGTGTGTATACACACATATGAGTATTTATTATTCTCTGCTTCATAACAGACAAGGCCACTGCATCCCCAACTCATACCTGGAATGAATCAGAAAGTGCACACAGGCATGAATCATTTTTCTTTTCCTTCTTTTACAAGGTGACAAACTTTTATAGTGACATGAAATAATAAGTATACTATTATGATTTAATATCAGGATATTATTTCAAAGAGATATTCAATTGTTGGTTGGTTGTTTTTAAATCACACAAAACTTAGACTAAGCTAAGATAATGTGGTTAAAGACTCAAAGAGAATCACTCCCAAACCCCATAAATGGCTTTGATAATCAATTAACCAAACAAAGAGCACTGACAAGATTTTAAAATACTAGAGAGAAACAAAATCAATTAAAATTCCAGAAACAATAGAGGTTGGGAAAGATATGCTATCCCAAGAGGCATATTTATACTATCATAGTTCTAGGGTTGGAAGATGCTTCAGAAGCCATCTAGTTCAACTCTCTAGTCATCTAGTCACTTTATAGTTGAGAAAAACCAGGCCCAATGAAGTTCCATAGGTATGTTTGTAGGAGAGATAGGATTTGAACCCAGGTCCTTGGGCTACAATTCCAGGACTCATTCTACGATATCATACGAAACAAATGTCATAGTCAAATAAAGTAACAAGATATAGCAGTATAAAGAAAATGACAAGACCAATAATACAAGAAATTAAACCTATATATATAAGAACATAAAATTAAAGATAAAAGATAATTTAAAAGAACGAAAAATAATAAAGATGTCAACAGTAGAAAACCTCAAAAAAAATTCATAGAAGGAACCCCAACAATAGACTTATTGTAGCAGAAAATTTGGTGTGTAGAATCACATGGAATTCAGAGCAACTGGCAATAAAAGCTCAAAAAAAGTTAATTATCCAAGGTATACCCATATGGACCCAAGAGACAGACTTAGAGGTTAGATCATGACACAGCAGTGACAGTGGTTCTAAGAACATAAAAGATGGAAAATGAAACATTGTACTTCAATAAATTGTGCAAGAAAATTTGCCATAATTGGTAAAAAGAATAAGTAAAATGCAAACAGAATATATGTATATACATGTGTATGTATATATACATATATATAAATGCACAACCACATACATATTTCTATACATACACATGCATATAGAAAGCCACATATAGCCACAGTATCTAAACAGGGATAAACTAAAGAGTTAAGATACCTAGAAACTCAAGATTCAAACTATAATGACAAGGAAAAACTAAACTGACATAATTGCAGAAATCACTTACCAAGCAAGGAGCAAGTGTTTTCAAGGACAAGAAAAAATCACAGACATTGGATTACTACACTTGAAAATTAAGACACATGAGTCATGAATCCAGCATTACCTGCCCATCAAAACTCAGTATGTACTATTGGAGTAGGATGGATTTTTGAGATGCAAACAGAATGGAGGTTTTGTTGTTTTTTTTTTCACAGAAAGACATATCTACTTCAAGGAAGTCTATGAACAAAAAATTCCTCCCAGACACGAAGATGAATATTTTGAATAATCAAAATCAGCCAGTTGCTAATGAATCGTGAGGATTCACAGAGCACTATATTGGTAAAAACCATTAAAGATGTCAAAAGGGTGTTTAAAAAAGCAAAAAAAGAAAAAGAAAACAGCAAGCCATAGAAAGAAAGGAGATATAGTGATGACAAACTAAAGTTCTTGTCTTCAAAATAGAAGTTCAAGTTAAACTAACATATTAGTTTCATGAATTCTCATAAGATAAAAAGATTTTTGCTTTGAGTAGCACTAATAAATTTGGTTTAACAACTGCAACTACTAAAATGAGAAAGGAAATGTGATTCCCTTCTGATAAAATAACTGAAGGAGAGACAAACATTACAATTTTAACTCTAAATGCAAAAAGACTAATTTATACAACAAAGTAAAAAAGGAATAATAGAACCCTACAGCATGTTGCTTAAAAGAAGCATATTTATACTAGAAAGATCTAAAAGATTCAAAATTAAAATGCAGTCTTATAATTTACCATGCTACTTCCAAATCATAAGTAGAAATGGTGTTAATGATTCTGGACAAAGCTGAATACAAACCAGCAAATATTAAAAGAGATAAATGAGCATTATTTTATGCTAAAAGTTGCTAAATAAAGTGAGAACATATACATCTCAATTATATATGCATCTAATCATTCTGCAGTAAAATACATAAAGGAAAAACTCACAGTCTTGTAAGAAGAAATCAATTTTTAAAGTGTGTGGTTTTAACATTCCATTATCAATATATGACAAATCCAAGAAAAAGATAAAGAAATTACTGAGATAAACAGAATATTGAACTAGTCCTAATAGATAGATGGAGAAAACTTCATGAGGAAAATCAAAGAATATGTTTTTCCCCCAGCATTTTTAAAACTAATTTAAAAAATGATCAAATGTTTAGGCACAAAGAAAACATGGGAAAATATTAAAGAGTATATTAGCAGACTATAATGTAGTAAAGCTAACAGTTAATAGAGATAGAACAAATAAAGAGGATAGTTCCCCTCCTCCCACCCTCAACTTTAACAAAAAAGGATTAAATAACTGGATAAAAGAGAATTCTAAAAAATAACAAAGCAGATTACATGAAAGTTTTTTTAATTTAATTTTATTTTATTTTGACTGGGAAAAATATTTTATTGCTTTGTCATAGATTACATGAAAGTTATTGCCATACATAGCCTACATATCAAAATCTACGGGATACAAATAAAGCAGGTCTCGGAAATGGATTCATAGCCCTCATTTTTATCAATGAGAGAGATAAAATTAATGAATAATCTGTACATACATTCACACATGCACACGTACATACATACATACACACATACACAAACCTTAGACAAGGAACAAACTAACAGGAAAAGCAAAATAATCCACACCAGACCAGAGATCAATATGATGAAAAAGAACAAAATTGAAATGATAAATCTAAGAACAGGAGGTTAAAAAAAACTAAAATAAAATTAATAAGCTATTAGTAGTCTAACCAACAAAGGAAGGGAACAAAACTAAACCACTAAAATCAGAAATTGGTGAGGAGATATTCCTATGAGGTCAAAGGAAAGCAAGAAAATTTTAAATATTATAATACATAGTTCTATGTTCAAAAATTTAAGAATATAAAAGTAGATGATTAGCTACAGAAGCATTAAACAAAAAACCTCGAAACACTACATTTTAAAGTACGCGTGTTCTTGTCTAAAAGGAAATCTTTCGAAATTATTAAGAAGAAAAGATCATTTTTCACACACACGCACACACACCATGAATATTTTTTCATGATTTTTCACCAGTTTCCAATGTTGGCATTACCACTGAACTAGAGGAAAAGAGTGATTAGGAAAAATGGAGAGGACTTCTTGGAAAAGAAATGAGTCCAATGAGACTGGAAAGCTAATTTTTGTCTATGCAACTTACAAGTGTTTGGGAAATGATGGTTTCAGATCCAACAAAGACTTCTGGAAGAGATATATAATGTAATTAGGGTGGCTGAGACTGGATTAAATTAGAAGAGTGACTTGGATAGCATACCTGAAGACTGTGGAATTTATGACAGCAATGAAATACAGAGACCTGGCAAAATATGTGCAAAATGATGATATGTTGGAATGAGAAATGTTGAAGAGGATATCAGTAGGTTACCATAAGAGAAGTTACTTAGTTTGAAGTTTAAGATCAAAACAGTGAGATAGTAATTACAGGATATTCTCCCTGGGTTGAATTCTTCTTTCTTTGCCTATAAGAGAACACTGACCTGAGCATAGAAACATAAGAAGCCTTTCATTGTATATTGATGGAACATCTTGGCATTGAACAATGGTAAACTGAAAAGGCTATTGTCCCAAATGCTCTAAAGTTCCTTGTTCAATTATCCTGTATGAAATTATACCAGGCTAGGAAAAGCAGAGAATCAAAACATTAAAAAGACCTTTGCACTGAATCTCACAAAGGATATATTTGGATTCATTCAAACATCTAAAGCTTAGTTCAAATTCCCTCACCTCATATTTGAGGCTTTCGATAATTTATCCCCAACCTATATTTTCAAACTTATTTCTCCTTTGCTCCATCCAGATGACTTGGCTCTCTGTCCCCCACCCCAAATAGGACAGGGACCTTGTGACATTGGTGACTTTAACTGTAATGTTCCTTCCGCCTGGAAGGCCTTTCCCCTCTCCTTTATGTCTATTGACATTTTACCCCTTCAAGATCTCAATCTCTCTCTGGTTCATGAAGTCTTTTCTGGTTACTCCAAACCACAATGATCTTTTCTACCTCTGACCTTCTAGAACATCTTTGGTCAATACTTCTCATTAAACATTTACCTGTTGCCTACAGCTTGTAATGGCAAGCAAAGAAGTACTTAATGCTTTGTTTCAGCTATTTAGTTGACACCTTGTTTCAGTTCAAGTTTTTCAGCCTTGCCCTGATTGTATCAAGTCTTTGTTGAGAAACAGAACTTGTGAACCCCACAACTTGTGAACTCCTGTTGCTAATGCAACAGGAAGAAGAGGAGGTAATGACCACATATAAGGAGAGGCCCAGGCTGGAGAGAGCAGAATTGAGAAGAGAGCAGAGCTGAGAAGAAAACCCTTGTAGTGGCAGAGTTGAGAAGGAAAAAACTTGTGGTATCCTGGCACTCTTATGTTTCTTTGTTCTGTCTGTGTTTGTTTTTGTTTGTGAAACCAAATTTGTACAGAAGCCCTGGGACCTTATTGGAAGTCCTGAAAGAGGATTTTCTGGTTGTCTGTTTACAAAAGTCCAGGAGGAAGGTTTTGGAGGTCCTGGGACTTTACTGATGATTTGTGTTGATCTCTCAGACTTTGTTTGTGGGTTTCTGTTGATTTCTATACTGATGATTTGTGTTGCATTCTCAGACCTTGTTGGTGGGTCTGTGTTGATTTCACAGGCAGATAGTGAATTGATGATGGTGCCAGCAATGTGTATGAATATTATAGTGGCTCTGTCAAGCTTTGTCTTCCCAGAAACAGGAACTGTGAAGGACTTAAGGTGGACTGGACACTGTGAACTTCAGTGTGGAACAGGAACTGGACGAGGAACTGGACAAGGAGCTGAACAAGGAACTGGGAGCTGCCTGCCTTTGAATCCAGGTGATAGTTGGGTAGATTAGGCATGAGCTGGGACCATGGAAAAGGAACCATGGAATTTGGGAGCCAGCCTCAAGTCAAGATGAAAAGACCTTTTCTTGAGTATTTAATGTTGACCAAGAAGATTATGATTTACCGTGACCTAGAGGTAGAGAACTTTGACCTTTGTACTTTGTGTCCCTTAAGAAAGCTTGCTTCTTAAGGATGATTTAGTTAAGGACTTACTGAATGGTATCTTTTGTTTAAAACTAGGTGACCACTTTGGTGAAAACCATGTGGCCACTTTAGTGATAACTTGTTATGCTATAACATTGTGAATGCTGTACTTGGGTTTCTGTCAATGTTTTGCTTTAATTTATTGCTGAATAAATAGAGAGTTCACTATACTATGTAATCAGAACCTTAAAGCTGTTCACAGCAGCAGTCCTCTGGAAAGCTGCTCATGCTTGGCTTTATAGGGCTGCTAGTTAAGATATGATATTTCTAGCTTCCTCAACCAAATTATAAGTTCCTTCATGGCAAGATCAGTGCTTTATATTTCTTTAGGCCTGAACCACAATGCCTTGTTTCAGCCATATATGTTGATTTATTTACTACTGCTTGCATTCAGATAAAACGGCATGACAGTGAAAGGGGAAGAAAAAATGGACCATAAGTTCTTGGCCAGATTGGAAGATGTTCCCCAAAGGAAATTGTTACCTTGCCGTGCTGCTAAACTGGAGGTAAAGTCATTAACAGAGATACCAGAGGCACAGAAAGGGAAGTCTACAATAGCTACAATCTACCACCTGCTCTTTCTCACTGGACTGTCATGCTCTGCTCTTCCTAAACCCCAAGTACGAGCCAAAGAGCAGATGGCTGCAGATGATCCCTGAGAGGAGAGGTGGGTATCATGTCTAGTCCCCCTGCTTTTATCCGCAAGGTAACAGCTGAGAATACTGGAACACAATGCGTTGCAAGAAGATCAATATTGTAGAAGTGGGTGACCAAGAGTTAACACAGAAACATCTAAGAATGCAAATCAATTCAGGTACCAGAATGCAAGAAGATCATAGGATGGTAGGATCAGAGTTGAAAAGACTTCAGATACCATCTTCTCCAATCATCTCATTTTCCAGACAAGGAAACTAAGGCCTAGAGAAGTTAACTAATTTACCCAAAGTCATACAAGTAGTAAGTGGCAGAGGTGGGTAGGTTCTCTGACTTCAAACCCATTTCTCTTTTTACTGAACAATGTTACTGCCTATAAAACCGAGTCTCCACAGAGCCAGAGTTGGATAGATCCTCTATTTTACACTTGAGGAAACTGAGGCCCAGAACAGTGATACAATTGGCCAAGGTCACACAGGCAATAAGTATCAGAAATAGGATCTGAATCCAAGTCCTCATGACCCCAGGGTAAATGTTCTTTCCATTGGGTGAGGGGAGGGGAAGGAACAAGTATTTATTAAGGTCTTACTGTTTGCCTGGCATTGCTATGTGCTTCACATACATTATCTCATTAGAAAACAAGACTTGAGCTCAGAAACCCACTTTTAAAATTTCAGGATGTGGAAAATGATCATGAAAATTGAAGCAAAACCAAAGAAAACTAGGAGCAGAATAAAAACTGAATGACAATTTGATAGACTCATCATGTGTCTCCTTTTCTGAAAGATTTGTGAGACAGTCACACCTCTTGTTAAGGAGGAGACACTGTCAGATGTAATGGGGTTATGGGGGCACGTAGGGAGACATAAAGCACCTGACATATCCCACGAGCTCATTTCAGTGTTACCCTTGGGTAACCAAGGTTACCCAGGTGCTGCTATTTCAAAAGTAAAAACCTCTGGAGAGAGGGAACTTCTCAGCTCCAAAGTTGTTATGTGTTTCATTCTTTAGCTCTAGTAATGGAAGGAGATGAAGAAGAAGAAAGAAAATGGAAAGGGGGAGAGAATGGGGTGGAGGCAGAAAGGAAAAGAGAGATTTCTGCATTATTTTCCGATGTTTTATCCTTGGAAAAACCCAGCCAAGCCTCAGACACTCAGACACAGAGCCAAAAACCAAGAGATTTAGTGCTGCAGCTGCTCCCGTGCCTTTGGAGCTGCAATCTACAATCTAGCAGTGACATATGGTTCTTTACGATCAGGCCTCAAAGCACTAAACAATAGGACCTGCCAAAGGGAAAATATTCATTTCAGAATTTTGGATGTAAATTTTCTGTCCCTTGTGTTTAGTGTGTCATTACTAATAGTATATAAAGAATGATCCAAATGTAATATAAATAATCATTTGATTTTACAGTGAAAATAGCAGCTCTGCCTTGCACAAGTCAAAACAAAGCAGTGCAAAACTGGAGCCCAAATCAAAAGGTGATCATCTTCAGGAGCTTTAGACACAATATTCACACCGTAGATAAATCGGTGGATTTTTAATATGTACTATAAAGCCAAATGGGAAGCAAGACTATGAAAGAATGAGACCATTTACAGATCCACGTGTTGTTCAATGATAGAGGTGGTCCCAAATTATAGATGGCTTCTGTTCTGAAACCTCATTTGGAAGTCAATTACTGAGAATTGATTTTTCCACTGTAGTGACATTATAGATGTGGTTAAGTAAAATTTCAGGCAAGCCCCGTCCCCTTTTTTGTCTTTTCTTTATACCCCCAGTATTTAGCACAGGCATGCAGGTAGGTGATTGATAAATGTTTGTTGACTGGTTAACTGACAACAATCTATTGAAATCAACCTTGCAGTGAAACTACAATAATTTTTGCTACCTTCTTTCTGGGATAATCAGGTTTTACTCATGGAACCAAATCCCTCCCTAGAACATTATTTTCAGAGGAAACTGGGAATCAATTTCTTACACATCTCCCCCTGAAATAGTAGGGTTTCTTTTCCTATTGTTCCCCTTTTATCCACCCTCCTGTAACTGTGAAGGGAGCCGAAAATATTAACCTTGAGCTTTGAGAGAGTCTAAGGCTACACTCTAGGATTTTCCCATGCCCCAACTCTTCATCCTGAAGCCTTCCTCTAGCCCTGGGCTCTACACATAGGAAGTCTCGTCTTCCACTGAGACCAATTGTCTGATTGGATGGCTCCTTCTAGAAATTACTCCATTTGAAAGAGTGTCCAGGAGCAACTAGGTGGTACAGTGAATAGAGCACCAGCTCTGAAGTCAGGAGGACCTGAGTTCAAATGCAATATCAGACACTTGACACACTTACTAGCTGTGTGATCTTGGGCAAGTCACTTAACCCGAATTGCCTTGCCTTCCCCCCTCCAAAATAAAATAAAGAAAATAAAAAGAGTGCCCAGTCCACTCATGTCTCATTCCTCTCCAGTGACATTCCTGAATTCCTTCATCTTACTCCTAATGTCTGTGTCGGTCCACACACACCCCTTTTCGGTTTCCTTTTATTCAGTCTTTCCCCATTAGAATGAAAGCTCCTTGAGGGTGGGAACTGTGTTTCTTTCTACCTAAATTTGTATTCAAAGCATTTACACAATAGTTGGCATGTAGTAAAAGTTTAATAAATGTTGATTGACTGGCTGACTGTCACTAGAGATCATAGTAGCAATAACTCCGGAGAAAGCAGAAAGGGAATTCTGTCTTTAATGGAAATGTCAGCAAGTCCACAGATCACACATTTGGAGCTGAAAGGGATCTTACACAATATAATTTGTAAAGTTCTGGGCTTACAGTCAAGAAGACCTGGGTACGAATAGCTAGCTATGTGACTATGGACAACTGTAATGATACCAGGATTTGAAGATCTTCCACGCCCCTTGAGCTTGCTGATGTAGCAGGAAGGGGTGGAGCAAGAGAACGCCGGAACCAAGCTAGTCTCCGTGCGGTGTGGACTGGAAATGGCGTCAGAGGCAGTAGCTGCGGTTGTGAACTCCTTTTGCTTTGAGCA
>CM053582.1:248635431-248650663 GCA_028627135.1 Pseudochirops cupreus
TTCTGGTTTTGGGACTCAGTTTTCTGGTATTTAAATGAATGCACTATCTATATTTCTTATGTAGAGAGCCTGTTCCATTTTGTGATTAATAACTATATCAGCATATTTATAGTTACTGTAGGCACTGTGAATACTGCATTGTTGATACAACAACTCAATTAACCTCTCTAGGCTCAGTTTCTTCATAAGTGTATCAGAGGCTACCGTGGCCCTCATTGCTTGAAGACCAGGTAGGTTACATTTCATGTCTCTCCCCAAGGTTCACCAGTATCCTTAAGGTGGAAGTGGGGGGATGATTCTTGGATCTCTGCCAATGACTCCAGCATGGATTGATGCCCCTTCACTGATAGGGGGTGTGTCCCTTGCCTCCTAGTTCCATTAGCCAGTAACAGATTAGATTTTCAGAGAAATATTTACTTCCAAAGGAACAATCACAAATATAAAAACTTACTCATTTAACAGATGGCAGGTATAATCCTTCTTATTTCATTCTCCTGTTCCATCTAAGTCTCTGGGGAAGGGAAGGAGATTAAGTTTATAGTTTAGCTAGTTTCCCATAGGACACACTCACTGACTTAAGTCCAAAACCACTATGGGGCTCAATTCCCAGGCACCCTGGATTCTCAGGGCTTTCATGCCAAGCTAATTGACCCTACCATCCTACCCACAATCTGGGCTCCAAGGTCACTATGGCTTGAATTCCCAATCAGGTGGAGATCATAAGGCACCTGAAAATGAGAGCAGCTAATCAAAGGAATCTACCCCCTATCCACATAGCAGGCAGTGCAGTGGGCTCCATGCTAAGTAAATTGGGCATGTTCAAATGGCCCCTTTATGGTATCTCTATGTTAGGTGACCTAGGCATACCCAGAGAAACCCCAGTTACATCTGTAAAATAAGGGGGTGGGATAAATGGTCTCTGTGGTTCCTTCTAGCTCTCATCTTATATTTTTATGAATTATTTGAAGTTCATTTAACACAGTGATATCAAACATGTTGACTGCTGCAAACCAGATCAAACTGTAATTAGGAAATATTTAACAAAAATTAATAAAAACACAATAGAGTATAGATATAGAACATAATGTTACCATGTGGTTTTCTAAATGAATATGTGGCCCCCAAAGATCCTTATATATTCTTTAATGGCCCTCATTTCTATTTGGGTTTGACACCACTAATGTAGATCAATCCCTTCATTTTATCGACAAAAAAACTAAAGCCCAGAGAAGGTGACTTTCCCAAAATCACACAGACAGTAAGAGGCAGAGTCAGGATTTTAACCCTGACTTCATGTCTCCCAATTGAGGATTCTTTTCACTGTACCATGCTGCCTCTATCATGAGGTGCAGTGGGAACCCAGGCAATCCAGCATGAGTAATGGCAGCTTCATAAAACGCTAATAGTGAGAGAAGGGGACCCATTTCTATCACACTGTTTCTATGAATGGAGCGTTTGTTAAGTTAAATGTTCACATCTCAGGGATTGCCTAAAGAAGGTTTTTGCTGTAATAGACACTGCAGGAACATAACACAACAAAGAGAATATAGGAAGTAACATATATGAACAGAAGCCACCATCTGGTGCAGGCCTTCATCACCTCACACTTGGCGTACTGTAATAACCATGTGGTTGGTGTCCCTAACTCAAAGCTGTCTTTGGGATAACCCATCCTCCACCCATCTGCCAAAGTGATCTGACCATGTCACCCCCTTACCTCAATAAATTCCAGTGGTTCCATGTTACTTTCAGGATTAAATATAAAATCTCTTTGGCATCTAAAGTTCTTCACAACTTGGACCCTTCCTACCTTTCCTCCCTTCTATGTTATTTCCTTCCACCTGATCTGTGAACCAGCTATGCTGGCTTTCCTCACACAAAGCACTCTAATTCCCAACTCTTACTTTTCACTGGCTGTGCTCCCATACTCTCTGTCCTCACCCCTGCCTCCTGGCTTCCATGGCCTCCTTCTAGACACAGCTCACATCCCACCTTCCACAAAAGGCCTTTTCTAGTCACTCCAGTTCTAACATCTTCTCTCTGAGGTTACTTTTCATTCACACCCTATGCTTCATGTACATAACTATTCGTTATCCCGCCACCCTTATACTGTGAACTCCTTGAGAGCAAGGACTGGAATTCGTCTTCCTTTGCAAGTGTCTGTCACATAACAAGCATTTAATAAGTGCTTATTTATTGCTCACCTGGTCTAACTTTTTTCCTAATTCAAGAATTTCTTCTACAACAACCCTGGTGGAGGAGTGTTTAGCTGTAGTTTTCAGCACTTTGGCAATGGAGAGAACATCATTCTATTTTTAAGCAGCTCTCATTGTTAAGGAAGGAGAACTAGGTGGTTCAGTGGATAGAGTGCCAGCCCTGAAGTCAGGAAGATGAGTCTTCCTGAGTTCAAATCTGGCCTCAGACTCTTAGGAGTTGTGTGACCCTGGGCAAGTCACTTAACCCTGCTAGCCTCAATTTCCTCATCTATAAAATGAGCTGGAGAAGGAAACGGAAAGCCACCCTGGTATCTCTGTCAAGAAAATTCCAAATGGTGTTGCAAAGAGTCATACGTGATTGAAAAACTGAATGGCAACTTGTTAAGAATTAAGTCCTTATGAAACAAAATCCTCTCCATTACTTCCTCCATTAGTGCTAGTTCTACTTCTGAAAGATTGTTTATTCCCTCTTCAGTATGACAGCCCTTCAAATACTTGAAGACAAATAGGTTCCCAGAGTCTTTTTGCCAGCTGAATATTCCCACTGCCACTTATGTTTCCTCAAATCACATGATCCGTTGACCTCTCACTACCTTGATCACCTTGCTCTGCATACCCACAATTTTGTCTATCGTGCCCCTTCCTTCAGGCATCAGGGAATAGGGCTCAAAATGGCAACAGGAAGGACGTGACAATGGCAACAGAGGGGTTGTGTTGTCCTGAAGGGAAAGGGGGTGCAAAGACAATGATGACAGGTTAACCAAGGCAAGATGAGGTCAGAGATGTCTGACAGCACCCAGACAAAAAGAGCAAGAATCCTGAGTTCCAGTAACTTTAGGGTGGGAAAGAAAAAGGGAATAGGCATTTATTAAGTCCTGCTATATACCAAGCACCGTACAAAGCACTTTACAAATAATATCTCATTTGATTCATAAACTATTCTGGGAGGCAGGTGCTATTATTGTCCCCATTTTAAAGATGAGGAAACTGAGGCGATAGAGGTTAAGCAATTTGTCTAGAGTCATGCAGCTGATAAATGTCTGAGACTGGATTTGAACTCATGTCTTTCCTGACTCTAGGTCTAGCTCTCTATCCACTGTACAACTTAGCTGTCTTTTCCATCCAATTCTCCCTGACAAGAGTGAATCAAAACCCTGACTCCAGAGATGCTGTGTCTGTACCTAAAAGAAATATGAGTTGAATATTCCAATGGGAATAATTTTTGTAATCTTTGGCCTGCTCAGAACTCAAATTGCGCATTGCCTAGAACTCATGGGTCCACAGTGATTCAGTGTTTGGGCATGATGTGGACTTTGTAAGGCAAAGTCGAATTTATAGATGCTCAATAGATCTAATATGACTTATTTACTCATTCTTTGCAATTCCAACATGTAAGTCTGCTTCTGGGGGTAACCAACTCCATTAAGCCAGTCACAAAACTAATGGTGCTAGTCCTTTCTATGAGGTAGAATTCACTAAAACACAGCACTGTTCAGAGGCAGTTGGGATATTCCCTCAAACTAATGCCTAATAGGTCACGGACCCAATGCCAGTGCTTAAGTCTTCTGATTTATGATTAAATAAGGTCTCCCCCATCCTCTTGTGATGAAATTGATTTTTAAATTCTAAACAAATTCCCACATATGCTGTCGACTTCATCTTGTTATTTGAGGGTTCATTGTTTAAGATTTTTGTCATATTTTATTTTGCCTTACCCCTAACTCTGTCATACAAAGCATTAACTTTCCCTCTTGGCTCTGTGTAATCTACAAATATGATCAGGAGGCTTTCTGTGTCTTTATTTAATAAGATAATGCATCTAATGCATTTTACGACTATAAATGATTATGTGGAGAGCTAGAACACAGTTTTGATTGGGTGAATTCATAAATCCACACATCCACTGGACAATAAGTAACCCATTCCCTAATGATCAATGAAGATAAGGACTAGAAGTCTTGGAACTTTGGAAAATGATAGAGAGTACTTCTGACCCAAGGAGACACGGGAAAATAGACAATGGAAGCTACCTCAGTGAATGGCTCTTACTTCTACCTGGTGGTTAAATGCAAATAACCATTTTAGAGTATACCACAAAGAAGTAGACATAAAACTTCCCATTTCATTCTAACTAGCACAGAGGTAGCGTTATTCCCCTTGACTGGGACATTATATTTCTACTGATGCGGCTCAAGATTACATGAGTTTTTTGTTGCTGTTTTTTTTTTTTTAGCAGCTTCTTATACTCCTGATTTATGAATTGGGAGTTAAACTAAATGTTCAGACCTTTTTCATGTGAAGTGAATCAGAGAATATTTGAGGTGTAGGTGACCTTAGAGATCATTTAGTCCAGAGGTATCAAAATCACTACAATAGGCATGTGTACAGCCAGCAAAGCTCCTCAATGTACAAATCAGATTAAAATATAATTGGGAAATGTTTAACAGAACAAAAATAAAATACAATATAGATAATGCTAATTTGTGGTTTTCTAAAGAAAAATGCAATTCAAAAGGATCCATTTCAATTTGGCTTTGGCATCACTGAAGTAATCTATGCCCTTCATTTTATAAATGAAGAAACTAAGATATCAGAGAAGTTTTAATTTGCAATTCTCTCGACTAATAGGTCATGGACCTAATGCTAGTGCTTAGGTCTGATTTATGATTAAATCAGCTCTCCCCTCTCCTCTTGTGATGGAATTGATTTTTAAATTCTAAATGAATTCATATGTATGCTGCTAATTTTATCTTGTTATTTTGCTGTTCATTAAATTTTTTTGTTGTATTCTGTTTTGCTTTACTCATAATTCTGTCATATAAAGCACTAACTTTCTGTCTCAGCTTTGTGTTATCTACAAACATAATCAAGAGGCTTTCTGTATCTTTAATAAGATAATGCATTGAAAGCACTTTATGACTATAAAGCACCACATCAATATAACCTATTATTGACATTCAACTAGAATGACCCATGTAGAGACTGTAATTACAGTTACTCTACTACCTTCCCTTATCATCTTTTTCATGAACCTGGAAGTAGAACCCCTGTGGATGATGGCAAGATCAAGGGTATGACCATCTCTACCTGTAGCTGTGGTATAGTGGAAAAGTAGGTCATGGGGAATTAGTAAACTGAGGAACTAAGAGGCCAGGGTGTTTGAGGGAATGTTGATATAGATCTTCATGTCCCCTCCTATGAAGGCAGGAGTTAGGGAAGACAGAAAGACTAGGAGTCATGCACCGAACTCATTGAGAAAGAAAGGAGAGTGTTCCAGAGGTCAATAAATAACAGCTTCCTGAATTTTGATTGAGTAATAAATCTGGAGGGAATGAACCTCAAAGAAGTTCCTGGATGATGTTGGTAGTGAAAAAGTCTGAAAGTGGCAATGGGGAGCAAGGAATAGTCCAACTATTGGCAGTGATGCAAGTATAAATGAAAATGCAACCAATGCTGGGAAAGATGGCCAAGGAAGCTGTGTCATCAGAACGGAGCAGGTCTCTGTGAATGCAAAAAGGAATGAGCAAGGAAAAGGTTTACGATGAAAGCAGCTCTGTTACCTATGAAGCAGGCATTACAGAGAAAAGAGATGGTAACATTAGAGTGGGACACTGTGGGGAGAGGATTTACGTTGAACTGAATAAAGGAGAAATCCATGGAAGATGGAGGAAGGGGTTTGAACATTGAGATCCAAGGGTTCAGAATCATTGGGATGGAGAGAGTTGAACAGACTAGGAATATATTTGTCAACTGAGGAAAGAGTTCAAGGAGATTATCCTGCTTCTGAATGGTTTACCTATGGAGTATTATCATCTCAAGGCATCAGGAAGCAAGGGAGGGAGGTGACTACAGGAAGTAGTGAGGGGAGGCAATTGTTGTGGAAAAGGTATGGGAAACTCAATAGAATACCCTTCCCAGAGAGTCTCGAATACTTCTTCTCCCTCCTCCCTCCTATACTCGTGGGGAGTTCAGAGAATTCTTGTCATTTGTCCTGAGAAAACAAAAGTAGGAAAAAAGGGTGGAAATTGCAGAAGTAAATTTCACCTTGACATAAGAAAAAAAAAACCCTTCCTAATAAGGGTCACTAAGAGTATTTAAGCAGAAGCTAGGCTGCCATTTGTCAAGCAATTTTTAGGAGACAGGGTGGTAGAGTGGAAAAAAGCACTGGATTTAGAATCAGGTTCAAACTCTTACTCTGTCACTTAGTACCTTTATGACCTTGAGCAAGTGACATGAGTTCTGTGGACCTTAGTGTTCTCAATTGTAAAATGAAAGAACTGGATGAGATCATCTCTAAGGTACCTTCTTGCTCTAAATCTACATTCCAAAGGGATTCCTGATCAGATATTGGTTAAGTGAAGTTCTATGACTGACACCTTATGGCTGATGTTGTTGTTCAGTGGTTTTTCAGTTGTGTCTGATACTTTGTCACCCCATTTGGGATTTTCTTGGCAAAGATACTGGAGTGATTTGCCATTTTCTTCCCCATCTCACTTTACAAACAAGCAAACTAAGATAAATACGATTAAGTGAATTGTCCACAGTCACACAGCTAATAAGTGTCTGAGGCTGGATTTGAACTCATGAAGATGAATCTTCCTTATTCCAAACCCAGTGCTCTATCCACTGTATCACTTAAATTGCCCCCCTTTTTTAAGGGCTCATAATTTTTGGGGGGGAACCAGACCTATAATTTCATTGGTATGAGGAATTCCCAATGAGGAAACACTTCTATCAATGCAAATCAGCATCAGCTTTGCAAGTATTCATCTCGGAGGGTTGCCTGGTGCACTGAGAGGTTGAGTGATTTGCCCAGGGAGACCCTATGTATCAGAGATGGGATCTGAACCCAGATCTTGCTGACTCAGAGGCCAGTTCATAAGCTATCTGCTTGACTTTGCAGCTGTGTGCTACTAAAAGAATTTTTTTTCAAAGATAGAATTCAGGGGATGCTGGAAAAGAGGATTTAAATAAAAAAGCTTGAGGATAAGATCAGGATTAGATTAAGCTGTACTTGAAACAGTCAGATACTCAGAAAGGCACACAATTATATCTCAATATTTCTTTCAAAATTATCTAAATTTATCATCTCTAATCATCTTCCTGTTAATTGCTTTAAGCACATGACTAGCTCATCTGCATGAGGAAAAGGAGGTTCCAAAGGGGTGAGACAAGCTGATACAGAAAAGCCAGGTTCACTCACCGTACAAGTAGGCCTAGCTCATCAGCTCACAGGATTTGGAGCCAGAAGGGACCTTGGAGATCACATAATCTCTGGCCTTTATTTTACAAATGAGAAAAACTGAATCTCAGGATAATTAAGAGAATTACTCAAAGTTAAGCAGGTAGTAAAAGCTAAAAAGCTGAATTTCAACTGTGGGTCCTCTAGCACCAAATCCTGTGCTCTTTCTACCACACATTAGCCTTCCAGACCCTGGTCAAACCCTTCCCCTTTGGTGATGCCAAACTCCACTGTTAGTAATGCTATTCTCATAGGATTACCATTAATGACTCTCCTTCCACCACCTGTTCTACCTTTGGTTTGATTTCTTTACCATACAGGAAAGTTAAAACGTATTATACACCTTGTCTCTGACTTAGAACCATCAGAGCTCCTGCTCCAACCTCCTAACTTTGTTCCTTGGAGGGAACCATCCTCCTCAGTAACCTCCTCAGAGGGAACTACCAATTAGCTGCAATCATGATCACAATGATAAATGGATCACAGTACTGTGGAGCCTCCTCAAAAGGGATTTCCAACTGTATGTGATCTTGCATCACCTACTTTACCCCCAGTGAACAAGTCCCTTCATCTCTAAGGGCATCTGTTCAACCTAAAACCAGGAAACAATCTTTATATGTGTGTGCCAAGAAAGCAGAAGGCAGGGGAAGCAATCCCCTTGAAGGATGGTGTCAGTGAGTATTTACTTTAAAAAAAAAAAGCAAGAAAAAATAAGATCTGTGATCTAGATCTAAGAAAAAGGTCACTCTTTGTAGTTTATACAATACGAATGAGACCAAAGTGTCTACCTCCACTTGGTGGCAGCATGAGTAAATTACAGGAAAAATATTTAAGGAAGCAGAGAAGTTCACCCTTGAGTGGTGAACTGACAATTAATTCTAAATTGATAATGTAACAAATTTGCTCATCTATAAAATAAAAGAAGATGAATATGTGGATTTCTAAGGCCCCTTCCAGCTCTAACATTCTAAAAGAAATGTCATGCTTCACATTTAATGATAACATATTGCTTTCCTTCTTAATGGGTGAGAGAGGGATTGAAGGGATGGAGAGAATTGGGAACTCACAGGAATGTTAAAGTATAATTATTTGGGAAAAAGAAATGTCATGGCTTCTGTAAAGGTTTTGCCTTATGTAGGCTCTTCTATACTGATCCTTCCCCCCCAAAAAATCCTATATTATTTGTCAGTATCATGCAGAATTTATCATATATATTGCATTGTGCTAGTTATTATCTTTATTTACATATATACCTTCTCTCTCCAAGTAGCCTCGAAATCCCTAGAGTGTAAAGCCTGGATTCTCTGTTTATTATATTGATTTTTCATCTCTAGTACCTATCATATTGTCTAGCACATAGAATATGCTCAGTAAATGTTTAGAGATGATTCTGATGATTAGGTTTTAGTTTCTAGATCAAAGTTGTGCCCTTTTATTTTTTGCTCTACACTTGTGATTCCATTGGCATAATGAACTCTTGTTGAGGAAATGCCCTCTACCAATGTAGATCAGACACTATCCTGAAGCTTTAAGTCTTGGGTAGTTTCTTGGGAGCAAAGAGAGATTAGGTGACATGCAGAGGTCACAGAACCAACATGTAAACTTGAACTTTAACTCTAAGTTTTGCTCACTATCTTTGAGGTCAAGTTGTCTCAAATGCTTTGCACAATAGTTTGAGGCTTACCAAATTGGAATAATGGTTTCTGGCCCAGTGCTAACTTGGTTCTACAAAAAATTAAGTATTTAACTCACACATTCTATTATGTTGGTTGACTCCTAGGTCCCCTTCATCAAAATCCTAAGGATTTTTTTCCCCTAAAGACTTACAAAAACCAACAACTATATAGTGTGGAAGAATCATAGAAGCATACTGTTTCTGAACTAGAAGGGACCTTAGAGATAATGTTATACAAGTACTTGTGCAGATCACGAATCTCAGGGTCCCAGTTGTTAAGTGACTTACAAAGTGACATAGAGAGGAAGGGACAGAGAGGATGAAAATGTACGTCTCATACTTGCCCTTACACCAAGCTGTGATAGAACCAAAATTTCGTCCCTTCTCTTTTGAAACATCTGAAACATAACTTAGCCTAGTTCTTTCCTAATGAGAAACAAAATCAGAACTTTATTGGCCTGGGGGTAGGGCCAGGCTCAAACTGTTCCTCCTTTGACACAGCTTCCTGGTGGTCTCTAGTGTCATGTGACTTCCTGGTCACATAAAGGCATAAAAAGGCCCACCAACATAGGTAGAGGGTCTTTCCAACTTGGACTTGGGGGATGTCTTAGTACTGCAAGAGTCATCTCTTTCTCTGCTGACCAGCTGTGTTTCTATATAGAGATAACGGGTGGGATGAGGTGTCTACCTGAGATAAATGCTGCTATGTGTTTGTCTATGTTAGAATATCCTTTCTATGTTAAAGCTAAGTAAGCCTCCTTTTACTGACTTATCCCTAACTTGTGAGGACTTCACTTTGTTCTAACACTGAATCTGAATTAATAGGGTACAAGCCTGAATCAGGCCCATACTTAACATTCATACTTAAACCAATTCAATTCAACTAGAATTTATGAGGCACTTAGTGTATGAAAACCATGGTTTTCAGTCCACAACACCATGCTGCCTCCATTGTACCATGACGTCTTTATGGCAATGCAGACAAGCACAAAATGCAGTTCTCATTGAACCAACTTCTGGGTGGAACTAGCCAGGAGTGATGGAGATTCCTTCATGACTCTCTCCAAGGTCTTTTGGAGCTAATAGGCAAAGATCAGTCATTGAGGATAAGAAAGTACCTAGCCCCAAAATTTCAGTTTACAAGGACCCAGAAACAAGATGCAGGTTAGAGAAAGCAGTGGTATCCATTATTAGAATAATAAGTATGAAGTACCAAACAGCTAGACACCCAAGGATGACCACCCTTCTAACTCTGCGATTCTGTGATTCTGTGGGCTAGAAGGGAAGAGAGGAAAAGTCCAAGGAGAAATCATGAAAAACAGTCTGAGGCCAGACTACAATTCAAAGGAATCAGGTGTAAAAGAAGGCCTGCTTGTACTAGGTTGCTCAGTGCCCTAGACATCTCCTCTCCACCAAACATTCCCCTTTTGGAATCAAACAAGGATGGCTTAAGCACCTACTGTGTTTCAAACACTGTGCTAGGAAGGAGGGGAACAAATACAATAAATGGAAGAAAACGTACTTTCCAGGACCTTAAATCCTAAACAAGATCCATGGCAAAATCAGCCATGCCCATGATTCTGATCATTATAATATCCAGCATTTACATACCACTTTTAGGTTTGCAAAGTGGTTTTCATCTTATCTTATTTGATCCTCACAATGACCTGGTGAGGTAAGTATGATTATCATCCCCATTTTACTAATGTGGAAACTATGGCTGAAAAAAGGGCTCAGTGACTTGCCCGGGGTCACACAGCTAAGTGTCTAAGGTAGTATTTGAACTTAGTCCTTCCTGACTCCAAGTCGAGCACTGTACATAACTAGCTGCCTCTCTGATAAGCTGTATTAGGTCAAGTCTGTTCTTACAATTCTCATTGTTGTTTGGGTCATGATAGCATATAGGCTGCGTGGGGGGTACAGTGCCAGCAGCTAGCACATGGGTCCTACCTATGACAAACATCTGTGCAACCACCATACCCACTTCCACCACTGCTAGAGTAGGGCCCCCTGGAGAAAGAGGTCAAGAAAAATCTCAGTGTCATCACTTTGACGGTTTCCACCCTTTCCATGCTCTCCCATATTCACTCTTTCCTTTAATGCCCAAGGTACAATCACCACAAACCTTGACTCATCTACTCTGCTCTAGCATCCTTAGCTCTCAGATGACATATATCTGTATGTATGCATAAGCATATGTGTGTATATATATATATATATGTATATGTATGTATACATATGTGTATACAGATATATAAAATATCATGTGTGTGTATATATACATATATATATATATATATATATTCAATATACATATTTCCTGCCACCCCTAAAAACTTTTTGCAGAATTGTGAATATGTAATGGTAAGGGAATTTGAAAATCTTCCCTGCCCCTTAACAGGCCTAGGGAATTTGAAGATCTTCCCTAACCTTTAATAGATCTCACTTGGAGCCCAACAAGAGAAGCTTGTTTAGGGGAGGCTTGTTTTTCAAGAAGGCACATCTTTTGTTACTTTGTAATTGGGCAGCAGGTCATGAAGGTTGTGATGTCTTCTGACCGTAGAGAAGGCTATATGTATAACCTGATGGTGAGATTTTTGCTTTGGGGCTCATTTATGGGAAGAGTTGTGACTGGGACAGATGAGACACTGGGTAGCCGTTGAACTCCCTGGCTTTAATGTTGGTGCTTCTCTCTCTGGTAACTAACTGTATGTATGTAATGGTCAGATAGCTAGAAGCCCTGTTTGTTGGTCTATTGAACTGTGTTATTTTCTCTGTTTGTAGTTTTTGTCTGCTTATAATTTCTGTTTCTATTCTTTGGAGTTCAGGGTGCTGACTTTTTCCCCTGAACTAAGTGAATGATATATGTTTGATTAAAGTAAGATTGTTAACCCTTTTTGAGTTGCTTTCCTTTAGAAAAGCAGATCAAAGAACTTGTGCTAGCAGCCATCCTGCGTATACTAGGGTGCTTGCTGTTATAGAACAATGATCCCTCTTCCTAACTTCCCCCATAATAGTAACAACCCTAGATGGAATAGAAAGCTAGATATTGATATAGATATAGATACACATATGCGTGTATGTATTTTATATGTGTATGTATATGTATACGCACACATATATACATATACACACATGTATACATTATATATACATATATACATATATACACACAAGCTACTCTACCATCTCTCTCCTCCTCACTTCTTTGCAACCTTCTAATTTCCTGCTAGCTTGAACAAAATTAGCTCAAAAAGAAAGTACCATACTCAATGAAGGAAACACATCTATGTATTTTTAAGGTGTGTGATGCTAATCTTGTCCCCCTTATTTCCCTGAATAAACTTCGGCTGTGGATAGCTCCTGGTTGTCCTCCTGCTGAGTTGGTTAGCTAGCTTATTATCTAGGATGCCTGTATAAGATGCAGACTAGAGAGAGGGACTGGACTTCTGGCTTCCTTGTTTATAGGAAACTCCCAAATGAGCTAACTCCCTCTACCAATGCAGGTTGATACCTTCTCTGAGTATTGCTCTGAGCCCCAAGGGACCAAGTAACTTGCCCAAAGTCAGCATCAGGGGAAGGATTTGAACCCAGGTCTTTGAAGCTCACTATCAATCTATTATGCACATCCCCTCTATTTAAAATACAAGTAGACTTTTTGTACACTCTCACAGCATTAAAACATTATATTTCTTTCTTAAGCTTCATTATAATTCATGTTTATAGGATAGAAAGCAAATGTCATTATTCAATTGTGTCCAACTCTTCATGACCCCATTTGGAGTTTCCTTGGCAAAAATATTGGAGTGCTTATAGCTGGCAAGTAGACAGTAACTAATTGAAGGCATTTAGACTTTCACCTGAAGCAGAAAAATGCACAATTTCATCCCTCATCTTTTCTCTTGATCAAAATGACATTGTATACTTTTGTATCCAACAATTTTAAGATGCTATTTTGTTTTTGCTTCCTATTGAAAATAAACCCAGTGCACAAAGGAAAAAAAAATGGCATGTCTAACTCTATAGAAAGTCTAAAAATTCTTGAAATCCAGCTTTTGTTTTCACTACTAAATCTATATTGACTCAAATTAGAGTCACCTATACTATGACCTCTTTGCAGCTACATCATTTTTCTCCTTTTCTCTTATTAGACAAGAAAAATATTTCTTTTCCTTCAGTCATATGCATGTTCACAAATTTCCCTTGAAAATTTAATCCAAAAAATTCTAAAAATTTTTCATTAGGTTTCTTCATTAGTCTCACATTAGGATTTGAAAAACAATTCTTAGGGAACAAGAAGAGTGATTATTCAAATAGCTATAGAGAGATGCATGTAGAACATAATGCTGTTAATATGTTCCAAATCTAATGCAAGTGATCATTTTCTGAGTTCTATTTAACATAAATCCAGATTTTCACACATTGTGTTTGTTTAACATAAGGTACAATCTGTATTGCATCAAGTCATAAATTTGATTTCTAAAATTCAGCCATTTTTCTGAGATGACAGAAAGCATTTGCATATATTGTAATCTTCGGTCTTTGATTAGTAACATTCTTTCCTATTGGCTCTTGCTCTTTACCCAGCCTCACTTCATGTTCCATGTTTTAGCCCTGGATTTCATTAGCTTTATTGATCCACTACTGATCCTCCCTCCCTGGGACCTTCGACTCAATGGTAAGAGTTCATGAATTACTTAGCAATTAGTAAGAGTCATAATTTGAGATGAGATATTGTTTATTAACAATTGTGATAGCTATTTTTAATATTAGCTGAAGAAATTTTAAAAATGGCAGCATTTATGTATACACAGTTCTTTGCTATAAGCAAAATACCATTGATTATCTTGGAGCAAGGAAAATCTGTATTCAAGTCCTGATTACCAAGGCCATTGAAAGCTCAATGGATTGGGAAATTTGTCTTAAGTGAGAAAAACTCTCAACAAGAGATAGGAAAAGAACATTTAACCTGATCATCGAGAGAATCTCTAACAAATGCTCAAATGTCTTCTCTCTCCAGGTGTCCCCAAAATTGTATTAAAATTCAGAATATGAGGCAACGATGAGGTCCAATTTGGGTGGTCAGATAAAAATAGATTTTTTCAAATAAATGAAATAAAAGATGTTTTATCCATGAGAATTGACGTATGTTTAGAATTTGTCAATATTCAAAATGTATTTCCTTTTAAAGAGGTGAGGAGGGGCAAGAACTCCTAAGTGCCCCAGGCCCCTGCCTAAGATTGGAAGTTTTATCTGATTTGACAATCTGTGTCCACAAAGGATATTTCCATACTGGTATTTCCCACATTAATGAAACATATAAAGACAAAAAAAAATCATTTTAGAAAAGCCCTTCAGGGGGGCGGAGCCAAGATGGCGGCGTAGAAGCAGCAACATATCACAGCTCTCACATAGCCACCCCAAAATACCCATAAAATAGGACTCTAAACCAATCCTAGAACTCCAAAACGCACACAAAGATACTTCCCACCAAAGTCAGCTCAGCTAGGAGGAACCATATCAGCACTGCAAACCGAAAGCAGCCTGGCCTGAAGCGGTGGCTGTGCCCTGAGGGCGGCTGGACGGGAGGAGCTTCAGGTGAGCGGATTAGCGGCAGCTGTGAATGGGATTTGTGAAAGGGGGAGATAAGCAGCCCGGCCAGAAGGCCTCCAGAGTGGAAAAGCGAAAGGCAGAGGTTTTGCACCCGCCGCTTTGCAGCTTCCCGCCTGCGGCCTGCAGGCAGCAGGGGGACTGAGCGATTGGTTTCTGCCAGAACTCTCGCGTTGAGTGGCTTGGATCCGGATAGCCGTCTTGGGCCTCGGTCTTGGAGTCTTTATTATCCAGTCTGCCAGAAGCATATAGGAAGAGTTCCCAGCCTCTCCCTAAGAGCTACGGCAGCTGGGAGGACCCCAGCGATTTGGGACAGAGCTTTCCCTTCTGGAAGCAGAGCCCCACAGAGATTTTAAAAAAAAAATCACGGTCTGAAGAACCATGAGTAAGAATAAGCATAAGAAGCAAAGTAAGAACAGCTCCCAAACCCTTGATTCCTTCTTTGGGGAAAAGAAAGATCATGGGAGAGAGAGGGAGGAGGAGAGTGCA
>CM053582.1:248651163-248682875 GCA_028627135.1 Pseudochirops cupreus
GGATAACCCAGGATCTGGCAGCTTCTACATTAAGGGATCGAAGGGCCTGGAATATGATATTCTGGAGATCAAGGGAGCTTGGATTAAAACCAAGAATCACCTACCCAGCAAAATTGAGCATCGTATTCCAGGGGAAAATATGGTCATTCAATGAGGTGGAAGACTTTCAAACATTCCTGCTGAAAAAACCAGAACTGAAAAGAAAGTTTGACACTCCAGCACAAGAAGCATGAGAAGACAAACATGGAAAAGAAATCATAAGAGGCTGAACTGAGTGCACCATAATCTGCAAAATTAGAAAATTATGCCCCAAGACCCCCTCTATTTTGGTCTTAGTTTGTAGCCTTTTCAGGTTGAAGAATTTACCATCAGTGTGGTAGCTGACCTTGATGCTGTGTCCATCCTCGTTGAAGGTTCTGAAGGAAAGTATGAGGAGAGAAGAGGTATTAGACTGACTGCCAAACTGAAGATCTACAGAGCCATGGTGCTGACCTCATTGTTGTATGCCTGTGAAACCTGGACGGTCTTCCAGTGCCATGCCAGGAAATTGAATTGCTTTCATTTGAATTATCTTAGGAATATTGTGAAGATCTCTTGGCAGGATAAGGTACCAGACGTTGAGGTCCTTCCTTGAACTAAAGTGTCAAGCATTCAAACTCTGCTTCAGAGAGTGCAACTTCTATGGGCTGGCCACATTGTTCAAATGCAAAACATATGCTTGCTAAGAAGACTATTTTATGGAGAACTCACACAGGGTAAGCATTTACATGGTATTTGGAAGAAGCGATACAAGGATATTGGAATTGATTGTGTGACATGGGAGACACTGGCAGAGGGCCACTCAGCATGGCATGCCCACATCGGAGAAGATGCTGTGCGCTCCGTGAGCAAAGCAGAATTGAAACAGCTCAAAGGAAACACAGGATGCACAAATGTATAGAATCCAATCAAATGTTCTCATGGACTATTTGTGTCTGACCTGTGGTAGAGCATTCCCAGCTGGTATTGGTCTAGTCAGTCACAGTTGGACTCACTGAAACTTGACTCTAGCATAGTGATGTCATTTTGTTCCTCTTTGAGAATGAAGGACAACAACTTAGTTAACTTATCCCTCTTTTTACTCTCTGTTCTCTTTTCTCCTCTGCAAACGCTCAGGACAAAACCATTCCCCCACTTCAGTACCTCTGTTTTTCTCGTTTAACTCCCTCAATATCCTTTGAATATGCCAAGGTTCTGGAGAGATACTTGATTCTTTACTACCCTTCATTAGAATATTAGCACTGCATCATCTTTCTAATTGATCAAATAAATGTACTTTTCTAGAAAAAAAAAAAGCCCTTCAAAAGACACCAGACTGGTTTCAGCCTTAATGAAAAGAGTTAGAATACTGTTTTACCTCACTTCTTTCCTTTCTCCCTGATCCACTTATATCACTCTCCTCCTACTTCCTTTTTCCTCCTCACTCTAAAGCTGATTTTGGCCCAAAACACACTCATACAGTAAAGAAATTGAATCTTTAAAAGTCCTTTGGTTTCCACAGACATCATCCTGCCTTTCGTTCAAACTGTCTTCTTCTTGACTTCAAGTCAAAATTTTACTTCAGATCCAATATTGGTGTTTGTCTGACTTACGGTGTTATACAACAAAGGTCAGGAAAGCCATGGGGGAGAAACTGACCTATTGACTGTCAGTTGAGGATGTTTGCATGGAAAACTCTTAAAGTGGTAGGAAAAAAATGTTTAAAAGCAAACTGTTGACAAATGAGATATAAATGGCTTCCATGGTATTTTGATAAAATACACAAAAACCAAATACCCATGTTTGTACGAGCATTCCCAAAACATTGACTCTCGGTCATGTAGCTATGACTCTAATCACATAGCAGAGTAATTATAGAAAGTTACTATTTTTTAAATTGTTTTTTTCCCCTGAAACTCACAGCTATTTTTTTCTCTGTAAAGTCTGTCAAATGGAAGAAATTTTTAAAAATAAATAAATAAAGCCAGAGCCAAAAGTAAAATAATGACACAGCTTGGCTACTGAATGAACTAGATGGGAAATGTATACATGGAACAATACCAGTAAGTAAAAGAGAACTGAACATCAGGGAAGCAAGAGAGTCACACAGGGAATGAATACAACATATTAAAGCTATTCTCAAAGTATTTCTTCTGATAGGCATAGAAGCAAAGGTTATAACAGTATGTTCTCCATAAGCCCCCTATAGAGAGAGAGAGAGAGAGAGAGAGAGAGAGAGAGAGAGAGAGAGAGAGAGAGAGAGTGAGTCTCGGGTTTTCATTCTTTCGATTACCTATTTCTTTCCATGGGGCTATATACAAAAGAGGGAAGATAGGTGGTACAGTGGATAGAATGTCAGGGTCTGGAGTCAGGAAGACTCATTTTCCTTAGTTTAAATCCAGCCTCAGACACTTATTAGCTATGTGACCCTGGGCAAGTCATTTAACCCTGTTTCCCTCAGTTTCCTCATCTGTCAAATGAGCTGGAGAAGGGAATGGCAAAACACTCCAGTATCTTTGCCAAGAAAACCCCAAATGGGATCACAAGTGAAATAATTGAATAGCAATATACAAAAGAGCTGATAGTAACTGATATTTAGATACATTGAACACAATTAATTTAGTTTTATGAGAAAACTGATGGTAAAGGTGTAAGCAAATGACATTACAGGGAGAAAAAAGTGAGCAACTAAGACCATGATGATGATGATGATGATGAGGATGAGGATGATGATGTTCAGTCATTTTAGTCATGTTGCATACTTCCTGACCCCATGTGGGGTTTTCTTGGCAAAGACACTGAGGCATTTTTGTTATTTTCTTCTCCAGACAGTTTTCTTCACAGATGAGGAAATTGAGGCAAACAGGGTTACATGATTTGCCAGTGTCTGAGTAGTAAGCTAGTAAGTGTCTGAGGGCAGATTTAACACTGTAGAAAGGCTCAAAGCTATTATATGCTTCACTAGACATTAGACCTGGGCAATATAAAAACAGTCTATTAAAAAAGAACTCAGCTAGAACCAAATAGCCTTAATTACCTACCTACCTAAGTTCACCATTCAAATTCTCATTAAAGAAGATTCTGCCAAGCAAGTCAAACTACTCAAACTTTGTTTGGCATACAATTGGGCTAGAATGTCATAATTCACTACATTAGTTCACAGTTTTCTCATTGTGACCCGAAGTTGGATACCAATAAGGCCTTGGAACCATAAAGTGCACGATAGATTAACACATAAAGGACATTTTTTGTTATTCAAATTCAAGTATAGTAGTGATTATTCTGAAGACATATTTCAATTCTAAGGAAAATGCAGTCTCAACTGATGTGGGTTCTACATCAAGACCATCACCCCACCCTCATACAAACTGTAACACATCCATGTCTTTTCAACAGATGTAGTTTTTGTCCATGTCTTCCCATAAATTCTCCCCAGATGGTCCATCCAATGTGCTGACAGACTATAGTTTTTTTTAACCTCCTATGGAGCAGCAATGCCACATGTGGGCAATATGCATAGGTGATGCCTTGCTGTAGGAGCAGCCCACCTCCTTTTGTAGTAACATATTTCTTTGGTTATATTTATGCCATCTTTTGCACATAAGTTGTCATTGATGACATGCTGTTACCTATGTATGTCTACCATACATGGCCCACTGGGTTACTAAAAATGTCAATTCTTAAAAAATATGATATTCCATAGTTTCCAGTCATACATTATCACCAGAAGAAAATAGATACCCCCAAAATGCTTTCTTTTTGTTTCATGGAGAAGTTTTGGGTCATTTTTATATTGGCCATTAAGCAATAATCTCATATTTAGAATCTTAATGGTCAAAATGATGTTTGTAGATGGTCTGTGAGCTGTGTAATTCTCAGCAACCTCAGAGTCCTTTTTCTTCACTATGAAATAATCACTACTAAACTTTGAGGGGCCTATACGGAACCAAGCCCATTTTGTGTTTTCTTTTGGCTCATGGAATAAGCCAAGGATTTTTTAGAATAAAAGTTGTTCATGTCTCAGATCACTCACTTAATTTCCCTCCACCTTACCTTTTATTCTTGCTTCCAGGGAGCCAAGTAACATCTCAAGTTGGAAGTGACTTTATAGGAAGAAAGTTAGAATGGCAAGGAGGGGTTTCTATAGAGATGTTGACTCAGGGGCAAACATTCAACATGCTGTCTATGGAAGGAAGCCTTGCCTGCTGCTGCTAAAGCTAGAGAAAAGCTAGTTCAAAAGCCAGCCTCTCCTCTGGTTCTCCTTTTCGCATACCAATCTCTAAACAAACAAGCCAAACTTTCATTGTCTTCCCTGTTCTCAGATTAGTCAATGCCATCAGGTAGCAATGATCCTTTGAGACATTTTTATAGATCCTGAGTCAGGATACAAGAAAGAACAATCAATGGGTACAGTGGAAAGAGTGTTTGGCCTAGAGTCAAAAGAATCTGATTTTGAATCCTGCCTCAGATATTTATTAGCTGTGTGACTATGGGCAAATCACTTAGCCTCAGTGTTCTTACTTGTAAAGTAAGAGGGTTGTATTTCATGACCTCTAAGGGTGCTTCCAACTCTAAATCAACAGTCTTATGAAGATCCATTGAGCCATGAAAGTGTTTTTGTCAGGTGGCCAAAGAGAGAAATGTTCTAACTTCACAGATGCTAAATGCTTATGTCATTAGGAAATTATTTAAGAAGACTCCCTTGCAAATATCAGCAAGCTATTCAAGCATGTTTTGGCCAAAAGTATGTTTAACTTGATACAGCAGGTTAAACATTTCAAAGCAAACCAACCCATTCACATGAAGGATAGGACAATCCACTGAGACTACTTTGGGAGGATTTAAGAGATTTCCAGAGAAGAGAAAAACCAACCAACAGATGTTAAAGAAACAGACATTTATTTTATAATTTTTATTCTAATAAGGGATAGAACTTACCTTGAGACCCCCATGAGGAGGTATTGGAAGAGGGGATGAAGGGAAGAGAGGACAAAAATATATTCAGTTCATAGTCACTGGAAAGACAAGAATACAACTATATCTCTGGAGGGGCAACACCTATCTATAATTCAGTCAAAAAGGGGATCATCCCAGCCTTGGGTGGAATGATTTTCAAGCCATAGCATGAGCTGGAAGAGGATCAATGCACCCTTACAAAGGCCCTTCCAAGCCTTTACGTCTGCCCTGAATCTGGATTTTCTTGGCGTGTTGCCTCTTGCACTTAGACTGGGAGCTCTTCAAGATCAGGAATTATGTTGCTATTTTTAAAATTTGTATCCCCAGACTTTAGTATGATATTTAGCACACAATAAATGCTTAATAAATTCTTTTTACTTTTTTCTTTCATTCATCTGGCTAGAGAACCCCACCAGGGTCAATGCCCAGGCGATGCCAGATTCTCATCCTTCTTCCTAGTGTATAGTGATCATTGCATACAAGGTTATTGAGTTGCACACACAATAGGGATGCTTCCCAAAGTGAGTGATGGCAGGTGTTTTAGGGGGAGGGTTGGGGTCCATAACAGAAGGGCACTAGTGGCTATGAGCACAAATGCACCAATTACAAAGGCTTCTTGGGGACGAAAGTTTAGAGCACAGAATGGTTTAGAAGATTCTAGAAAAGGGAGAGGACATACAAGGGAGAGGAGGGAGCATATCTAGGGCATAGAGAGGATAACACAAGAAAAGCTGGGGCACCAAACAGAAGGCTTTTGGACCATTACACATGTTCCTCTTAGCAACCAAATGATACATGTGTGTATACATATATATGATATGTATATGTGTATATATGTAGGTATGTTCATTATATACATGTTTATGTGCACAGCATTTGTGTGGGAACCTACATTACCAGTGGGCATGATTTTATTCAGTACTTATCTTTTCTCTCAGATGCAAACATTTAATCAAACCCTCTATCAGTCCACATTGTAGTCATGCGTAGTATTATCCTCTGTGATACAGATGCTATCACCCATAGTAGAAAATGCCTTTTATTAATGTTGTTATACATAATTTTTGTCTGCTAAAAGTTCAACTGAAAATATTTTTTGTGATACATTTACCCTTACAGGTAGCTATAGTTCCGTCTGTTGGCTCCCCAGCACCTAGAGCAAAGTGATAAAGAAACAGGGCTGAGGTCTGCTAGTGATGGGGTGGGGATTGGGGAGAGTGCAAGGATTAGACCCATAAAATTTGAAAGGGTCTTTGAATTCCTCAAAGCTGGGACCAAAAAAAATCAACCAGGAATTTGAGAGTCAGGACCAGGTAGGTTGCAGAGGGTAGAGATGGATCAGACTGGGAATAACTGCTGTCCAGCAGTCCCTATGGACTGTTCTTCAGATGAGCCTGTAATTGTGAGGAAGGCAGGATCTTGTTACTTCCTGAGCTGCAGTGAGCTACCTAGTTAGTGGGGTAAGGTTTTGGAAACATGTCAATGACCAAATCTAGGACTTCTTATATATATATATATATATTTATATATTTATATATTGTCAATATATATATATATTGTCAATTAAGTCCAGGAAGGTTGATGGTAACCTCCCATCAGGTTCATTCATCACACATAAGTAAGGGTACCCCTTATAGAGACTGATACATTAGAGTTGAGGTACTTAATAGTGAATTCTGACTTAAGGGTCTAAAAAGAACTGACATAGCTTAAAACAGTTCTTTGCTATGCCAGAACTCACAAATTCAATAGCTAGAATCCTTGAGGTGGTTCAGAAAAGTCTCTTTGTGCTCCTGGAAGAGCCATGTTGTCCAATAAAGGGCTGTCTTCCAACAGGTCAGGAATAGGCCCAAAAGTCAGATTATACTTCTAGGTAGGAGAGGCCAAAGGTCACCTTGCCCCAAGCTATGGGGAGGGAGAGAAGAAGGAGGAGCACCTGAGAGCAGAGCTCCATAAACCAATTTCTCTGGCCATGCCCCCTGAGAGTCTGGGAAACTCACTTTGTTGCAGGTAAGCAGAAAAGCCTAGTTCACCTGATTTTGTATCTATAAATACTCCCCAAAGCCTCACCAGTTCAATAGATATCTGATCCCACTATTGCTGTAGTGCCTGGATGGTACAAGTTTATTGATTTAGATCTACAAAGGACCATGGAGACCATCAAGTCTGACCACTTCATCTGATAAATGAAAAAAAAAACAAAACTGAGGCACAGAGAGGTCATGTGACTGAACTCAACACACTCATTTTGGAAATGAGGAAACAAAGAGAATGATTTAGAATCATAGACTCATAGATTGAGAATTGGTAGAACCTCAGAGACCACCCCGTCTAATCCCTTCATTGTACAGATGTAGAAACTAAGGCCCATAGAGATTAAATGACTTTCCCCAAAGTCATGCAGGTCATGTCAGAGGCAAAATCTGAACCCAGGTCCTGTGATTGCAGCGCTCTTTTGACTGGATTGTGCTATGCTGGTGGCACATAACAGCCACAGACAACACAGGTTCTCTCACTCTGACAAGTCCAATGTTCTTTTCTCTATATCACCCTGTCTTTAGACATCTGATATGTGCCAGTTTATTTTATTCGACTTCCTTGTCTGACAGCATATTCCTTTAGGTGGCTCACCAAGCTCCAGTCTCGCTGTAATTTGCAAGTATTGCTCTTTGCTTTCTCCTTTCCCTACCAGCTCTGCATCCCCTTGCATCAGGACTCCATTTGCCACTTTTAGGTGAAACAGATATGAATCATCAGAAAGAGATTTAGATGGCCCAGAGAAGGAAGTATTAGAATTGGAAAATGTGGGTGGGAAAAATGTATGCTTTGAAGGGCAAAGAGAATTTGGCAACCACCTATTTTTATAAAACCATTTGCAAAGCTTCATCACCAAACACTTCAATATAGATTAAGTCCCCATATATATGGCTTTTCCAGGCTACCTACAAGGGGGAAAAAAATCTTTAGATTAAGCACATAGAGCCATAATGGAAAAATCACCTTTATGTACTAAATTCAAAAATATTTTCATTTTTTTACTCAAATCTTTTGGAAAGATTTTAAAACTCTAATCTATAAAAAGCCCATTGCTATTGGTGTCGATCGAGCAGAGAAAATAATTATGGACACCAACATCATTAGCTATGACAGCAATTGCAGAAATTATAATTGACCATTAAACTATTAACCTTATTCAGGAAGTCAGTTACAGAACTTCAAAAGGCTATTAATGTTCACATTTCAGTAACAATGTTTAGTACCTGTAACAAGGTGACAATGAAAAATGGAACTACAAGTAATCTATTATGGAGGGTGAATTATTAATGATTGTTTTAAAATTCATAAGTAGGTTTCCATATTTCACTTTAAGGCTATGACTACAAAAGGGAAGTGAAAGTCAGATTTAACACAATTATCAGCACAATTGCCAGACTAAAAAGAAGTAAGAATCAAGCTCTTAGAAAGACTTGAATTATCTGCATTAATGAATATATTGATAAAGCATATTCTCATTTGTTCAGGAAACAAAGCCAAAGTAAAGTGATAAATAAAAACATTTGTCTGGACAGTTAGGAAGTTTGTCTGGTGCCTAACATTGTTAAGGATTGGAATCTCTTTTAACATTGAAAAGTATAAGAAAATAGGTAACAAAAAGCTACAATGAATTCAGTAAAGCCTTCAAATGAATTTGTATAGACACTATTATGGTTGGTCGTTGTCTCTTATGCTAGAAAAGGACCAAAATGACATCACTATTTCAGGGTTAAAGTACAGTGTGTGAGATTGGGGCTGATCAGGCCAAAATGAGTTCTGAAGGCTCTACCACAGGGCAGTCACAAACAGTCCATATGAACATTTGGAGTGGAGATATTTCTAAATGTTTCTTTTGAGCTACTGCTATTCTGCTTTGCTCATAGAGCACAGTATCTTCTTTGATATGGGCACACTATGCTGTTATTGCTGTGCTAGTGTTTCTCACGTCTCACAATCAGTTCCAATGGTCTTCAGAGGGACCTTGAAAGTGTCCCTATATAGCTTCTTCTGACCTTTGTGTGAGTTCTTGCCTTATTCTTTCCATAAAATAGTCTTTTGGATAAACATATGTTTGGCATTCAAACAATATGACTAGCTCATTGGAGTTGTACTCTCTGCAGGAGTGTGAATGCTTGGCAGTTGAGCTTAAGAAAGAAACTCAGTGCCTGGTGACCTTCAGACTCTTTCTAAGACAATTCAAATAGAAGCAATTCAGTTTCCTGGCATGGCACTGGCATCCTGTCCAGGTTTCAATGAGGTTGACGTGATGGTTGTATAGACCTTTAGTTTTGTAGGCAGCCTAATACTTCTTTCTCCCACATTTTCCTTTAGAGCCTCCCAAACATTGAACTAGCTTTGGCAATGTGTGAATCAACTTCATCACCTATGTGTACTTCCCTGGAAAGTATTCTGTCGTGGTAACTTATGCACAGCATTCAAAATTTCTCCATTTGCTGTAAATTATTATAACCAACTTACAGATGCAGGAACTGAGGCTATGAAGGCCTAAGTGACTTATTCACAGTTTCACAGCTACTTAGTGTATCATGGGATTTGAACCTAGGTCTTTCTGACCCTGAGTCCAAATTCAACACCATGAGAAGTACTTGCAGAAGCTTCTTCCTATTAGTTCCTTGAAGAAGTCATATCAGTTTTGTCTTCCTATCCCCAGAGCCTAACACAGAACCTGGCACATGGTAGATTCTTAATAAATACCTGTTGATTGCTATTTTGACTCGGGTAATGCATAAAAAAGCAGCATTGTTATCTGGCCTTCCTGGGCAACCTGGCTCCCAAATGGTCATACAGACATAGCTCATGGTAAAAACAGAGTTTACCTGACTGGGACTTCATTTTAGCAATACTGCAGGTGATACATGATTCCATTTTGCCTGTTTCATAAAGGTCATCCCCAAACTTTCATATTCTACATGAATGTAAGTGTGTATAGAAGAGTAACCAAGGGGATAATTCAATTAAATCATTTAGTTATATGTCACCCTAATATACTACAAGTGCTAGTGTACAGAGGCTGTCTTATTTATTTTCCATATCTACACAGGTGTCTCACACAGTGGTCTGAACAAAGTAGGTCCCTCAGAGAAAGGGTCAATGGGAATGTTCCTCCAGAGTGTACCAACATCTCTGGTCCATACTCTATGCACCTAGGGTAGGTATATAATGTGTTAGACCTACAATTTCATCTGTGTAGGGATCTCCCCATTGAGGAAAATTGCTTTACTAATGCAGATTAATAACTTTCTGCTACTTATAGTCTTAGAAAGTTTCCTAGGATGCTGATAGATTGAGTGACTTCTCCAAAGCTATAGTTAAATATGTCAAAAATGGGACTTAAACCTAGGTTGTCTTGATTCCAAGTCCAGCTCTCCACCCATTACTCTAGGCTGCCTTTCCTGGCAGGGCAAATGCTTTGAGAGGGACAATTACATTCATTAGAATTGTAAAAGGCAATAGCTCATTCATGGAAAAAATATTTTGACCCCAGTTGGCTTTCCTGAAAGGTCAAGACAGGAACAGTAGGTAAACTGTGAGAGCTTCATAGTAATACACATAACGAAGAAAATCACCTGTACAACTAGATGAGCAGGGACCCCAGAACTGGGCAGAAGTCAGTGGAAATGATTAAGGGTATAGACAGGTATGTGTGGAAGACAGATGGAGAAAGGGAAGTGGGGAAGTGGGCAATGAAAAGAGAACTCAAGAATTAAAGTGTCTTCTAATTGATCTTATTTCCCTGGGACCAAGAAGATTTTAACTGATTAAGTGAGTGTTATGGATAATTATCAAGGACTGAGGGAATAATGAGGTGGCTCAATTTTGGACTAAGTACAACTGTGAAAGACACAATACGGAAAGCTGGATAAAAAATGCTTTCCTAATCTCTGCTTATTCTAGGACTTTCAAATATACCCATGGAGAAATAGTTAATGAAAGAAAATTCTTTAAAATGATGGAGGAAAAGAAAGCAGTGTCTGCAGGGTATGTTTCACTTCTCATGGCTCCTTGCCTTCCTTCTCTGCAGGCATGATTGAAGAGGATGCCAAGGAGGTTGGCATCCTTACCCTCAAAACTCTCACCCAGGTGCCACGATAGATTCCTAAAATGTCACCATTGGCTATCCCATTAACAGCTCCTCAGCACATTTTAAAGCACACACACACACACACACACACACACACACATACACACACACACACACACACACACACAAACACATTGCTAAGAGATCCAACTCATTAAATCACCAGCAGTTTTCTGTGAATTTATTTATGAACTCAGATTCTACAACAATAGAAAGGACTAGGGGCAAAAGAAGTTGGCCAGAAGGAAGGGGCAAGGAAAGACAGGAAATGAAAGAATGGAGGATGGGCATAGAAATGGTGCACTGAAGTCGCTAAGACAGAATGTCTTAGCTTCAGAATGTCCGGCTTCACTGATACCTGATACAGATAAGAATGTCAAAGAGAAAGCAGTCATGAGCCAGTGAATTGCCAACAGGGTAAAATACTCATTTTAGATGTAAATTTGATTGGGTTTTATCTCTAAGTCATAAGGGCAATCAATCCTCTCAATAAAAAAATACTGAGGGGAATCTAGTATTTCTGCTTTATGAGACTGATCCACTAAAAACTGTAATTGTGCCAGCCAGGCAAACCCATCACATCTTCTTCCAGTCTCCACGAAGCTGCTGTTCAGGAGCGCAGGCATAGCTAAGGTTCTGGACACTCTGACTGACTGCCCACTGTTCTATGGGTAGGGGTGGGGGTCATACCCAATACCAGTGAGGACACTACAGGGAACCCTTCCTCCCCTTTGGCAACAGCTTCTACAGAATATTCTAAAACCTGACACAAAATGCCTTTTTCCTTTACCCTATATAACCTCTAGTTCTTTTAGAAAGTTATATCCAGAGTCATGTCCCCCAAGGGACAAAAGGATAGAAACCTCACACACTGACCATCTATATCTTGCCGCAGGAACAGCTAGTAGCCAGGCTCCCATTCCTCTCTATTTTGGGTCCATATATTTCCTTGTGGGCCAGCATTCTGGGCAATGGTCCAAGGGAAATGGGACTTGTCTTTTCTATACCCAGGAGAAAATCAACAGGGTTTAATGGCTACTAATGATAGCTGATCTCAGGAATGATTACACATGATGCCTTCCTTCCTTCCCATCCACTTAAACCATCCAAACTGTCCTGCTTGCTGTCATCCTATTAGGACATTTTATCTTACGTGTCTGTGCCTCTGCCTGTCTCCCATGCCAGGAATGCTCTCCTTCCTTACCTCTACCACTTGAATTCCCTAGTTCCTTTCAGGGCTAACTCAAGAGCCACCTTCTTTAAGGGGAAGAACAGATTCACCAACCCCACCCCCATCACTTCACCACCACCATCCCACACACAAGAAACACACATCAGTTGTTAGTGCTTCCCCAATCACTTTATAAGTATTGTATTTCTAAACTTTAGTTACTTATCCGTGAATATGCCATGTTCCTGGCACCACCATCACCAACAGAATATGACAACTTTGAGGGTATAGACTGTTTTACTTTTGTATTTGTATCCCTACTGCCTGCCATATAGTATGTACTTTAAGAAATGATTAGCAATTGGAACATATTGAAGAATGTTTCCAAGTCTTTATCTGTATTTAATTGTACAGGGAGCAACAATTGTAGAAGGAAAGACACCTTACCTTCATACTCTCAATCAACAAGCATTTAATTTGTTAATCACTATAATATTAAGGGAATTTGAAGATCTTCCCAGCCCTTTAATAGGGCCATGTGATCTGCTTTGAGCTTTGGTCCAGCCCACAGCTTGAGTCACATGGAGCTGATGGTGGGAAGAGATTACCAAACAAGTGGATCTGGGAGAGAAAGTGGGGCAGAGCTGAAGCAGAGCAGCTAGCATGAGAGATTGGGAGGAATTTTTGCCTAGGGGAGCTTGTTTGTGGGGAGGGGATGTCAGTGCTTCCTGGATTGGTGATGTGTATAAAACTCTTTGTTATCATGGTAGAGTTGGCTTTATGATATCTGAATAAATATCTTGGTTTTGTCTTTGAGGAAGAGAGTTTGTTACATTTTGTAATTCAACCCAGGAAATATGTCTGCATATTCACTGCAGCTGCTATGGGTATCACATTGGTGATATAATCACTCACTAAATTCATAGCACTGTGTTAAGTACTATTCAAAGAACATTTTAGTATAAAGCAGATTGTCCCATTTCCAAGTAAGAGTTGCTACTGCACTTTTGAATTAATATATGACCATTACATTACATGGGTCAAGTCATATATATTTGCAATATACTCAATTCATTCTACTACAGTGGTGTATGTGACATTTAAATATTCAGTTTGGCCAATGAGAGAATTCTTTCCAGGCATCCCAGCCACACACCTCGTCTAATTCCAAAGCCAACCACTAGGAGCTCCCTCAGTTTACTAACCCTCATTGTCCTAATAAGGATATTCTACAAAAATAGGATGAATTGTGTAAAGAAATGGTTGAAGCATAATGGTTCAAAGAACCAACTGGGTGTCTCCATAGCCTCCAAGAGAATTGACAAAACTCAGCTCCACCAAGGGCATCTGAAGCTTTTCAAATCAATGGTAATTGGCCTGTACAGTGTCTGACTCTGAATAACAACCAGTCTAAAACTATGTTTCCAGTGACAACCTGTAGTCTAGTTTGGATATGTAGGAATGCTTCAGCTAAGAACCAGCTGAGAGAAAGGCCATTAGCCCAGACAAGAGAGCACACACATTACCAGCTACACAAGTCGGATTCTTCCACTGCCACTTTGACAATGTTCTTGTCTTTCTACTATAACCCATATTTTTAATACTAATAGCTTCCTAACATCACATGACAAGCATACTCTTTTTTTTATTTCTTAAGTACTTAATCTAAATCTTTGAAATTTGAAGGTGAATCTACTCAATATTTTCAATATTAGTTTATGACCCAAGACAGGGATATATTCTAGAAGTTAACAAAGGCCCCTGAGTTATTTTTCTCATTGGAGAGGTTAAGAGTAGGGCTATTTTGCGCATGGAGTTCTATAAAATTGGGACAGATAAAATGCTGAGCACTGGATGGTAAAATCTGTTTTAGCTGACTTTTTTTTTCAAAACACCAAGTTCACTCACTATATCCTTTTTACAAATGGGGTTAGGGAGGGAGAGACAAACCCCATCTATTATTAGAGCTCTATTATTGTCTAGGTCTTTCCCTGAATACTCAAAACTATATAGTCCTTCCTTCTTCATATACTTAACTCCTACAAAATAAGTTGTCTTCACTTTTCAACTCTTATTTGGCTTTTTGGTATCAAAAGTAACAAAAAAACCTTTGAATGCTAAAAGCATTTATTATGTATGTGTGTGCATACACCCATGTGACATTTAAAAGCTGTCAGTCCAATGAGGATAGGCCATAGTAATACAACAAGGATGTTGTCCATTGTCAGTGAAAAGCCTTTCACTTGGTATTGAAAAGCACACATGGTGTTGAAAGGATACTGCTCATGTGTTGTTGTAAGGTGGGTGGTCTCCCATCCAAGCCAATGGTGGCCTCTCAAATGGTCTTCAGCTGAGATTCCTGAGCAGCTGCCTCAAATTCCAGTCTGATTCTCTCTAGAGGCCCAGTCGGCTCCGGATCAGTCAGGCTTTAAGGCCAGGCACCACACAGGCCAATGACCTCTGGCTGAGTTACTTTGCTGGGCCATTATGGACTTAAGGCCTTAGAGATCTCACAGAAGCCATGGCAGCACCCCAATGGTCCATTTTAACATTATGCTTTCAGCATTTGTTGACACAGTTCAGGCCTTGCTTTTGGAATGTCCTTATTAGGACAATACTAGGGCAAAACAGGCTGAGTGAACTCCCAAGTCAGCCAAGAAGGGTGAGGGGGGAACACCTGGGTGGGATTCCCCCACTGGCCAAATTGGATATTTGAATGTTGTAAGCACAATAGCAGCAGAATATGTACAGTAAGTATTGTGTAAATTTCCAGACAACTTAATTTATCTTTCCAATATATTAGTCTAAAATGCTGAATAGAGGACAAAATAAGCCAGAAAGTTTTTAAAAGACAAAGCTTTCTCCTTCCACCCATTCTAGCTATCCATCTATGAGGCGTGAGGAAAGTCATGAAACCTATTCTATAACTCACCAAGAATCAATGTCATGGCTTTATAAAAAATATTATTTTTTTTGTTTTTATATAACTTTCATTCCCTATTGCATCTCTACTTCCTCCTCTACAAAGCAAATTATTTCTTACAACAATGAGAGAAAAAAGTGGGGGGAAAGGGAGAAGACAGAGACAGAGGGACAGAGACAGAGACAGCGGGACAGAGACAGAGACAGAGAAGAAAAGTGATAATCAAAATATCACGTGTCTGATAATATATGCAATGTTTCACATCCATAGTCCCACCTCTATAAAGAAGAGAGGAAGTTGAATTTTCTCATGTCCTCTTTGGAGACATCCATAGTCACTATAATTACACTTCTTTGCTTTGTTATCACAGTTCAAATGATCAGTCTCTTGAGCTGGCCAGGATATGAGAGTGGCAACACAGTGCAGTGGAAAGAGATGTGGTTTCTGGTGTGGATCATGGAAAGATCACTAGATTTGGAATGGGAGGAACTCAGTCCTCCTGTCCGTTTTCTAGTTGTGTGACTTTGGATGAGGCCCTTTCATGATAAGCCCTTTGTTTCTTCATTTATGTATAATTGAGATAGTATTTGGTTAAATTAAAAACATGCTTATCACAGTGCCTGAAACATAGTAGGTCCTATATAAGTGCTTATTCCCTTCCCTTCTTCTGCATAATGAAAGCGCTTCACTGGATGACCTCTAAAGTCCCTTCCAACCCAATTCTATGGATGTTCATTATGACCTTGGCCAATTCATTGTACCTCTCTGGGCTATAATTCTCTTGCCTGTAAAATGATGATATTTAAGACCCCATGCAGATTTTTGAGTTTTCCAATTATCTGAACCCATTTGCCTTTCTTTGTGCAAGTGAATATCTAAACCAAAGTTTCTTCAACCAGTCTATAAGGTTCTACTAGGAGACCCCAAGAGTCTTACCAGGGCATCTCTGAACCTATTACTACCACCTGCCCTCTTCACAATTTGCTGTGATTCTCAGCAGGCAGGGGAGCTAAGCCAGCAGTGATAAATCCTCCCTTGATCTGCTTGGGGTCTGGATTATGTACCCCCTCCCAAACCAACTATTCTGGGACTTCAAATCTCACCCTGCTGAATGATCTCAAGGTTTCATGGAAATGGAACATAGAATGTCATCCCAAAGTAGTTGTAGACTTCTGATCTAAATCATGCTAGGCAAGTGGTTTGTTTTCTTATTGAGTTTTAGGAATAAAAAATTAGCACTGCTCTGCTACAGACTAGTTGTGTGTTGCCCAAGTCCTTTCTCTGTGCCTCAGTTTCAACTTCTGTGAAAAGAGATCATTAGACCTGATGCTCTCAGAGGTCAAACTGATACTCTCAGAGGTCTTTCCCAGCTCTATGTACTGTTCAATGTTATATACATACATCTTATGTCCCAAAACAACTGTTCTTCTCAGTAGCCCCTTCTAGTATCCTGTTACTATGACAATCAATAAATCAGTGAATGGCTGAATCAATTGTCTCCCCACTCCTAGTTCGGTTCTCTTTCTATCACTTTTTCTGCAACTTCTCCAAGTCACTTAACTGTCCCCTAAGAGAGAGTCTGGCATGATGCCAAGCCTGTGGCACATGTGTGCATATATAACACACATATGGGCACACTTGCAGGTGTACAGACACATACATGCACACAAATATGTGTACATGCACACATATGTACACACATCTTTTTTTTTACCCATACCACTCAAGCAGCGTCAGGACAAAGTGTTTTAAATGTTGATTTCATTCATTGGGAAAATTAGACAAGAGAGGTGGGAGGCCCTCTGAAGAGGTAGAAAATATGATTGGAATAAAAACTAGATTTTTTTGAAAGACTATATAATTATGATGATGAGTTTTAATTAGCCAGCCAAATTTGTTATTATTATCTCACAGTTGGGAAAACAAAATCCAGATCAGTGAAGAAGATGATGTAGAAATGGAAAATCTGCTGTCAGCCCCCTCCTCCCCCTCCCCGCCTCTCCTGCCCCCTTAGTACTATCTCAATATTCTGACTGGGCTCCGATTCATTAGACTTGATGCAACTGTTTTCCAAACTTTTAGCACTAATGACAAGGGTGTATTTCAATAGACCCCTGATGTAATAATCAAAAGGGCACTTAAAATTCACTGTACTATTACAGTCCCATTAAGCCTAAATTAATCGCACATTTGAGTCCCTAAATTTCATCTGCTCCTCCTTTGCAATGAGCACATGGTATATTTCCATTCTGATTCACCAAAGCCTTGCTGGGTTTCACACATGTCTGTGGGAACAGTTTTGCTTACCCATGCTAACAAGGGGCTGGCTATATGCAATGATTGACTGACATAGCCAACGGGAACTGGCGGCTGACATGATTTCCCTGCAACAGGCCAAAGGAATGGGGAACAAAAAATAGAGCAAAACGACCAAACACATGAAAGCAACTGGCAGCTCCATCACTGTTACTCTTTCTCTCCCAGCTTAATCATTGTATAGGGAAGTCTGAAATAACTTGGTTATTTCACTGAAAAAAAAAATCACCTAATTGCAAAGTTTCAGCTTTCCTTACTGTGTATAGCTCTTTTAAGAATTAACTAAGTAAGATTCATCTAACAAATTCTTCAACCCACAACAACAATAATAGTAATAATAATGGCCTTTTTATTAGTATAATATACATTTCACTGAATATGATGAGAATGATAATATAAATATTAAGATAATCCAACTTGCCTTCATGCCATTCATTATTAATTGAAATGTATTGAACATTTTATAAAGCATTTTTGTCACTGCAACCTTCTGTGGTAGGGAATACTATTATTATTATCCCTAGAGTATAAGTGACTTACCCAAGGTCACACAGCTATGTAGTGTCTGGGACTTACATTCAATGTCTCTTATTCCAAGTCCGTTCCTTTTTTCTCTATCTCATAGACTTTCACTCAAAGCATTTGTTAGTTATCAATTATATAGTTCAAAGCAGTTATGGTGAATAAAGGTCTTGAGAGGAAACTTACAGAAAAGGGGAAAAAATAATCAATTGCTCTGTGGGAAGGAAGACAAAAAAAAGTCACCATAGTGAGGCAGCTGGAGCAGCCAGCTGCTACGTGCAGTACTTTTGATGGATAGCTTCAGATGAGGACAATGGGAGCCCAAGAGGAGCAAGTTATTGTTCTTTTGGCTCTTCACCCCTTTCCTCTGACCTAGCACCACTGACCCATGTGCTGAGCACATGGCCCGCAGATATGGACATTAGCAAGTTGTATCTCTGCAAAATTACTCAGACCAAGGGAACAGTGTCTGATTCCCCACTTCACAAGGACTACTCCAGATTGGCCAGATGGCGAGAAAGGGCTGGAGGTGAAATCATGGCCTAGAGAGAACAAAGTTTCTGATCACCATTTATTCCAATATTCACTGACCACACAGCCTGGGACTTCTTTTTTTTTTTTTAATTCAATTGGAATTTGCAAGGGAATATGCACAGGTGGTCACTTGAAGGCATAATTAATTTGGGTTTGACATTTTACAGCCAACAATGGGAAGAGCCTGGATCTCAGAATTTGACAAATTGTTTGATAATCAACACTATCACTGGACGTGTGATCGGTTTAGGGACTAAAAAAGAGCATTGTATTAAGGATAAAGCTGAATTCTAGAGCTGTTTCTGTCATTGAGAAATTGAGTTCAAGATGCCAAATTTCCCTGGGTCTTGTTTTCTTCATCCATAAAATGGGGCTAGAAATATCTGCCCTTCCTGTCTTATGTGATCCTTGTCCGAGGGTAGAATGTAAAAATATAAAAATATGTCTAATCAACTAAAAACATGATAATAACCTAAAGGGTCTTTATAGGATGTTATTCAATGTGTAATGTACACTAGAGTGCATATGACCATTTTATAAACATTGCATTCTTGTCCAAATTTCACTAGGCACATTCCAGGCTTCAGAGAACCTTAGGGAAGCCTTAGAGGTAAGACATGATAGTATGGTAAAGTAGATAGAGCACTACATGAAAAGTTAGGAAGATCTAGGTCCAAACCTCATTTTGACCAATAACTAGTGATGTAATTCTCAGATGCTCATTTATTAGGTCCCAGTTTCCTCATCTCATAAAACAGGAGGGTTGAACCCAATGGTCTCAGAGTTCCCTTCTAGATCTACAGCTAGGATCCTGTGAATATAATCCTAGATGACATCTAAGACTTTTTTTCAGGTTAAAATAACCATCTCTATGAAAATGGTACCCATATTTATCTCTGCCTTTGCCTTCCTTCCCATCATACGGGGTCACATTTCAAATAATCCACCAGTCATCTCTACCTGGCTATAATAGACATGAGAGGTTCCGGGATGAGACAGCAGCAAAGGCATGCTTTTGAAGTCCAGATTACAGGAACAAGATCAGGAGAGGAATGGAGATGGACTAAGATCCTCCAAAAATGGAAGTCCCAAAAGGTATATGCCAATGGGAGAAGGAGGTGGGTTTTGCAGAAGGGGATTCCAGATCAAGGATCTTGAAATGAAGATTATAAAAAACAAATTCAAAATATTTTCCCCCAAATCTGATCCTCTTCCTTCTCTTGCTTTCAGAATTTCATTTTATAGTGCTACAATTCTCCAAGTCAACCCAAAATGTGTGGGTTGATTCCTCCTTCTCCTTTGCACCCTTCCATGCCATCAGGTATCAAATGCTCTCCATCCTGACCTCTGTCTTCCTTTTGAAACCTCCCTTCCTATTGGTCCTAGGCAAGCCAGGTAAAGTGTGTGTTTAAAGTCATATCCCAAATACTGCCTTGCTTTCCCTAAATCCATCTAACTTTCCCTTTTATAAAAATTTGGTTTTGCCCCCTCCCAGATCCCAGCTTCAACTCTCCTCCTTTTGTTAAGTAACTCCCATTTTAGCAGCTCACCTGGTATGGCCTCACACTTTGCTTTGCATCCTGATTCATCAGCAGAACGTTCGAAACCACCCCTTCTACTGATTGCTTTATCTGTAAAGACTTCCTACCAGCTAAGGCCAGGACTGATCTTACTAACTTATTATCTTGTGTAGGTCCTTTCTATCTATCATATGATCTACAGACTTGTATATGTGAGTTAACTGGATCTTCCCCTTCTATTTCTACTAATTTTACTAATAATAACAATAATAATAATTAGCATTTATAACTATAAAATTACTAGTACCTCAAGATTTACAAAATACTTAATATGTTAATACATTTGATCTTCACAACAGCCCTGTGAAGTAAGGGGTTATTATTCCCATTTTACAGATGAGACTGAGGTAGAGAGAGAAGCTAAGTGATTTGCACAGGGTCATACAGTAGTAAGTGTCTAATGCAGGATTTTAACTTAGGTCTTCTTTACTCCAAATCCAACATTCTATGTACCATGCCACCTACCTCCACCACCATCTAAATTTAATCTGCTGTTCACGTTTTATTTCTTGTTAGTTTCTAACCAGATTACTCTAAGAGTCTCTAACTTTTCTTGAAGCACTTTACAAACATTAAAATGTTAATTAAATATCTATAGTAGTTATTGTTATAATCATAAATATTAGTCTCTAGTTTCTGCTTTGTTCCAATCTATTTTGTAATGCTGCTAGACTAAACTTCCTAAAACAGAGCTCCCATCACTTCATTCCCCTGCTCGAAAATCTTCAGTGACTTCCCATCACCTAAAAGATAAAGTCCAGATCCATACATAGAGTATCCAAAGCCCTCCATAATCAAGTGCTGATCTTTCTTTCCTACTTAATTTCTAACTATACCCCATCATACACTCTTTTGCTATTTACCAGTCTCTGTATTTTCCCATGTCTATATTAAAACTTTATTAGAGTCCTGTATTCCTTCTGGAAGGCCCTTTTACATTTCCAACTGTTGAAATTCTACTTCACCTTCCAGACTCAAATCAAATGACCTTTCCTCGGTGAAACCTTCTTTTTGCTCCAATGGACTTTGTACTTCTCTTATAGTTACTTATCACAGTATTTTATTACAGTTATTCATGTAATTGTCATATTTCCTATATTATATTATGTCAAAGAATTAACTCAAACTCTGTTTTTCTGAGTTTGTCAAAGCATTTTTATTACTTGTGTATACAATAGGGGAACCAGTCTATGGGAAGATAAGCAGAGTCATGTTCTCTAATTAAGTACAGTATAGCTGCGCTATTTATGGCTTTACACTGGGTATACATGGGATGTTCAGGGAGGACTAGCTAGCTCCTCTGATGTGATGGTTTGCAGAGCCCTTTTCAGGGCTGCTTATCCAACTTTGGTGTCTACCTGGCACTCAATTCTCACCTGTGGCTTCATGAAGCCATAGTGTATGCAGTAGCCACATCCCAGTAATATTGCTTCAGTATGACCATTGGAACAAATTGTTCTCAGTCTCCCATTCTATCAGGGGAAGTCTTCACAGGCTTGGGGTAGATATCTACCTAACTCATAGACAGGTTTGAGGTGTGTCAGTTGCCCTCAATCTGGTTTAGCCCATCTGTTTACCCCATCTGCCAAAACAGTTTTACTGGGGTGTGGCTTCTGCACACACTACAGCTTCTTGGAGCCACAGGTGAGAGTTGAGTGCCAGGTAGACACCAAAGCTAGATGAGCAGCCCTGAAAAGGGCTTTGCCCCTTTCTAGATCCCAACTTCAACTCTACTACTTTTGTTGAGTCTGTCTCATTTTAATTGCTCACCTGGTATTGCCTCACACTTTGCTTTGGATCCTGGCTCACCTGTAGAACCTTTGGTATCACAGCTTGTACTGATTGATTTATCTGCAAAAGTTTTGGGGCGTTTAATCTTGATATCCACAGGAGTCAAGATACTGTTGCTTCTAGCAAGAAGTCATATATCTGAATAGTGGGAGCTTTAAAAAATACAAAATAGACTCTTCCTTCAATTCTTTGTATAAACATGATGTCACTGGACCTTTTCATAAACAAAGGATGAACAACAACATTGTTTTGTTTGTTTTTTTACAATTGGGAAGTAAAGACAAAAGATAAATGAGGTGGGGGTGAGAGGTTATAAAATTGGAAAAATTAAGGATAGTATTACAATTATGGGATATGGAAGTATTAAGTTAAGAGACTGATGAGGGTTTGCTTAGTGGAACAAAGTGAGTGAACTTGTAATTGCAATATTCTAGGAATAAACATCACAAATTGAGAAGGTATTTTCTATTGCCTTACTTTGAAAGCATATTATTTCCCATGGGAAAATACTTCCCCATAGTTTCTTCATTTTTTCAATACCCACTCTACCCATAAGACTTTGCAGTGACATCAGGTTTTCTAGATGTAGAAGAACAGAACAAGCCTAGGGTCTTAATTCAACAACTCTAATCTCCTTGAAGGCAAGAACTGTTTTATTTATTTTTTTGTCCTCTGAATTAAAGAGAGAGAGAGAGAGAGACAGAGACAGAGAGAGAGAGAGAGATAGAGAGGGAGAACTGGAAGAACTGCAGAGCACCAAAGTTCATTCTAGGGCCCCTTGCAGTTTATATCCAGGAGGATGCCTGGGCTTGTAGAAGATGCCAACTGGTCCACTCCAAAATACCCTGTTATTCTAATTTAATAGTTTATCAGAATGTGATAGAATTTAGCATTAGAGTATTAGGTTGTGCCTGGTCAATGAAATAATAGAAAATATGCTCAAAGGAGAAGAGTGAAGGCCCCGCTAAAGACAATCCTACTTTCTTCAAGTCTTTTTCCAACTACCTCAGCTCTCAGCTCTCTTCTTCTTCCATCCTTGCAAAGAAGCGGGGGGAGATGCCTTCCCATGACTATTCTTTTGAGGATAATCTCAATTTCTCAGCATTCAGTTTTGTTTATGATGTTTTTTGTTCTTTCCATTTACACTGTTGTAGTTATAATATGTATTTTTTACATGGTTCTGAATACTTCACTTTGTATCAGTTCTATGTCTTCCCACAATTATCTGTAGTCATCATACTGATTGTGTCTTATAGCATAGTAATACTGAATACAACATTTCCTAAAACAGATCAGACTGAAATAATTTTCCAGTGGACCTTTCCTATAATCAGAGAAATGACTCTAATATCAAAAGCCTGTATATCTGAAAATTTCCTTTTCTTTTCCCCTCAAATTTTCAAATATGTTCATTTTAGTGGTGAAATTCCTGGATGTGAAGGTCACATTTGACCAGGGTAGCAGAAGTTGAGGCCCAAACCCATCTAGTTAGCTAGACGTGTAGACTAGTTAGATAGAATCTAATCTATTCATTCTGCCCCTTAAATAATCAGCTAATATATCAGTAACCCTAGTCCACATCCTCCCAGTCCCCATAATTAATTCAGCTATTTTCAGTAGCAACTGTCTCTGTCTCAAGTGGAAAAAATGCCAGATTGAGAGTTAGAAGACCTAGAGTCAAGAGTACAGTTTTAGGCTCAGGTGACAAATAGCTAAGGCAAGAAGGAGAAGGTCTGTTTAGCTTCCTAAAGATACAGAAGGAAGGAAAAGAAGCACAGTGTTTCACATGATAGATGCACATTTTTATATTTACAAAATTTATCTTCTTTGAAAAGTAAAACCATGTTACATTTCAAGGCCACTTTATGTATTGTGTAGTCATTTATTTTCATGTTTTTAGATCATTTTCATGAGTGTTATTTATTCTGTCTCCCTTATTATACTTCAATTTTAAGGGCAAAAACAATGTGAGGGTTCTTCACTCTTCCTTGGGCGATATACCTAGGGGCAAGGGGGTGGGGGGAGGATCCTTAATCTGTCAGACAAGAAATGACCAAGTCTAGGCCGGAGACAGATTTTAGTAGCAGCTGTTCATAATGTGACCAACACAGACCAGTTCTTCAAGTCTCTCTTACAACCCTACACAGACATAGACCAATAAGTTATTTTCCAAAGAATCCTTATTCTTTCATGAATTCATGATAAGACATGGTTTGGAGATGAAAATGAATGGGCAAGGTCTGAAGCATCCATCCTAATACATAATGGTCTTCCAATTCTGCTGGTGAAGGACTCCCTAGTAGATGGGATCTTTTTTCCATAATTCTCTTGTATCACTCTCATTTCTTTTCCTCTCTTACATGATTTTTTAAGCTCCTTTTTGAGCTTTTCCATGAGTTCTTTCTGGACTTAAGACCACTTCCCATTTTTCTTTGGGGTTTTGCACTGATGGAGGCCATAGGGGTCTAGCAGCTTACCTGGTGTTGAGCTGGGATCTTAGTGGTGGTGTCTGGCATGTGATGAGCCCCAATGGGGTGTTCCTGAATTTCCTGAGCTACACTGAAGCATGTGGAGGTCTGGCTACTAATGAATGCCCATTTGCCCTGGGCTATGCTGGTTCTTGGAGCTGGAGTCTGCCAGTTCCTCTGATTATGTTAAGGCACGTGGGTCCTGGTATTGGCATTTGCCTGCTCTACCACATTGCATCTCAGGATCTCCTGCTGGTTTGCTGAGGTGGGGCTTGCTGGGATGCTTCCCATGCTGAAAGGCTCTCCCCTTTTACCAGAGTGACACAGATGTTTCTTGCCAATCTTACAAGTTTTTTGGGCTAATTGTTTCATCTTTTTGCAGGTTCTGCTGTTCCAGGATTTATTTTGGGTTGCTGTTTATTATTGTTTGGAAGAGAATATGGGAGAGTTACAGCAATTTACTGCTTATTCTGCCATCTTGGCTCCCAGAACAGTAGATGGGATCTGATGAGGGATCCTACAGAGACAAATTAAGCAGGGACAAGCACTCTGAATGTCTTTCCACAGCCAGAACATTCCAGCCAACTGGATATTTTTTAATTAGAGACCTAAAGTTAGGGTTAGAGTTAAGCTTTATAAATTACAGTTGATGGCAACATGTTACTACTTGTTTCTTTTCCTAACCCTCCCTCCCCCCCATCTTAGTGTCTGCTTTCTCTATCCTATTGTGTTTGCTAGTCCTTTATGATACATATCTATACGTGGAGTAAATTAACTGAGGCAGGGACAACTCACCAAGAGAGCTCAATGTTTTTTATACCCTCTGTTCCAATACACCTCGGGGAGGGATGGGTAAGGATGAACCACCAACAAAATATATGGTTTCTCTTTTGTACCTCCCCACAACTGCTAGTTGTTGTACTCCTTACACAGAGGACACTCAATAAATGCTGTTGACTGACATTCAACATTTGTTTAACACTAACAACCTCACTTGCACAAGGCACTGGAAAAATAGGTCATCCATTTGGCAAGGCCAACAGAATCCATTGGAACTGGTTCAGTGAATAGTATAAATCAAGTCATTCAGTCTTTCAGAAAAAGTTACATCCTCATTGCAAGTGTGCCAGACTATCTGAAAATGGTTAAAATCTGGGAATTTTCCATAGATTAAGGATATGGTTAAATAATTACAACTAAAGGCAGAATAAGAGAATAGAAGCAGAAAAATGTTCGTTTGTTTCAGGCCAAGATTAGTCATTGGCAACGTGATGTGGTTCCACCTACCCCACAAGCAAGGAAATAAAAGAAAGAAATCAAGAATGAACTTGCACCATTACAAAGGAAGGGAATGCACATGACCTACGGGCTTGACCTTGAGAACGTGCTGGGAGAATAACCAATGAAGCCACATAGTATCTGTTCTTTTTACAATTTCACCTAAATTTCCTCAACTTTTGTTGTGGTCCATACTAGGTCATTTAAAAATAGTATTTGTTTGTATATATTTGTTATCATGTTTCCCTATTAGACTTCAAACTCCTTGAGAATAAGGACTGGTTTTTTGTTTTGCTTTCTCTCCCCAGGGCTTTGCACGTAGTAGGCTCTTAAATAAATGTTGCTTTTAGCAGACCTTCAGAGCTAATAATAAAGAAGAAGCATACGTAAGAAAGAAGCCATGTGATTTCCTCCAAGCAGTCCTTGCTTTTAGAAGTTATAAATTCATTTCAAAGGGGCTCTAGTCACTAGAAAGGGGAGGGAGAGGTTGACTATGGAAATCAAACATAAATCTTGATGAAGATGATACTGATAAGAATAAATCAACCATGGGAAAGCAAGTACTTCTTACACTCCACCAGTCCTCACCGAAGTCTCTGTAAACACTTGTGTGTACATATATTGGGCAAATGCGTATTGACTGACTGTAAGTGGAAATTCTTGTGCCTGGGACAAGTTCCACAAGTTGCCATTGGGAAAATGACCCCAAATAGGCTTTCAGTTAAGCAAGGAGGATATGAGACATTGTCTTTGGGGAGATAAAGAATGCTGTGAGGCCCTGACTGGGAAGGGTACCGTGAGGGGTGAGGAAGAACTCCAGGCTAGGACAGCAGAAGAACTCACCCTGGAGAGCCATTTAGCTCCCTGTTTTGACTACTTGCTTATTGTTGCAAATTAGGTGCTAAAATCTGTTCTTTTTAGATGCTGATAGGCTACAAGTACAGTGTCCTTTAAATTCAGGGTACTGGGTAAAATTTCTGTCCTACATCCTATTTACAGCTCTTGCATAAAACACACACACACACACACACACACACACACACACACACACACACACACACACACAGAAAGAGAAGCAACAAAAATTGCCTTCTATTCTAAGGGAGATTAAGTAGGAATCTATTTTTTAGATGGAATTTATGAGGATAGTTGCCCAATAAATCTGTCCAATAAATTCATCATGTCCATGGAATGGAGCATAAGTACCAAATAGTCCATGGGTTTAGGTGAGATAAAAAATTATAAATGCCCTCACATATCACACTACCCTAGCTCTAAATAGACTGTGTTACTAAGAAGTATATATAGTGACACTTTTTCTGATAAATGAAATATCATCTTTTTCTTTTCTTTTCTTTTTTCTTTCTTTCTTTTTTTGTTTTTTAGTTTGCATTAAGTTGTGGTTCTGTTTACAGGGAGGAGGAATGGAGACAGCAAATGCCTTGGAGTCAGAAGTTGTCCATTTAAATCTTGCCTCTAATGTTCATTTAACCTTAGTTAACCTCATACCCATTTCCTTATCCATAAAATGGGGGGGGGAGGGTTATACTCTTAGGTTGTCTGATCTCTAAAGTCCTGTCCTTGTAATGCCTCTCATATATACTCCTTTCTTTCCTCTTATACTGCCAGCATCATGATAGCAGCCCTTATCACCTTTTGTCTATAATATTATAATTACTTTTTCATAGATATTCCTGCCTCAAGTCTTACCCCACTCTACTCCATCTTGTCCTCAGCTGTCAAATTTATCTTCCTAAAGTTCCCATCTGACCATGTCACTACCCTTCCTCCCTCCCTCCCCCAATCCAGTGAATTACTTCTAGGATGAGATACAAAATCCTTTACTTGGCTTCTAAAATCCTTCATAACCTAGCCACTTCCTACCTTTCCAATCTTCTTAAACCTTATTTCTCCTGCCCCCAATCTGCAATCCAGAGACATTGGCCTCCTTGTAGTTCCTTACACACAACACTCCATCCCCACACTACAACCATTTTCTCTGACTCTTGCTCATGCCTAAAATGTTCTCTTTCCTCATCTCTGCCTCCTGGCTTCTCTGGCTTCCTCCAAGCATTAACCAAAGTCCCACTTTCTGCAAGAAACCTCTCAGACCTCCTCAACTTTAATGCCGTCTGTCTCTGAGAGTCTCTCTGGTTTATTCTGCCTATATTATTTGTACATAGTTGTTTTCATGTTGTGTCTTCCCCTGTGAGCTCCTTAAGAGCAGATTTTTTGGGGGGGGGGGAGCTTGTATTCTGAGAATTTAGCACCCTGTCTGGCATGTAGTAGATGCTTAATAAATGTTTTTTTTCTGGCTGAAGTTCTAGTTCTAAGTCTATGATTTTAAGAACTAGACCTTATTAGAATTTTATATTATATCTTCATACACAAGTATTGCAAAAAAGTCCCTATATTTTTGGTATTATCTACCTTTTCTATTATTCTCATTTCTGATTTAGCTAAGAAATCTTTTTCTTTTTTTCCCCTTTCAAAGTTACAGTTTATTTCTCTATAAACTCTTTCCCTTATGCTTCTCCACTAGGCATCACTCAGAAACTTCCTGACAGCTTCCTTCTATTTCTAGGACTGGAAAGCAATTGTATATAGATGTACTCAATATACAAATCCCCATCACTGCCCATTGTCCTCACTTCCCTTCCTTAACATCAAATTCCCTTTTAGTCCAGCAGTCCATGCAACAAGCATGGATTAAGCATATTAAAGTAAAGGGAAATGTGTAAGGCACCAAAACACACACACACACATATGCACAGATACACACACACACACACAAACACACACACACACACACACACACACACACACACAGAAAACAAAAACAGCACTTGCTTTCAAGGAACATTTTCTGTGTTGGAAGATGCAATATTTACAGAAATTATTAAATACAATATAATTTAAAGAGGAAGAAAACATTAACAACTAAGGGTATCAGGAAAGGCTTGAAAAGAATTGCATGAAAAAAATTCTGGGAGGTTCAAGGAAACTGCACAAATTCAATAGAAGTCAATATTGTTACATGGCAATCAAAAGAGAAAACAAGATTTTAGACTTTGAGTTAGGTGGCACAGTGGGGAGAATGTTGGGCCTGGAGTCAGGAAGACCTGAGTTCAAATCCAGTCTCTGACACCCAATAACTGTGTGATTCTGGACAAGTCACTTCACCTGTGTCTGCCTCAGTTTCCTCAACTGTAAAATGGTGATAATAATAGCATTTACCTCCCAGGGTTGTTGTGAGAATTCCATAAGATAATATTTAGCATAGTGTCCGACATATGTTGTTGTTCAGTCATTTTTCAGTCAAGTTCTACTCTTTGTGACTTTATTTGGAGTTTTCTTGGCAAAAGTCCTAGAGTGGTTGGTCGTTTCCTTCTGCAGCTCCTTTCATAGAGGAGAAAACTGAGGCTAACAGGGTTAAGTGACTTGCCAATAATTTCACAGCTAGTAAGTGTCTGAGGCTGGATTTGAACTCAAGTCTTTCTGACTCCAGGCCCAATACTTTAAATCTGCTATGCCCTGTAGCTGTCCATAGGAAAGAGAGAAAAACATTATTCCCTCCTCTTATTTCTACCTTTAAAGAGTACGTGATAAGATGTAAGGTGTAAGAAGACTAAAAAGGTAGGAAGGGGGCAAATTATAGGCTTTTCAGAGCTAAATAGAGGATTTTATGTTTATATTTAATATCTGTACAACCTTGGACAAGTCACTTGACCCCTCTGTACTTTAAAGGTTCTCATTTGTGAAGTAAGGAGGTTGAACTAAATGACCAGAGTGCATCTGGACCATTCCTGTCAAGAGGCACTGACATAAGGGTTATAATTATTTCAGTTTTTCCCTTATTATTCTTGTCTTCCCAAGCAAAGCAGAAGCTGCTTGAGAGCTGGGACCATGTGTCCCCCACAGCCTGCACATATAACAGATGCTTAATTAATATTTGTTGAATAAATGAATGAATAAAAATATCTCCATGTCCATTAGTCTGTGTAAATTTTTTTTTTATTATTTTGTAATGTATTAGCTTAACCTTGCCCACAGCGATGCTTATCTGCCAATTTTCTGCACATTCACTCAGGCTCATAAGGTCTTTCAACGATTTATTTCTACCACCTTGTTATTTTTTTTTTTGGCATTTTTCAGTTTGTGTCTGACTCTTTGTGACCCCATTTGGGGTTTTCTTGGCAAAGATACTGGTGTGGTTTGCCATTTCTTTCTCTAATTCATTTTACAGATGAGGAACTGAGGCAAAAACAGGGTTAAGTGGCTCACCCAGGGTCACACAACGAGTAAGTGTTTGAGGACAGCTTTGAACTCAAGAAGATGTCTCCCTGACTTCAGACCCAGCACTCTCTATCTACTTCTCCATCTAGCTGCATTTTACTCTTTCATATAGTTTAGTGTCATCTACAAGATTTCTCTGAGCATTTCATCCCCATTCATTGAGATGCTCTGATCACATTTGCATGCCTCACCTCCCTGCTGACTGAAGTAGAGATGAGAAGGAGGCCCCTCTATAACCAATAATGGTCAGTGATGATCATTCTTCATTAGAAAAGGAAGTATCTGTGGCCATTTTTCAGGCATCATCCAACTAATGTCTTCAGGCTTCCTAAAGTTTAGTGCATTTTTATTGTGATTTGTGATTGGCGTAGTATTCTTCACGATAACAACAATATCTCCTCAAGCTCTGTAATTTCCATTCCTTACAGCCCCACATAATGGACAATGAGTTTTCATCATTAGCAGAGGTGTCCAAGATGTCAACAACTAAAATGTTTTCATAAAATGTGAAAATAAATGGAAGAAAGACAGTAATCTGTGTGCCATTAATAATGAAATGGAAGGGAAGGTGGCTGGAAATGAGATTCTATTGCAACTGCTTCCTATTTGTTAGGATTCAAATCTCAATTTAGGGCTAACATGTGTTTGAAGCATCTTCCACTTTACCACATTATCATTGATCCAACTTAAATACATTCAGAATATAAATCTTTCTGCCTCCTTCATTTCTAGGCAAATCTTTTCCTTAATTCTCTCTATGTCTGGGCTAAAAGGACAGAATCAATCCTTCAGTTATTTCACTTCACATTTTTTAAGGTCAGACTTCTAGCAGCATTAACCCTCTTGAACACAATTGAGCACCAGAAAGTAAGTAGAAAAAATTCCTTGCCCCAGATAATTGTTATAAAACTCCTAGAAGAAAGAAAGCCTGCTACTTCCCTCCTTAGACCTCAGTCTTACTGAGTCTGACTTCGTAGAATCATAGACTCTTACAACTAGAAGAAATCCTATGATCATTTCATGAAAACCCTCACTTTACAAATGAGAAGATAGAGTCCAGAGAGATGAAGTGACCTTCTCCAAGCCATAGAACTACCAAGTGAAAGAGTCAAGACTAAATTATAGGTCTGAATTAAGGACTATTTCCACTATTCCACATATAATTCTTAACATTGTTATATTATATTCGGGTAGCTATATGTCACAGTGGATGCAGAGTGGGATCAGAGTTCAAATCTGGCCTCAGACCCTTACTAGCTGTGTGACTCTGGGCAAGTCATTTAACCCCATTGGCCTCAGTTCCTCATGCATAAAATGAGCTAGAGTAGGAAACTACAAACCACTCCAGTATTTTTACCAAAAAACCCCAAATGGGGTCACAGAGTTATGCACGACTGAAACAACTGAACAACATTATTATATTATTAATAATTAACCAAATATTGACTATCCACATAATTACCATGTTTTTAATTTGCAATTATCATTAATGATTCTTAATAAGATTTGTGATCTGCTTTCTAAACCAACAGCAGTGAGAAATAGGGAAGCAGGAACTGTTGGTTAGGATAAGTTAATAGAGGAGGACCCCAGCGATTTGGGACAGAGCTTTCCCTTCTAGAAGCAGAGCCCCACAGAGACTTAAAAAAAAAAATCACGGTCTGAAGAACCATGAGTAAGAATAAGCATAAGAAGCAAAGTAAGAACAGCTCCCAAACCCTTG
>CM053582.1:248683375-248711184 GCA_028627135.1 Pseudochirops cupreus
AAAGTGACATAGGAGAGAATAGACTGGGGAAGGGGGGAAACACTGGGATGGCTGTTTTGGGGTGGTGGGCGGGGGAAAGACGGGGAGAAAATATGCAACTCAAAAAAAATTTAATAAAATAAATTTATTATTAAAAAAAAAGTTAATAGAAAAAGATTCCATGGTACAAGTGGCAACTAATAGTCTCACAGACAGTACTCCAGTCTATCCTCTACTCATTTGTCTAAGTAATCTTCCTAAAGTACAGCTTTGGCCATGGCATCCCTTTACTTAATAAACTCTGGTGGCTCCCCATCAGTATCTCCAGGATCAAACAAACAAAATCTGGCATTCAAAGCCCTTCATAACCCTCCACTCCATGTTTCCTGTCTTCTTACAGCTTCTACTGTAGTATATACTGTACAGACACTGCCTTCCTTGCTGTTCCTCTAACAAGACACCCCATCTCCAAACTCTTGGCACTTTCACTCTCTGTCCCTCATGCCTGGAATGCTGCCCCTCCCATCTTTACCTCCTGGCTTCCTTCAAGTCCTAGATAATATCCCACCTTCTGCAGGAAGCCTTTTCTAATCCTTCTGAATTCTAATGCCTTCCTTCTGTTCATTGTTTCCAATTTATAGTATGTATTGTTTGTGCAAATATAGTTGTTTGCACACTGTCTCCCACACTGGACTGTGGGCTCCTTTAGAGTAGGGACTGTCTTTTGCTTTTCTCTGTATCCCCATTGCTTAACACAAAGCATGGCACATAGTAGGTGCTTAACAAATATTTATTGATTGACTAGAAAGGAAAACTAAATATTAAAAAGCTAACATAGCTCTCCAATAATATAGTATAGTAATAGATTTCTCTAATGACTCTAAGTCATAAAAAAATGTCAAATCACATTTAGTATCCCCTCTTTAAATAGTCATTAAAGCATATACCACACTTATAGCTGTTTTTGATGTCTTGTTTTTATATCATAATCATTTCTAGATGTCAGCTTCCTCTCTCCTAGTAATCCTCTCTTATAGTCAATAGTTTATAATCACTAAACATTAATTAAATCAAATTAATTAAATTAATCACTGAACATTAAACTACATGCAGACACTATGCTAAACTCTAGGGATACAAATAAAAAAAAGAAAGACATTCTCTGCCCTCAAAGGGCTTACAATCTAATGGGGAAGATAACACACAAAAGCAAGCTATAAAAGAAGGGAGCACACACACCACCATAGGGTACCCAGCATGAGGTCATGTTTGTGGAGAGCAAACCAAGCAGAGCACTGATGAGAGATGAAGAATTTAGTTCTTGGTTCTCTATAAAGAAAGGCTTTGGGAGGAGTTGATTGTTCTACTCTAGCCCTCCAATCAGAAGGGGGAGGCACCTGAGGTTGCTAAGGAGGTGCTGAGTATCAAAGCTAAATCAGTCTCCAGGATGATGAGATTTCAGGCTATGATCTTATCCTGGGTTAGGCATGATGTTGCTGGAGTCAAAAACACACAAAGCAGCTGATGAAAAATGAAAAGTTTTTATAAAAACAGTTAAGCAAAAACATCAACGGCAACCTTGTCAGGCAGTGATGGCAATACTCTGCATCCATAGCATCTCAGCTGCCTAAGGACAGGAGGGAGGTACATTTCTTCATTTCTTCTTCAGGGCCAAGACATTATCAGTCAATCTATAAATATTTATTAAGTCTACTATATGCCAGGCACTATTAGGACCTGAATTCAGTTTCACTTTGTATTCTTTTAGGTTACATCACTGTAGTCACTGTGTACATTGTTTCCCAGGTTCTACCTACTTCACTCTGCATCAGTTCACCCAAGTCTCCCCATATTTCTCTGAATTTCTTATATTCCTGACAATTTCCTTGGCATTGGGAGTTCCCAGATGAGAAAATTCCCTGTACTAACACAAACCAATAAATATTCTACAACTTAAAGTTTTATGAGAATTATTGTAGCACCAAGGTTAAATGAGTTTTCTCAGGACTGATTTCCACTATATATCAGGGGAATGTTTTGAACCCAAGTCATCCTGGTTTCAAAGCCATCTTCTATCAACTATACTATGCTCCATCTCTTCTTGTTTCTTATTCCATTACATTCATATGCCACAATTTGCCCAGACGCACATGAATATACACCTATTTTATTTCCAGGTTTTTTCTGTTACAATAAAGAAGTGTTGCTATGAATACTTTGGAATGTATTTGACCTTTCTGTGAAATATGCAATACATTTCAGTAAATTTTTCATTATAAATGATTAAAATAAAAAGGTTGGCAACTTAGAGAAATTTCAGTTATCCAGAACATTTACTTGCATGGAACACCACAGTCCCTGGCAAGCCCATATGAATGAGTTTCAAGGATAGTTGTTGTAAGGCCCGGTTGTCACACACGGCATTTTAAAGGTATGGCAAGATACTACATTTGAAAAAAAAATATTTTTTTAAAATACATCTAAAGGGACCCTAAACCTTGGAACTTGGTCATGTGCATTTAGGTATTAAAGAAGTCAGACAACCATGTCTAAAACCTGACAAGATAGCATGAACCTTCTTTTCCCTGTTAACTGAAGCAATAAAATGAAGCAAGGAGCCAAACAGAAGCAATTATTCCAGGCAGCTTTCATAGCACATTTAATGCACTTTAACTCCAAAATGTTTCAAAGCACTACTTGCTGGTGAACCATGTGAAAAATTTGCCTGCCTGATGATGAAGGGTTGAAAAAAGGAAAGTGTGTCAATGAAAAGTTACCTGAAGACAGGTAACTCAGGGAGCAATGATCAGATCAAATTTTTTCTTTTCAAGATCTTCCACTGAAGTCTTATTCTGCTGTTTTGATCATTGGAACTCTGGGTTCTTGAAGGTTATGTCATAAAAACACAAGCTCAAAGGTTGCCATAAGAACACAAACTCTGAGAGCATCTAACAAGCTGAAAAGTCCCAGAGTATGAGACCAGCCACAGATTGTATACCTCTCATCTGAGTTACCCTAAATCCAGAGGAATCGAGCAGGAGAAACTTGGCCACTAGAGGGAAGGGAGTGTTTATTAAGCACCTGTAATGTACCAGTCACTGTGTTAAGCATTTTGCAAGCATTATTACGTTTGATCCTCACAAACCCTGAGAGATCAATGCTTTCATAATCCCCATTTTACAGTTGAGGAAAATGAGACAGGTCGAAGTTGGAGCTTGCCCAGGGTCACACAGCAAATAAGTGTATGAGGCCTCACTTAACTCAATTCTTCCTGCAATGTCTAGCACTCTATCCACTGGGACACCTTAGCTACCTCTAGGGAATAAATGTCACTGTACAGTCATGCATGGAGACTACTAAGAGAAATTAGATTGTCATCAGTGAAGCAACTGCCCACATTAACAAAATTCACACGTCTTCTTGAGTATTGAAACTTCAAACTGATATCCTAATGCAGAGACCTGGTGCCATGGGTGCGGAGCAAGGCACATTCTTGTTGAATTGTTGAATTGATTCCCTCTCCTCCCCCTTTTTATTATTCATGGCTCTAAGGGAAGAGGGAAGGGGACTGAAATGTTGGGGAAATTTAGGTGATGTAAAAGCAAATGGAAAAAGGACTTGAAAACATTCAATAGGAAGAAAGAAAAGAAACTGGTATGGCTATGCTCTAGTCCTTAACATGAGACACAGTCACAATTCATAGAAAACTCATGGTAGTGGACTTCAGAAGCTGATTGCCTCAGTTCAAAGGGTCAGCCCTTAATCTGGAAGGCCAGGAAAACCCCATTTTGATCAGCCTACCAAAGAGGGAAAAGTCCATTAAGTGCCAGACGCTATACTTAATGAGTTAAGGTTACAAAGACAGAAATGAAGCCTTTTTAGCTGTCAAGGAGACCATATTCTATTGGTACTCTGAAATACCCAAACATCATGTGATAAAAGTAGACCCTAGGTGTTGCTGTAGTGGCTACCTCTCTGTATTCTCGGCACTCCTGCACCTCCCCACCAGAAAGGGGTGGGGTCCTAAAAAAACCAAACAAACAAATTGCCTTATCTCTGCTTCTTGGGCAGACAAGGGTGATATTTTCTGCTCTAGTACCCAGGACCCCCTCCTTGCTCCTCATCCCTTCCTCTCACTTGAGATTTGGGGAGAGGAGGGAAGAGGTGACCCCCCTCAGCCTGAGGGACATATAGGATAAAATAGCTTATAAATTATGCCCTGTATGGTCTCCTTGACCACCAGTCTTGGAGTGAGCCCCTCTCCTCGTATGTTCTATGAAATATAAAACCTTAGAGCAGCAGAGCTCCCTCCCCCTCCTCCCCACCTTTTGCATACTTGGGCAGCTTTTAGAGTCACACTCACGAAAGAAAGCTCTTTATGTAAAGTGAAAAGTCCTCTAGGTCATTGATTTGTGGCATATTGTTTCTCCTAAGAGTGGAGTAGAAAACAACAGCAAATACTACTTTAATGGTGGTTTCACTTAGTAAGGTCCCAATTTAAAAAGCTTACATGGTATTCATTTTTGACAAGGGATAGCCAACCTGACTAGCAATTTGTTGTCTACACAACTTACCCCCATTAAGAACAGTAACAACAAGGACATTGCCTTCATAGGAAGGTGAATTTTATCCTATAGGAAAGATGGAGCCACAGAAGATTCTGGAGGAGTTTGTGTAGTCAGATTGGTGCTGTAGAAGTATCACTTTGCTTTGACTCTGCAATACCACTTCTCGGCTATATCTCAAAGAGATCATACAAATGGGAAAAGAACCTACATGTACAAAAATATTGACAGCAGCTCTTTTTGTGGTGATCAGGAACAGGAAATTGAGGGGATGCCCATCAATTCTGGAATGGCTGAACAAGTCGTGGTATATGAATGTAATGGAATACTATCGTACTGTAAGAAATGGTGAACAGGTAGACTTCAGAAAAACCTGGAAAGACACATATGAACTGATACTGAGTGAGGGGAGCAGAACCAGGAGAACATGGCACACAGTTACAGCCACATTGTGCCAGGATCAACTTTGATAGACTTGGCTCCTCTCAGCAAAGCAAAGTTTTAAGACAACTCCGAAAAGTTCATGATGGAAAATGCCATCCATGTCCAGAGAAAGAAATTACAGAGTCTGAATGCAGATCAAAGCATACTATTTGCTCTCTCTCTTTTTTGTTTCGTTTTGTTTCTTCTTTCTCATGGTTCATTCCATTGGTTATAATTCTTTGCAACATGACTAATGTGAAAATATGTTTAATGTGAATGTATATGTAGAGCCTTTATCAGATTGCATGCCATCTTGGGGAGAGGGGAAGGGAGGTTAGGGGAGAAAATTTGCAACTCAAAAGCTTGTGGAATTGAATATTGTTAACTAAAAATAAATAAATAAATTTTTTAAAAAGTTATCACTGGATGGAGGATGAACTGGAGAGGTGAAGACTCTAGGCCAAGAGACCAATTAGGAAACTGTTGCAACAGTCCAGGCAAGAGGCAATGAATCTCAGAATTAGAGTTGTAGTCTTGTGAGAATAACTTTATCATCTGACTCCCATTCCCCCAAATTTATAGTGCTCCTCAGGTATGCAATTTTAATATGTCTGGAAAATTGAATGAGCAAAAATATTTTCTTGATGAAAATATACCAAGCTTGTTCATTTGTTGTAAGCAGCTACTTTCCAAACTCATTTCTCCAGCTGACAGCTACTATCTTCATATTTTTTTAATGCTCCCTCATCTTTGGACCCATAACAATTAAAAATTCTGGATTCTAGTCTGTTTCTCTGTACCCAGGGGGAGGAAAATGGTATGATAGAGTGAGGATGAGGTATGCAGCTTAATGAAAAGACATCTTAAGGAGCATGAAGATTGTAATTTAAGGAACCAAAGTCCACATGACGATAATATTCATCAGAATCAGCAGCCATGAAGTGGATGCACTGTAATCAAACCGGTTTCTAATGGCTTATGGAAGACTTGATAAGCTATGTTTCTCCTCTTTGGCTCTCAGTGTCCTGATGCTTGTAAAATGAGGCATTGGACTAGATGAGCACCAAGGTCCTTTTCAACTAGAATTCTATGCTACTGGTTTTCACAATTTGCCCCGAGCACTGGGACAAAATGGCCATCAATCTCAAGTGCCTACTTCATTAACAAGTCCTGTGAGTTATAATCCAGCTATAGACAAAATTGTCATCTAAGTAAGCAGAATCTTGGTTGTCTAAAACTAATTGGCATGAGGCAAATTGGTGACTTTTTAGATGATATGTGGTAGTAAAGTAATGATGGAAGTTGGACCTGGAGTCAGAAGAGACTCAAATTCAAAGTTTACCATCAACACCTACTAAGTATGTGACCATGAAAAGGTCTCCAAGCCGGAGTTTCCTCTTCTTGAGTAAAAAATGCCAAGCATGTTCATTAGAGAAGCAAGCTATTCCTCACCCACAACTTCCTACCATCTGGAAAATCTATTCCTTTGCACTGGCTGTTCCAATTCTTAGAACGCTCTCCCTCTCACCACTCCGTCTTAGCCTCCGACTCCTTTCCAGACTCAGCTCACCCACCTGCAGGGGAGCTTTCTCCAGTCCCCCAGCTTCTAGTGCCTTTCCTTTCAAAAGTACTTTCCATGGCCTTATGTATCTTGTACATTCTGATTTATGTGCATGTCTCCCTTATCAGAACGAAACCTCCCTGAGGGCAGAGGCTGTTTGTGCTTTTTCTTTGTATCTACAACACCCAGTGCAGTACCAGGCACACAATAAGCACTTTACATTTGTTTGTTGATTTGTATCAGGTTTTACAATAATTAGCTCATTTTACCCCCTAGAGGCAATATAATGGTCCCTAAGGTCAATGTGATTCTCTCCTCTGCAGATTTAAGGAGTTTTATACCAAAAGTTATGAGTTAAATCATAATGCTTCAAGCCCCAGTTTAGAAAAATTCCTTAACATTTAGACAGAGGTTCGTCTCTTTGTCTAAATTTGCATTTACATCTATTTCCAGTTAACCTATGGCCTTTTTGTGTTTGAGGCAAAATTCAGTATTCAAACCTGAGCCATCCTTCATGCTGATGCAATTTCAGGTAACCAGGTTATCCTAGGGGAGAGGGAACATTGTTCCATGGACTGGAAGCCAAGCAGAGCTGCTGATGGAAAATGGAGTGGATAATGGAATGGAGAGGGTAATCAATAGAGGTTCACTCTTCCAGACTGATTTGTCGCAAGCAGTCCCCAAGGGAAGAAGGAAATCTGAGTTTTCAGACACAGTTCAAATAGTAAACAGCATCCTACCAGCTGCTGTCACTCATCTCCAAATGCCATTCCCCTTAAAGCCATCCAAAGGAACAAAATACAGCCAGGAGAGAGGACTCTTTTGTGACCTGAGAAGACTCCGTAGCTGTACCCTTCTTATGGTATCAGGCAGTGAACTCAAAGGTAGCCATTATAACCTGGACCCAAACCCAGGAGCTGTAATGGTAATTCATGGTTTGTTTGTTGGGTGTTTTTTTTTTTTTGTGCTTAAAGGGAAGATCTTTGACATCCATTATTAGGCCCATGTGATCTGCTTAAGTCACATGGAAACCTAAGACCCATGAGTTTGAGTCACATGGAAGCCTGAGTCACATGAGTCTGTGGTAGGAGGAGTTTGCTGAATAGATGGAATAGGAAGGGGTGGAGCATAGCCCAGAGAAAATTGGTCAGAGCAGTTAGAACTGAGGGAAAGAGAGGAAGCAGGCAGCTAGCTGTGATGTTCCTTTGTGGGAAGGCTTAGGGATGGCAGTGCCCCCTGCATTGTTACTGTATATAGATTTCTTTGTTGTTATGATGAATTTGACTTTCTGGTGCTGGGATTTGGCTTTCTGGTATTTGAACAAATGTTTTGGTTCTGGCTTCCACATGGAAAGTCTGTTATATTTTGCAATTCAGCATTACATCACATATTCATAACTGCCATAATCATATCACATATCAAATTGTGCATATCACATTGGTGCTACAAGGACCTTTTCCAGCTATTTCTTGTTGCTTCTAGTTAATAAGAATAATAACTTGCACTTGTATGATGCTTTAAGGTTTATCAAGAAGGGGCGGCTAGGTGGGGCAGTGAATAGAGCACCGGCCCTGGAGTCAGGAGGACCTGAGTTTAAATCCAGCCTCAGACACTTAACGCAAAACTAGCCGTGAGACCTTGGGCAAGTCACTTAACCCCAATTGCCCCCTCCAAAAGAGAAAAAAAAAAGGTTTATAAAGTAAGTACTTTACAAATATTATCTCCTTTTATCCTCACACCAATCCTGGGAGATGGATGTTATTATTATCTCCATTTTTCAGATGATGAAACGGAGACCAACAGAAATTAAAGGGCTTGCCTAAGGCCACACAGCTAAGTAGGTGAGACAGGATTTAAACTCAGTTCTGTCTGACTTCAGGTCCAATACTTCATTCCCTCTGCCACCTAACTACTCTTTAGCCACAGCACCGGCCTCTCCTGACTCTTTGTTTATCTCATAATCGTGCTTTGTCTCAGAGGGATATTTTCATCCCTATAGTCTCAACACCAAGAATTGTGGCTGCATCAGACGGGTCCTCTTTAATTTGATCACCATTTTGTCTCTTTTTTCTCATCTGTCCTCATTCGTACACTGACCAAGAACTACATCATTTATTTCTCTATATCTTTAACTCTTCTTGTAAAGTCTTGACCCTATAGGCAGAATGCACCTGAAACACATTGCTCGTCAGGTGGGGCATCAATGTCCCCCCTGCCACATCACCATCTTTCTTGCGCTACCAGGGGTCTTCCAAAGCAGTGTGGATCCCTGGAATCGCTTCCTAATATTAACTGCTCTGCTTGCATCATTCCATCATATCTCAAAATGCCACTGCCTCTATGAAGCCTTTCCAAATTCATTCATACTATTCATACTAATATGGCAAACTAGAAAGAGCCTCAGAATAGTTGTGAAGAGACTTGGATTCTGAGTCCCAACTTTGTCAACTAACTTACTATGTGATCTTAAGCCAGTCATGCAGCACAGAAAGTCACAGAGAGAACTATTTTTGGTCAAAGGGACTTTAGCACTTTTCAGTCAGGCAGCCATCTACTCTGACCTGTTGTTAGGTCCATATCAAGGAATGTGCTAGTGAAGGCACAGGAGTGTTATCATAGGCATAAAGTTATAGCTCCAGTGGGATAATAATTCCTAATGTTCCCTATGCTCACAGCCCTGATTGCCTGCTATCATGGCCATTTCCTGAATTAATGCCATTTGATCAAGATGGAAATGGGTGGGAAAAGAAACAACTCAATACAAAACTGCGATCACTATACAGATAAAACTCAAGGCCCTACATCCCAATGTTGGCCATCCTAATCCTAAACAATAACAGCTTACATTTCTGTTTAGAGTTTATAAAACATTTGTCTAACAACCTCATCTGGCAGGTAGTGCCAATAATATCGTCTCTTTATCCATTTTAGAGAAAACGAAGCTAAAGTTCAACAAAATCTAATGACTTCTTTAAGATCATAGATGATTAGAGACAGAGTTAGGATTTAAACCTAGTACAAATTTACTGTTCTTTTCACTACAAAGGACAGAGTAAGTCAAACAAGGACACTTATCTAATTACTTGGTCAACTATTCACAACCCAATCACAGAAAGAAAGATTTTTACCTCTCTTCACCCAAGTTCTCTCTTCCAGTAGACATAAATTGAGGTACAATTTTTATTTAAATATTGACTTCAAAACAGACAACATTCAGTCTCGCCATGTTGTACTATTGAATGAGAGACATTTTATATATTCATGGATTTGAAGGATGAATAAGAACCAAATCTAGCCATAAAAAGATTCATTCCAGACCATAAAACCTGCTTGATGCATTTAGATTCATCTAGAGAGCTATGGTTTAATTTTAAATATTTACGATCATTCTTCATAGTAAATATGTCTAATGTGAGAAGGTTTGGTAATGTGATACTGTGGAACTCAAACCTTACTTCTCTATAATGTAGTTTAAAGCCAATTGTTTTACAAAAATTATGGGCTTTATGTATTGATGACACAAAAATAATCCGAATTTTGCTATGTTTTAGAGGTAATAGCACTAAAATGATGAGTTGACAGGGAGAATGCAGAGAGTGTTGAGCCTGAGCCAAGAAGATCTGATTTCAAATCCTACCTCAGATATTTATTAGCTACCAGACCCTGGGCAGGCCGCTTAATCTCTGTCTCCATTTCCTCACCTTTGATATTGCAGTAAGTAATAATACCTACTTCCCAGGGTTGTCATGAGGACAAAATGAGGTAAAATTTGTCAATTACTTTGCAAACTTTTAAAGATTTATGTAAATTCTAACTTAAAAAAACAACTTAAAAACTTGGTTTCACATTTAAATCTATACCAGTAACCCTGTTTTCAAGCCTAGAGGTTTTAGGTTTGTCTTTTGGTACAATCTACAATTTTATAAGCTCATAATAGGCTTGTAGCTTTAGAGATGAACGAGACCCTTTTTGTCGTTGTTACTGAGTCATTTCAGGAGCATCCAATTCTTCTTGACTGTAGTTGGGGTTTTCTTAGTAAAGCTACTGTAGTGGTTTGCCATTTCTTTCTCTGGATGAAGAACTGAGGCAAATAGGGCTAAGTGACTTGCCTAGGGTCACACAGCTACTAAGTATCTGAAACTAGATTAGAACACAGATCCTCTTGACTCCAGGGCAGACTCTCTATCCATTGAGCCACCTAACTGCCCTTGGGATGGGCCCCTAGAAATCATCTAATCCAACACTGTCAATTTACACATGAGGAGACCCAGAGATGAAGTACCTTGCCCAAGATCACATGGTAGCTATCATTTAATCATTTTAGCCCTGTCTGACTCTTCATGACCCTGTTTGGGGTTTTCTTAGCCAAGATAATGAAGAGATTTACAGTTTCCTTCTACAGCTCATTTTACAGATGAGGAAACTGAGGCAACAGAGTGAGTGACTTTCCCAGGATCACATGGCTAATAAGTATCTGAGGTCAGATTTGAACTCAGGAAGATGAGCCTTCCTGACTCCAGACTGAATACTCTATCCACTATGCCATCTAGCTGCCACAGTTGTTAATAGCATAATTAGCATTCAAATCCAGGTCTTCAGTCTAACTCTAGCATTTTTCCACTGTAGAATGATTTCTCCAACGTCTCATTTTTGCAGGAAGTTTTTAGCGAAGCAACTTTCTCTACTAGCCCAGGTATATAACTATTCAGCAATTTATTTTTTTCTTTAAAAAAATTCTTTTATTTTTAATTTATGGAATAAAGCAAGCATGTCCATAACATAATACAGTTTTTTAAAAAAAGATTACACACAAAACTGCAAATCTACTATTTAAAACTTGCTATTTCTTTCAAATACACAAAAAAATTATCATTTAAATTTATTTTTGTCCCTTTTTTCTTCCCTCCCCTCGCCCACCTTAGAGATGTCTACCATTAGACACAAATAGGTGTGTGTATATGTATATATTTATTCAATTATATGTACATAATATATAATTATATATAATTATTCTATACATCCATTTATCAATTCTTTCTCTGGATGCATATAGCATCTTTCTTCTTATGTCCTTTATGGTTAATTTTGTATGTATAATAGACAAAATAACTTATTTGCTCAAAGTCATTCTTAAAAAAATACTGCTATTACTGTAGACAATGTGTCTTGGTGCCGCTCATTTCTCTCTTTATTAGTTCGTGCAAGTGTTCCATGCCTTTCTAAGATCATCAAGCTCATCATATCTTACAGCAGAATAATATTCCATCGCAATCATACATCATAACTTGTTCAGCCATTCCCCAACTGATGGGCATCCCTGTGATTTCTAGTTCTTTGCCGCCACAATAAACATTTTGGAACATATAGGTTCTTTTCCCGAAAATTTTAGGTAGTTACATAGGGCACAGAGCGGGGAGTTATTTCCCCAAGGTCTCACAGCCAGTACGTGTCAAAGGTGAAACTCGAACTTCCATGTTCCTTACTCCATGTCAAGCTACTCATCTCTAGCCACTAAACCACTGGTATCAAACTCAAATAGAAACTGATCCCTGGACTGCATATTGACTTGGAAAATCACAAATTCACATTATCCATGTTTTAGTGTAGTTTTATTTATTTTATAAAATGTTTTCAATTGTGTTTTAATCTGGTTTGAGCCTCACTTGAGAGTTTTCCAGCCAAACACCTCTGAACCCTCTGCTTTTCTCCTGCTTCTTTATATGAACTATCAAGATAAAGGGAAATAGTCATACTAAAATGTCATCACTACATAAAAATTTTTATACAATTTAAATGAAAATAAAAAAATCTTATGATATACCATTTTATTAGTAGTCTATAAATGTTTATGGCAATGACCTTTTCATTTTCTATAAAAAGAGACAGAGAAAATTAGATGGCCACTCATGAAATAAACCTTTCTCCCCCTCCATATTGTAAGCTTGGTTTTCTTTTTGTTTGGGACAAGTGAGAACACAACAGGATACTAAGTGATTGAAACCTTAATAAAAGCCATAGATACAACTCTATGGCCAGCTGTGAAGGGGCCCAGACTCTGGGTTAAATGGACTGTGACATATTTATAAATGAAAGCGGGCAACATAACCTTTGGCTTCCCCGCAGGCTTCGCATGAGGGACTCGGCTGTGATTTAGAGACATTTCATGGAGTCATCATGGGGCCCTCCAACCCTAACTAAAATTTATAGACAAATGTTAGTTATATAAAATTTCTGAAAGCATAGATGTTACCTACAACTCGTTACATGCTAAATAAAGAAGATAGCTTTAGAATTTAGAAGGCCTAAATGTTAGAAACAACATTTTAGAATATGAGGGCAGGCTCTAAGATCACATCTTCACCCTAAAAATAATGAAAACCTAGACATTCAAATGGGCCTTTGGTGGTCCTCTTTTATGTGTTTTTATACAAGAGCTTTTTCTAAATGCCTTGGAAGACATTTCACTGATATATTGGATATTTAGAAAAGTATTGAGAAATCTGTATTGTTTAGTGATAAGTCTGCAAATACAAGGAAATATCCTTAGCATCTCTCAGATCTCGTGTGGTATGTGGTGTTCAGTTCTGCACCCCTCAGCTTGAGAAAGACATTGATAAAATAGTGAAGTCCAGGGGAAGCAAGGAGGATAGTGAATGGCCTAGAATTCACGATCTAGTACAAGGGGTTGAAAAGAATTGGTTACAGTGAGCACACAGTGATAACTGTGTTCAAGAATCTTTTTTTGCCTTTGATTTAATATTTTATTTTTCCCATTTACAAGTAAAAGCAATTTTAACATTCTTTTTTCATATTTTAAGTTCCCAATTCTCTCTCTCCATCCCCTCCCCCCTCGTGGAGAAAGTAAGCAATTTGACACAATTTACGCATGTGTGCTCCTGCAAAACACATTTCCATGTAAGTCATCCTATGAAAGAAAACAACAAAAAAATAAAGAAAAAAAGTGTCTTTGATCTGCATTCAGGCTCTATCAGTTCCTTCTCGAGAGATAGACAACACCTTTCATCGTAAGTCCTTCAGAATTTTCTTGGATGATTGTATTGCTAAGAATCAGTTATTCACAGTAGATCATCATACAGTCAGTTGCTATGTACAGTTGTTCTCCTGGTTCTGCTCATTTCACTTTGCATTGGTTCATGGAAGTCCAGGTTTTTCTGAGAACATCTTGCTCATCATTTCATATAGCACAATAATATTCCATTGCAATCATATACAACTCTTTCAGCCATTCTCCAAATTGATAGACATCTCCTCAATTTCCAATTTTTTGCCACCACTAAAAGAGCTGCTGTAAATATTCTATACATATAGTTCCTTTTCCTTTTTGTTTGTTTTTTTTTAAATCCCTTTGGGATAAAGACCTAGTATTGGTAGTGCTTGGTCAAAGGGTTTTATAGCCCTTTGGGCATAGTTCCAAATTACTCTCCAGAATGGATTAAATGTATTGTGTTCACGGATCTTAAAGGCTGCCATATGGGGAAGGAATGAGACTTATTTCTGTTTGGCCCCAGAGGGTAGAACCAAGAATAATAGCTGAAATTTTCAAAAGGTTTGAAGCCAGGTTATCTTTTTTTTTTTTTTGCTTTTTGGAGGGCAGTTGGGGTTAAGTGACTTGCCCAAGGTCACATGGCTAGTTTTTGTGTTAAGTGTTTGAGGTCGAATTTGAACTCAGGTCCTCCTGTCTCCAGGGCCAGTGCTCTATTCACTGCACCACCTAGCCTCCCCCAGGTTATCTTTTTTAACAATCAAAACTGTACAATAGTGGAATAGTTTGCCTCAAGAAGTTATGGACTCCCCCTCATTGGACACCTTCAAGCAAATGACCAATGACCATTTGCTAGTTTTGTCATGGTACAGATTCCTTCAGGTACAGGTTGGACTCAATAACCACTGAGATTCCTTCTCATCTCCATTCATTGATTCCACAGTCTCTCAGAAGTAAATTGGGAGATGGAAATAGTAGAGAGGAGCATTGGAAGCTCTTAGTATTTCTCTCAAGCCATGAACTAATTGCCCTTATGGATCGGTAGATACTCTTCCCATTGGCATGAATCACAGGTTATCCACACCTCACCCTGTGAATGTTTTGTCCATGTCTTCCTATGCTTAGATCCCTTTGAAGGAACTCCTAACAAAAGCTGCCCTTCTTCTAGATCTCTTGTCATCATATGGACATCAATGGAGCACAAGACTGTTTTACCTTCTAGCCTTTGCATTGGCTACTCAACAAACCTGTCTCCATTTTGGGTCCTATATCTCTCTGCGACATCTCTTACTTTTTTCTTCCTACATAATATCTCACTGGAAATTTGTTACAGCCTACTTCCATCCATAGTGTGGCTCTCCATTGCTCTTGGGTGATCCATGACTAACACTTCAGAAACTATAATATTCTATGACTCATAGGCACACAACATTAACAGAAGATAATTGATATTTTTAAATGTCTTTTTTCTTTCAGAAATGTCTGAGATTATTTTAAAGCATTGCCTATTTCTTTTTTAAAAAAAATAAATGTTTTATTTGTCAACACCACTATCTTTTCTTGATGATCTTACCCATTCCACTTCCCTCCACCACCACATAAACTTCCCTTGTAACAAAGAAGTATAGTTAATCAAAAGAAATCAACATGATGGCCACATCTAATAACATAAACCTCAAGCCAAGCGTTTCCACAGGCAAGTTTTACCGTCAAATCTCTAAATTCAACCAATCACTGCATTGATCAGAGTTGTGATAGATTTCTACTTTGCTTTGTTTTCTTTGACATTATTATATCTTCTGTGGCCCTGCCCAATTTCCCAAAAAGAATTCAGCCCTTCTCTTCCTCCTGTTCAATTCTGAGCCCTATTCATCATCTATTCATAGTGTCTGGCCACAATACATGCATTGACAGGTCTGCTCTCTGGATTGTCTATCCAATTACATAGAATATACTGGACAATAGGTATTCTTCCTTCACTTTCTCCTTCATAACTAGCTAGGTCAAACTCTTTTCAATGACTATGGATCTCAGTTAAAAGGTTCCACAATTACATAATGTGATCAGCACAATATCATCCACAAAGAGAAGCATATGGAGGGTCTTTTAAAGGGAATCTTCCCTTTAAATCTTCATTTAAAGGGAATCCTCTAATATTTTTATTCTGTACTATATATCCTTCACATTCTTCTGTTTTATGCCTTGGTTGGTATTAATAATCTGAAGGTCATTGAATAAAGTTGTCTCTGATGCTGTATCTTGCAAAGAATGTTGTATGGTTTTGACATATGCATGGAAGTCACCCTGCTGGGAGATGGTCTCTAAAATGCCATTTTGCTTGACTGAATAATCTTTTTTTTTAAATATAGCCAACAATAAGCCCAGTGGGATCCTGTATTGTCTATATCTTTCAGTCAATTGTGTCACTGTAAAGAAGTGTTTGTAGACTATCATTTATAAAAGCCTGCCTATTCCCTTATCAAATTTGCATCAAGGGTCCCCTCAGTGTATAGGAAGATTGTTCTTATGAAAATTTTATTGAGATGAAAAAGTAGTCATATGGGTAAGTTGTCATCGCTATTCTCTCAATTGCCTTATTTTTAAATTAACAATATATTTTGAAATGTCCCTCCCCTGAAGTATGTTGTGTCTGCCCTGCTTTCAAATATCTTGAGAATTGATACCTCAGGGGATACCCATCACTTGGGGAATGGCTGAGCAACCTGTGGTATGTGATCTTGTGCTATTATGCTATTAAAAAAAGTGATGATCAGGATGATTTCAGGAAAAAACCTTGGAAGTCTTATATGACCTTACACAAAGTGAAGGTAGCAGAACCAAGAGAACATTGTACACAGTAACAGCAATATTGTACAAAGATTAACTGGGAATGACTTAGCTATTCTGATCAATACAATGATCAAAGGACAATTCCAAAGAATTCATGATGAAAAATGCTATCTACCTCCATAAAGAGAACTGATGAACTCTGAATTCAGATTGAAGCATATGGTTTTTTTTTCACTTTCTTCGATTTTCTTATTTGTGTGTCTGTGTTTTCTTTTTGCATGGCTTTGCATATATAATCGATATCATATTGTTTGTCTTCTCAAGAGATGGGGAAAGTTCAGGAGAGAGGGAGAAAATGTAGAATTTAAAATTTTAAAAACTAAATGTTAAAAAAGTTTTAAATGTAATTGGGAAATATTTAATGAAATCAGTGCAATATATTTTAAAATAAAAAAGAAGAGTTGATAACAATGCTTTCAAAATTGTTTTGCCTATAATGCAGATCTTCTCTGGAACTGCTTTTTTTCTCTTTGTTTTCTTTAGTTCAGTTCTACTCCCTCAGGTAGCACACTGGGGGCTATGAAGCTGGAATCCAAACATAACAATTCCACTGTTATTGATGGAAAAAAGAATTTGATAGAGAAGTCTTTACAGACCTTTTCCATTTTTCAGGTTTGTTGTCACCCTTCCAGTTTCTTGCTTAAAGGCCCTCGGGATGATTTGGCTTAGTTGTGTCTCTCATAAAGCTTTCTGCAAATTCATTTCCCTCTTCTATTGCTTCTGTTTTATGGGACTGCTCCTAATCCTCTACCATCCTCCTCCTTGAGGTTGTGCAAAAGGGTTTGGATTCTAAAGTGGTATTGCCCTTGGCTGCCATCTCATTTTTTGTGAAGATCAAGTATGTACTGGCTGAGGGAATATTAGTTTCTTTGTTGCTTTATATTGATTAAACTTCCTTAGGAAGTAGTGATTGTCTATGTTGCTGTTAGTTATGCTTATTTTCTTCTCCCACTCCTACCTTTACCGCGGAAGCAGTAGAGACTTCACAGGACTCAGGTCTATTTTGAATTTCCATTTTTTTTTTCTTTTCATAGGTTGCCATAGCCAAAGAATTCATCACCAAGGAGCCAGTCTACCAGTAATGAGACTCTGTATTTATCTGGGAGGATCCCCAGAAAGCAACCAAAGTCTGTTATGGGTGCCAAAGGAGAAGATTTTACAGAATGGTGGAACCTGCCAGAGCTTGTGTTCTCCTGGCATCATCTTCAAGAACCAAGGAACATCTCCACAGTGAGGTATCAGGGGAGAATTTTGTACAGGTTAAGTCATTTAATTAAACTTTATCTCCACATGGAACTTCAATTTTATTGCCTGCCATGATGGAATCTATGGGAAAATGATGGATTATATGTGAACTCTAGAACCAAAGGTTAAAAACATAGTGCTTTTTCCATAGTAGGTGATGAAAGTTTAATGAATGAATGAACAAATGAGTGAATGTTTTGTCAGTTGCTTTCATATAATAAGTCTGTAATAAATGTTTGCTGAATTAATGTTTTTGAGGAGGTAAGGAAACAGGTTGCCAAAATAATCAGAACTGGAAATTTTCCCTTAAAACGCAAATAACACCTAGAAGAGTCAACTCTAAAATCTTCATCGTGCATAAATTAGCCCATACAAATCTGGCAAACTGGAGTGAGAAGGGAATTAGAATCGGAATCATTTGACCTGGAAGTGCCACCAGGAGGTGAGCTCAGATTTCATGAGTTTTTCCATCCAGGCTGCCTATGAAGATTGCCAAGTCAAAGCATTAAGATCAAAATAACCCTCCATGATAGAATAAAGGATATTGGTTGAGGAGAGGGATTGGGGCTTTGGTCCTTACCCCCAAATGGTGGTGAGCAACTAAGATGAGAACACGAAAATTCCATCCATGAAAAATATTTTCCTTTTCTTCAGCTGCATCTGGACCCAAAGTCAAAAGGATTCTGAAAATTTCCTTCCTTCCAGTTTTGCCAGAATGGGAACATCTGTTGGGGCCAAGTGGGGAGAGATATCTGTGGCTGGGGGAAAAAAAAAACCCAGAACTTCACAGATGTCTTCAATCCGGGCCTGCTCATCTTAATATAATCCAGCAATAAGAGAAAGTTACCAATGAATAATTACCTGGAGAAAATAGTGAGCGTTCTACTCACTGTTCAATGCATGTTCCCTCGGGTTGAAGGTCTCACACTTATCTCTCTAGTTGTTATTTGAATGATGCTACCTGTGAAGAGGATGAGATAAAAGGGGAAGAAGTTTCTTCTACTGAAACAGACTTTACTGTTGATAATTTCCAGGAGACTATGGAGGCAGAGGAAATCATTAGACTCTAGTCTAATTCTAGAATTCTAGTCATTTCCTCCAGCCTTGAGATATTGGAAGTTGGAGAAAGGATGCTATGATTTTCTGTTGTATTCTCTGCCACAAATGGAAGGCATCAGTCTTCACAAATGAAGGAACATTCAGACAGATTCAGGAGCAGAGTCGTCTATACCAGCCAGCCATTTACCATTTACCTAACATGGTAACTTTATTATGCATTCTTGTACTTAATTTAAGTGGAATTTCTTTATCTCCTTCTGCTGGGTTTTGCCAGTACTACATAGAAGACTGATGATTTGGGAAGGGGGTAATTTTATATGTCATTACTTCATTGATTATTAATTGTTAGGATTAATTTTATCATTGAATTTCTGGGATCCTCTAAATAGGTCATCATATCATCTACAGATAAATGTTATTTTACATCATCTTTGTTTCTCTTTATTCTTTCAATTTGTCTTCTCTTATCACTAGAGATAGCATTTATAAATAATAGTGGCAACAATAGTGACTTCTGATTTTGTGAGAATGGACCTTTGTTTTCTACTAGGAATCTTGCTAGCACTTAATTTTAGATAAATCCTCTTTTATCGTATTAAAGAACGTCTATATCCTATTATGCTTTCACATATCTCTAACATAAATCAGTGCTATGTATTATCAAAGGCTTTTTTCTGTGTCTACTGATATAATTATGTGATATTTATTATTGTTATTAATATGGCATGGTCTGTTTATGCTTTTCTTAACAGTGATTCATCCATGAATCCAAGCTGGTCACAGTGAATAACTTTTAAATTATTACTTTAGTCTCTTTGATAATCTTTCAGTCAATATTTCTGCATCAATATTCATTAGGGATATTTTATTATATTCATCTTTATCTTCTTTTGTTTCCCTAGTTCAGATATCAGAGACACATTGGTATCTTAGAAGAAAGTTAGGGACCTTTCCATCTCTTTGTATGTAGGGGAGAGTTCTCTATTTAATTAAGGTATTTATACGCTATACTACTTTTCTACACCTTACCTTTATCCAGGTTAGATACAAGTGAAGTTCATGAAATATTTCCCCCACTTTCATACTTATTTAGTCTCCTCTAGTCCTAAAATTATGAGAACTGCAAAGATCTTCCCTCCTTTTACCTCTTCCTTCTTTAGTGTATTTCTTTTTTTTCCCTCAGATTTTTTTCTCTCTGGGTTTAAACACTCAACCCTTGAGTTTCTCTTTCTTTGTTCTCTCTTGAATCCTAGAGATCGAAGGACTCTGAAGAGACAGTAACCTCTTCTTCCACTTACAGGGTAACCTTTCAAGAATCTAAAATGTCTTTGTCTTTCTAGGTTTCTCTTGTCTCCTGCAGGATTTCTCAACTGGAACATTTAGGAGTAATCTCTTCAATTAAAGGCCTATTTATTTTCATATGTGATTAAGTATCCTTATCCTTATCCTTATCCATATCCTCAACTATTCTTGAGGATATCCTTTTACTTTTCTTATTTCTGTCCCAACTTTCTCTTTCCTTTCTTATATTTGCTACATAATCCTATGTGATTCCAATTATTATCCCTTGGTATGTGTTCTAAGATTCCTATGAACATAGATTTAGAACTGAAGGGATTGTAGAAGTTATCAAGCCAGGTCCTCACCTGTTTTACAACTGGGAAAACTGAGGCTCAGATGAGTGTCTTGCCTAAGGTCACAGAGCTAGCACATATCTAAGATAAGATTCAAACTCAGGTCTTTGTGATGCAAAGCTCATTGTGACACCTTCCTGAACACTTACAGAGTCTTTTCTTTTTCTTTCTTTCTTCCTTTCTTTTTTTTTTTTGCTTTTTTTTTTTTTTTTGCTTTTTGGAGGGGGGAGAGCAGGGCAATTAGGATTAAGTGACTTTCCCAAGGTCACATGGCTAGTAATTGTTAAGTGTCTGAGGCTGGATTTGAACTCAGGTCTTCTTGACTCCAGGGACAGTTCTTTATTCACTGTGCTACCTAGCAGCCCCTACAGTATCTTTTCTATGTCCTGCAAGCTCTGGAGTTTGGGGAACATGTTTCTCTGGATGTGTTAAATTGGGAGATTTTTTTTTTTCATTTAGTGACCTGTGGAGTAAACCGATTTTTCATTTTGTTCTCTGGTCCCAGTAGGCCTAGACAGTTTTTTTTTTCCTATAATTTCTTATGATATCTAGAATTTTTGCCTCATCATCTTCTATTCTGTTTTGCTTTCAGGTTAACTACTGATTCTAAACTCTCCTGGTCCTATTTCCTAGGTCAATTGCTTTTGAAAGTAAGTTATTTCATTTTCCCCCCACCTTGGGTTCTTTATGCTTCTAATCTTACTGGTTGCGTCATTGAAGTTTTGCATTCTTTTTTTCCACTCCATTCTGTTCATCAGAGTATCGTTTAATTTTCCAAGGTTTTCTACCCTCTGTTCCAAGATGCTTTCTCTCCCCCCAAGGTTTTCTTCAAGAAATCTAATTTTATTCTTAATTTTTCCTTCACTTCCTCTGCCATTTCTTTTAGTAGGCTTTTTATCTACTCTGGAGGTCTTATAAGCAGTTGTTTTCCTAGATGGTTTTACTAGTGATTATTGGGGAATTACTTACTTCTCCTGGAGTTTTATCCTGGTATATTTTTTTTCTTTTATTCTAAGGGAACGTTTCTGGACCTGTGATTTCATCATTATTGGAAATTCCCAGTCTTGGAATTTTCTCCATAAATGCAGATTTGTAACTCATCTCTAGTGGATGATTATAGGGAACTTCCTTGGGCACTGAGAGGTTGTTAGTCAGCAAGCATTTATTAATCACTTACTGTGTGCTAAGCTCTAGGAACACAAAAAAAGGCAAAAATATGATCCTTATCCTCAGGGAGCCAACATTTTTAAGGAAGAGACAATATGTAAACAACTATATACTGATATTTATCAAATAAAGGGGAGATAATTTCAAAAGGGAAGTTAAATTACTTGCCCTGGTTCACTCACATGGTTTGCTGTCAGATAAAAGATTTGAACCTTATTTTTCCCGACTTTAAGGTCATCACTTCATCCACTCTACCATATGTTATCTCTTTTAATGCACAGAATTTCTTCATTCTCTTGGAGGTTTTAGGGCAGCTATATGGCACAATGGATAGAATGCTGAGCCTAGAGTCAGGAAGACTCCTCTTATTGAGTTCAAAGGTGGCCTCAGGCACTAAATGTGTGGCCCTAGGCAAGTCACTTGACCCTGTTTGCCTTGATTTCCCTCCTCCTTAAAATGAGATGGAGAAGAAAATGGCAAACTAGTACTTTTGCCAAGAAAACCCCAAATGGGTCTGACAGAGAGTCACACAATTGAAATGAATGAACAACATATCTTCTGTGTGTCCTTTCTTTAATCTCTCTACTAAGAAGAACTAATAAAAACGTCCTCCTTTGCCATTTTTTCTGAGCTTTGCTTTGCAATTGCTGAAGTTACTATCGTGCTAATAATCCCTTAGCTCAGGACTGGGGTGAGAGAAGAGTGTGGCCAGCAGCCAGGCAGGTGTCTCAGTCTCTGGTTTAGAGTAAAGAAGCCAGACAATTCATCTTGCACCAAGCAGAATTCCACTATGTTTTTCCTTGCTGAAAGGTTGAGGTTTCATCCATATGTGCCCTTTCTATTTCAATTATTTTTTTTTACTCAGCACTTCCCAATTTAGTATCAGATGCAATTTGAGAATAAGGTTTGTTTATTTCATTATGAAATTATTGAATAAGTTTGGACAGGGACTAAATCCTTGCAACTTTCCCATTCTATGTCAGGTCATAAATCATTACCCTTAGTTTATTTTGCTTCTGCTAGTTGTCAGCTCCTATCATTCTGCTCATCTTGAGGAGAATTTGAATGAATTTTGTGTTAAAAGTTTCATGAGGCACCACATCAAATACTTCTCCAAACTTCCAAGTTAATCTCCTTGGTGTCATTGGCTTTTGTCTATCCTTCCTACAATTTTATCACAAAATGCCTTCAAGTAGGCTTTGCATGATTTTTTTCCTCCTTTAGACACCTCTGCTGCTTATTACCCACAAAGCTGTTATCTTGAGACGTTTAGCAGCTTGCTTCTCAGGCTCAACACTTTGCCTGACAGGTGACCAGCTGACTCCGGCACATAATATATGCCTTGTACCTCAGCAATAAATCTGGCAACCACATGCAGGACACCTTGCCTGGGGCTCCATGTCACCTGCAGATTCATGCTACAGGACATGGTTCATCTGTTCTGTGTCTCATCTCATACATATGCTATCCTTGTATATGTATAACACACAGTATCAGAGTGCAACCTACCATAATGAATAGTGTGGTTTTAGCTTTCTTTGTCCTGAATGGTGGGCACAAATGGGCAAGAGGATATAAAATAAACGTACCGACTTACTTTTATCAGAGATAAGACAAATTACTTTGCCTAGCATCCTCTATAGCCATTTGTAATAAAAAATGCATATTAACATCATCAAAAACATTGATGCTTTTGCACAAATAGGTTCCCCCCTCCTTTTTTATGTCTTAGGAATATAGACCTAGCAGTGGTGTTGCCGGGTGAAAGGGATAAGCACAGTTTGACTGTTCTTTGGGCATAGTTCCAAATTGTTCTCCAGAATGTTTGGACCAATTCACAACTCCACCCATAGTACATTAGTGTCCCAGTTTTCCCACACCCCCTCCAACATCCATCATTTTCCTTTTTTGTCATATTAGCCAATCTGATAAGTGTGAGGTGGTACCTCAGAGTTTTTTTTAAATTTACATTTCCCTAATCAATAGTCTTTTATTTGATAGCACTTTATAGTTTTATAAAGCACTTTTACATAGAAGATTTCTTTATATCTTCATAAAAATACTGTGAAGCAGTAGAAGCAGTGAATGGAGCCCTGGATCTGGAGTTTGGAAGACCCAAGTTCAAATCCAGCCTCACACTTACTAATTGTGTGGTCCTTAGCAAGTCACTTAAGCTCTGTATTCTGTAACTGTAGAATAAGGATAATAATAACACTTACCTCAGACAGTTGTCATGCAGATCAACTGATGTAATATTGGAAAGCACTTTACCTAGCACCTGGAACATGTTGCTGTTCAGTAATTTTTCATTTGTGTATGATTCTTTGTGGCCTCATTTGGGATTGTCTTGGCAAAGATATCTGAGTGGTTTGCCATTAATTTTTCCAGCTCATTTCACAAATGAAGAAACTGAGGCAAACAGAGTTAAGTGATTTGCCCACAGGGTCACACAATTAGTAAGTGCCCAAGGCTGGATTTGAACTCAGATCTTTCTGACTCCAGGCCTAGTGCTCTATCCACTGCACCATCTAGCTGCCCACCTGAAATGTAATAAGTGCTTACTAAATGATTGCTCCCTTTTTACAAAAATCCAGAAAGATTTCATCCAAGGCTATCCAAAGAGCATGTGGTACAGACAGGACCAAAAGAGAAGGCTTCTGACTGAGCCCAACATTCCCTCTACCGTATCATGTCTCCTTTATCTGAGCTGGGGGTTGGGAAAAAAATGAATAAAAAAAGCACAGTCTCTGATATCACAATATGCATGTAGATTTGAATGATGGAGATGCTACCCTTCTGAAACTACTTGGAACAAATATGTGAATTCAGTAAGATAATAATAGGTCATATTTGCTGTTGTCTTTATAGGAAAAAGGACTGATAGCATCATTTTTACACATGCTTCTCAGGGAGATGGGAGATCTGTGAATGGACAGTTTGAAACCAACTGCTCTGGAAAATAAAGAACAATAAATCTGGAGTCAGAGGGACCAGGCTAAAATTTGGTTTTGTTCTTTATTAGCTATGTGATCTTAACCAAGTCATTTAAGATGTTAAGTGTCCTTAACAGGAAAATGAAGTGATTGAACTGAATGATGTTAGTCCTTTCTATCTTTAAATCTTGTGTTCCTAGTAATGAATCATTTTGGGACTGATTGGAAAGGGGAGAACTTAAATAGGTATAAATATAGTGGTACAAGAGGCTATACTCTATTGATCAAAATATCCAATTTTTATAGTCATATAAGCCCGGCTTCCTTAAACAAATAAGTCACATTTCCTTAACCATCCCAACTTCTATCCCCAGATAGCAACTAAATGTAATTGCTCCCACTAGACCTTGGATCATCATGTTTTATATAATGTGGCCTGTTTCTAGCATGAAGATTTTTTAAAAACTATATCTATTAATAAGGGCTTTTAGATATTAGTGATGTTACCTCAAGAGGAGAGGAAGAAGGGAAAAATGTAGAATAGTAAATAGAGAGTCAGCCTTGGAGCAAGGAAATTTTGGGTTCGGTTCCCACCTCCAGTGCATACTAGTTGTAGGATCATGGACAATTCACTTAAGCTGTCAGTGACCCTGCATAGCTCTCTAAGACTACAAGTTACAGGTGAGGTGTTGATCTGTATTGCAGAAAAGGAATTTCCATCCTGGGAGTTCCCCATCCATCCCAATTAAAAAATAGAACCAAAAAATGCAGACATATTTCACAAAAAGCTCTTTGCTCATAGCAAGTATTTAAGAAATATTCGTTGAACTGTTTTACTTCTGTCTTCATATTTCTTGCTCCTTTACCTCAAGGAGCTCAAGAGTTTTGCCCATCACATATATAATTGAATTTACGGACATGTGATTCATGAACAGATTAGGAATTTCACATAAAACAAGAAATTCTTTCTCTCCCAGAAAGAGATTGGTTCCCTTGATTCCAGGTGGTATTTGAAAAATTGCTCACCATTACTGAAAAGAAAGTCTTAAACTCTTTCCCTGGCAAAGCCAAAGAAAAAGAGTTTAATCAGATCAGGTGACAGCTGAAGCTGCCAGGAATTTGAAACAATGAAAGCTCCCATGTAAATAAGGGATGTGAATGCAAATGAAAGTCCAAGAGCAAAACAAGTACAGATGGGAGGGACTGGTAGAACTAATACACAAAAACAGAACTCAGTACTGTGGGTGGCCATGGACCTTTTCTAAAGCACGAGCCAAAAGATACAGGTTCTGGCTCTGTAAACTGATGATGATGGGTACTCACAGTAAGTCTTTCTTCTTCATTTTAGAATGGCTACATTTAGGTACAGGAGATCTATTTGCTCATGAAAGACTAACGGCTTTGATAAACTAAATATACCTCTAATTTCCAGAGGTTGTTTCTCTTGGTTCAGAGCTAGTTGCTTGTACCTATAGAGAGAGGATAAGTTTAAAGACATACTCCTTTTTGAAAGATCTAAAAGAAGAGAAGGGGAGAGGAGGAGAGAAAAGGAAAGGGATATAGGAAGAACAGGATAGATGGAGAGGGAGGAGAGGGAGAAGAAAGGGAGAACAGATAAGAGAGACAGAGAAGAGGAGAGAAAAGAATAGAGAAAGACTTGGAAAGAGAGATGGAGAGAAAAGGGGAAGGGGAGAGCAAGAAAGAGAGAGGAAAGGGAAGAGGACAAAAAGGAAAAGGGAGAGTGAAGGGAAAGGGGAAGGGAGAGAGAATGAGAAGAACAATGAGAGGGAGAGATGGAGAGGGAGGAGGAGATAGGGAAAGGAAAGAAGCAGCAGAATAATGAGAAGGATAAAGAGAAGAGAGAGAGAGAAGGAGAGTAAGAGTAAGAAGGAAAGGGAATGGGAAAAGAAGAGAGAGAACAGGAGAGAGAGGAAGAATATCCCAAAACACAAGGGCTTAGCAAGTAGCCTGTCCAGTGATGATGACATGCATTGGGATGTTTATGGATGGCTCTCAGTGTGGGTGTGTGCAGGAAGACAACACCCTTCAGACTGTACATCTCTGTTCCAAGCAGTCTCCACTTACTTGAGGTACGCATGTGCACACACAAACATGAGTGTATGCACATATGCACATGGATCTTGTTCCCCATGTTTTCAAAGAATATTTTGAAATACTAGGCAGAGCTAAGTTAATAAAATGTACTTGAGGTTGTGTGCTATTTGTTCACTGAACTATAAAACATTTAAAATGTATAATTAATTCTAGGCAAATTAAAGGCATGACACCCACCAAAGTATTTTACAGGAGCATTTGTGTTAATATCTGACATTTTTTTTAGACTAAATCATCCCACTAAATGGTTTAACAGTGGCTCCATATTTATAAGAGATCACATGGATTTTTTTTTTCTGCCTACCTCAGTTGCCAGAGCATTTTCAGAAGGGTTCCAATTCAGTTATTTTTCCATGAGGTACATAGGACTCCATGCAGCAGCTTGTGATTATGTTGGCTGTGGGCTACACATAGCTGTTGATTTCCTGTAGTATAAATAAAAGAACAGCTAAAAATGCTGATGTTTTGCTTTTGCTGAGAAAAAGTTTACAATAAATGGCAAAGGATTGCCCTCATTGGATAATTTAAATGAAAAATTTAAATGAAGAGGGCAGAGCCAAGATGGCGGCGTAGCAGCAGCAACATATCGCAGCTCTCACATAGCCACCCCAAAATACCCATAAAACAGGACTCTAAACCAATCCTAGAGCTCCAAAACGCACACAAAGATACTTCCCACTAAAGTCAACTCGGCTACGAGGAACCATATCAGCACTGAGAACCGAAACCAGCCTGCCCTGAAGCCGGGACTGTGCCCCAGGGGCGGCTGGATGGGAGGAGTGGAGGAGCCTCAGGTAAGCGGATTAGCAGCAGCTGCGAGCAGCGTTCAGCACTAGCTCAGTGGGGATTGCGAATCTAGGAGAGTTAAGCAGTCTGGCCAGAAGGCCTCCAGAGTGGCAAAGCAAAAGGCAGAGGTTTTGCACCCGCCTCCACGTTGTAGCTTCCCGCCCGCGGCCTGCAGACAGCAGGGGGACTTAGCGATTGTTCTCAGGCCAGCGCTCTCGCGTTGAGCGGCCCGGAGCCGGATTGCCGTATTGGGCCTCCGCCTTGGAGTCTTCATTATCCAGTCAGCCGGAAGTATTTAGGAAGACTCCCAGCATCTTCCTGAGAGCTATGGCAGCCGGGAGGACCCCAGCGATTTGGGACAGAGCTTTCCCTTCTGGAAGCAGAGCCCCACAGAGATTTAAAAAAAAAATCATGGTCTGAAGAACCATGAGTAAGAATAAGCATAAGAAACAAAGTAAGAACAGCTCCCAAACCCTTGATTCCTTCTTT
>CM053582.1:248711684-248738726 GCA_028627135.1 Pseudochirops cupreus
GAAGCAAATGACTTCATGAGAAATCAAGATACTATCAAACAGATCCAAACAAACGAAAAAATAGAGGACAATGTGAAATATCTCCTTGAAAAAACCACTGACCTGGAAAACAGATCCAGGAGAGACAACTTAAAAATTATTGGACTACCAGAAAGCCATGATCAAAAACAGAACTTAGAAAGCATCTTCCAAGAAATTCTTAGGGAGAATTGCCCGGATATTCTAGAACCAGAGACCAAAATAGAACTTGAAAGAATTCACTGATCACCTCCTGAAAAAGATCCCCAAAAGAAAAAGTTAAATGAAAACAAATGAGATAAGAGAAGATTTAAAATGTTACCTCCTTAAGACAGTGCTAAAGTTTTCAACTTTGGATTCATATGATTTATATATTTAATATCCAAAGGCCATTTTAACTGATAAACTCCTTAGGAAATCATATCAATCTATCTTTTTTAATTAAAAAATTAATAAGTTAGGCAGTTAAAATCATTGACTACAAGAGGAAGGTAGGCAGCAAAGTAGATGGAGTACCAGCCTCACAGTATGTAGGACCCAAGAGTTCAAATCTGGCCTCAGATACTTAATAGCTATGTGACCCTGGGCAAGTCACTTAACCCCTTAACTCTCCCTAGCCCCCCCCCCAAAAAAAAGTTTAAAAAATTAATTAAGAACAATGAGACAGATTGAGGGTACTGGATAAAATACTGGTCAGGAAAAAAGTGGGATTCAAATCTTGAGATACCTGTGTAACCTGGGCAAGTCCTTTAATTTCTTTCATGAATAGTTTGTTACCTATAAAATAGGAAAAATAACAAGCACCTACTGCATAAAACTATTCAAAGAATCCTAGAACTTGAGAGTTGGAAGGGACTTCTGAAGCTATCTAATTGACTGGGATATCTGAAAGGAATTTCATGATAATATCCTGCAAGTTGGTCATCCTGTGGACTCATTTTCTATCTCAAGCTAGCCCATTCCCCTTTCTGAAAGCTCTAGTTGTCCAAGTTGTAATTGTTTGTTTCCCAAAATCAAGCCTAAATTTACCTCTTTGCATCTCCCTTCCATTGTTCCTAGTCCTGCTCTCTGTGGACTAAGGGCATGAGCTTAATCCCTCTTTCATGTGATTCAGTCATTTTTTTCAGTTGTGTCTGACTCTTCATGAGCCCATTTGGGGTTTTCTTGGCAAAGATACTAAAGTGGTTTGCCATTTCCTTCTCCAGTTCATTTTTCACAGATGAGGAAACTGAGGCAAACAGGGTTAAGTAACTTGCCCAGGATCACACAGTAAGTATCTGAGGCTAGATTTGAACTCGGGAAGATGAGTCTTTCTGACTCCAGACTTGGCACTCTGTCCACTGTGCCACCTTATTGTCCCATGTGATAGCCTTTAAAAGATTTGAATATAGCATTCCCGCCCCTCATCCTCTCTTCTACAGGTTAATTAGACTCAGGGTCTTTCACCATCTTTATTACCCTTCTCTGGATACTCTCCAGCTTATCAATATCCTCTATAAATTGTCATATGCAGACTTAAAGATGATACTCCAGAAGAAGTCCAACAAGGGCAGAGTAAAGAAGACTCATCTCCTTGTTCTCAGAAGCTATGCCCTCTCTTAATGTAGCCCAAGATCACATTACAGTGAGGGCCCTGATAAGTGCAAATTATGAATCCCATTAAGTTGTTTCATATATTCAAATTCACACTTTTCAAAGTTATAATTATATAAAATTATGGTCATTGACTTCAACCCAATGGACAAATGCAGCTTACATTAAAATAGGGTAGCTGCTGGTCAATTCTTACCTCGCCCTCAGTCATTGGATGGGTATAGCCTCAGACAAACTGAGACCTGGGAAAGATCTTGATTTAGAAAGATCAAGGTCACCAACTGCATCCTGGGCCAATCATCTTGACCTTTATCTTGCCATTGGACTTCGATGACTGGAAGAAAGAGTGAGACGGATGACTTTAAGCAGCAGTCATTCACTTAAATCCAATTCATGGACTTTTATGATGTCATTGGTCCTCTTTAAAAATGAAAGATGATCAGTAACAACTGTTTCACAGAATCCCTTATTCACACTAAACAAGACCTGCCTATAGCTTTTTCTGGCACCCATATCTCACTGCAGACTCAAAATGAGCTTTTGGTTCACTGAAAACTCAAAATCTTTTTCAGACAATTTGCCTCCCCAGATTGAACCCTGGATTGATTTTTGTACCCAAGTGTACAATTGCCCTTATTGATTTTCATCTTACTAGATTAGCCTAATGATCTAGCCTATCAAAACAATGTTGGATCTTGATTCTGCTATCCAATACATTATTCTTCTCAGTTTATTAAAACCAACGTATTTTCTGTCATCTGTAGATTTGAGAAGCATACCATCTATGCCTTTATCACTTGATAAAGATGTTAAACAGCATAAGGCCAAGCACAGAGCCCTGGGATACTCCACTAGAGACTTTAAATACTCTTTGATTTTGACTAGCCAGCCAGCTCTGAATCCACCTAATTATATTATCAATATCTCTCTAGTCAATATCTTTCCACCTTCTCCACAAGAAGAGTATAACATACTTTGTTTCAAATTTTAGCAAAGCATATGACAAACTATATGTCCAGTATTCTCCTCAATTCCTAGTTTAATAACCCTGTATAAAAGGAAATAAGGTTAGTCTTTTTAATCACTGATTCTTTTTCTTAATCTCCACTAAACATCTCTTTCATGATCTCTAGAACTTTCTTTGAAACAAAGTTTACTGTTTGTCTTCCCTTTTTTGAGTGATGACACATTTGTCTTTCTCTGTGTAGTACCTCTCTCATTTTCCATGATCTTTCAAATATAACAGACAGTAGATGAAGTGCATCTTGATCAAGTGATTTGAATTTATTAAGGACTAATAGGTATTCTCTTCCTATCTCTTTGCTTTTATTGGGTATCAACTTCCTGTTATCCTTTTTTGCAGTGAAGTAAAAATCATCATTCTACTTGGCATAGAAAATTAAAGAAAATAACAATTGAGTTGTTCTTCTTTCTCTTTTTAGTTATTTTCATTCCATGCATCCTGATCAAATGGCTTATCCTTTTTCTGATTCTCCTTTTCTTCTGAAACAGGTAAAACAGAAAGAAAACTCCTTTGCCTTTCCTTGCCAGACTCAGCTCTCTCTGAATAGCATTACAAAATCTTTTTAAAGGCGATGCCAAGCTTCTATATTCATCATCTGCTACCTGGTGCTATTTCCATCTTCTCTCTATCTCTTTCTGTATATCTACATACATATATACATAAATACACACACAAACATATGTATATATGCATATGTATATATGCATATGTCTATATGTACATATACTTATAAATATATTAATATATGTATATGAATGTAAGGGGGCTACTGAGTTTCTTTTGCATCTAAATTGGTCTCTTTAGACAAATCTCATTTTTTCCCCTTCATTGATATTTTTTTCTTTTATGTCTCCACATGAAAGGAAATGTATTCTCGATAAGTAGATTTAAGAACCATCAGCATAAGGATAATTTCAGAAAAAAACCTGGAAAGACTTCAATGAACTGATGCAGAGTGAGGTAAGCAGAACCTGGAGAACATTGTACATAGTTACAGCAATATTGTATGATGAAGAACTGTGAATGACTTAGCTCTTCTCGGCAATACAATGATCCAAGATAATCCCAAAGGACTAATGAGCAAAATGCTACCACCCTGTTATAGCAATCAATTTGGCAGATAATTAGCACTTAGTAACTTGGGGCTAAGTATGGAAGGTACGAACTCTGTCCCTTGTTGAGAGAGTGTGAACTCCCCTGTTAATGTGGAAGAAGGTGATTGGCTAAGACAGGAGGCCAGTGTGTGTATATAAAGAAGAATTCTAGAGACAGAGAGACAGAATCAGAAATGGTTCCTGTTGGAGGAAGCAGGATTGTCCCAGCATCTGGGAGCTGGGCTGCTGGACTGAAGAAGTGAATTGGAGTTTTCTTGAGAGAAAGAGAGAGAGAGAGAGAGAGAGAGAGAGAGAGAGAGAAATAGAGAGAAAGAGAAAGAGAAAGAGAAAACTGAGATGGAGTTTTCCTGAGACCAGAATCTGGTGAAGGCTGCCTGGAAGGCTGAGAGGGCTTGCCTGGAAGGCATTCTGGAAGGCCAAGATTCTCCTGGGTCCTGGGCCCAGCTGAACTGCTGGAGGACTGAAGAAGCATGACCAGGATAAGACTTTGTTTGTTCATGGCCTGGCTGATCCTTGAGTTCCAGGCAAGAGAAGTGGTGAAAGGTTTGAGATGTGCTGGACTCTGTGAACTTCAGTGTGTGTGCCAGGGACTGCCCTGAGGACTGGACAAGGACCTGGGGAGCTGTCTACCTCTGAGACCTGGACAAGCACCTGGGAGCTGTCTGCTTCTGAATCCAGGTGACTGTTTGGTGGATTCAGGAGAGAACTGGGACCATGGAAGGGGATCCAGGGAATCAGAGAAACCACCCCAAATCAAGATGAAGAAAAGGACTCCCATTGGATGAAATTGAGGTTTGCTGGACACCAAGGGGTGGAGGGTTTGTGTGGTTTTTTTTTTTTTTCTTTCTAATGATTGTATTCAGTGACTGATCATTAGATAAGTGACTGATTAAGTATTGATTGCCCCATGAGTGGAAGATTGATTGTTGTATTGTGAATTGATTGAATGATTGATTATTGATTACTGTATTATGAATTGATTGAATGCTTTGTTCCAAATATTGTGGCCACTGTAGTCAAAACTGTGTGGCCATTCTAATGTTAAGCTGTTGTGAATATTGTACTGAACCTTGATTTGTTGTGAATATTATATTGTGATATATTGTGAATGTTTGCCTTGATTTGTAATGGAATAAATGGAGTGTTCACTATACTGTGTAATCCGAACCTCAAAAGCTGTACACAGTAGCATTCTTTTGGGAATCTGCTGGTGCATGGCGTTACACACCCCCATTGAAAGAACTGATGGCATCTGAATATAGACTAAAAAATACTATTTTTCTTTGTTTTTTTCTTCTTCTTCCTTTTTCCTTTTTCTTTTTGCTTCTTTTTTTCTTTCTTCCTTTTTTTTTTGCTTTTTGGAGGGTGGGAAAGGCAGGGCATTTGGGGTTAAATGACTTGCCCAAGTCACACAGCTAGTAAGTGTTAAATGTCTGAGGCTAGATTTCAACTCAGGTCCTCCTGACTCCAGGGCCTGTGCTCTATTCACTGTGCCACCTAGCCACCCACCTTTCTTCCTTTTTTAAATGACAAGACAACTTTTGTTACCACTGATAGGTTGGTCCACTCCCAGCTTCACCCCAACCTCTGTATTTTTCCACCTCTTCACTAGCTGCCTTTCTACCTTGGAGAAATTTCTACCCTGAGACCCATTCTTTTGATTGGTGACTCTAGTACAGACCACCATTTCTGCAGGGGGCCTAGCAAAGTTCACTTTGTTCCCTGTTTGACTTACTGTCTGCTCTTCTCTACCTGCTCTCCAATTTCTTTGTACCTTCAAAGATATTCTTTCCAACTTCCTTTCCTCTCCTTTTCAACTCCCTTTTTATGTACTCTCTTTCCCCATTAGAATATAAGCACCTTGAGAGTAGGGACTATTTGTTTTAATTTGTATCCTGAGCATTCCACACAGTGTCTTGCCCATAGTAAGCACTTAATTAATGTTCTACTAGTAGCTAGGTAGTACACTGTATAAAGCATTGAACTTGGAGTCAGAATGACCTGAGTTAAAATCCTGCATCAGACACTTACTAAATGTATAATCGTGGACAAATCACTTAACTTGTGTCAACCTAGTTTTCTCCACTGTAAAATGAAGATAAAAATAGCTCCTAACTCCTAGGGTTATTATAAAGATCTAATGAGATAGCCTTTTTAATGTGCTTTTCAAAACCTTAAAAAGTACTCATTATTATTGTTATCTATAATTATTATTTCTCTGTCTTTGGATAACATAGGAGTGAGAGTTCTGACAGAAACAGTTGAAAAAAGAACTCTTCTGCTTCCAAGAGGACCCTTAAATACCACAAGAAAAGGTGATCATGTCACATAAAAGTCTTACAATGGGGAAAAACATGGACACATGTCACCTTCCCTATGGGCCAATTCATTCTTGCTTTCTAGAGAGTAAATACAGCTTAATAATAGCTGCCCTTTCCCCCAAGACAGTCATTTCAAAATGAATAAAAGCATCCACAGTAAAAACAGAAAATTTTCATTCAATAGAGTGCCTCACTTCTGTCCCAGTTGACAGGGCTGACATTAAATTTCATGATATTCACTGAACAGTATTTGTTTGAGTACTCTCGTGAGATGTATTCCTAGAGAAAGAGCTTCCCAAGGGGAAGAACAAAGGGCCATATATCTAACGGGTTATTCTGAAAGCATTCTGAAAATGCTTGGATCATTTGAACTTGGATTGTGTTTACAACAATGATTCCTCAACATGATAAATACAGTCCAATGGTTTTTAGCTTATCTTTCTGATTGGTATTCAACAGTTTAGGAAAAAATTCACAATGATTCATACTATAAGGAAAATCCAATTGTCTAATTATTGATACTTCAATACTCTAAACCCATTGGGCATAACTATTTGCGAATACAATATTTTATTGTCTTTGTTTTATGGGAAGAACAATTGTCTCAGAATCAAGGTATATGGATTCTTATCCCAGATCTCCTACTAACTGAGGCGGCTAGATAGCACAGTGGATAAAGCACCAGGCTTAGAGTCAGGAAGACTCTTCTTCCTGAGTTCAAATCTGACCTAAGACAATCACTAGCTATGTGACCCTGGGCAAGTCATTCAACCCTGTTTGTCTCCACTTCCTCATTTGTAAAATGAGCTGGAGAACAAATGGCGAACTACTCCACTATATTTGCCGATAAAACCCCAAATCGGGTTACCACAAGTGGAACATAAATGAAAATGATGACAACACTATTAACTAGCTACAGAACATTTAAAAAGTTACCTCACTTCGCTAGGCCTTAGTTTCCTCCTTTATAAAGTGAAGGACTTGGCCTAGATGTGTAAGTAAATTTCACTTTAATTTAGAAAGGCCGAGGTCACTGCATCGTGGGCCATAGCTGGTCATCTTGACTTTTGTCTTACTACTGGACTTTTATGATTGTGGAGGAGAGTGATCTGACAACTTTACACAACTCTGCCTTTTAGAGCCAATTCATGTGCAAGTCAAGACATCAGCCTCATGATGGCATTGGTCCTCTTCAAGAGCGAAGGATGAACAATGACAAGAAGGACAAATCCCACCAATAGGGATAAATAAAGCATAGGTGGCAACATATCCAACCCACTAGCTCCAGTGTTCTGGAATTCATGAATCTCAGTTTCCTCATCAGCAAAATAAATATGACTGAACAGGCAGTTCTCAAAGAAATCCAAAACATCAACAACCATTTGAAAAAATTCTCTGAGTCACTAAAAAAATAGAGAAATCTAAATTAAAGTAACTCTGAAATTCTACCTCATACCCATTAGATTGGTAAAGATGACAAAAATGAAAGTGTCAATTGTTGGAAGAGTTTAAAAAAGAGGAAACAGGAACAATAATATATTGATGGTCAAGTTCTGAACTGGTACTCAAAAAATCCATCACCTGTAACTACCTTTTGACCTCCTAGTGCCACTAATAGGAAAATAAAGAGATTAAATCCTAATAAAGAGATTAAGAAAAAGGGGGAAAAAAGACCCATACGTTCAAAATATTTGTAGCAGTTCTTTTGGAACTCACAAAAAGCCTAGAAATTAAAGGGGTGGATAAATATGAATGTGATAGAATATTATTGTACTGCTTTTTAAAATGACAAAAGGGATGGTTTCAGAGAGACCTGAGAAGACATATAAATTAATGCACAGTAAAATTAACAGAATCAGGATAACAATTTGCACAATAATAACATTGTAGAGAAAGACAGCTTTGAAAGACTTAAGAACTTGGATCAACAGAATGACCAACTGCAATTCTAAAGAACTGAAGATGAAATATGTTACCTAACACTTAACAGAGAGGTGATTGACTAAAATTGCAGAAGGAATCATACATTTTTTAACATAGCCAATATAGGAATTTGTTTTGCTTAACTGTGTTCATTACACAGTTAATGTTTTGCTGCTCTTCTGTCTTTTTTTTTGCAGGGCAATTGGAGTTAAGTGACTTGCCCAAAGTCATACAGCTAGTAAGTGTTAAGTGTCTGAGGTCACATTTGAACTCAGGTCCTCCTGACTCCAGGACCAGTGCTCTATTCACTGTGCCACCTAGCCACCCCATTTTGCTGCTCTTCTAATTGGGGAGTAGGTAGGAGGAAAAGAAGTATAGTAGTAGGAATGCCTAAGAAAAAGAAAAAAAGAAAGAAAGAAGATAATTGAAGCATATTTTAAATAGCCAGAAGAGAGAGGAATTAAGGCCAAAAGGAAACACAGACAAAGCAAACAGCTTTGAAAGTTACATGTTAAAAGGGAAAGCAATCTAAACTTATAAAAGATTTGTAATTTCATTTACACTCCTCTTTTTCTGTCTTAATTTACATGTGAGAATGCTCATTTTATTTGGTGATCATTCTATTTATTTTTCAGTTCACAATAAAAATAATATTTTTTTAAAAATAGGCATAATAATATTTGTACTACCAACTTCACAGGGCTGCTGTGAGGTAAGCAGTTTTGTAATCCTTAAAGTGCTTTAGAAAGAAGTGTTCTTTCTTTCTAAATGTATTCTTTCATCATTATTATTATTATTGGTTACAGTTTTCTTCATATTCAATCATGACTCTTCTACTGACTTTCTATGTATGAGATGAAGTTCAAAAGTCTAATCTATGATCTTCAGTCTTTTCTATAGGAATGCATAAGGATCTTCATGATCAATAAATTCTTCCTTATACCTGGAGTAATGTACTTAGTTTTGACCTCAGCCTTCAAAGAGACATGAAGAAATCAGAATAACTTTAGCAAAAAATAAAAATAATTAGAGGACTTCTCTGATCCTTCATGATCCCACAAGCCTTTGGAATCAAAGAGTCTCTATCAGTCCAAGGGAGAGGGTTAAGAAGCACATAAAACATGGAAATTTATCTGAGGGTTAGTTTTGAAAAGAAAGAAGGAAAAAAGAGAGATGGGAGAAAATGGCTAAAGATATTTAGGGATTTCTATCTGTCTCTATGCCCTGTCCCTTCATATGCAAACCCATTGTATCTGAGAGGTTGATTGATATTCCTAAAGTGTGAATCTGACCACGTCACTGTCTTGCTAAATAAATTCCAATATCTCTCTATTTCCTCTGGGATCAAATGCAAGTCCTCTATCTGGCATTTAAAGTGTTTTCCAACCTGGTTTGCAAGCTACCTTTCCAACCTTATTATAATTTATTCCCCCCATACACTCTACAGTATGACCAAAATAGCTTCTTGCTCTGCATCACATACAACATTCCATTTCACATCTCCAAGCCTTTTCAAAAGCTGCCCCAGGGCCTCAAATGCTCTTTCCTCATTTCCACCTCTAAGAATGGACAACTTCTTTCAAAGCACAGCTCCGATGCCACCTGCTATAATAAGTCGGTTGACAAGCATTTATTAACCGTTTATCTTGTGCTAAGCAATAGGAATAGGAAGAAAGGCAAATACAGTCCCTAAGGAAGGCAATATGGAAATAACTAAGTCCAACTAAGAATTTTCCTGATATCTCCAATTCTCGGTACTCCTCCTCTGCCCAAGTCACCTTTTATTTATATTTTCATAGGAACATAGATTTATGGAAGAGGTCATGGAGGTCATCTAGTCTTTGCATGTGTCTATGTTGTCTCTCCTGATAGACTATAAGTCCCTTGAGGGCAGGGCCCCCAGACTTTCTTGTAATTGTGGCAGTAACCTTCCTAAGACATTGAGCTATGAGGAGAAGGAGCTCATCATCACCACCTGAACAACTGCCAACCAGTTTCTAAAGACAGGACTGGCAAGCTAACCTAAAACAGCAAGGCATCTTGACAAACAATAGCCGTTATGTGCCAAGAAGATCAAATCTCTTCTATCACCTTATTCACCCCCTCCCCTTTGGACCCTGATGGTGACTGCTCAGGAAGCAGAGTCTAAGAACCCTAGGAATTGCAGTGCCCTACCTGGACCGCCAGTCTTACCTCTAGTCTGGCCCCATAGTCCTAAATAACCCTGCTGGCTATCATCCTGGCTACCATCAACACCAGACTCTTACCAGCACACCTCAGACCACCAGCCTTTGCTATCATCCCAGGACCCATATCTATCTTCTAAGACAGAAACACTTGTGGAAATGCTCCCTTCTAAAGATCAACTGCTTCTGCAGATGTTGCAGCTCATACACACACACACACACACACACACACACACACACACACACACACACACACACACACACACCCCACCACCACTACCCAAAGCTGCTGAAGAGCAGAAAAAAGAAAATTCTTATCACCTAAGTGCTTGGCATTTTCAAATGGTCAGCATCAGAAATAGATACAGCTTTGTTGATGAAGATGCCATTAACCAAGATGCTTAAACATCTGCTTTGTCAGTGTACCCTAAGGACCATTGAGCTTTCCTAGTGTACAATGAAACCTCTTATACGTGTTGTCTCTTGATATTAAGATTGTATGTTCCTTGAGGACAGGGGACTCTCATACCTTTCTATTTATATCTCCATTGCTTAAATCAGTTTCTTACATATAATAGAGTTTAGGTTTTTTTTTCATTTGCTCATTCATTCCTATGCCTGAAAAAAGAAACAGGATAGACATATTGTGGGCATATTTGGACTACCCTGAGTAGATCTTGCACCTTCCACAGAAGCTACAAAAGCAGTAAATTTCTGATCTCTGCTTTCCTGAGGCAAACCTCGTTGATGATGTAGACATCAACATTTTGCATCTTTTGTGATTGTCTGGGGAGCAAATTATTAATCTATGATAGCAGTTTATTCCTCCAAAGTGGACATAGAGCCTTTCATCCCCATATGCTGCATAACGGTCTGGTTTTGACCATGAGTTTTGAGTTTTTGCTATTAAACTTTATTGATTTTCTCTGTTTCTATTTTAGATAATGTATCTCATTTCACAGAATCTTGGAGATATTTGCAGCTCACTTAATCCCCATATTAAACATTAACTAATATCTAGATCTCATGGGCCATGGCAAGAGAACAAACCTGTAGTTTGTGAAGTGCCCACATCCTGGTCCATGATGTAGGATGTGTGACTGGGGGAAAGAACACTTGGTCCAAATAGAGCACCGGCCCTGAAGTCAGGAGGACCTGAGTTCAAATCCGGCCTCAGACCCTTAACACAAAACCTAGCTGTGTGACCTTGGGCAAGTCACTTAACCCCAGCTGCTCTCTAAAAAAAAAAGGCAAAAAAAAAAAAAGAACACTTGGTCCAGGCACCAAGGGTAGGGGCCAGACCCCAAACACACAAACTCTCATATTTTGTCTATCAAAATTCAGTTCAAGCACCCCTTCTAGATGTGGTTCTTCATGATCCATTTCCCCAGTGGCTAGTACCTTCCCCCATGAAATCCCTTTTCAATTTACTTTTTATATATTTATATGCTTACATGTTGCTTTCCCTAATATGTTGTAAGGGGGGCAGCATGGTAGAATGGCTTATCTGGGGTCAGTGGACTTGGGTTAATATTCTACCTCTGAAATTTACTACCTCTGTGATCTTGGGCAGTCACTTGGCTTCTCTAGGCCTCAGTTTCTCCATCTGGAAAATGGAGAATGGGGACTCAGTGGCCTCTGTGGTCCCTTCCAGCTGAAGAGCTATGACCATTTATTTATGCTCACTGAGGTCAGAAACCATTCCATTTTTGTCTTTCTAGATCCAGTGCCTACCATAGCTCATTGGTATGTAGTGTTTAATAAATGCTTGTGAATTTATTGATCCCCTTCTACAAATTGTCAATAGTGAGGAAAAAAGATTTCCATCTTTAATGGCTAAAACAGGTTTTGTAACTGGAAGCATGAGGCTAGAACTCAAGGTCCACACCATTTGGCATGAGAAGCTATCCAATCCAGGTAGGTGATGCAAAGGCAGAGAGAAAAGAGACAATTTGGAAACTGATCTCTTCCATTCCTAACAATCATAAAGATACAGAAGAATACTTTCTCCTTTTCACATTTTTGTTCTCACCATTTGCAGGTTTCAAGAGTTACATTTAAAGAAATTAGTCTAGTTTTCTCCAAGAAGGATCCTTTTCCCTTATACATTTTCTCCATGGATCTACCTGAGAATTAATAGAAAAACTTGAGTAGGAATAGCAAGCCAACCCAATCCCCCAAATATCCTGCCTACAAAGCCAGGAACTCTGCCTTCTAGAACATCACTTGCTGGCAAAGTAGCAAAGACAGAGCTCAGCTGACATACATTATGACTAATCAAATGAAAAACTCCTAAGGGTGTCAATGACACCAGAAGGGTAAGAGAGAGGTTGATTGTTGTTTGATGTGAGCTCTTTATGGATATGCTGCTTCTCTAAAAAAGCTGGAGGCTCAGAACAGGGTGTATAGCAATTCAGCAATAGCTTACCCAATACCTTTAGGAAATCCAAGTAGTTTATATCCGCTGCCTCCTAACCCTCTGCTTTCCACATTATCTCCTCTTTTTTTTCACTAGATTTGTCAAACAAGATTTACCCTTTTATGAAACCACAATGGCTAGTTTTTGTCAGCTCATATTTCTCCAGATGTTTTGTGATCTCATTCCTTATTAATGTCTCTCAGATCTTGCCTACCTCTGAGGTTAGGCTAGATGGTCTATAATTTCTCATCCCCTGCCACTCTAAATAGGTCCCTGGCTAACCAGCAGCCCCCTTCAGTGAGGTCAGCCAGGAAGAGACACATATATATCGTAAACATGCCGCAAGCTGCTCAGCAATAACATTCAGAGGAGTTTTCTTTCATTCAATGGCCAAGGGGATTTGATCAAAAAAAAAAAGCACAATGAAAATGTTCTATCAGGGTAAGCTTGGCAAAGTCAAATGCTAAAGAAAACTGGAGCCAGACTTTTGGCATAAGAAAAGGAAAGAGAAGGTATTCTTCCCATCTGGCTCTGAGACTTTAAGAATAAGAAAACTGATATTACATATGGATGATTGTGCATTCTAACTGTATCACTATACAATTTTCTGGGATGTGATTTTGCAAGTGAAATCACAATTAGGACTTGACCAACAGTGGCCATGGCCAGAAAAGGGAAGAAGTGGAAGATCCATAAGTTGAGGAAGATGTCAGAGAAAGAAGCAAAAATCGGGTTGGAAGATGTCTTTATTCTACGGACAGGTACAGGAGATTGTGCATCCAGAAAGTAGTTAAAATAAGACAAGACATGCGGGACATAAATGTAACATGCAAATGTTGAAGTAGATCCAGTAATGATAATTCCAGTTATTGATACCCCTAAATTACAATCCACCCAAGATCTAGAATGTCAATCTAAAAAGAACAGTGGAAATCCAAATGACAAGCAACCAAGAGAGTTCCAAACGAACAGGGAATCAGTCTTAGGGAAATCTGAAGGAGTTAGCACCTTATCCACAGGAATATTGGGTCTCAACATGAGGTAACTTCACCCCTAGGAGACCAAACAGGCTCAAAGAAAGACTGACAAGCAATGAGACTTACTGCTTAGCCAGAGGTACTCTCATATAACTCTTTCCTAGGACCAGGACTGGTTTCAATGTTTTGGATGGTACTGTACCTAGAGGTGGGAGTTAAGTTGGCTTCTAGGGTTAGTGTAACCCGGGAGGCAGATCATTACACTTTGCTGGGAGCACATTCTGGTTGACTAGTTTGCTTCAGCAAGCAGTGGTGAAAGATTGTCATTGAACCATCTACCAGGAGTGGGGAACCTGCAGCCATGAGGCCACATGTGGTCCTCCAGACTCTCAAGTGTGGCCCTTTGACTGAATCCAAATTTCACAGAACATATCCCCTTAACAAAAAGAAAAAAAAAAAGAAAAAGATTTGTTCGGTAAAATTTGGACTCAGTCAAAAGGCTGCACCCAAGGACCTAGAAGGCCACATGTGGCCTCGAAGCCACAGCTTCTCCACCCCGATCCATACCCTAGTCCTCAGAATATTTATAAGAAAGCTGGCTGAGGTTAGGGGTGCACTGTGTCACCATGAAGCTAAGTGACTAACACAATGACTGATGATGTTGGCCTCATTAGCACCAGCCTCTCATCAAGTGAATTAAAGATGGCTAAATGCTACAGTGCACCAGAGTTCCCATTAGTAGACTAAAAAGAGAATTTCTATGTTTCCCCAAATGCCTAAATTCTTCTCAGAGAGTGACATAGGCCAGGGAAAATCCAATGCTATCTATTTTTCAGCAATATACTTATCAGTCAAAAAGTATGTATTAACCACCTAATATCTAATACTGTTCTATAGGTATATAAATATTTCAGTGAGATAGCCCTTGTACTCAAGGAGGTTACATTCTACTAGGACTAGATGACATAACAAAGGAGAGATTCACCCTGTCACACTCATGCCCCCAAACCTATCTCATAAAACTAGAGCCAGATTTTGACAAAGTGATGTGAAACTTTATAACACTGAAGAGAAAGTTGGGGGTAACTACTGCTCAGTTATAATACAACTCTAACATTTCTGGTGAGATCTAAGACCAGAGCTCAATATAATGGGAAAAGAGAAAAAGTTGGATTTTAAGACTCTCTTGTTCTTCACTTTCCTGGTTGCCCTTACTCAGGCTCCCAATGACTTTGTTCTGCTTTTTTCACTTTCCACATCACTGGCTCTGATTCTCCATTTAGGTTTCTGCTCCCCAAACAAATCCCCTCACCAACCATTCTCTTGCATTTTTCTCCTGTTCTCCAACCCATTATATTCATGTTTTGTCCTAAGAGAACATTAGATAATTAATGTTAATCTCCTCAATTAGTTCATAACAAGGTGTTACTGCCTTATGATTATTTAATGAGCTACCCCTCTTTAAAAAATTATCTTTTAACTGAGGCCTTCAATGCCTTGCACCAAAGAGAAAGCTACTTCTTCAGTCCTTCAACAATGTGATCTTCTCAATATAGATACTTCTACTAATAGCGTAGGTTGTATTCTATCCTCACATTCTCATCCTGTTCAACTCGTCTATGTCCTTGAATAAATCCTTTATGGAGGACTAAGCCAATACAATAGAGGCCTCCCTTTACATCTTTTAACATTCTGTAGGTACTCTAGTTGTCCATGTCATAGCCTTTCTTCTTACTACATAACTAACCCACTTCCTTTTCTGAGCATTCAATTCTGGAATAACACCTATTCTGCTTCTTGAATCCAAATCATCACTGGCAGTATGTAGTAGGTTCATTACATCTGCCATGTGCTTTTTCATTCCCCTTTGAGTCAGCCACAATTTTAATTCTTAATTCTTATGTTTTGCAGTTCTCATGCATTTCTCTCTTAGCTGAAATGACTAATGGGATGTAGTAGAAAGTATTGCATTTGGAGCCAGAGGGTCTTGGTCATCTCCTGATCCTACCTGGTTGTGTAACTTTGAGAAGGCTATTTAACATTTCAGTCTTTGTTTTCCCACCTTTAAAATGTATAGATTAAACTAGATGACCTCTAAGGTAATTTCTAATTTCAAATATGTCATCCTATAATTCTACATTGTTCATTGAACAACACAGTAGACTTCCCATGAGAAAGACTTTTAGGGAGTTTATTACCACTAGAAGAATACTGGTGTGATGGAATACTATTGTGTAAGAAATATCTATAGGAGATGAGCTCAGAGAACCCCAGGAAAATTTGTATAAACTGATGCACAACGAAGTGAGCAGAACAAGGAGGACAATTTGTTAAATAAAAACAGGATTGTGAAGAAAAATTCAAAAACCTTAGAAACTCTGACCTGCTCACTGGAACCAACCATGGCTCCAGAACTTAGGATCAAAAATATGATCCACCTCCAGATAGAGAAGTGATGGACTCAGAGTACAAAATGAAGCATTTGGTTTTTGGTTTTTGTTTGTTATTATTTTTTGACATGGTCAATGTAGGAATTTGTTTTGCTTGCCTATACATGTGTGTAACTGTTTTTCCCCTTACTTTCTCAAGAAAGGAGAAGGCAAAAGGGAAAGGTGCAGGGTAGAGTATTAAGTGAAAACAAAATAAAATTGAATTTAAAAAAAATACTGACTTTAAAAAAAATGGATTCTATGTCAGAGAGCATCTTGAGATCCCTGAAGATGCTCCAAAATGCTCCAAATTTAATTTATAATTTATCTTGTTCTCTTCCTCCCATTCAAGTCTGGACCCAGCTCAATGCACCTCACAAGTATTTGTCCACAATATATGTCCTGGTGGACTTAACTGATGAAGAACCTTCATCAAATTGTTTGTTTGTTTTTCTGTGCGGATAGTTAGACTGAGTGTTAGTAAATCTCATTAAGGGGTACTTATATTATTCTAAGAGTAATAAAAATGGAGGAAATTTCAGATTCTCAAACAGACTTACAAAGGGAGTTTGTGGATAAGTGAAGCCATTTTGAAGCCACCAAAGAAAATCATGCCATAAATCATGCCATATTCTATTTTGTGTTATGCCAGTTAATTTGGTCAGGTAAATAAGGGAAGGGGTCAGGAAAGGAGTTAGTATACCCAGAAATGAAGACAGCTGAGAATTGTGACTACTATTGACCAGAGCATAATACACTGTTATTGCTCATCCCATTTATCTGGTATATCACCAAACAACAAAGGGGTCATTGGGGTACAAGGCATGCTCCCAGGGCTCAGCTAAGGCTCTAATGACCTGTATATCTCTCCCTTAGCTTCACCTTTTTCTATGTCTTGTCCCAGACTGTCTCGTTAGTCTAGAGTTGATGTAGATTAACCAATTAGTTAGGTTTTTCTGTCATGGACCCTTTGGCAGTCTGATAAAGACTGGAGTCCTCAGAATAATATTTTAAATGCATAAAATTTTATACATATATATGTGTATAACTCATATAGATGTGTGTATATATACATATGTAAGTAACTATGTGATTGCAAAAGAAGCTAATTATATCAAAATAGTTACATCAAAATGTTAAAAAAGGATAAGTTTGTGGACACAAGGTTATGAATCTCTGATCAATAACTCCTCAGTCCCCATTCTACTGTCCACACCCTCATTCTGCTTATTCCTGACAAAGTCCTCAATGTAAAGTCATGATATTAATACACTGATTGGATTAGGTAAAAATAAAGATTAAAGTGTAATACCTCATATGTGTAAATGTATATAGCTGAAGGACATGGAAGGACATGGACAAGAGTTGCACAGGATGAGAATGAGCAGCTAGAATGCAATCTGCACCAGTAAGAGAAATATCCGTATTGAGCAGATCGGTGTTGAAGGACTGAAAAAGCATCTTTCAGAAAGAGCAGCCTTCTTAGTTGTCCCCACCTCCTCTCACATCATGGAATCTGACCTTTATCTGCTCCCTTTTCAGTATAGATTGGAAATAAATAGACAATTCAGGTGCTTAATCAAACCTTCTCTTCTCACTGTTTCAAGGCGGGAAGTGTGTTTCACTCATTCACCTACCTGGACCTTACTCAAGGTGCAGTTCTCAATGGCTGTCTTAGCACTCACCCAGCTTTGATCCTGCCCCTGCTGTCTGCTACTCTTTCATCTTGCTCCATTTCCAGCCAGCTACCTTCTCTGCTAGTGAAGGCAGAAGTTTCTCAGCCAGAGGGCCTGGACACTGGAAGAACTTTCCCCAGGGCCACATTTCCTGTGTGTCCATACTGTCAGCCTTCTTTTTCCAAAAGCCCTATGCCTAGAGATAGCTGTGCTTTTGACACGTTAAGAAAACTCCCTAGAACCAAAGGCCATAAAGCTGAAGGGACTTACTGGGATAGTAAAGAAGCAAGGCCCCCAGCCACAGGTGGGTTACATTATTGTATATGTAGTTACCACAGTCCACCAGAATGGATATATATGTTAGGTTGCCCAGGGTTCCATAATCTCTTTCTAAAAGAGAAACCCGTCAGGCAAGCACAGTTGCCCACCAGTTAGACAAGCTGTTAGTTTGCTCTGTACTGATCTGCTCAGCATGGATGTTGGTAGTGACCTGGCCACAAGCCCTATTCCCAAACAAAGACCATGATACCCATATAGGGGAAGGACCTCCTAGGCTCTGCGTTCACATGATCTCATCCTCCCCAGGTGGATTAATCTCTAATAGGTCACGGAGTTCAAGTCCTCAGCCTCCACACTCAACTACACTGAAATCTCAAAGGCTGCACCCAACCTATTCCTCATACCCATGCATAAGCAGGAATAGTAATATCTGTGCCTTTCTTCCCCTGTCATCCCCATAGCATTCCATGCTTCTGATAACGACAACAAAAAAATACTAAAGGGAGACATAGTGGGATAGCAGAAAGAAGTTTGGGCCCAGAGTCTGGATTTCAGGCTGCATTTCAGCCCTTATCCTCATCTTCCTGCCATAGAAACCTTGGATTCTTGCCTTTGGGACACTAGACTCTGACAGGTAAGTTTTCCCTTATTTTACAAGAGCCAGGCCTCCATATCACTTCCAGGCCATTTTCGAACCACGCAGTTGTGTGTGTATCACCAGCCCCTTTTCCAGATCCCCTCTTGGTAATATCTTCCTATATTAGAATATGTATTCCTTGAGGTCAGGGACTGTCTTGATTGCTTATATTTCGATCTCTGGTACTTAGTATAGTTCATGACATATAGTAAGCATTTAATCCAAAGCTTTATTAGTTATACATTTATTCATTCATTTTAACTGACATTCATTAGCTATGTAGCTAGTCACATAACCCCCTCTAGGTCTCAATTTCCTCATATGTAAAGATGAGGAAGTTGGGCTATAGATGGCCTTTAAGATCCCCTACAGCTTTAAATCTATGACCCTATGATCCCATCTATCTCACTGGATTGTTGTGTAGAAAGCAATTTCTTCAAATGAAGCACTCCTGATTCTGGGAGCTTAGCTATTGCTCCAGGGGAGGGGGGCCTGTGGCCTCAAGGTCACATGTGGCCTGTAGGTTCTCAAGTGCAACTCTTTGAGAAGTTTGGGTTCAAAGGGCCACACTCGAGGTCCTGGAGGGCCACATGTGGCCTCGAGGCTGCAGATTCCCACCCCTGGTCTTTGCTAGACCAGAAACTAGAAAGAAGAAACTCACAAGTCAGGTGTTCCACTAGAAAATCCTAATTTCACTTTAGGAATCTGAGAATTGGATCCTCTAGACAGACAAGGAAGAGGAAGGGAAGGGATAGAATAAGCATTTATTAAGTACCTACTATGTTCTAGTTTTTTGTTATTGTTGTCCAGATATTTCAGTCATGTCCCACTCTTCATGACTCCATTTGTGGTTTCTTGGCAAACATACTGGAGTGGTTTGCTATTTCCTTCTCCAGCTGATGTGAAAGATGAGGAAACTGAGGCAAACAGGGTTAAATGACTTGTTCAGGGTCATACAGCTGGTATCTGAGGTCACATTTGAACTCAGGTCTTCCTAACGTCAGACCTGGCACTCTATTCGCTGAACTAGCTAGCGCACTATGTTCTAGGCACTCTGCTAAGTGCACAGATTTGATCCTCCCAGCCACCCTGGGAGATGTGCAAAACCCCCATTTTACATAGGAGGAAACTGAAGCAGACAGAAATTAAGTGACTTGCTCAGGGTCACACAGTCAGGGAACATCTGAGGCCAGTTTTAACTCAGGTCTTCCTGATTCCGGGGCTAGTGGCCAATCTGTCCACTGCACCATAGCTAGGAAGGGATGACTCACATCCAAATGATGCATATGATGATGCATGTGTACAGAAGAGAATAGGGTAGATGTGGGGTTAAGGGATCAGGGTTTCTGTCCCAGTTATGTCGCTTTATTATACCCAGGAGACCTCTGTTAAGTCACATAATTTTTCTGAGCCTCTATCAGTCAGTCAATCAACAAGTTTTCCTCACTTATGAAGTGAGAGGTCTAGACTAGGTAGGGGCAGCTAGGTGGCACAGTGGATAGAGTGCTGGGCCTGGAGTCAGGAAGACTCCTCTTTCTGAGTTCAAATCTGGCCTCAGACACTTACTTGCTGTGTGACCCTGGGCAAGTCACTTTAGCCTTTTAGCCTCCCTTTCCTCATCTGTAAAAGGAGCTGGAGAAGGAAATGGCAAACTACTCCAGTATCTTTGCCAAGAAAACCCCAGTAGGGTCATGGAGAGTCAGACACAACTGAAAGGCCATAAACTCAAATCTATAATCCTATCAACATCATTTCTAATTGACCAATTGTTTCTCTCTCCACTTTCAAAAAATGGTCATAACATCATAGATTTAGGGTTAGGAGAACCCTTAACTGTTACCCAGTCCAACTTATTCATTTTACAAGTGGGGAACAGGCTAGAGAAACTATCACACAGATAAAAGAAAGAAGTAGAATTTGGAGTCCCAGGTCTTGGGACTCCAAACCCAGTTTTCTCTCTCTGTCCCCTGCTGCCTCCAGTGTATATTTGTTACAAATTAGTGCTCTCTATATAAGACATGATCCCAGGGGTAGAGGGTTAAAGGGACAGTTTGTTGAGTGGCCCAGTGAAAGTAGGAATTAGGGAAGACTAGCTCTTTCTCTCACGCTACACATCCTAGGGAGAGAAGTGCCTTTTGAAATTCCTCAGAGTAGATGCCACTTGTCACTGAATAAAAGCTCCTCAGTGCAGATGACATGTGAGGCAGGGGCTGAGAGTTATGGACACATTTCCTTCATCTCCAGTAGTTAAGGACATATGACTTTTCTTGATTCTTGTAAAGGAAAATCCAACAGTTTCTGTTCTCACACTCCCAGCAAGATCTTTCCCACCATTTTCTCCATCCACCCTCAATTTTGTCCTGATATAGGCAGCAATTCTCTGACCATCTTTTGTCAATAGCATTTTTGTGTTATCATCCCCAGTGCAGGAGGGAGGTTGCAAGTGAAATCAGCTACTGGTTTTGAGGATTTTTTATTATTGTATTCTGGGAATTTTTTTTTATTGTCAGTGTCTCATCTATGAAATATACTTACACAAGTTACAATCACATAGGATGCCCTTGAGGAAAAGAAGTAAAAGGACAGAAAGAAAATTATTGCAATATTGAGCTGGCATATCTACACTAGATAATAGGGGTTTTATCTTCAAATGCTGGCTTCCCTTGGCTAGAGAAAATATCTGCCAGTCAAGAAGAGAAAAACCACACCAGGGAAAGGCCTATTTCTTCCTGCTGAGGGAAGAAGTGAGAGCTTAAGTTTTAAAGGGATTTCTATCCTCCCACAAATATCTGTAATCACACTGTATGCATGCTATGACTAAAGACCAAATGCCAATTAACATCCATAGAAAGGAAGAACAATTAACAAAACCATGAATTATATTTATATGTATGTGTTTACATTATCTATTCCTAAGGTTATAATTGTTTGCTTTTAAACCATCACCTTGAGATCTGAGTACACAAAAGCACAGGATGATCCTGGCTTCCCCCCTCTCCTGTGAAATGCAAGATGTGAAATGCGAAATAACTGGAAATCCATGTGCACTCTCAGCTGCTGATGACCTCGAAGGGCTCTAATGGAAGAAAAGCTCTTAAAGAGACAGTTAACTCCATTTAGAAGTGTAAATATCAATTATCAAATATGCTTATTGCTTTGCTTTAATGTGCAGAATAACTGATGCTCAGGTCTCGACTATAACATTGTCCTGATCTATCTTTACCCTGTACTCAGGCTCCTCATTCTAACCAGGTGTATCTACTTAACAGACTTCCACCTGCAAACCCTTGGCTGGCCCCATCTTGGGGCCCATGCCAGCCCTAGTAGAGTGTAGATAAAAAGTTTCCTGCCTGGGACAGAAGAGTGATACAAAAATCAGGGTCTTAAATGTCCTTTACAGAGGTGGGAGGAGAGGGGGTTGGTCCATGTGGAACATCACATATATTGTTAGATTTTTTTCATTGTAGTGATAAGTTTTCCTGGGGTGAGGTTTCCTCTCTCTCTTCCTTTTTTCATTTACCTTTTTAAAAATGTCTTTCTTAAATGGAATAGCTCTCCAGAAGAGAGAAAGATATAGAGGAGATATTTAGACAAAATAAAAAAAGATAGTGATAAATTGTATGTAAAAAAAAGTCAGTGCTGCTGACCCTTCATACCTTGTTCAAGCAACCTTCTTGATTCCTGATCCTGGTTGCCCAAACTCATAGTGTGATCTTGTGGGTTGACTGTGAACAAACATAAGCCTCAGGCAAGATCTTTCTCACCTACGTGTCATCTTCCTGAGTGTGTGTCTGGTTGCAACAGTGAGGCTGCCCAAAGTAGAGTTCAAGGAAATCACTCCAGACTTTGTCTGCTACCACCTTCCCTCCATCTGAAGGGTTCTTGGCTCCCCTTCTGTACAGATTGCTGTTTCTTATTGCCACACCTTACCCTTTTGGTTTTTGTGGACTTTCTGCTTGCTGCTTGCCTTTGAATATTCGCTTCTGTGAACTAGAAACATAGGTTCATAGACTGAGTTGAAAGAGAATTCATAGATTGTCTTGTCCAACCCTTCAATTTTACTGATGAAGAAACTGGGATTGAGAAAGGTTAAGTGATTTGTCCAAGGACAAGTGATAAGTAGCAGGTGCTGTCATGGCCATTGGAACAAATTGTTCTCATCCACCCATTATGCCAGAATAAATCTTCACAAGCTTGGGGTAGACATCCCCCTGACTCACTGACTGGTTTGAGGCCTGTTGGTTGTGCTCAATCTGATTTAACCAGTTTGTAGACATGGGAAGGGACAAGATAAATCCAACTCCCAGATTTAACAACTAAGGAAACTAAGTTGCAGACAGATAAAAAATTTTACTCAAGGCCACACAGATAAAGAAGAGTCTAGACTACAGCCTAATGTTCTTTGTATTATGTCATATAACAAACCATAGGTTCCCAAAGTGGGCGATACAGCCCTCTGGAGGGTACCAAAACAATCCAAGGGGACAGTAGTAGCCTTGAGTACAATTGAGGGGGGGAGAGGTGTTGAATAAAAATAAAGGGGTAGTGGAAGCATAAGGAAAGAAGAGAAAAAAAATTTGAAAAACTGTTTGTACATGTTTCATCTGTTGTATAACAGAGTTAAAGTTGTAGTGATTACGTTATTTTCCAAATACACACACAAAATGCAAGTTATAACCAATCAGTGATCAAGTCCACCAACAGGTCTTAAAAAGCAAGTGTTGGCAGGTGAGTGTGTTGCACATTGTCAGGAAGTCCACCATGTATCAGCAGGAATATGTACTTGTAATGACTTGTTTACAAAAATATACTATACCATGACATGATGCAATATTGTGCCATCAAAATTTCAATGCAGGAAAAAAAAAACCACAAATTTACAACAAATTATTAAATGTAAGATTCATAATTTTAAAATATATATTTTTATATTTTTAAATGATGCATTAAATGGTTAAAGAAAGTAGATTTCCTGCAAACCAAAACAATTCTGAGGTATTACATCATACCTGTCAGATTAGCTAACATGACAAAACAGAAAAATGATGAAAGCTGGAGAAGATATGGGAAAATTGGAATGTTAATGCATTGTTGGTGGAGTTGTGAACTGATCGATCCCACCATTTGGAAGAGCAATTTGGAACTATGTTCAAAGGCTTATAAAAATGTGCTTACCCTTTGACCCAGCAATACCACTTCTGGAGCTGTATCCAAAAGAGATCATACAAATGGGAGAAGAACTCACACGTACAAAAATATTTATAGCAGCTCTTTTTGTGGTAGCCAAGAACCAGAAATTGAAGGGATGACCGTCAATTGGGGAATGATTGAAGAAGTTGTGGTGTATGAATGTAATGAAATACTATTGTGCTATAAGAAATGATAGGCAGGCAGACTTCAGAAAAACAGGGAAAGACTTATATGGACTGATGCTGAGTGAGGGGAGAAGAACCAGGAGAACATTGTACACAGTTACAGCCACAATGTGCGATGGCTAACTTTGATAGACTTGGCTCTTCTCAGCAATGCAAGACTCTAAGACAACTCCAAAAAGCTTATGATGGAAAATCCTATCCACATCCAGAGAAACAATTACAGAGTCTGAATGCAGATTGAAGCATATTATTTGCTCTCTCATTTTTGTTTTGTTTTATTTTGTTTCTTCTTTCTCATGGTTCATTCCATTGGTTATAATTCTTCTCTGCAACATGACTAATGTGAAAATATGTTTAATGTGAATGTATGTGTAGAGCCTATATCAGATTGTACGCTGTCTTGGGGGGGGGAGGAGAAAATGTGGAACTCAAAAGCTTGTGGAACTGAATGTTGTAAACTAAAAATTAATCAATTAATCTTAAAAAAAAGAAAGTAGATTTCCAGAGGGGCTGTGAGTAATCTTTTTGAAAGGGTGTTGGTGGGCCAAATAAGTTTGGGAACCTATGTGCTAGACCATTCCCTTGAGCCATGCCCATTCCCGTGCTGATCTTCTACCCTACTCTCAGGCCTGTCATGGCTCTCCCAGTCCCGGCCTCCACTGTGTATCCACCACTGTCCAAGGACCTCATACTGAAGGATATTTGATTCACAGCAATATAGTTCAGTAAATGTTTATCAAGTGCCCACTGGGTACAGAAAGTTGAGCTAGATGCTGAGGAAGCTACAAAGTTTAGATAAGACAAGATCTGTGCTCTCATGAAACTTTGTCTTACAGGTGTATATGACACAAACACAAAACAGTCTATGAGGAATGTACAAAGAAGCTGTAAGAGCTACATGAGTTTCCAAGAGGGCAGGGTAGTAATGGGAGGTCATTACCAACTGGGGGCAGCAGAGAGCACAGTCCCTCAAGAGAAAGCATTTGAGTTGGGCTGTAAAGAATAGGTAGGTGTTCCAGCTCAGTTGGAGCATGGAGTTTGTGGAAGAAAGTTCCATTTTCCATCCTGAAAATTCTCTGGAAAAAGCCTTATTCAGTATCTCCTAGGTGCAAGATAGCACAGTAGGTCATTTGGAGACTATTTTCTATAAAGTCATCATGTGAAATGTGGAGTCAGAGCACCTGGATTTGAATTCTGGAATGGCTATTTATTACCTAGGTGACCTTGAACAAGTCACTTAACTTCTCTGATACCACAATGTATTTAAATGTAAACTGAGCGAGTTAGAGTAGATCATCTGTAAGGGCCCTTATTGCTCTAAATCTATGATCCATAGGAAGCAGAATAATCACCTTTAAGCTATTCATACTGAAAGATACTTTGTGTTGAGTTAAGAGAGACATGCTCATCCCACAGTGTCGGCAAATTCAATTCATTCTCTGGTAATAAACACTAACCAAGAAATGACCCTGAACATATTTTACAAGTTGATGGTTTCTGGTCTGGGTTCATCTATAAAGAAGGAAGGGGTCAACCATGATAGGAATGTGTGATTATTTAAAAAGAACAAATTCCCTCCTAAAGCCTCAGAGGGGAATAAATTGATTCTCATGATAGGTTCTGAGCTAGTTGTTAACATATTCTCCCTTGGGAGAAAAGAAATAACAAAGTGCTCCGTGATTAGTACCATTCTAGGATACGACCATAACCATAACTTTACAGAGGATTCCCAGCAAGAAGGCAAAAATGAGCTGCCAAGATTCCAGTAACAGCCCTAATGGAAGGGTTTTGCAATGGGTTTTTTTTTGGTGAGGTTGCTTACTGAAATATTAGATATCATGTTTTCATTCAGGTCCTCTGAGAATACACAGTGTTCCTTCTCCAAACTGACTACATAACCTATTCGCAATACATTTCAGCAGATGCTAACTAGCGTAACTCACAAACAGCCCTACACGTCAAGGACTGAGTTGAGGCTTGCAGTAGTATTAGGTGTGATGTATGTTGACAAAGGTTCCAAGCCAAACACAAATAATAATGAATGATTTACGCAGGCATACATGTTCCTTGTGATTACTTATCACAATTGCATCATATTGCTTTGGGGAGAGGAGGGAGATAGCAACATGAACTGGGGAAATGAGCCTTGTAAATGCATTTGACTATTTTCAGCACAAGCAGGCACTGTTCCCGTTTCTCCCCTCGTTCTTCTCAGGGAATTCCTGTCCACAGCTACATCACCCTGGAGGCTTCTGCCACATAGCAGTCTAGAGACAGAGCCTGCCATTCATCCCCAGTGAGGCCAGGACTTCGTGATTCATATCAGCATCTCCTCCCCAACAAAATGAGGTCAATGAGCTATCTGGGAGTTTCACCTGAGCAACATGAATCAACAGTCAAGTCTAAGATCTGTGAATCTGAGCCCTCCTCTGCTGGATAACCTTAGTGCTTCCCACCGAAAGATCTGGGATTCAATGTATCTTTTTGTTCTGTTTTACTGTTAGATTTGCAAAGCCGTTTCCTTCCCCACAGGGTATGAGGAATTGCTGCTTCTCAGGCTAAAATACCGATTTGAACCCTAAGGGATCATATTTGGCTTTCAAATAATCCTGACAAAGTCTGTCTAAGGCTTGGCTCACACCTCAGGATAATAAAATTATAGGAGTGAAAGCTAGAAGGGACCTAAAAGAACTTCTTTCAATCAATCAACAGACATTTATTAAGTGCCTACTATGAACTCAGCACTGTGCTAAGCACCTGGAGACACAAAGACAAAGGGGAAAAAAACCAAAACAATCCCTGCCCTTGAGGTGTCTCCATTTTAACAGGGGAGAGGGCATGTACACATATAAATATAGAGAGAATGAATACAAGGCAGCTTTGGAAGGGGGGCACTACCAGTTGGGGGATCAGAAAAGCCTGCCTGTAGTGTAGAAGGTAGCACTAGGGCAACGTCTTGAAGGAAACCAGAGATTCCAAGAAGCATACGTTAAGAGGGGATTATTCCAGGCAACAGGGTGAGCTGGTGCAAAGGCAAAAGCAAGGAGGGAGGATGGGGGGGGGGGGGGGG
>CM053582.1:248739226-248753469 GCA_028627135.1 Pseudochirops cupreus
GGAGAAGGGGAGAAGGGGAGAGGGGGAGGGAGAGAGGGAGATGGGGAAGGGGAGAGAGGGAGGTCGAGAGGGGGGAGGGAGAGAGCAATCTTGGTTTGAATACTACTTTCAACACTTATTATCTGGGTGACAGTTTAGCACAGTGTCTGGCACCAGGTGCTTAATAATTGTTTTCTGACTGATTGATTGGTTGATTGACTGATTGATTGGCCAGTCATTTAAGCTCTCTGAGCTTCATTTTCCTTGTCCATAAAGTAGGCTTAATAACACCTCTAGGGAAACCCAAATGAAATAACGTATGTAAAAGGCTCTTTAAATTTTAAAGTGCTATATAAATATGGATAGGGACAGGAATAAGACTTATAATCTCACCGGTAAAGGGAATTCTGGGAAGCAGAAACACCCTCCCTCAATGCAGGTTGACTCTTTTTCTGTAATTTAGAGTTTGAAAGTTGTCCAGAGCAGGGGCTGACAAACTACAGCCCTCAGACCAAATCCAGCCTGCGACCTGTTTCTGTAAAGCCCACAAGCTAAGAGTCGTTCTTACATTTTAAGTAAAACATATTTTAAAATGTATTTAAATTACAGGGCATCTGAATAAAGCTTATTTAAGAATGTGAAAAAAAAAAGCCCATTCTTGATGTGCGTGCCATACAAAAACAGGCAACAGGCCAGATTTGGCCCATGAGCCATAGTTTGCCAAGTCCTGGCTAAGGCACTGAGAGGTGGTGACTTGCCAAGGGTCACACATCTAATATGTGTCAGAGAAAGTACATGAACCCAGTCTGTCTGACTCTGAGGCCAGCTTTCTAACCACCCACCTGGCTGTCTCTCACTATATAAATACAGGTCATTATTATTAAGTCATAAAGTGTTATATAAGTGTGAGATACTAAGAAGAGGGAGAGTCATGGAAAAAAGGAAGGTGAGAGGAGAAGACAAACTTCACCTCCTGATTTGCCAAATGCTAATCCTTTGAAAGGTTATTATTAATAATAATTGTTTAAATTTATATAGCCCTCTACAGTTAAGCTCATGTATATCTTATTAACCCAGCATAAAGAAGAGGAAATGGAGATTCTGAGAGGAAAAGGAAATCACCCCATACTCATAGAACAAGTAAGAGAAACAAAGCAAAACCCAGCCAAGATTCTCACTCAGCTTTTCTAAATTCAAGTTCAGTCTTCTTTCCACTATGTGATTAGCAGCTTTCTCCTTTAGGGCCTGAATTAGAAATGGACTCAAATTAAAACCAAGGAGAATCTAGTTAAATAAAAAGAAATGTTCTCTCACAGAAGGGTTTTAAACTCTACAAGAGGCAAATGATGGATTTATCTGTATCTGTAGAGATATAAAGTAACTATACTAATAGCTGTTTTATACTGATATCTTGTTGCGGCTTTTGGAAGCAATAGGGGTTAAGTGACTTGCCCAGGGTCACACAGCTAGTAAGTATCTGAGGCTGGATTTGAATTCAGGTTCTCCTGATTCCAGAGTCAGTGCTCAATCTACGGTGCCACCCAGCTGCCCTTTTATGTTGACGTTATATTTATATACTTATATGTTGATATCTATATATTGATACGGATGTAGCTATAGATACTGATATTGGCATGAAATGGCTATCCACGCAACAGTATTGAAGGATTTGGGCATCAATCTGGAGGGCGGTCAGGTGAATGGACCAGTTGTCCTCAAGATTTCTGTCAATTTTCTGCTCCAATGTAAGAGTTAAAAACTCCCCAATGCAGATCTGACAGATAAACTGAATACCCAGAGTTTAACCTACTATCCAAGATCAGGTGATGGAGAAGATACCAGTCAGATAGCTGAGGCCCTGAGGACAGCTCCCTGCCATTGATCTCTCTCCCTGGATTTACCCTCGTCTTGCCTGGGAGCTAAATTAAGGTACTGTTCCTCTTCCTTCATCTCTGATCTCTTATGCTTTTGACTTCACTTAATAGGACCGTATCTGCTTCCCTCCCAGATGCTTCATTTCTGCTTCCCCAATTAGCTTTATGATTTAGACCCTAAGCTCCTGACTGGTCCCTTTGCCTGATAATTCTGAGTCGTTTTTTGCCTATTATACCAAGACTCTGATAAACCCCGCCATGGCACACGTAAGAAATCAGCACGTTAATGATTGTTTGAACATCCCTGCTTTGTACTGGGCACCGTGCTGATGACTAGAGACTACAAGTGTAAAAGTGAGACCACCCCTGTCTTCAAGGGTCTTACATTCCAATAGGGAAACATATTATGTGCCCAGAGAAGTAAACACCACATATATTCAAAATAAAAACACCATGACTGGAGTGTGGGGAGGAGGAAAGGATGGGAAGGGAATAAACATTTATTAAGTGCCTACTACATGCCAGATATTACATTAAGTACTTTATGACTATGATCTCATTTGATAATATTCTTTACAATAACCCTGAGAGGTAGGTTCTATTGTTATCCCCATTTTACACCTGAGACACTGAGGCCAACAGTGATTAAGGGACTTGCCCAGGTCACACAGCTGGTAAGTGACTAAAGCTGACATTGAACTCAGGTCTTCCTGACTCCAAGCCCAATGCTCTGTCCACTGCACCACCTCCCTACCACAAGACTAACCACTAGACCCTAGAGAAATGGGGCCAGGTCTCTCCTATTGCAGTACCTGACACAGGAGCTGTGCCTTGAAGGCAACCAAGGGTTCCATGGTAGAGAAAGTGGGCGGGAGGGAGGGAGAGCATTCCAGGTCTGAGGGACAACCCACTATGTCCAAAGGAACATAGGCATTCTTCAACACCCCCTAAAAATGACATATTTTCATTTCACTTTTTTTTTTAAAAATCACCAAACAGAAAACAGCCGTGGGCTTCTATTTATTTGTTGGTCTATTTCCTTTGCCTTTAAAAATTATGTCCTTCAGTTCAGAAATCTTACAACGCATGCATGATTAAAAAACACAATTAATTAAAACCTTTAAAAGTCACCAGCAGCCACATAAGCCAGCAGCAGCCTCTGACTACCCCAATGGGCAATACCAGCTTAAAGAGATAGGTCTCACACTACGCCCAGGAGACCAATAAAAGGCCATATGCAGCCTGGAGATAGTGCAGGAAACTCACAGTAGTTGGAGGGTGACTCATATGGTAATGATGTAATTGGATCCCTTTAATGAGCACCCAAATAACTTTTTTTAAAGGGAGAAAGAAAAAAAAAAACATTTGCAATCATGTCTCTCACAACCAGTTCTTCTATATTTCTGCACCTCTATAAAGGACAAAGGAAAAATCAAGTAATCATGTAATAATACAAGGATTAAAGAGCTTATTCAGGGAGCTTTGCATCTCCTTCCAGGAGAGCTTAAGGATATTGACCCAAAGGGCATTAAATAAGTCCCATGTTTTCAATATGACCTCCCTAGATGGGTATTTTAACCCAGTATGATGGGAGTTTTTAAAAGCGTAGACACGTTAAACAGAACACTTTCAATGAACATCTTGATACTCAAAAAACACAAATTATAATAGTAACACCTTGTATGTATATAATGTTCTTTACTTGTTAAGCTTTCATGTATACAGGATGTCTCAAAAGTCTCACTGCAGCTTTAGTAGATGAAAACTACACTAAGACTTTGGGGACACGCTGTATATTCTACCCCCATAACTGTGAGGTTTTTCTAGTCTTTTTCTTCTCAGTTCAGACCTTTGAGTTCATCCATCTGGGGAACTTCAATGTGGTAACTCCCTCCACCAACTCAGAGCAGTGACCATTATATAACTAATAGTCTTCAGGGGTTGTCCAAGGGCACAGAGAGGTCAGGTAGCTTAGCCATAACCAGACAATTAACATATGTCATAGATGAGACTTGACCCTGAATTTACTACCCACTTCACCGTACTTTCTCTCCCGATCATGAGCTATGAAATGATCATTTGACTCATTCAAGAGCTGAGGAAGCTGGGAAATAGAAAGGTTAAATAATTTGTCCCTGGTCACTTGGTACCAGATTTCTTGATTTTTAGCCCAGTTTCATTCCACTAAACCAAATATCTCACCCCCATCACTCAACCAGTCAACAAGAATTTATTAAGTGTTCCAGGCTTCTTCTTTGTCTAGAATATAATTTCAAACACGAGAGGCTAGTTGATATAAAGAATAGAGAGGTGGCCCTGAGCTGCATGACCCCAAAGAGGTTGCTTAATCTCTCCATGCTCTAGGTCAGTGGTTCTCAACCTTCCTAATGCCAAGACCCTTTGATATTCGTATGTGGGCATATCTGCATATGGGCGGACCCACCTGGAGACGGATAGAGGAGCCGTGTCTTGGTTCCTAAGGCCAAATATGTGTTTTCCGATGGTCTTTGGCTACCCCTGTGACCCCTGTGAAAGGGTTGTTTGACCCCCAAAGGGGTCGCAACCCACAGGTTGAGAACGGCTGCTCTAGGTAGTTACCTAATTCTATAAGCTGAAGAGAACATGCCAGCTCATGTTGGTAGTAGAGGTTCATTTAGAACCTCCCTATGCCAATGAAATCATAGATCTATCCCCCCACCTCCCCACAGTTTAAGGCAGTGTTCACAGGTGTGCTTATGTGTTCTAACATCTTTTCATTTGTATTGATACAATTGGTTTTACATTATGTACATTTTTAATACATCCCTCCCTCTTATGTTCCCAGGGAGCTGTCTCATAATAATGAATCTGAAGAGAGAAAAAATGAAGTTCAGCAAAACAAACCAAAATATAGAAGTCTAACATTTGATATTCCATACAGAAAAGAGAAGGAGCATCTCCGAAAGCTTCAGAGATGTAAAGGAAATTGGCTTCTCAACAATTATTGATCCCCATCCTAAAGACTTGGGAGGAATAATTTCCCCTTGGGTGAGATCAAGGTTGATCTCCTGGTTTGAGCTGAGGTTCTTATCTGGCTTCTATCGGAAGAATTAATTCAGTTGTATATTTTTCTCATATATTCTAATCCAGGGGTTTCAAGCTCAAATAGAAATTTAATCCCTGCCATTGCATATTAAATTAGGAAACCACAAATTAACATTATCTATTTTGTATTTTATTTTTGTTTATTTTATTAAACATTTCCCACTTTCATTTTAATCTATTTCAGGCTGCACTGAATAATTTTGTAACTGTGTGACCCTTGGGCCAAGTGTGACACTTCTAATCTGTATAACTTTTTGGATTTCTTTTTGTTTGGATGATATATAACCAGCATTTGGTGGGAAAAAGCCGAGCCACTAGGTATAAGCTTAGTGTTCTTGTCCCCTCTTAAGCTAAGGGTTAGCAAAAAAGCAAAGGAACTAACTCTTGTCTTGATCCAGTTGTACCCCCAAACTAGAAATGTTTCAGGGGTAGGTATTCTAGTCTGGCATCCTTCTTAGAAACTAGAGAAAAAGAACACCCAGTCACAGCCCTGCTGCATCTGCCCTTCAGGGTTCTAGGGTATACTAATGGATTAGGGGCATCTGTTCTCTACTGTCATTGGCTCAAGGTCCTACTGGTTGGTTGTTTCTGCCACACTACAGACACTTTCTTAGGGTCCAGTGATTAGTGCCCTGCTTATACTTAACCATTTAATATCAATAATCATTTACAAAAAGATATTTATTTCAAAAATATGGCAAGAAAAAAAATGTAAGAATGTTTCCTCCAGTGCCTCGCCTGTATCACTTTACTGGGGTAAAAGTGTTCTTGAGCAGGCTCAATTTAGCTCAATTCCTGCCTAGCATTGGTCTCCCAAGTTCACATAGTATTACTACTAGATGAATTTTTGTTCAACTACTTCTGGGCAGGGGTCCCAAAAGCTGCTCTGTGCTCCTCAATTTACTGATTCTGTGCTAGCTGAAAGTGGATACTCTGGAACTCTGGGATAGTAGAGTCTCCTCCTAACCTTTCAAAACTCACAAGATCAAAGGTTCCTGTCCCTTTACCTAAAATGGAAAATAATAACTGGGAGGCCAAGGAGGCCAATAACTGAAGCCCTTTCACATGACCTCAGAAGGAAGGAGGTCCCAAGGCTTTTCCCCTTACATCATTATGTCTCACCAAATACCGTTAGAGGAGTCACACCACCAGAGTCCAACTAAAGTGAGAATGGCTAAAAGGGGCAAGTTCAATGTCTATTCAGGCCCTTGAAAGACTTCTCTAATTCCAGCTACTTAGCCAATATAAAAAGCTCCTAACCACAAAGTCATTATACCAAGATCATGTATAAAATGTCTACACATGCTTTACACTCTCCAAAGCACTTCCATCCCACAAGCAAGCCCCTTAGCTTCTCCACATGGAGAGATACCATCCTAGGTGCCCTGCACATGTGCCAGATTCCCATGAGGTAGTTGGACTGAATTATACTTGCTCTAAATCCTAAGATTTTCCTATGCTATGACCTATAGTAGATATAAAAGAAGTTGAAGTTCCTTTTCACAACTATAGAAGCTTCATGATCTTTATCAGAAACTTCTTATTCTATATCTCCTTCTAAATAAGTAGTATGTAATATACTCCTACCTTATTACATCTCCTGTCTTCCTTTTATTTTATCCTCAAATACTTGTTCTCTATCATGTTTCCTCCCTAAGGTCCAAGGATTTGCATATAAGAGTGTATTGTCTTGTTTTACAACACCACTTCTCATGCTCCAGTCATGTGTGACCAGCATCCCTGGTCACCCTGTACTGGACTCCTCCCAACTATGGGAAATGTCTTGCTGAAACAGAACTTGGAGAAGCTCGGAAACTTAATTCACGTAGGACAAAACTGATTTTTCAGCTTTTCATTGCTGCCCTCTGCTGGTGTCTCCCTGAATAAGTGAGGTGACTAAAGGTCCCAGGGCACAACCAACTCTCCACCGCTCCCCACCACAAAAGCTTTCAGATCAGTACTCCATGAACAGTTCTTGTGTCTCCGGCTTCACAAATATCATGGTACAAATTGAATCTCTTTTATACTGTACAACCACTGAATATCTTTTATACTGGGATCACTCCTCAAATAGACTATTCTTGAATTCTCCATGTACTCAACATTCTCCTCAAATAAATTAGTTCTCCACTCAAACTTCCAAATACAACTCCTGAAAGTGTCACCATGTACCAAATCTCCCTCTCTTCATACTCTATGTACTATAGGATACAACCAAATCACCTCTTACAAACATTCCCTCAGTTATTACTCTCAATATAGTCTATGACCACTCTCTTGACCTCAACACCAGTAATGTATATCTGGACAGTTTCAAATAGGGCTGTGAAATCATAGACACCTCATTCCCCATTAACTTTCTTTTCCTTCTATAGCACCCTCAATTCTTCATATTACTCTGCCACCCCCTTTTATTTTATCTATTCTTTCTTTTTTCTTTCTTTCTTTCTTTCTTTTTTTTGTTTATTTGCTTTTTGGAGGGCAATTGGGGTTAAGTGACTTGCCCAAAGTCACACAGCTAGTAAGTGTGTCAAGTGTCTGAGGCCAGATTTGAACTCAGGTCCTCCTGACTCCACGGCCAGAATAGAGATTCACTGCAACACCTAGATGCCCCAAGGATATGTTTTTTCATTACCATATTTAAGTCATAAGTTGCATCCTACTAAAATTCAGTAATATCTCTGTGTAACCCTGAGCAAGGCAAATTAATTTCCATATGCCTCAGGTCCCTAAAACTCGTCTATCAACATCCCTGGATTTCTTGTCTGTTACTTATCCTCTGGGCATTACTCTGTACGTACAGACTATCCTTTCAAAAACAACCTTTTTACTCATCTTTTCAGGTTTTTTCTTCAGAAAGAGAAATTATTTGCACTTCATTGATTTACATTTGTTTCTTAACAAATGTACTTTGTGTTTTCTTTTAGGGTGGTCTTATCTCCCCTGCTTGGAATATCATTTCTTGGCAACTAAGTCATTTTTCTTCGAAAAAGTTTATTTCATCGGTTCACAATAACGTCATTAAGATATGATTAGACTCCACCCTAATATGCTATTATACCTGAAACTAGCCAGTTCATCACCCATTCCAATGCCCACTTTTCTTCCCTCACCTCCAACAATCCGACATCACGTCTCATAGGACCACAAGATCACAGATTTAGAGCTGGAAGGCACATCAGAAGAAGTCTTACTGCCCTCATTTGACAGTTGAAGAATTTGAAAGATGTCAAGTTATTTGCCAGAGAGATCTGAAGCTAGCTCTTTGATTCTAGACTCAGTGTACTTTACTCTGTACAAAACTGCCTCCTAATGTGTTAGACTACCTTGCCAGTCCCAGCCAAGGGTTCTCAATATTACCAAATCAGGTTTCCTAAGGAAGATAGGAGTCATCAATTTAGAGCTAAAAGGGAGCTACATGGGGGTAGCTAGATGGCACAGTGAATAGAGCACCATCCCTGGAGTCAGGAGGACCAGAGTTCAAATCCAGCCTCAGACACCTAACACTTACTAGCTGTGTGACCTTGGGCAAGTCACTTAACCCCAAATGCCCTGCCTTCCCCCCCAAAAAAAGGAAAAAAAAAGGGGAGGGGGGCTACTTGTTCCAACCCCCTCATATTATAGGTGGTGACGTGGGTATTCTTTAGAAGAATTTTATGATTTGAATTTGGATTCCCTGAATTCAAATCCCAGACTCCTTCCACTATTCCATGCCCCAGCCAAGACAGCATCCTGCTCCTCCCCCTACTCATCACCATTTTAGTTGGGGATTCACTGTATCCTCTGCCCTCAGTTCAGTTTTTGTAGTAACTAACTACCCTTGGGAATAATATTTCACCTAGCATTGTAGTCTGACTTCCTAGCCATTAGAGCTGTCCAAAAATGTAATGGACTGCTTTGAGAGGTGGTGACATCCCCATCACTGGGAGTTAGTGTGTTGTACTGAAGGGAATGCTAGATTTGGAGCCAGAGGACCAAGGTTCAAATGCTAGTACTCTCACATATGAGATCATGGACATGTCCTTTCACTTCTCTCAATCTCAGTTTACTCATAGGCAAAACAAGGGTGGAGGGGTATACTACATGCTGATTGAACACAATTTTCAGTTAGTCACTGATACAAACACATTTCAAAATGAGAACTTGCCATATCTATAACTAGATAGATTTCTTCTATTGCCCTTACTCATCAGTCTTCCTCTGTCCAAAAGTAAACAATGGAGGAAAATACCTTCAGTTACCTGAGCCAATCAAGTATTACTTTGATCTACATCATTTGGTTAGTAGCACCCATTAGCCCTCTCCCCCCACCTCCCCCAAAAAAGTCAAGTTCAAAGGTAGCATTTGCTTAGATGGTAAGATTATATTTCAGGATAAATGGAGTGGGTGGAGGAAATTACTGCAGCTTCATTAGAAGAATTAATGTTGCCGCCTCACCCTTGGCTGAGGAATTTCACCAATTTTCCTTTGATGAGCTAATCATCTTAATGGGAGTTTGGAGAACACTGCTCTCCAAATGTTTCAACTGTTCCATCCACAGAGTGTTTCCTAAAGCTCTTAATTTAATCTCAGGAATTGTTATTTCTCACACAATATTGGACTGTGAAACTTCATTGTGTTTGTGTGCCTCATTCTTATAAAGCCACCATCATGAGAGGTCTCAACACTGTGATGGGAGTGCTATCTAATGGCTGAACCAGGAGCTTAGAATCTCATTCCCACTTCATAATCTCCTCCCCCTCATCCTTCTCTGTGTGCTTGGGGTTACAGCACCTTGTTGCTCTACTCCTCAGTTAGCGAGGGGGAAAAAAAATTACTTCTGTCAACTCAAACATGTGGCATTCACAGTACTTACTTCAACATTTATGTTGAAAATTAATTTCAAGAAAGAATATTTGAAATGGAAAAAGCCCCAAAGAAAAAGTTCCTCACTGTCTATAGTAACAAATCTTAGAGAAACAGGAAGGTAGGCAGTGCCAGGTAAATAAGGGGAGAGAAAGAAAGAAGTTTCTTTTATAAAATGGCCTGAGGGCAATTCTCTAAAGGGGAATGGAAAAAGAAAAAAAGAAAACTTGAGTATAGTCCCAGGAATGAATTCATCTGTCAGTTCTTTCTTTAAAAAAAAAAAGTATTATTTGTTTATTTTTAACATTCCTTTTTTTTAGTTTTGAGTTCCAAATTCATTCTCTGCCTTCCACCTTTCCCCCCACCAATTAAGAAAACAAGAAATATTGTATCAATTATCCATATGAAAGTATGCAAAACATATTTCCATATTACCCATTTTGCAAAAAAAAAAAAGCAAGAGAAATAAATAAAGTGAAAAAATTATGCTTTAATCTATACTCAGATCCCATCAGTTCTTTCTCTGGAGATGGATAACATTTTTCTTCACAAGTCCTTCAGAATTGTCTTGGATCATTGTATTGTTGCAAAAAGCCAAGTCATTCGTAATTCATCATCATCATTACAATACTGTTGTTACCGTGTACAATGTTTTCCTGGTTCTGCTCACTTTACTTTGCATCAGTTCATAAAAGTCTTCCCAGGTTTTTATGAAGTGGCACTGCTTGTCATTTCTTTTAATACAATGATATTCCATCACAATCACATACCACAACTTTTTCAACCATTAGCATTACCTCAATTTCTCATTCTTCACCAACACAAAAAGAGCTACTATGAATATTTTGAATGTATAGGTCCTTTCCATTTTTCTTTGATTTCCTGGAGATATGGACCTAATAGTGTTTTTTTCTGGGTCAAATATCTATAAACAATTTTATAGCCCTTTGGGCAGAGTTCCAATTGATTCTTCAGAATGATTGGATCAGTTCACAACCCCACCAACTATGCATTAGTGTTTCCACATCGGCTCCAACATTCATCATTTTCCTTTTCTGTCATTAACTAATCTAACGTGTGTGATGTGTATTCAAAATTGTTTTAATTTGCATTTTAGAACATCTTTTCATAGGACTGTAGTTAGTTTTGATTTCTTCTTCTGAAAACTACCTGTTCACTCCTTTTACCATTTATTAATTGAGGAATGATTCATATGCTTATAAATTTGACTCAGTTTTCTACATACTTGAGGAAAAGGTCTTTATCAAAGATATTTGCTGAAAATTTTTCCCAGTTTCCTATTTTTCTTCTAATATTAATGGCATTGGTTTTGTTTGTGCAAAATCTTTTAAATTTAATATAATCAAAATTGTCCATTTTACTTTCCATAATCCTCTCTATCTCTTGTTTGGTCATGAATTCCTCTCTTATCCATAGATCCGACATGTAATATTTTCCATTCTCCCCTAAATTTACTTGTGATATCACCCTTTACGTATAAATCATATGCCCATTTTAACTCTATCTTGGTATACTGTGTGAGATACTGGTCTATACCTAGTTTCTATCAAACTACTTTACAGTTTTCCCAGCAGTTCTTGTCAAATAGTGAATTCTTGTCCCAAAGGTTTACATCTTTGGGTTAATCAAACACTAGATTACTTTGGTCATTTCTCCCGTGTATCATGTACCTAATCTATTTACACTGACCCATCACTCTTGTTTCTTAGCCAGTACCAGATTGTTTTAATGATTACCACTTTGTAATGCAGTTTGAGATCTAGTGTTGCTAGGCCATATTCCTTCACATTTTTAAAAATTGATTCCCTTGATATTCTGGACCTTTTGTTCTCCCAGATGAATTTTATTATTTTTTTCTAAATCTATGAAATATTTTTGGTAGTTTGATTGGTATGGTATATAATAAGTAAATTGCTTTAGGTAGCACTATCATTTTTATTATATTGGTTCAGCCTACCCATGAGTAATTAATATTTCTCTAATTGTTTAATTCTGTCTTTATTTGTGTGAAAAACTGCTTTGTAATTGTGTTAATATAGTTACTAGGTTTGTCTTGGCAGGTAGATTTCCAAATATTTTATATTGTCTGCAATTGTTTTAAATGGAATATCTCTTTCTATCTCTTTCGGTAGGGCTTGGTTGTTAATATATAGAAATACTAATGATTTATGGGAATATTGCAAGTTTGCTTAAATTTTTAATTGTTTCAACTCACTTTTTAGATGATTGCCTCAGATTCTCTAAGTATACCATCATATCATCTGCAAAGAATTATAGTTTTTTCCTCATTGCCTATTCTAATTCCTTCCATTTCTTTTTCTTCTCTTATTGCTATAGCTAACATTTCTAAAACAATATTGAATAATATCAACAATGGGCATCCTTGTTGCAGCCTTGATCTTGTTGGGAAGGCTACTAGCTTATCCCCATTACAGATGCTTGCTGATGGTTTTAGATAAATACTACTTATCATTTTTAAGGAAAGCTCCATTTATTCCCATGATTCCTAATGTTCTTACTAGGAATGAATGTTGCATTTTCATCAAAAGCTTTTTCTGCATCTTTTGGGAAAATCATATGATTTTTGTTGTTTTTGATATTGATATGGCCAAATATGCTGATACTTTTCCTAATATTGAACCAGCCCTGTATTCTTGGTACAAATTTCACCTAGCTATACTGAATGCTCTTTGTGATTTTTGATGTAATCTCTTTGTTAGTATTTTATTTAAAATGTTTGCATCAATATTCATTGGGAAATTAGTCTATGGTTCTCTTTTTCTCTTTTGGCTGTTCATGGTTTAGATATCAGTACAGTATTTATATCATGAAAGGAATTTGGTAGGACTCTTTTGTCTACTTTTCTAAATAGCTATATGGTATTGGGATTAATTGTTCTTTAAATATATGGTAGAATTCACTTGTGACTATCTGATTTTTTCTTAGAGAATTCATTAATGGCTTGTTAAATTTCTTTTTCAAAAATACCATTATTTAAGTATTCCACTTTTGTTTTTGTTACTCTGGACAATTTATATTTTTACAAATACTTATCCATTTCTCTTAGATTGTCATATTTATTTGTACATAATTGGACATTTAAAATAATTCCTAATAATTACTTAAATTTCATCTTCATTTGATGGTGCATTAACCTTTTTCATTTTTGATAATTTTTGGTAATTTTGGTTTTCTTCTTTTTCAAAAAAATCAAATTAACCAAAGTTTTATCAATTTTCTTGTTTGTTTTTTTTCATAAAACCAGCCTCTAGTTTCATTAGTTAATTTTTTTTTTACTTTCAGTTTTATTAATCTCGCCTTTGATTTCTACGATTTCCAATTTGGTATATAATCAGAGACTTTAAATTTGTTCTCTTTGTGGTTCTTTTTAAATTTTATTCTCAATTCATATCTGTCCTTTTTTTCTATTTTATTGATGTAAGCATTTAGATATATACATTTCCCCCTAAGTATTACATTGGTTGTATTCCCAAAATTTTTAAATGTTTTCTCATTATTGTTATTCTTTCTAATGAAATTATTGTTTCTATGATTTGTTCTTTGACCCATTCATTCTTTAGGATTAGATATTTAGTTTCCAATTAATTTTTAATCTATGTTTCCATTGCTCTTCATTGAATGTAAATTTTATTGCATTGTGGTCTAAAAAGGATGCATTTAATTTTTTTGTATTTACTTGTGAGATTTTTATGTCTCAATACATGGTCAATTTTTCATGTACAGCTGAGAAAAGGCATGTTCCTTCTATATCCATTCAATTTTTTACAGAAGTCTATTACATCTAGCTTTTCTAAAATTATATTCATCTCCATAACTTCTTTCTCATTTATCTTATGGATAGATTTATCTAGTTCTGTGAGTAGTGAGTTGGGAGTCCCCCACTGTCTATTTCCTCTTGTAACTCATTTATCTTTTCCTTTAAGAATTTGGATGCTATGCCATTTGGTCCATATACATTTAGTAGTGATATTATTTCATTGTCCATGGTACCTTTTAGCAAAATGTAGTTTCTCAAATTACCTCTTTTAATTAGCTCTATTTTTATTTTGTTTTCTCAGAGATCATGATTGCTACCTCTGCCTTTTTTTACCTCAGCTAAAGCATAACAGATTCTTCTCCAGGCCCTTATTTTTATTCTGTGTTTGTCTCTGTTTCAAGTGTGTTTCTTATAAACATATTGATGGATTCTGGTTTCTAACACATTCTGCTATCTGCTTCCATTTTATGGGCAAGTTCATCCCATTCACATTCACAGCTCTGATTACTAACTGTGCATCTCCTTCCATTCATTTTTCCCCTGTTTATCATTCTCTTTCTCATTTCTCTCTGTCTCTCTTCAAAAGTCTGTTTTGCTTCTGACTACTGCCTCCCCTAATGCATCCTCCCTACTGTCAGTAGCATCTCTTCTCTTATTCTCTT
>CM053582.1:248753569-248786968 GCA_028627135.1 Pseudochirops cupreus
ATATATATATATATATATATATATATATATACAGACACACACACACACACACACACACATATATATATATATATATATATATATATATTCTTCCCTCTTTGAACCTATTCTGGTGGGAGTGAGGTTTAAGCATTATCCACCACCCCTTCATTTTCCTCTCCACTATAAAAGCTCTTCTTTGTACTTTTATGTGAGATAATTTTCCCCATTATTCCTCTCCCTTCCCCTTTCTCCCTCCCTCACTTCTTTTTTGTGATCATCATAATCAATACATATCCATGCATTCTGTCCAAGTAGACTGCATCTAATTGTCCTAATAATGATAAAGTTTTTGGAATTGTGTGTGTTGTCTTCCAATTTGGAAGGTATACAGTTTAACTCTATTGAGTCTCTTAAGGTTTCTCTTTCATGTTTGCCTTTTTATGCCTCTCTTGAGTCTTGTGTTTGGATATCAAATTTTCTGTTCAGCTCCAGTCTTTTCATTAAGAATGCTTGAAAGTCCTTTATTTCATTAAATATTCATTCCCCACCCCACCCCCAAAGAATTATACTCAGTTTTGCTGGTTAGATTATTCTTGGTTGTAATCCAAGATCCTTTGCCTTCTGGAATATCATATTCCAATCTCTCTGATTCGTTAATGTGGAAGCTGCTAAATCTTGTGTGATTCTGAATGTGACTCTATGATGTTTGAATTGCTTATTTCTTGGGGTGGCTAGGTGGCATAGTGAGTAGAGCACCAGCCCTGGAGATAGGAGGACCTGAGTTCAAATTCGGCCTCAGACACTTGACACACTTACTAGCCATGTGACTTTGGGCAGGTCACTTAACCCCAATTGCTCTCCAAAAAGCAAAAAAGAAAAAAAAGAATCAATGAATTGCTTATTTCTGGCTGTTTGCAATATTTTCTACTTGACCTGGGACTACAATATTCCTGGGAGTATCCATTTTGGGCTCTTTTTCAGAATGTAATCAGTGGATTCTTTCAGTTTCTATTATACCCTCTGGATCCAAGATAACAGAACAGTTTTCCTTTATAATTTATTAAAATGTAATATCTAGGCTTTTTTTTTAATGATCACAGCTTTCAGGTAGTTCAATAATTCTTAAATTATCTCTCCTCAATCTATTTGTCAAGTCAGTTCTTCTTTTTTTTCCTAATGAGATATTTCACATTTTCTTCTTTTTTTCATCCTTTTAACTTTGTTTCATTGTTTCTTGATGGCTCATGGAGTCATTAGTTTCTACTTGACCAATTATAATTTTTAAGAAATTCTTTTCGTCAGTGAATTTTTGTACCTCTTTTCCCATTTGACTCACTCTGCTTTTCAAGGAGGTGTTTTCTTCAGTGAATCTTTGTGCCTCTTTTACGTTATAAGTCACTTTTTTTTAAGGTACTATTTTCTTCAATAATTTTGAACCTCTTTTGCCAAATTGCTAATACTTGTTTCATAATTTTCTTGCATTATTCTCATTTCTTTCCCAAATTTTTCTTTACCACACTTATCTCTTCTTTTAACTCCTCCAGGAATTATTGTTGCACTAAGCTCCAATTAGCATTTTTCTCTGAGACTTTGCGTCGGCTGTTTTCAGGTTATTGTCGTCTTCTGAGTTTGTTCTTAGTCTTCCCTGCCACCACAGAAGCTTTTCATGTTTAGGTTTTTGTTGTTATTGTTATTATTGTTGTTTGCCACACCATTTCTCGACTTTTAACTTTGTGTTGAAGCTGGTTTCTGCTTGTCTAGGGATGGAGGGCACTGTCCCAAGCTTCAGGCTTGTTTATGCTGCTGTTTTCAGAGCCAGTTCCAGAAGTCTGCAAGTTTTCGGTGTGTCCAAGGTGGTGTGATGCAGGGAGAGGTGTGGTCTTTGTTCTCCTGCTCTGTGCTCTGACATGTATCTAAGAAGAGCCCCTAGTCCCCTACAGCCCCAAGTGCTAGTACTCCTCTTGGCCCTGTTCTCCTTCAGCCACGCACACAAGTGCCCCTCTCTGCCTTGTTACTGCTACCAGGGTTCCTACTTGCTCATGATAGACCACAAGCATCCTTCTCTGCTTTGGATCTGTGATTCAGAACTGTATATGGACAGTAGAGGTGCCAATCAGCACTAGCTATACCCAGTGTCAGCAAAGTAAACATATTCTGATCAGTTGTCCAAATCTCTACTATTTCTGGATTGAGAACTCCTAAAGCTGCTGCTTCTTGCTTGGCCACTTCCAAGTCCCATTGCTGGTGCTGCTCCAACATGTGCTCAAGGTCAGCTCCCACCCCAATGTCACAGACCTCTCTTGTCAACCTCCTAAGTTGTCTTAGGCTAGAAAAATGTCTCACCTTGAGTTTTTGTTGGCTTTGCCTCTCCAGAATTCAATTTAAGTTGTTATATCAAAAATTATTTGGAGGGGAATGTTGGATGAGTTCGGCAGGGTTGCTGTCTCAATTCTACCATCTCGGCTTCAACTCCTGGTCAACTATTTATTTTTACTCACTTCCCTCCACTGCCACCAAAGCAAACCAACTGTAAGTTTTGTCTCTCTTGTAGCTATGATATATCACTCTCTTCTGCTCAGCCTTTTCATTCACACAAATACCATCCTAGTTTCAGCCTTTGTCATCTCTTGCTTAGACTATTAATGGTAGCCTTCTAATTGGTTTACCTGAATCCAATCTCTGCCTTTTCTAGGGAGATTTTCCTTCCCAAAGCTGTCAAAATTATATTCTTTAAGCATAGTTCTATGTGACTTATGGTCTTAGAGAACCACCTGGGGCACTGAGCAAATCAATTCACACCAAATCACACCATAATACTTGAGCTGAGGATTTCCTAACAACCAAGGATGGCCTACTATCTAGTAAAACGGGCTGCACATTTTCCTGGCACATAGTAGGCATCCAATAATTTGACTAATTAATAATTGTGGTAAAAAGGATTAATACACATGAAACCATACAGTTTTATTAACAACTAATTAAATAGAATTTATTTATGTTCTAAATTGTACAGAAGACTATAAGAGTTTCCTAGGAGTTCAAAGAGATCAGTAAATGCTGAAATCATTAAGAAGTAATTCACAGAGATGATGCAATTTGATCTGGCTTGCTGAGGATAGGTAGGCCTTGGAAAAATGGAAGGGGAAAGGAAGTACATTCCAGGTAAAAGGATCAACATGGAAGATTGCTCAATTGCAAAACCAACATGGATATCCAAAATTATGAGAGATGCAGGTAGGTGCGGGGAGAGTCCATGAATAAAATCATCATAGGCCACAGCATCCTAGTGGTACAGATTCAGCTTACTAGTCATGAAAATGCACATATCCTAATCAAAGCTAGCATTTATATAGTGGCTTAAGGTTCATTAAGAGTTGGACATATGCAATCTTATTTTATCCTCACAACAACCCTGTGAGGTAGGTGCTATTAATGTCCCACTTTAGAGATGAAGCAAATAAGACTGAGACAGCTCAGGCTCAGTATGTGTCTGAGATGGGATTTGAACCTGGGTCTTACTGACTCCCTTGTGCCATTTAGCTGCCTAGTTCCTTCTTCTTACTGATTCTTCCTGGGCATTACTTTTCCTCACTTTCATCGCCTAGGTCACCCTCATCAGAAAACCATACCCTCCATTTCAGCTTTCCCTAAAAGAATTCCTTAATGTGACAGTCTCCAAAATGGAAGTTGCTATCCACACCACCACTGTGCCCTCAGGATTTCTTGGCTTTTCCATTTGCTGCACAACTGAATTTTCATGTGGTATCACCTCCAACTACAGCAGTGGTTCTCAACCTGTGGGTCGCGACCCCTTTGGGGGTCAGACGACCCTTTCACAGGAGTCACAAGGGTCACCTAAGACCATCAGAAAACACATATTTCCAATGGTCTTGGGAACCGAGACACCGCTCCTCTATCCATCCCCAGGCGAGTCTGCCCACATGCAGATACTCCCACATATGAGTATTAAAGGGTCACAGCATTAGGAAGGTTGAGAACCACTGAACTAGAGTGTGAGCTCCTTGGGAGCAGAGACTGTGTCACTTTTCCTTTTTGTATCCCTAGATATAGTGCTTGCCACATTATAAATACTTAACATTTTTTGTTGTTCATTCATTTTTCTCTGTTCTTAGCACCTTGAGACCAAACTATAAGTGTCCTTTAAGCCAGCAAACATAAGCCAAATTTCTGCCCTGCCTTTCTCATTCTGGAAGTGTCAGAGCATAAAGACGGAAATGATAATCTTAGAATCACCTAAATTTATGCTTGGTTGCTCACTTTCTAGTCCCTTAACATATTATGTAATATTATATTACAATGAGAAAAAAAGATAGAGACAAAGTACTCTTTCTTCCCTTATTTATTCACTAGCAGTTTTTCCTTCCTAACCCTCTATTCCAAGATTCCCGTGCCTTCATGTTGCCTCATGGCAACCCAAGTCCAGCAATTTGTTGGGAAATACCTGCCCTCTTCATAGTTTGGCTATCCTGTGATTAAATCCTTCAAGGTCTCTTCCTTTTCCTAAGATATGATATTATTCTTAACAATTATTTTTCATGGCTAATATAAGTGATTTGGAGCTCAAATTGCTGTAGTTAATCACCACACAGCTACAGAAAAATGTGTGGGAAGGAGCCACAGAATTTGTAAGGCCATATGTGCCCCATCTAGAAAAGATATGATTCATTAGAGGGTTTTGATCTAATGCAATTTATGTATCATCTACCAGGGGTTCCAGGGGTTCTTAACCTGAGCTCTAAGAACTTGTTTGTTTTTTTTATTTTGAAAATTCTTTTTCTATATAATTGGTTTCCTTTGAAACCTACATATTTTAACATTCATTTGAAACATTTTTCTGAGGAGTTCATAGTCTTCACTAGACAGCCAAAGGATTCCATGACATAGGAAAGGTAAAGAACCATTGATCAACCCTCTCATTTTATGAAAGAGGAAATTGAAGACTAACGAATTTAACTTCCCATCACAGCATCACTCAGGGGGCTTCTCCTACTCAAAGTTCCCGATCTCCCCAGTTTTCAGTTCTCTCCTCCGAAATTATTTTGCGTTTATCTATTTTGGCATTCTCCCCTCCCCGCTTCTGTTTTTGCCTCTGTATTCCCAGTGCCTTGAATCAAATGGACTCTCCAGAAATGCTTATTGAATTAAACTGATTTACCCAAGATGGCACACGTAATAGAGAATATTGGACTTGAAGTAGAAGTAGGACTTGAGAAGTAGGATTTGAAGGAGAGCCCTCTGACTCCAAATCTCCAAACTGTCCACTGCAGCAAGCTGCTCTCCCTTGTAAGTATCCCTGTATCTGTACATACCTGTGCTCAGCTGGAGGGATTTGCAGACTGATCCTGAAATGATCTAGCTACTGACCAGGCTTCAGTGGATAATGAAGCTAATCTGATATATGAGATATAGTGATTGTATCTACACATGCACCTCTGAGGCCAGCTCCCACTGAATATTTCATACAGGGTGAAATGCAAAAAAGTTAGCCAAAAATGTTAGTAGCCCATTTTCAACTATAAGTCACTGCTAAATTTTTCCCATAGGATTTGAGTGGAAATAGACTAGATTTGGGAAATAGTTGACCGGGGTTCAAATGCCACCACTAAATATGTCTACAAGTCACTTCAACTTTTGCTGCCTCAGTTTTACTCATCTGTAAATATAGATGGTAATAATAATAATACTTGCCTTACAGAGTTGTTACAAGAATCAAATAATGTGACCGATGTGAAAAATTTGTCAAGATAAAATAACTCTAGGATGGAATTCTAGTACCAACTAAATCAGAATCTCTTACAAGGCCAAAGTGAGAGCAGACACTCTGGCAAAGACCATATGCCTGGTTCCCAGAGCTAACAGCACCAGTGGGACTGTCTCGGCTTCTAATTGTGCCTATTAAGTGATACCTATCATGAATGCTGAACTAAGTCCTGCACTAAGGAAGCTGGATAAATTTTCCATTTCTGTTCAAATCCATCACCTGATGATATTTCAAAAATAAATGCCAAGCAATCAATGGCCACATTGTGACAGTATCATTTCAGGCTGAAAGGCCTACATTGGGGGAATTTTAAAGCATTTGAAGGAGCAGTGAGTGTTCTGAAAACGATGGGAATGTGAGAAGGAACTTCCCTGTAACAAATATCTATTCAGGCCCTGAGTGTAACACATTGATGGACAGCTTGTATTGGGCACACAGAAAAGATAAAGGATTTATAAAAGGAAAACCTTTAGCCTTCAGTCGGCTTTATAGTGGGCTAGTCAAAACTTAATTGAGACACATTGAACCATACAGAAATGTTTGCATTCTATGATAGGGGAAAGATGAAAGCAGATGTCCTTACTTTTAGGTTTGCTGACTTTAAGAGCTTGAGATTTTTCTCCAGGAAGTATTCTTGATTGAATCCATTTGCCTCTTGATTTTCTGTAAGTGTTCAAAGTTTATAATTGAATCAGACTCCCTTTTCTTACATACATGTATTTTCTAGTCCCTCTATTGTCATAAATCAATAGCTGGACATGGTTTTGATCATTTCATTTCCTTCTAATGAAAAGCACCCAACAGTATTTGGAAACACCTGGTGCTACTTAGTGTTTGTGTGACCAGGCAGATGTGGGGGGAAAAAAGCAGACCACATGAGTGCATGAGATACTGAGCTTAGGAATTCAACACAAACAATCTATAAAGAGAACGAGAAATAAGAAAGCGAATTTGTATTTTGATAGGAATACATGCATGGTAGTATGTTAAAAGTGGAAAATGTATCCATACCCCATCCCACCCCCCACCTAAAAGGAACCAGAGGTCATAATGAACCATTATCCACACATGTAACATTGTTTCTTTTTAAAGTATGTTAGAATATGTATAATCATAAAAGACAAAGAAGATCTTCTGGTCCAAGTCCCTTATTTTACAAATGAGGAAACAGGTTTACCTACAGTGATGAAATAACTTGCCCAAGGTTACAAAGGCAGTTAGTAATAGACTACAGCCTCTCAACTTTCAGTATGATGTTCTTTGCCCAATGAAACCTCTTAAATTATTTTGTTGAATTTCTGCTATGTGCCCAGCACAGTGCTAGATAATGCAGAGAATTTAGAACACAGTCCTTCTCCTGTGGACTTCTGTCATAGGCTTGGCCTGATCATGGACCAGGTTCCATGTTGGAAAAAAATGAGACCCTAAGTCCATCCAATAATTAGGAGGTTGACTCAGCTATAGATGAGAAAAGATATTCAACAAGGATACAGCATTAATTCAGTTAGATATAACTTTCCTGTATGTCATACTTTTCTACTCATCAGAAGCCTAAGGAAGGAGTCTCTAACCCCTTGTGCCTTGGGGTTTTTTGTACATAGACTAGCAGTAAACTGTCATTTGTTCCAACTTTTAGTCCACTGAGCTAATTAGATACTGAGGATGAATATGATTGATAACTTTACAGAAAAAGCAGCCTACTCTATGTAGGGAGGGCCATAGGATATCACAACAAACTCACTATCTAGTTAAAGAGGGAAGAATCATGGGTATTGGTGGTCCCTTCAACACACACGCACGGGCACACACACACACACACACACACACACTACACTTCTGATCTATGTATGTATTTTTCCAGGTTCCTTGAAGGCAAATATAATTTTATTTTTTTCTTCGTATCTCCAGAACCCAACACAATGCCTGGAGTACATAGGAGGTGTTTAATAACTGCTTTTTAGATTAAATTATATGATTAAGTGCTAAAGTGAAGGGGGTGGAGGATTTTTTCCCCTTAAACTCTATTTTCAGGCTCACACAAAAATAAGAGCCAATGTTCACTTTGGGGAATTTTTCATTTCTGTAGCTCATAGCCATTTCCCCCCTCCAGAACATCACATCCTATCACTACTCAAAATGAAAACAACTACCCTGGTAAGTGCACAGTTTCCAAAATTAATGAAGAGAAATATTAGAGAAAAGTCATAGAAAACCAGATGGAACTCAAAAAGAGAGAGACCTAGGTGGATGGGTCAGATTGGGATTGATGGGTTGTAAAAGAAAAGATATTCCAAGAAGAAGGAACAGTAAATGCACAGAGATTGAGATGAGCTTAAACACGTGATGACTTTGAGACCATCTGTGTGTTGTCCAGACCTGTCCTTGCTATTGCTGCATCCATATAGGGAACCCCCAGTGAGAAGCATCTTGTGCCAGTAATCTCAGCAGCTACCATGGATTCACCTACTATCTCTGTGCAAGTCATTCTCAAATCTATCCAGTTCTAGTCTCTTTTCTGGACTCCAGTCTGACATCTCAAAATTGTTTCCCATAGACACCTCAAACACAATATGTGTAAAATTGAACTCATTTCCCTGACCTCCCCATTCCTAACTTCCCCATTACTTTTGGAGATACTACCATGCCACACTCACTGTGACAAAGAACATATATGTGTGTGTATGTGTATATACGTATATACACATGTATGTGTGTGTATAAAACTGCCTAATTGATTCACTCTTCCATTCACTTCAGTGACTTTTCCAAAACTTTTTCTATCTCCTAAACCTTCCATGACTCTCCCTCCCTCTGCCGTTTTAACTAAGAATCTTTTTTTTACCATTCAATGAAAAAAATAGAGGCAATTTTCCAAGACCTCTTCCTTATTCCCTCCTCCTCATCCCACATTACACAGATGTTTTCCATCATTATCTCCTCCTTCACCCCTGCCCCAAGAGATGACCCTTCTTCTTGCCAAGGCAAAATCCTCTAACCCAGACTGTCTCTTCAGATCATTGTTTCTTCCATAGTCCCAGTGTCCCATATTTTAATGTCCCATCTCACTTTTAACTATCAGAACGCAGAATAGGGTTAGAAGACATTACTACTGCTTAGAATCACAAACCATTAACCTGTAGAGCTGAACAAGACCTCAGAAGTCATCTAATCATAATGACTCACATTTCTATAGCAGTGAGGTTTCATACAGAATCACAGAAACACAGAATTCAGAGTTGGAAGGAGAATCTCAGCACTCTTTTATTCCAATGATGAAAGGCATACAGAAAAGGAATCCTTGGTATTAACATACCTAGCAAGTGGCCATCTAGCCTCTCTCTGAAGATTTCCAACAAGGTTTACAAAATATTTTCTTTTTTAAAGCATCCTAAGGCCAGTATCATATTTCATTTTTCATATGTAAGGAAATTGACTCCAAATAAGTTAAGTGACTTTCCCAAGTAGTAGAGGTAGGATTCAAGCCCAAGTCCTTTAACTCTAAGTCCAATACATTTTCCTCTCCACTATATTGCCTTTCATGGTATATAATTGAGAAAGGAAGAGGAGGAACAGGTCTGTGGGAGGGAAAAAAAAGTTAGTTCATTGAGGATTGTTGAAAAAAATACATAAGGTTTATAAGATACTTTCCTCAAAGCCCTGTGGGATAGTCAGCAGAAGCATCATTTACCCCATTTTACAGATGAGGTTAAGAGAAGTTAAGTTACTTGCATGCTGTAAGACCTGGGACTTCAACTCAGGTCTCCTGACCCTGAGTCTAGTGTTCTTTGTAACTGTGATCATTTAAAAGGCTACTCTCCTAAACACATGGCACTCAGACAAGCACCTATTGTGATCAATTTTAAAACATAAAAAATAAAATAGCCAATCCATTGCCAATTTGTGGAAGTTTATGAACATAATCTTTCTGGTCTGTAAAAGTACATCAGAGTCATATGTTGAGTGTCAGGAAAGAAGGCAGAGCCCTAGTGATGCTTAATGAAACGGAAGAGCAGCAAATATGAACTGAGGCATCTACATTTTACAGGCTGATGGCATCATAAAAATTGTGTCACGCCATTACTGTCAGGCCCCAATGCTCTAATGCTCCAGGAGCAGGGCTAGCAGCCATGTGCAGAGCACCTTCAGCAGCTGCGTGATTCAAAGCCACCAGCCGCCTGCCCACTGGGGCAGCAGCAAGGCCTCTACAGAAGCAATGGGGAAAGTTCACCATCAATGCTTATAGTTTTGTCAGTAGTCTGCCTCCAGCGCTAGGGTTGCTTTCCAATAGTCTGGCACCCAGCAGACATCTCACCTCCTTCCGTGCAGTAGCTTGAGTCTAGTACTTCAGCATCTGACTGACTTCCTTGCAGCTGTCTGGTGTTCCACACCCTGTTATCTTCCTGGTGTATGTGAGTTCACCTGCACTAGCCGGGACTCAGAGCCTCAGATATGAACCTGAGATCAGATTATTGCATCTGTGATCCTGAGAGAGCAGAGGTGCATTAGGAAACCATGCTTATGTTCTATGCTGCACAGAGTGGGAACTCATCAGGGCCATACAGCTAAAAGACCCATGGAGTTCACACTTTAAACTCAAAGAAGTGGGTTCAAATCCTTGTTCTGCAGCTGAAAATGGTTGGCCTTTCCCTGACTTTCAATTTTCCCACCTGAAAAAGGGGATAATATCTTTATGCTTCCTCCCTCCAGGTATTATCATGAGGAATGCATTATATAGATAGGTAGAGAGATAGATAAATGATTAGGTGGAAAGAGAGAGCGAGAGGGAAGGAGGGAGGGAGGGGGAGAGAGAGAAAGAGAGAGAGAGAGGGAGAGGCAGAGAAAGAGAGAGACAATGACATAGAGACAGAGAGGGAGGAAGGGAGGAAGGAAGGAAGGAAGGAAGAGGAAGGAAGGGAGGAAAGGGAGGGAGGGAGGAAAGAAGATGAAGGGCTTACTATCAGGCAGGCCCAATATATAGAATGCTATACTGGCCTTGGACTCTAGAACACTAGAGCTCTAATTCTGTCTCACACACTTGCTAGTTGTGTGACTCTGGGCAATTCCCTTATCTACTTTATGCCTTGACTTCTTCGTCTGTGAAATGAGCATAATAATAGCACCTACCTCCCAGTATTGTCGTGAAGTTTCTTTACATGTGTAAAAAATGCTTTACAAACCTTGAATAAAGTGCTATAAAAATGCTAAATAAAATTGTGTCTGACCCATGCAAAACCTGGGAACACAGATAAAATCATGCTAGACAGTCCTGGTCTCATGGAACTTGCTTTCTTATTAGGAGAAACATCATTTGGGGGGGTGGGGAGAAAAGGGAGAAGAGAATAGTGTACCTGTGGTGGAATGACTAGAGATGGTCAGGAGATGCTGTCAAAGTATAGAACTAAACTGATGATGGTTTACCAAACCCTAGGGTGGCTTGAGAGACCCAATCCAACATTCTGGCGGTAAGTGGAGATGATAAGCCAATAGAAATAGATTTACAAGGTGTCCCAAAAGTCTTAGTGCAGTTTTAAACCATTAAAAATCCTTTGGGATATTTTGTATACATATCTGATTAAAGTGGTACTGGCCTAGAGAGTTAGGAGATCTGAATTCTAATCTCTATCTTGATATTCAATCAGGGCCTTTATTTTCTCTTCTGTAAAGTAAAAGGATTAGAAATGTTGATCACTGATGTCTCTTCCAATTCCATCAGTCTGAGAATCTATGAGATTTGAGTTCCATGTGACTTTAGATCAAGTTGACTTCAATTTTAGTTAGAATTGAACTAGCTTCCCTCTGAGATTCTAGGCAATTCACTTCTCCTTCCCTTGGGTCTCATATTCCTCCTTCATAAAATGAAGGTATTGGAAAAGTTGATTCCTAAGATGTCTTTCAGCTTTAATATTATACTTTGAGGGTTTTAGACATGAGAGAGACTAAAATCATTTTTTTTTCTGCCTCTTCCCTAAAAGCATCTGTTTATTATAAAAGTTACCATTTTACTACGACACTTACTATCAAGTTTCTTCTATGTTCCATGACAATAATAGCTAATATTCATATATCACTTTGCAAAGGTTTACATATATTATTCATTTTGAGCCTTATAACAATTCTAGGAGGTAGGAGGTGATATCATTCCTATTTTACAGATGAGGAAACTGAGGCACATCAAAATTAAGTGATTTGTCCGAGGTCATCCCTCTAGTAAGTGTGTGAAAACAGATTTGAACTCGGATCCTCTTGAATCCAGTTTCTGGACTCTGCCTGTTTTGTCACCTAGTTGTCTTAGAAACAACTAACTATAGCAACTGGTTATCAGGAATAATTAAAACAGGAAACTAACAGAGGGGCCAATTGGTAATGTAGGTCATGGAGGTGAGCAACCTTATCAACAGCCCCTTCATGGTATCCAAGTTTCTCTTCCTATAAGTCAATGGTTCTCCATCTGTGGGTTCCAACCCCTTTGGGAGTCGCCTAAGACCTTCGGAAAACACATATTTCTGATGGTCTTAGGAACCGAGACACTGCTCCTCTATCTGTCTCCAGGAGGGTCCTCCCACATGCAGATACACCCACATACAAGTATTAAAGGGTCGTGGCATTAGGAAGGTTGAGAACCACTGCTATATGTGCTAGTGTCCAAACATCTTCTTCTCCCCATGGAAGGAACATTTCCCAACCCCTCTGCAACATAGGGTATCTCCCAGGCCCATTACCAAGATACCATTTGAACCAACATGTTAAAAAAAAAATCTTAGTTAAGGTTCTGTATCTTATAAATGGTCATTCCAGCTGCCACTTTAAAAACAGCTAAGGCAAATCAACCACCTCTTCAAAAAGTTTTTTTTTTCCCTTATGCCAAAGGTAAACTTGCCTCCATAACGTCCATCCACTGTTTCTGGTTCTACCCAAGCAGAACTAGGCTAACCCATCTTCCCCATAATGAACCTTCAAATTCTTTAAGCCAGGTATTATATCCTGTGTAATTCTTCCCTTTTCTAGGTTAAACATTCCCACTTCCTTCAATCAGTCCTTGCATGATATGATCTCAAGGCCCTTTACCATCTTGATTATCATCTTCTCTGGACATTCTCTAGCTCAGCAATCCCATTCTTAAACTATAGCATCCAGAACTGAAATCAAGGTGGGGTCTGATGAGGGTCAAGTACAGTGGGCCTATCACCTCTCTATTTCTATGAGAAAATCGTGTCAGACTCAAACAGAAATGGAGGCCACTAAACTATGTAAAGATTCTCTTAAGGTTACATATTGATTTGGAAAACCACATATTTACATCATGTATAATTATTATATTTTACATATTTTTGTTAAATGTTTCCCCATTATACTTTATTTTGGTTCAGGCTTTACTCTGGAGTGTTGTGAGCTATATGCTGCATGTTTGATACCTCTTCTGTAAGCCTCTCGCAATGTAACCCAAGATTGCATTAGTTTTTTGACTGTCACATCAAATGTTTGACTCAAACCCAGGAACAACTTTCATCTATCTAGACCCTCATCTTTTACTTGTGAAGTTGAATTTTTGAACCTGAGTAAGATTTTACATTTATCCCTGCTTAATCTCACCATACTAGATGTGAATGTCCCACGTATTAGCCTTTCAACATCTTTTTGCATCCTGATGCTGACATGCAATGCATTAGCTCTCTCTCCTGGCTTTGTATCATCTTACAATTTGATAAAATGACTTCTGTGCCCTTACTGAAACATTTGTGTGGGGTATGGGAACCCCAAAAATCCCCTACCCAAGAAAAATCAAAAGTCAAAGGGATCTTGAAGAAGGAACAGGAAGTTTCATTCTCTTCCCCCACAGGAAGAGGGCAGTCCTCTCCATGGCAGGGATCAAAGAGAGGAGGATACAAAAGACAGAACAAGAATTTATACCCTAAAGCAGGCAAGTCCCCTCCCCACTCCTTCCTGGCTGTCCCTTCTCCCATTGGCTGGGAGGTAGGCTCTCAGTCTTGGAGGAAATCTAACCAAATGAGGGATAACAAAGAAGCCTGCCACTATCTCCTATTGGCAGGGAGGTGGGACGAGGAGTCAAGGTATCATCCATGTTCTTATTTGGTAACCAAAACAAGGGAGGGGAAAAGGTCACAAGCAAGGGTGAAGGTCTAAAACTCCTGAAAGGGGCCTAATGCTGATGACAACAAAGGAAGGGAGGAAGGGTCCTAGGTTGTGTAAACCCAGGACTCAGGTCTGTCCAATCTTACAAAAGTCTATCTCTGGTTTCCAGATAGTTTCTCTCCCTTCTCATTCTGAGGAGTCTTCACAGAGGGTGCAGAGAGTGTACCCCACTCATATTGATGAATAAAATTAAATAGCTTAGAACCAAACATATCTTTGGGATGCTCCATTGGAGATTGTTTTCCAAATTGACACCCAACCATTAATGACGACTTTTGTGATCTAGGCTTTCAACCCAATCTAAGTTCACCTGATTATATTAGAATGTTGTGCATATTAACTATAGATGGATAGCCTATTGAGAAATAATAGGGGTATAAAAAAATGTAGAAACCATTAAAAACAAAGAATAGCACTCTTCAATATTTTTGCTAAAATCTAGAAAAACTATTTCTCCAGTATTCTACTCATCTATCAGTCCAGTAATCCTTTCCAAAAAGGAAGTGAGATTAGTCTGGCATGACCTGACCAACTATGAAGCCACATTGACTCTTTGGGATTACTCCTTCTGTTTTCTATTTCTAGACATTAATTAACCATCCCTTTGAAAATATATCTTACAGTTTTACTGGAAATCCAGATCAAGCTCACTGGCCTGTACTTTGCAGACTCCACTCTTCCCTTTTTTGGAAAATTGGTACATTTACCTCTTTTCCATTTGTGTGGCACCTCTCCCATTCTCCAGTTTTTCAAAAATCACTGACACTAGCTCAGCAATCCCTTCCCTGAGTTCTTTCAGTTCTCAAAAATGTGATCCTTCTAAACTTGATGCACACACTTTCTTATTATCTCTCGGTGGATCCTGGAATTCACCTCCCATTTTTACTCTTCAATCAATTTATGGATCTTTTAAGTATTAAAAGATAATATTTTTGGTGGGACTCTTTAGTAGGAGTCAGGGACCAATCATGAAGCTTGATTCATTGACTTGTTCCTGAAACATTTTATCCAAGATTTCAAATATTACAAGCCAAGACTGGGAGGAGGTAAGCTGAGTCCTTGAAATATAATTAATATTAAATGTTATTCTTTACATATTTATAACAATCAGTTAACTTGAAATGAGATCAGTTATTTAGAGGCTTATCTGATGAGGCACCGGCTCTGGGAGCCCCCTTGAGCTCTCCTAGAATCTTCCCAGGGAAGGCATTTGCCTGAGGTCATGGGCCTTAAGTTGTGGCTCTGCCCAAGTCTTTAGCCCTCCTTTGTTCCAACAGTTTCCCACCCTTGATGCTCCCTTTCTCACCCTTGAACTGGCCTGGCTCACCATTGTTTGTGGTCTCCAGGTAGCCTCCAGCAACTTCCCACCCTTAATCATTCATTACTGGAGTCTGACCTTATCTTGAGTCCTGAAGACCTTCCCCAAACTCCTCCTCTAGACCACCCCTAGATTACTCCCACAACTTTTCTGTATATAGGATTCCATCTTCCCTCTATGAGGTGCGAGAGCGCCATAGAATGACCTTGCACAGACTTACTCTGTGTCAGACTCGCTCTGGCCCGCTTGCCCATCACATATACCTAGGCTCCTTAAGAGTCTACCCCATATGGCTAACTTTCAATAAACTTTACTTTTCCTGGCTGAGAGAAGACTTGAGTCTAATTCCTTTGGCAGGACCTGGCATGTTGGTATTTTGGGGCCTCCAGAGCACCCCTAAACCTCTTTACGGGTAACCTCATCATATCAATTTGTTTTTTAAACTTTTTTAAACATGTTCCTTTCACATAAAAGAAAGGCACAGGAAATGAACACTAGTAAAAAAATTAGTATTATTCAAATATTCTGGAATCATGTCTCTTGCAGAAGACTCAGTAACAACAAAAAAATATGTCACCCAAATGGTTTTGATCATAGATTTTCCAAATCCTTACAAACTGATATCCAGCCTTCAGGCTGAGAAATTTTCTGCGGCCAAAAAATCCTTATAATCTTCTTTGCATAAAGAATCCTGCTCCACTCCTAATGATAACCAGTGGGTATTTTTCAGTTTGATTTTCTCATTCTTTTGAGATTATTGAGCCAAAGCACTTTATTTTGTGTCTGCTATTTAACTAATGTGACTAAAAGGAATGAATGTGCTAATTGATATGGAGACCTAAAGGTGGGTGTAGAGAGAGGTAAAAGACTAGTTTATCAGCAAAGACAGGGAAACATTAAAACCAATTCTTAACCTTCTACCTCTACCCTGCTTAATAAGGAAAAGGAAAACCAGAGTAGCTATAGGGATCATTAGACATTCACTCACTCCTACTCATTTTTATTCAGTCAGAGGACCTTCCAGAAGGCCAGGCCAATGATTCTGAGTAATTTAAAGGAAAGAACCACATTATGCAGACCCTCCCATTTGAATTATACAAAAATCAGAGATAAGCAGCTTCTCTCAGAGATGAGAGCCAAGGCCCATAATAGCCACAGAACTATTTTCTTAAAAGAGTTCTCATTTAAACTCCTGACAGCTGCCAGGTCTAGACACTAGCAGCAGTCTCAGGACCCAATGTGAACCCAGCTCCCAACTATAAAGCAAAAAGGTAGGCAAGACCAGGACCAGGGAGAAGCTGCTCACACATTAGACTCTAACATTACCTACGCCATTATCCTCCAGTGTGAAAGTCATTAGTCCCAGAATCCCGCTGGGACCAAAATAAAGCTAGAATGGGAACATCTTTAAGTATGCAGTCTGGAGGGTGAAGACAGAAAATGTGCATTGCATATGATTGCTACATTCCTCTATTTAAAAGTGATGAAATGATTCTTCAAGGATGACACTGACAGGAAAGTGGTTTTCTTTCAGGTCAATCAGGGCTCCAGTGAACACTCAACTCTTGCTAAAAGGGGGTAGGAAAAGAGTCAGAACTGGCTTCAAGCTGCTCCTGGCACCTTTCATAGGAATAAAGAAGCTAAAACAGAATTAATGAACCCCAGGCCCACTCCAACTCCAGCCTGAGTAGACCCTTTAATAAGAGGACATTAAGGTAGACTTTCGTCAGCCCTGGAACCACATTTTGCCTTGTCCTTCAACCTGCTCCTATTTGGTTTTCCCAGAAATAGTGTATCATCAGAGGATCATAGACCTAAAAGGGTCCTCAGAGACAATCTGGTTCTACTCCATCATTTTACAGATGAGGAAATTGAAGTGCAGGGAAGATAAATAACTGGCCTAATGTTGTAATAGTGGGAGAAACCAGATTCTGAAGCCAGGTCCCCTGACTCCTGGGCCAGTATTCTTCCTGACATTCCTCTTTGCCTTCCACATTGGCCTAAACTTGGGTTGCTGTTTTGGGGTTCCTCTAAGTTGCTGCATCTCCAACTGTGTGACTCCTTCCCAAAGGACCCTTGGTTTCAGGCTTGACCTTCCATTGCCTTTGAGTCTCTCACTTCCCTGATCTAAAAATAAGACTGCAACAAACAGGGTTCAAACCAGTACAATGTAAGCTTCTTGAGGGTAGGACTGATAAGGGATAGGTTTTGGGGAGATTTCTAATGAGAAATCCTTTCTAGGTTGGAGTCTGAAAAGAATTACAGGCTCAGCTGTCCTTTGGCAGATTTACAAAAGTTTTATTGATTCACAGGGCAAAAAGGGATAGGGTGAGGAAACCTGGCTAGGAAAAGCTGGCAAGGTGCAAAAAGGGGGGGGGGGGGGGTCAGAGAAAGCCTGGAAGTGTGATGCTCTGCAGGGGGCAGATGGCCTGCTAGAATGCCTACCTGCTAGAAAAAGGCCAACCTGCTAGAAAAAGCTACCTGCTAGAAAAAGCCATCTGCTAGGAAAAGCCATCTGCAAAGAGCAGGAGGTGAAACACAGTTTTTAAGACCTAAGACCATCAATCATAAGTTCATTAGGCTAATGAGGTGTACAAAGGTGGAGTTAGGGAGGGACCAGGGAGTGGTTAATACTTAAAGGGACATGCACCCTTCACATCAACTGTGCATGTGTTTTACCCATAATACACTGGGAGAAACAACGGGAGATTTTGACAGCGAGATGTGGTTTTAGCTCTGAAATGTCATAAGGTCAAGCAGCTGTCAGATTTGAGGCCAAATTAAATGAGATGTACCCATCCAGATTTGCAAGTGGATGAGTTTTGTTTGCTAGGACAAAAGGAGGTAGTACCTTGAATGAAGAGTTAATGGTTTGAGAGGAAATACTTCTAGGCTGAGGCAGGGAAAGACACAGTACAGCTGGGGGAAGGGGAGAAACAGTTAATGCTTTACAGCTGGGGGAGAAGAAATGTGGCTTTTACAGCTTAACACAAAACTGAAATTACAACAATGCTATAAAATCATAAAGTTACCCCAAAATATATTACATAGGCCATTCAGCACCGCTTCAGGACTAGCTACCTTTTTTCTTAATCATATCCCCAGCTCCCAGTAGAATTTAATAAATTATTGTTGAATTTGAAGAGGTTTACTCAAAGAGGGTTAGGGTTTGCCTGAGACCCCAAAAGACCAACATGCTGGGTCCTGCCGAAAGAATTTGACTCAAGTCTTCTCAGCCAAAGAAAAGTGAAGTTTATTAATAGTTCATTAAAAGTTCACCATATGGGGTAGACTCTTAAGGAGCCTAGGTATCTGTGATGCTTGCATTGGGCAAGCAGGACAAAGTCTGTGCTAGGGCCTTCTGTGGCGCTCTCACACCACATGGAAGGGAGATGGGACTCATATACAGAAGAATCTAGGAGGAGTTTGGGGAGGGTCTTCAGGAGGAGTTAATGAGGTCAATGCAAGAGTGGATTGATACTTTGATAGGCTCAAGGGTGGGAAGCAGATGGACAATGGAGGGCCAGGCTAGTAACAGAGGTTTGGGTACAGCCACAATGAAATACTTATGGCCTCTGCAAATGCCTCATCAAGTGGGAAGATTCAATCAGACTTCAAGGGGTTTCCCAGAGCCTGTACCTCAAAGATTCAAAGAGATCTCAAGGGGTCCCAGAAGCTGCACCTCATCAAATTGACTTAACTATGTCTGTTTGGCCCTTTATAATATGCCTTTTTAGTCTTCCTCGTCTCCTCAAAGGGAGATCTCTCTCAGTAAGTTAGTCAGTAGTCAGTAAGCACTTATTGAGCAAGTACTAGTCCCAGATGCTATGCTAAGCACTGGGGTTGAAGAGGTATAGGGTTAGGATTGCTTGAGATCCCAAAATACCAACACACCGGGTCCTGCCAAATGAATTTGACTCAAGTCTTCTCTCAGCCAAAGAAGAGCAAAGTTTATTAAAAGTTCACCTGTATTGGACACAAAGCAAGTCTGTGCTAGAAAATTCTATGGCACTATCACACAAATGGAGACAAGATGGGGTCTTATATACAGAAAGGTTGTGGGAGAAATCTAGGGGTGGTCTAGAGGAGTTTGGGGAGGGTCTTCAGGACAAGTTAATGAGGTCAGGTACAAAGGTTTGGGCAGAGCCACAATGAAAGGCTTATGGCCTCATGCAAATTCCTCATCAAGTGTGAAGATTCAATCAGAGTTCAAGGGAGTTCCCAAAACCTGTACCTCAAAGATTCAAGGAGAGCTCAAGGGGGTTCACAGAGCCTGCACCTCATCAGGGTTACAAAGAAAGGTAACACTCCCCATGTGTACCATCTTCTTCTGACTCTGCCTTCCTTCTTGTTTGCTATGAGCCTTTTCTGGGTGGCTATGACACCTCTCACTAGAGTTGACTTCAGCTGATTAGGTTGACCAGGTAGTTGTCTCCTTCCTCCCATAGTGGAAATGACAATGCCTCTGGAGTCAAAGAATGTGATTTCAAAGCCCACTTCTGATGCTTTCTGCCCTTGAGATCTTAGGCAGGATGACAGCCTCCCAGGCCCACAGTTTTCTCACCTGCAGAACAGGGAGGAGAGGACGAGTTAAATGATCTTGGGGGTCTCTTCCAGTTCTACATCTATAACTCTATGTCTATCTGACCCAACGAGCCTATGTATATCCCCCATCAAGATGTACATGCTGTCAAAGAAGGCTTAGTTGCCGAGGCAGATGGCAGCCAATGCACCACACTGCCTTTTCTATCCAGAAAACAGGAGTTATGAAGAACATGAGTTTCTTATATATTCCTTTTATATTCTTATATACTCTTTATATATTCTCTTCAGTTAGATACAGAAGTACAAGGGTGCTGGCCTTCAAAGTTTGCATTTTTGTGTTTGATTTTCAAATGGCTGGGGTTTAGCCTCTGTATTCTGAGGGCTATGCTTTACACTGTTATCTCACCAGCAAAAAAGAAAAAGAAAACTCCTCCTCCCCCTTTTCCAGTTTTTTCTAGAAAAGATATGAAATTAAAGATTTTTGTTTTCTGTTCTATACTCTTACTCTGACCACAGTTTCTTCACATCAGAGTCCTGAAAGTTAGAAATGCTCAAAGTCAGGGGTGGGAAACTGTGAGGAGCCAAGTTCAGGGGAACTCTGCTGTGCCATGGCAGAGCTGCTGAGATAGTGTTAGAGGAGCCCTGCCAACCAGCAGAAGGACTGAGAAGGAAGTTAGGTGAAAAATAGATACTTGAAAGAGGTACTTACCCAAAGGTTGCAACAATCATAAAAGAGACAGGACTCTGAGGATGGTGGAAATTGAGTCAACTTTATTCAGCTATGAGTCCAGTATATGTAGTGAAAAACTGCATAGTCATCATAAGCCACTATCTTTGGGATTACACCGTTGCCCTAGTTCCCATTTGCCTCATATGTGACAGCCGTGTACTCTATCCTTGTTTTCAAGGTGCAAGTACTGAGCAGGATGTTCCAAACCTCCCTAACCTCCCTAGAACAGGATGGCATGAGCCCAAGCCTTCTAGTTATCTAGTTCATGCTACATTGCAACACTATGGTATTTTCACCTGAGAATACTGTGAGCGTCCCTGTTCCGAAGCTGGGAGGGCATACCACACTTCTCACAAGGACGTCAGGCTCATGCCTGTGAGCCTTTCTGGGGGGTGGGGAACCGATCTAGGCATGGTAGCAGGGTCTTTAGCTGAGAGGGCTTATTCAGCCATCAGGGTCAGAGCCCTACTGGCTTGTAGTCCTCTACAGGAAACCTGTGGCCTTGAGGTCACATGTGGCTCTATAGGTCCTCAAGTGCTGCTTTTAGAGTTTGGATTCCTCAATGGGCTGCACTTGAGGACCTAGAGGGCCACATGTGGCCTCAAGGCCCCAGGTCTTCCCCATCCCCCCACCCCCCTGCCAAGTACTGAGATAATTGCTCCTTCTAGCATTTGAGAAAGTAGAGATTTGGTATCTAGACTTACCAAAAACCATGAGAAGTATCCAGAAGAAGATGAATAGCATTACCACATCTTCCCCAGTGAAAGGCAGGAAACAGTACAGAGATTTATGAGAAAAGAGCTACAACACAAAAAACCATTTGAGTATGCTAAACTATCAGCAACACCAAAGATTAGAGGCAGTAAAAAATAGTAAAATGTCAAAGTCAGGAACAAGGGTTCAAATCCTTCCTCTGATACTTAATTAACTATGTGACCGTGGACAAGTCACTTAACTTCTCCATGATTCATCAGTAAAATAAAGATAAAATAAAGAGATTATGCTAGATGGCTTCCAAAGTCTCTTCTAGCACTAGATCTATGATTCTATTATTTATATATCTCTCTGAAATAAATATTTGCTTATTCTGTGATACAAATTCAAAGTTTTATTAAAAGAAGGAAAAATATTCTATATTTTTGTTATTGCATGTTTTCAAGTGGGCAATCAGCTTCAGTACTCCAAGCATAATTGTCCGAGGTATCCTGGGAGATGCGGAAAGTATAAGAAAATCCTTCAAAATGCACCTTTGCATCTTGTGTTCTAAAAGAATTTCTTCCACCAGGGTTATACAAACGTGAAATCCCAACCTTTTCCTGGGGGTCTCACTGAACATCATCACGAGTTGATTTACCTAGAAAATTCAGCTATCCAGAACAAGTCTGAGAACATCAAAATAAAATCCACCCACTAAGAAGGTATTTGAACAGCAAAAAAGAAGAGACATCAGAAAGACTTTTCTCCTACAGGAAAGAAATCTATTCAAGCTCTTGCTCAGAGCTTATTTGGCCTTATTTTAGACATAGTCCTGCCAAACTTGGTTATCTGCTTTCCCAGCCCACAGTAGACCAAAGGAGTAAATTACAAGGATTGACAGGGATGGTGACTGTGCCAGAAGTGACAGCTGATGAGTCAGAAAACCTTAAAAAATCCAACAGCAACCCCCAAAGCATAACACTGAGGACAATCTGGTAGGGAGTAGGGGCAGAGAATCCTTAAGGACCCCTGAGGTAGGGGTGTGCTGGTAAATATTTAACAACTAACTCTCCAAGAAAAAAAAATGCACATGCCACATTTTAAAATTTAATCTACATTATTGATATTTTTCCATCATTTCTGTAATTCTATAAAATCAACAGAACAAATAAATCAAGCCCTGATTTGAAGTGTTCGCTAAGGTATGTGTGCTTACATTGAAAATTGAATAATAAGCTTTCTTGAGCAGGTTCAAGATGATTCTAACACACACCTGTGTCTAACACACATATTGTGCAAAAGGTGGTGATTTGGTACCTTGTGTGAGATCTTTGGCATTTCTGAGTAGCTTCACTGGCCCTTTCCTCCCTGAGATCCTTAACCATAGGAGATATGGTCCCAAATGAATAAGTTCCTTCCAAAGCAAAGGGAGGAGATCTTGGTCTCCAACGCTGGCCCTCTAGGTCCTTAAGTGAGGCCCTTTGATGAATCCAAACTCAGTCAAAGGGCAGCACTTGAGGACCTAGAGCACCACATGTGGCCTTGAGGCCACTGGTTCCCCACCCCTGACTTGGAGCATTTCTAACTTTCAGAACTCTGACAAGAAGAAATTGTGGTCCGAGTAAGGGTATAGAACAGAAAACAAAAACCTTCAATTTCATATCTTTTCCAGCAAAGACTGGAAAAGGGAGGGGAGGAGATTTCTTTTTCTTTTTACTGGTCAGAAAGCCACAAGCTGCAAAGCATAGCCTTCAGAATACAGAGGCTCTGCTAATGATTAAATCCCCCAGAGAATGAAAACTCTAGCCATTTGAAAATCAAACATGAAAATGCAAACTTTGAAGGCTAGCACCCTTGTACTTCTGTATCTAACTGAAGAGAATACATAGTGTTGGTAGGTTGAGGCACAAGGTAGTCACAGACATAATAGCCCTTCTAGCCTCTTTCCTTCCTAGTCAAGGACTGTCATTTCATCATCTGTCTTCTCCTCACTCTTTACAACCCAGTCACAATTTTCAAGTGGAAAAGGAATCGTTAAAATACTGAATGACACATCCCAAATTGTTCTTCTTTGCTTTTTTTTGTTTTCTTGCTTTTTTTTTTTTCGGAGGGCAATTGGGGTTAAGCAACTTGCCCAAAGTCACATAGCTAGTAAGTGTGTCAAGTGTCTGAGGCCGCCTTTGAACTCAGGTCCTCCTGACTCCAGGGCCGGTGCTCTATTCACTGCGCCACCTAGCCGCCCTGCAAATTTTTCTTCTTCACATTAGTCAATCAGTCAATGAGCACCTATTGTGGGCCAAGCCCTGCACTAAGCTAAAGGACACTAAAGGACAACAACGAACATAAAATAATCCGTTTTCAAGCAGCTCACAGTTTAATATGGAAGAAAATATTATTATAGCAGAGTAAATTTTTTTCTAAAGTTGACCCCAAGTCATTAAGAAAAGGCATAGTGTTTAAGGAAACTGGAAGACTTAATGTAGTTTATAAAAATGTATATTTCATATAGTTAAGTCAAAAGCTTTAGTGCTTAAGGAAACATATTTTTCAATTATCTGGAAAATTCATTTTTGTGTAACTCTTCATTCTCTTGTAAGAGCCAAAAAATGGGATAGTGCAAAATTGCATTAGAAAAAAAAAGGTAAAGAGAACAGAAGGAAAGCTAGACAGAATCACCGAAAAGCAGGACAGCCTTGAGAGTTATGTGTTAGATTTACTATATGCTTAAAAAGGAGAGCAAACTTTACACAATAGAGGCAGTTAGGTGGCACAGTGGATAGAATGCAGAGCCTGGAGTCAGGAAGATCTGAGTTCAAACATGACCTCAGACTCTTATCAGCTGTGTGACCCTGGGCAAGTCATTTAACCTGGTTTGCCTCTGTTCCTCATTTGTAAAATGAGCTGGAGAAGGAAATGGCAAACCACTCCAGTATCTTTGCTAAGAAATGACCCAAATGGACCCACAAAGAGTCGCACAACTGAAATGAACGAACAATAACATAATAGAGATTCTCAGTTCCATGTATAATACTCTTCTTCTATTCTACAATATATGTAGAAATGCTTATTTATTTGGTGTCTGTTAAGTTCAGGATTTTTAAAAATGGAAAAAAAAACCCAACTCTGCATCAAAATTTGATGAAAATACCCCTACCAAATAAGGAATCCATGGACGTGGTTCTTTCAAGTCCTTTCCCTTTTGCCCTAGCTCTGACTGCTCAGTGAAATCAGAGCCCTAACAATACACCAAGCTAGTTTCTGACTAGGAAATTTTATCACATGCCTGATCCCTTTGATGTTGGTGAATGAGACATCTATGTGTCTGATGTTTTTTGAAGGCTGGTGAGTGACTTCCATCCTTCAACCCAGGATGGAGCAAATGTACCTACTGCAGGTGCTCTGTGGAGATGGAGAAAGCTGTTGTCAAAAAAATCAAACTATCTTCCCATCTCCTCCTTGCCTCATTCAGAGAGAGAGAGAGAGAGAGAGAGAGAGAACACCAATACTCCAGCAATGGCTGGTCAACAACATTATCTGGCTATTCAAGGAAGAGGCTTCACAGACAGTATGAACTTTAATGGAAAATAGTCCATTGTTCGACAAACAAAACAACTGCAAATTGATAAATAATGATATATTTGGGGGTGGGGAAGCAGGTGGGGAAAACTAGGTATAGCAGGATAGAGGAACTACAAATTCCATCTCTAATCCTTTGGGGTTTAATGTCTGTTTCACTGCTGTTAAGATTTTTATAAGATAGAAACTGTCTGAGAAAAATACTGTGGCAAAGAAAGAACAGTATAAATCTGTTTCCATAGCAACAATTCAGATAAGAGTAATAGTGCTACCTAGCCTGGAGGTAAAAGTAGTGAGATTAAAATATGCCAAAAATAAACACTTTCAAGGATTTTATTTTCTCTTTAAATACTTAATTTAGACATAACTTATGCCTGCAAGTCACATATATTATGAGTCTTGCCATAGGCAGAAAAAAAATTGCCAGTCTACTCCTGTATTGCCTTAGAGCATGGGAGGAGAAGGTGGCTCCACTCCTGTTGAGAATTTGCTTATCTTGAAACTTCAAAAAAAAAAAAGGTAGATCACAGAACTTTTGAGCTAAAGGGCATTTCCCCCAGCAAAAGGGATGATCTCCTAACACAGTTTCTTCATCTTGCAGAAGAGGAAACCGAGGCCCAGAGAGATTCAAGGACTTATACATTGTCACACAAGCAGAGCCTGCACCAGAACACAGATCTCATGATAACCCATTCACTATAGTACTCTTTCCCTTATTGTTAACTATAACCGGCATCTACGGAATGTTTTCAGGTTTGTAAATATTTTCCTCAGGATAAACGTGTAAGTTAAGTAGGAGAAGTCTTATTTTCTCTATTTTGCAGAATCAAAACCAGATTTTATAATATGTTTTGCCCATGATCAAACACCCAGTAAGTTTCTAGGGGTATAATTCAAACCCACGTCTCTTGAATTCAGGTCTAGTACTCTATCCACTAGCAAATTGTCTCATGATAACATGTTGTTTCTCCCTTTAATAAAATTTAGACTTTAGGGAAACCTGAAATTTATATAATACTATTAAATGAATGAAATTATTAAACACTTGCTGCATGCCAAGCACCATACTAAGCTAAGGAAGGATACAAATACCAAAATGACATGGTTCCTACACTCAAGGAGCTTATATTCTAATGTGGAGAGGGAGAAGGTGAGACAATATACATAAGGAATTGTAGCCTCATTGGGGTGTTTTTTTTTTCGTTTTGCTTTTTGGAGGGCAATTGAGGTTAAGTGACTTGCCCAAGGTCACATGGCTAGTTTTTGTGTTAAGCGGCTGAGGTTGGATTTGAACTCAGGTCCTTCCTGACTCCAGGGCCAGTACTCTATTCACTATGCCACCTAGCCACCCCCGCATTGGGGTGTTTTGGTCTGGAGAGTCAAAGGGATAGTAAGAAGAGCCATAGAGAAATTGATTGACATACCTTTGCGCTAGCAATAGTAGTCCTGACCTAATTATCGTTCTTGAGAAGCAGCAGTTGAGTTGGCAAGAAGATGCCTGGGGTGGGATATGAAGCATGTCTGGAGCTGGCCAGATAATGGGGGCCATTCAGCTCCATAGTAGGAACTCCAGAGCTGAGAGGGGCTAAGTCCCTGGAACACATCAATCCAGAAACACTTAAGTGCCTCTTATGGGTCAGCTTCTGGGGAAACAAAGACAAAAACTAGATGGTCCCTGTTCTCAAGGAACTTACACTCTATCTGAGGAGACATGTATATAAAAGATTATATGCAAGATAATTTGGTGGGGATCACTACCAGCTGGCAGAATCAGAGAGGGCTTCATGCAAGAGGTGGCAATTAACCTGGGCTTCAGCAGAAGTTAGACATTCTAAGAGGTAAGTGCATTCCAAACTCAGGGAGCAGCCTCTGCAGTGGTATAGAGACAAGAGGGGAAATGGCATGTGTGAGATACTAACAGAAAAAAAGACTAGTTCAGATATGCTGCGGAGTAGAAGTGTCAAACAAAAGGTCAGCAGATGCAGCCCACAATACTCCCAAGTACAGCTGGAGCCAAATTAAAACTGAATTGGAAAATATTTAATAAAATAAATAAAAATAAAATAGAACATGGACATTGGTTTTCTAAATCAGTATGTGGCCCACATGGGTCCTTACAGGGTTAGTGACCTGGGTGTCTACCTGAGTCTGACTATTGAGTGAGTGAGAGTAATGTGTGATCAGCCTGGAAAGGTAACCTGGAGACAGTTTTGAAGAAAGGATTTTTTATTTGATCCTCAGGGCAATAGACAGCCAGAGGTGTTGATTGAGTGAGGGAGTAGGATGGAAGGCTTCAGAAATATCACTCGAGCAGCTGTTTGAAAAATGTATTGGAAATCAATAGAAAATTTGACATATAAGATCCTAGAGAAATATAAGGTAAACATCAAAGACTAATTACCAGGGACTCAATAAGGACAGACTATTACTTTTTTATGTGAGGAAATGTAAATTGTATGTCTAAGACTGTATTAGTAATTGGGTAGTTCAAAAGAAAGATAGGGATAGAGCTGAGTATGATGTGATAGTAAAAAGTTAACCATCTAGGAAAAGGTAAAAAAAATATATAATTATCTTATACAAACGAGGCCAGAAAGGAAAAACTGACAAGGAGGAATTAGATGGGAGAGGAGGGCTGATAGTTTTGGAGCCCTACTCTCATCGGGAATATGTTAAAGAGGGTACAATACATATCTATATATATCTATATATATCTATATATATCTATATCTATATCTATATATATATATAAAACACAAAAGTCTTCTAAATTCAGAAAGAAATTAAAGATTAGTGGGGTGGGGAACATGCAGCCTTAAGGCCACATGTCACCCTCTAGGTCCTTAAGTGCAGTCCTTTGACTGAATCCATATTTCACAGAACAAACTTGGCCTTAGTGAAAAGGCCCACACCCAAGGACCTAGAAGGCCACATGTCACCTGGAGACTACAGGTTCTCCCTTCCTGTTGAGGGTATCCCCTTAGGAAGGAGAAGAGGATAAGGGAGGGATTTTAGGGTGAGGCAGAGAGAGTAAGGGGGGAGGTTAAGTAATAGGAGGCCTATGTAGCTGGTAGAAGTAAAGTAAGGAGGGATAGAAAATAAGAGATACACAAAAACATAACATAAAGATCAGGAGTAGAATTTATTAGGGAAAAAAACAGGCAATAATCATGATCTCAAAGTTAAAGCTAAAAATAGATTTCATCAAAAGAGAAAAATGGGGAAACTATGTTATATGTCAGCCATATTAATCAATATTGTTCTAGACTATTTAAAATAAGTAGACAGTATAAAATTAGAATGTTGCTGTGGTATAGGAAACAATGAGTTGGTAGACTTAGAAAAATAAGGAAAGACTTGGACCTATGAAGTAAGGCACTATCCACCTTCAGAGAAAAAGAGAACAAACAGATGTATATGAATACATTTGTCTATATATGAGTATGATTATAGATCTCTGAATATATGTATGTGTATGTGTATATATGCATATATCTGTGTATATATGCATGTATGTGTGTATGCATATATCCATAGATAGGTACGTAGATACATATATGTACAGCAGTGGTTCTCAACCTTCCTAATGTCACAACCCTTTAATACAGTTCCTCATGTTGTGGTGACCCCCAACCATAAAATTATTTTCATTGTTACTTCATAACTAAATCATTTGTTACAAATTGAACATAAGCCACAGGTTGAGAACCACTGATCTGGAGAGAGAGAGAGAGAGAGAGAGAGAGAGAGAGAGAGAGAGAGAGAGAGAGAGAGAGAGACAATTGTCACCTTCTTAAGGGAAGGAGAGGAAGGGGGGGGAAAGAACAGAGTAAAAAGTGCACAGCAGAGAACAAAAGAAAACTTACAAGGAAGCAAAGACAAGATAGACATCTTGGAACACATTGTGTAGTATTTATTCCATTGGCTTTCTTGAAGTGGAAATTTATTGCTATATATTTTGAATCCTCTCTTACATTCTGCTGTGCACATGGCAAGGCTTTTTTTTTTCTTATATTGTATTTAGTTTTAGTATTTCAGTTTATAATGTTTCTTTTTCTTATTGTGCATTTAAGTTTTAATATTTAAATTTAAAATAAAGTTTTTTAAAGAAATTTTAAAAAAGAAAAAATATATTGGAGACAGGGTAGACAATGCAAGGAGACCAATTAGGAAAGAATTACAACAATGTAGGTGAGACATCAGGAAGGCCTTAAAAAAAAAAAGATAGTGGCCATGTGAATGGAGAAAAATGTATGGATGAGAGAGATGATATAGAGGTAGAGTCAATGTGACTTGGCAGCTGACTAGGTATGTACAATCTGAAGGCCCTAAACACTTAGGGATCTGGCATAAGCAAACTGAGGTCAGATCAACTACAGTGTCTGAAAAGTTTGGAGATTTCTCAGAAGTTTTGTCCCATTCAGATACACCTACATCAGTGAAATTACACAGGTTAGGCCTCCCCTCTCCTAAAGTTAACTGGCTTCCATGTTGTCACCCCTAATATTGCCATTTTCAACCTAATCATCAAAATTATTTGTAAGAAAAAAAGGGGGAGGGGAGCTCCTGGATGCAGATGAAGCAAGGATTCTTAATCTTTTTGGTTTTTTGTTTCCTGAACCTCTTTGGCACTGTTAAAGCCCATGGACCCCTTCTAAATGAAACGCCTAACCCAAAGCCCACTGGTATGAGTCTCTCTCCTTAACAGAGGAGATGAATGTCTTGCCCTGTGTGAAGCATGGGGCAGAGTTGATGAGGGGTGAAAGAACCTTTTTCAGTTTCCCTTCTGTACTCTTCAGGGTAAAAGGGGTCATCTTGAATATAGAACTTGGTATCCTCCTTCCACCCAAAAAAATGACAAAGCAATCAGAAGTTAGATGGAACCCAATCATATCCCCTAGATAAACAATATTCAAGGGAGCATACTTCTGACCTATTACCCACTCTCTCTGAGGAAAGGAAAGTGGTAGTCCCTTATCCCCAACCTCCTGATTCCCTTCTGACAGAAATGAAAGTCTCCCTTGGAGAAGGGTGGGAAGAGGAGAGGCTAGAGATATCTATTCTACCACCCTCTGGGCCACACATTGACAGTCCCCTCCTAGTCACAAATGGACCCCTCTACACTTGTGTCATGTGGGCCTCAATCATTTGCTTATTTCATGGATCCCTTTGGCAGTCTGGTGAAGACTATGAGCCTTTTCTAAGAATGATGTTTTTTTAAGTAATTGAAGTTAATGCTAAATTGCGGTTAAAGGTTAGTGAAAATAAAGATGTGACTTTTACCATTCAAATGTATGGAACTCTCTAATCATGGAATGGAACTCATCAGGTTAAGAACCACTGGAATGGTATTCTTTTGTGTCCATCTCCCTGAAATGACTCTGTGAATGTCTTAAAACCTAAATTTGAGTCTCTAACTTCAGAACCTAGTACTAGTATATCCTGGAAATAAGAACAAATAGGAATTTCTATCAGAGGACACTAAAATGTATTGCACTTAAGAAAATGGTTTGGTAGCTTAGAATTTTTTTTTAAGTATGAATGGTATAAATAGCACAGACATCTAATAAATAAGGGATAGAGGACAGTTAAAAACACCAAAAAGCATAGGAATAAATTGGTATTTTCCTTTATATGGTAAGTAGCATCTAAAAAACAAGAGAACACATGTTATCCAGTGAAGAGAAGTTAGAGACCTTCTAATAAGATCAATGATAAAGTAAAAATGTCCAGTACAACCAATGTTATTTAGTGTAATGGTAGAAACACTAGTTATAGCCATAAGAAAAAGAAATTGAGAGAATAAACATAGGTATACAGGAAACAAAATTGTCACTTTTTTCAGATACTATGATGATCTACTTGGAAAACCCAAAAGAGTAAAATAAAATTAATAAATTAAAACAAATAAGCTGAAATAATAAATTTCCCCAAATTGTGGGATCTATAATGAACCTATCTAAATCATCAGTATTTCTCTATATTACCAACAAAACTAGGCAGGAAGAAATAGAAAGAGAAATTTCATTCAAAATCACTACAAAATATATAAAATATTTGGGAATCTATCTTCCAAGACACTCAAATGAGTTATATGAATAAAACTACAAAGCCCTCTTTCCAGAAATAGAGAGATAATGCATTGGAGAAATATTAATTGTGCATGGGTAGGTTGTGTAAACATAATAAAATAATATTGCTCAAATGAATCTACCTCACTTAGTGCCAACCCAATTAAACTCACCAAAATGTTATTTTAAAGAATTAGAATAAATTATAATGAAAATCATCTGGTGGATAAAAAGATCAAGAATGTCGAGGGAAGTAATTTATTTAAAAATCATGAGAAATAAGGGAATCTAGAATTACCAGATCTCAAACTAAGCAACAAATCTGTAATCACCAAAATCACTTGGCCATGAAGAGGGTAATCAGTGGAATAGATTAAGTACATAAGATACAGAAATATTTTTTTTAAATGAAAACCCAACAATATAAGTACTACATTACCTCAAACACCCCAATTACTAGAGTAAGGACTCACAACTTTATAAAAACTTCTAGGAAAACCATCTGCTAGAAACTAAGCATAGACCATCTCAGACAATATATCAAGATAAAAAGTTCTAACTGTATATATTACTTAGACCTCAAGAGTTACATCATAAACAATTTAGTAAAATAAGAAAGGAATTATCTTTTGGATCTGGGGATTGTTTGTGATCAAACAATAGAATTGTTGTTTCTGTAGTGTCCAACTTTGGGGTTTTCTTGGCAAAGATAGTGGAGTAATTTGCCATTTCCTTCTCCAGTTCATTTTGGAGATGAGGAAACTGAGACTGAAAGGATTAAGCAATTTGCCCAAGGTCACACAGCTAGTAAGCATCTGAGATCAGATTTAAACTCAGGAAGATGAATCTTCTTGACTCCTAACCCAGAACTCTACCCACTGTATCACCTAGCTGTCCCAAAAAATGAAAAGAGGAACACAGAAAATAAAATGGATACTTTTGTTAATGTAAATTGTAAAATATTTTCCAAAAACAAAACTAATTTGGCTAAATTTATAAGGGCAAGCATTAACTTGAAACAAAATCTTTGCAGCAAGTTTCTTCTGATAAATGTCTCATTTTCCAAGATATATTTTTAAAAATGAGAATTTTTCCTCGGTGGGATGAACACACAGGAACAGGATAAACACAAAGGAAGAAACCTAAGTTCCCAATATGAAAAAAAATGCTGCAAATCACTAATAATTAGTGAAATGAAAATGAATTTAACTCCGAGTTTCTCCTTTGTGCCAATTAGATTGGCAAAAACAACAAAGGAAAATGTCAATTATCAAAGGAAATTAGGTTCACTAATACACTGTTGGTAGGACCATGAATTTGTCCACCCATTCTGGAAATCAACTTGGAATATGTTCAAAAAGTCATTAAAGTGTGCACACCCTTTTACCTAGAAATACCTCTATGAAGCCCCTCCTAAAAGAGACAAAGAGGAAGGAAAGGGATCCATATGTACAAAAATATTTATAACAGTTCTTTTCATAGTGGCAAAGAACTGAAAACTAATAAGGTGTACTTCAATTAAGGAATGACTAAACAAATAATGATACATGAATGTGATGTTCCCTAAGAAATGACCAAAGGTATGGTTTCAGAAAAACCTGAAAAGATTTGTATAAACTGATTCAAGTTGAAGTAGATAGAACCAGGAGAACAATTTATACAATACACAAATTAGAAGAAAAAAAAAGACAACGAAGATGGCGTAGCAGCAGCAACACATCGCAGCTCTCACACAGCCACCCCAAAATACCCATAAAATAGGACTCTAAACCAATCCTAGAACTCCAAAACGCACACAAAGATACTTCCCACTAAAGTCAGCTCAGCCACGAGGAACCATATCAGCACTGCGAACTGAAACCAGCCTGGCCTGAAGCCAGGGCTGTGCCCCGGGGGGCGGCTGGATGGGAAGAGCTGAGGAGCCTCTCTGGTGAGTGGATTAGCAGCAGCTGTGAATGGGAATTGTGAAAGGGGGAGATAAGCAGTCTGGCCAAAAGGCCTCCATAGCTGAAAAGCGAAAAGGCAGAGGTTTTGCACCCGCCTCGGCGTTGCAGCTTCCCGCCCGCGGCCTGCACGCAGCAGGGGGACTGAGCGATTCTTCTCAGGCCAGAGCTCTCACGTTGAGCAGCCTGGATGGATCGCCACCTTGGGCCTCGGTCTTGGAGTCCTGGCTATCCAGTCAGCCTGAAGTATATAGGAGGAGTTGCCAGCCTCTTCCTAAGAGCAACGGCAGCCGGGAGGACCCCAGCGATTTGGGACAGAGCTTTCCCTTCTGGAAGCAGAGCCCCACAGAGATTTAAAAAAAAAAATCACGGTCTGAAGAACCATGAGTAAGAATAAGCATAAGAAGCAAAGTAAGAACAGCTCCCAAACCCTTGATACCTTCTTTGGGGTAAAGAAAGTTCATGGGAGAGAGAGGGAGGAGGAGAGCACAGCCAGAGCACCCCCACCAGGGGCTTCCAATAAACATGAAGAATGTCTTATAGCTAGAGATGAGCTGAAGAAAGATTTTCAAAACCAAATAAGGGAAGTGGAAGAAAAATTGGGA
>CM053582.1:248787468-248824048 GCA_028627135.1 Pseudochirops cupreus
TTGTGGCCACTGTAGTGAAAACTGTGTGGCCATTTTCTGTGATAAGATGTAATGTTGTGAATATTATAATGTTTTGAATGTTTGTCTTGATTTGTAATGGAATAAACAGAGTGTTCACTCTATTTTGTAATCTGAACTCTAAAAGCTGTTCACAGTAGCATTCCTTTGGGAATCTGCTGGTGCATGGCATTACACTTAGCTGTGAAATGGGCAAGTCATTTAACCTTGCTGAATCTCAGTTTATTCATCTATATCAGCGGTTCTCAACCTGTGGGTCATGCCCCTTAGGCGACCCTTTCACAGGGGTCACAGGGGTAGCCTAAGACCATCGGAAAACACATATTTTCGATGGTCTTAGGAACCGAGACACTGCTCCTCTATCTGTCTCCAGGCAGGTCCATCCACACGTAGATATGCCCATATACGAGTACTAAAGGGTCCTGGCATCAGGAAGGTTGAGAACCATTGAATATAATAGGAATAATGATATGCACACAGCCTACCTAACAGTAAGCACTTTGTAAACCCTAAAGTGCTATTAAAAAAAATGTGGATCATTGCTATATCTCAGAATGCCTAGCTAATTACTTAAAGGACCTTGAAATGAACAGAGGACATGGGGATTCTGGAGTTTTTTGAGAGGAGGAGAGAAAAGCTGAAGAAAATATATTTCTGTGGCACAGGGAAAGCCCAAATGAGGCACTGTAATAGAGGATATTGAGAAGGCCTTAGGTATCTTCTAGTATTTTAGGTGGGATTGGTGATGGTTTAGTGGAGATGAGTAAAAAAGGAAAGAGTAGAAAAAGAGGAGAAAGAGAAGAGCAGGAAAAATGTTTACCAACCCCCCATTTTGTAGTGGGACATGAATATATTTTGAATTTTTCCTATTCTCTGGTTCCCTGCCCATGACTAAAGTCAATCATCAAGTGCCACCCTTTGACAGAATCCAAATGTCACCACAATAAGGCTTGTCTAAGTTTAATCCAAGGGCCACATTTGAGGACCTAGAGGGCCACATGTGGCCTTGAGGCCGCAGGTTCTCCTCTCCCCTGCACTAAGCTATAAATAAAAATTTAGCCAGTAGATAGCAACAAAAATGCTAAGCTACCTGTAAGCTAGCTGATTTATAATCATGATCAAGTCTGGTCAAGTTTGAACTGACTGTGACTAGAATGGGAGGAGTATAAAACCGAGGAGATAAACCACAAGTCAAAGTCTTTTCTTTGCTACTGGAGATGTGATTCTCTTCTTTCCCTCACTGATCAGTTCTTAGAGACCTCCCAGTTGCTGTTTAGTAACCAAGTGGCATGAAGATACCCACTGCTGGGCAGATCTGAAGGCTTAGTCATGAAGAATCAAATACACTCTCAGGCCAAAACTGCAAGACCCAACATCACAGCTCAGGTTTCCTCTGGGATGGTTTTCCTTTTGGCTCTGAAGCAGCACAAGGGCTAACCATGGACTTAAGCAAGGCACTCGAGAACACACAGACATACCACAGTATTTAATTCAGTTTTACCAGCCTGATATGTGGAAGGGAAAAAATAAAAACAAAAACACTACGTATACAAAGAAAGAAAACTGAAACAGTCTCTGCCTTCAAGGAGCTTACTTTTCATGGGGTCCTGACTGTCTTGCCTAGAGGCACCGGAAGTCAGGACCACAAAGCACTCTAAATCAGCTGTTCTCAACCTGTGGGTCACGACCCCTTTGGGGGTTGAACAACTCTTTCACAGGGGTCACAGGGGTCACCTAAGACCATCAGAAGACACATATTTCTGAAGGTCTTAGGAACCAAGACACCACTCCTCTGTCTGTCTCCAGGCGGGTCCGCCCACATGCAGATACGCCCACATGCAGATACGCCCACATATGAGTATTAAAGGGTCGTGGCATTAGGAAGGTTGAGAACCACTGTTCTAAAGGGAAATGGAGAAGGCCACCCCAAAACCAAGCCATGGAAAACTTGTCTAATCTTAATTTCATTTTCCTTACTCCCCTACAGACTGCACCCTGACCCTCACCAAGAATGAACTGATCTGACCAGCCCTTACTACTATGCAAGGTTGGGTTTAAGTTCCTCTTTCTCTCCTAAGCTAGTTACAGGTAAAGGACTAAATGTTCATTTCTGGTGTCAGGGGCTAAGCTATGCTCCCATGCCACTAAGGCAGCTAGATGGAGCAACGGATAGAGTTCTGGGCCTGGGGTCAGGAGGAGCTGAGTTCAAATTTGACCCCAGATACTTCCTAGCTATGTAATCCTGAACAAGCTACTTAACCTCTGTTTGCCTCAGTTGCCTGAACTGTAAAATGTGAATAGCAGCACCTACTTCACAGGGTTAATGAGATAATATTTATAAAAAGTGTTAGCGCAGTGCTGGCACATAGTAGATCCTGTATAAATGCTTGTTCCTTCCTCTCTTTCCTTCCCATGCCCATTGCTAATATCTACTGCACTCTGTTCTGATTTTTATAGATTTTTTTTTGTCTTAGTTGCCAGCTATTTTTGAGGACTTCCAGGCATCCATTAGGAATTTTTCCTTTTGTTTGCTTGCTTCTTATCTCCTTCATTGATGCCTACAGCCTTATATTATTCCCTGGGTCAGAATGCTACCTATTCTACTCATTTGTGTGCATTGTGATCTCTCTTTCCAAATGAGAGCATATAAACAGTTAGCACTTGGGTTCAGGAGATCATAGCTCTGCAAAAGGAAGAGATTAAAGACCATTTAAGTCCAACCTCTTAATTTTGTAAGAAAATCAAGTCCCAAGAAAACTAAATCAAGTGGCATTTATTAGATACCTACTATGTGTTAGGTAACTACTATGTAACTACTATGTAACATAGTAACTACTATGTGTTAGGCTCTGTGCTAAACTCCAGGGACACCAAGAAAGGTCAAAACAGTCCCTGCTGTTAAGAAGCTCACAATCTAATGAGAAAAAAAGTTTAAGTGACTTGACCAAATATCAGAAGTGAGGCTTGAACTCAAGGTCTCTGCCTCCAGAGCCAGAGTCCTAATTGGTGCCTTGTTCTAGAGAGTAGAGCTAAGAAAAGGCATTTCCTTTCCCATACATAGCCTGAGAGGTATAAAAGCATCAGAGTGCCTTCTAGAGCAGTGGTTCTCAACCTTCCTAATGCTGTGACCCTTTAATATAGTTCCTCATGTTGTGATGACCCCCAACCATAAAATTATTTTCATTGCTACTTCATAACTGTAATTTTGCTACTGTTATGAATTGTAATGTAAATATTTGATATACAGGATGTATTTTCATTGTTACAAATGGAACATAACCCACAGGTTGAGAACTGCTGCTCTAGAGCCTAAAAGAGAAAATCAAGCTCTCATTAGCTCTAAGATTCAAATCTATGTCACTCAACTCATTTATATTCCTAGTTAATTAGCAGACTCCAATCATAAGATGTATAGGTACTTTTGAGAAGGTTTTAGCTTGCTACATAGCGGGATGAGAGAAATTAGTAGGGATTTAACATATCATTACCTTTATGGAGTACATGTGATAGAATACTATTAAAAATTAATAAAGCAGGAAACTTTTAACAAATGGAGGGAGAATATAATAAGGACAGCATCTGTTTACCTGACCTTATACAGTACTCACCCCTATGTTCTGTCCATCTCTGAACCTGATTAGGGCTATTAGCCCCCTCCCCAGAAGATAGGGCTAAATCATGTGGTTTTTTAACAGTAAAGGTAGAAGTAATCTGAAACAACACATGGGAAACTCAATTCATTTTCCCCTAGTAAATCTTCCTAGCTTGCCTATTTCACTTGTTGACACCACTATTTTTTAAAGAACCCAGACTCAAAGGTTCAGTTACCTTTACTCTTTCCTCTCCTTCAGCCAAGTTATCCAGGTTGTCCCTACATCCTATTGATTTCGCCTCCTCTGCTTCCTGCTTTCTCTTCCACTACTTTTAGACCCTTAGAACAGCCTCCCAAGGAGTCTCCTTGCGTTCAGTCTTTGCCCTCTTGATGTTCCCTGCACACTATTATAGAAATAATGTTGGTAATGTATGGGTTTTACCACATCACTCTCCTCAAAATCCTTCAGTGAATTGCCATTTCCTAAAAAAAGAAAATTCAAACTCTATCCTGGCATTTAAAGACTTCCACAGTGTCTCATATGTACCAACTTATTCAAAGGTCTCCCTCATTAGAATGTAAGCCCTAGGGGGAAAAAAGGGCAGGTTTTGTTTTAGCTTGGTTTTGCCTTTCTTGGTATCCTCAGTACCTAGCAAAAGGCCTGCCATATAGGTGCTTAATAAATGCTCCTTTCGTATTGTATTCTAAGCAAATTGAGCTATTCAATATTCCCCAATATTAACCTTGCCTTTCCTCCTTTCATATTTTTGCAAACATCAATGACTTTGCCTGTCCACCCTTGCTTTCTACCAGTGAATTCATTGCTCCTTGCTCATTCACAGTAGCTGTGGTTGTAAGTAGTGTATAGTTTCAGTCCTGTTGTTTCCAGTTTATGACTAAAGAAATAAGACCACTATGGGGTCCTTTTGGGTAGAGGGGGACAGATGCACTTGGGTTGTTTGGTATGGTTTTTTTCTTTGTTTCTTTGTGTTTGGATATTCACTAGGAAAGATCATGTTGGCAGCAAGCAAGAGACTCACTAGGAGGCAAAATGGGAAGTTCTACAGAATTCTACAGCAGCCATGGAAGCCCCAACCCACCCAGAAGTCCTCCACGCACAGGGCCAATGGAGTAGCTAGAACCCATAATCAGGCCGCAGGATCTACCAACCAAGGCTGCTGGCCAAGGGACTGTCTTTCCAGGAACCTGAACACTGGTAAATCTAGCCCTCAAAGCTATCTCCATTCTAATCATCTCAGCCTTGGGAACATGGGGACACACGGTGAGACTCATGGGGCTTTTTCTACTTGAATCAATTTGTCTTAATCAGTTAGCCTAACACTCTATCCAGGTGTAATGTGGGGTCCATTCAGACCCATGCACTATCCCTCACATCCTGACCACACTCACATGCCTAGGAGAATTTTGCAAGTACCTCACAATGCTAGCCAGAGTATGTGAAATATGGAACTATTTCAATCTCTTGGAACTCACTGAGTTTATTCTACAAAAATGCCTCAATATGCTCGAGCTGCCATCTGGTCGGCCTGGTATAGATGCTCCCTACCAAGGAGTAATCTCCATATCACAGTGGGCAAAGCTATGGCTTCTTCCTAGAATCTCACCCATTGCAGGGCATATTACCAGATTTTGAGGGAAGATGATTTGATACCACAACTGACTCCCACACATGTAATCTCACTGAAGCTTTGCAACCATATCAGGAAAAAAAACACCTCTCAACTTTCCACCCAAGCCTTGCCTATAGATCTCCTCAGCCCAATAGCCCATGACTCTGTTTGACCTTCCTGATGACACCAGTGGGTATCACAAATTTCTCAGGCATCACCCCCACATGGTATCTCCAAGTGAAAATATATACTTCAAACATGGACTGAGTCAGCAGACTTCAACCCCACATCAGTCACCTGAACAAACCAAACTGGTACCTCTGGAAGGAACAAGCTGGGCTTGTACAACATTAGTTCCTCAGTACCTCTTCCTTTCTTGCTCAACTTGACATGCACTCTAGTCCCCAGGAGAATGTATCTCATGGTCTACAGGGACTCACCAATAACACTCACTAGATCATTGGGTACCTTACACCATGACCAGAATGCATTAGGACATATCCTGATAGAAGTAAGGGACCTGATTGGACTTGCAACCTCAGGAATAGCAGGAGAAGAGATCCATAAGAAGCTGAAGGATACATAAATGACTATTACAAAGCAACTAAAGGAGCAAATTGAGGACAGTGCCAGAGGACTTGACAAATTGGCAGGACAAAGTATTAAGGGAGCTATGGTGATGAACGACTAGCTGGCCTTGACCTACCTATTAGCCAACCAGGGAGGAGTTTTTGGTTTTGTAAACTTCTCCTGTTGCATGTAGATTGACTCTTCTGGAGAAATAGCCCTCATCACAGACTTCATAAGAAGTGAAGACTGTCAATACCATCATCAAAGACATCAAGAGCATCTCACCACAGCACATGAGTTTTCTCACAGATCTTTTTTCCTGGATTTCTCCAGGCAAATGGGCAGGATTCCTATGAGGATCCTTTGAAGTTATAGTAATTACTGTGCTTGCTGTGATTTTGTTTAGATTAATCAATAGACATGGTTGTTGTTATTGTTCAGTTGTTTCTGTCACGTCTGACTCTTCATGACCCTCTTTGGGGTTTTCTTGGTAAAGATACTGGACTGGTTTGCCATTTCTTTGCACAGTTCGTTCTACAGATGTGGAATAGAAGTAAATAGGATTAAGTGACTTGCCCAGGGTCACATTGCTAGTAAGTGTCTGAGGATGGATTTGAACTCGGGTGTTCCTGATCCAAGCCCAGTGCTCTATCCACTGTGCCACCTAGCTGCCCCAAAAGAGATAGTATTGTGTGCCTACAATAAGTGGTCACAGGACCAAGGGATAGACTGTGTTGAGACTGTACCTTATTCTTGCTCCCTTGACCATACTCCCTCCTCCCCCCACTCAGCCCCAGTCCAGCTGCTATGACAAGTGGGTTTATAAGTAGCTACCATAAGGTAACAATAGTAGAAAGTAAGATTGCAAAGTCACTTACAAACTATCTTGTAAATTAGGAGAGCACAGGAACCACTAGGAACTGCCTCATTAAATTAACTAAGGTCATATCCTGAGACTATGTGCTAAATTAGGAAAAGCTAGCAATGATGCTTCAGTTCTGTTAACTACCCTTGGTCTCTAAGTTTTGGATAAGCTCCAGACATGCACAGTACGACAAACAAACCACTACCAAAATGTAATGCTAATCATAAAGTGTTGCTGATACCCTTATTCTCCCAGGAAAAAATAGGTAAGATACTGTTCCCCTGGTTACTGATCAAAATAGAGAGATTCAGCATGAGTCGCATGAGCAGCCAGGAAAGGAAGGGCTCTCAGTATTGCAGACATAGAGGTCTCTGGTTTCCATAGTTTTGCAATGCTCCTCATGAAGAACCTGTTATTGTCATATCTGATTTTGTGACCCTATATGGGCTTTTCTTGGCAAAGATATTGGAATATTCTGCCGTTTCCTTTTCCAGCTCATTTTACAAATGAGGAGCCTGAGGCAAACAGGGTTAAGTGACTTGTCCAGGGTCATACAGCTAGTCAGTGTCTGAGGCTGGCCTTGAACCCAGGTCTTCCTGACTCCAGGCTCAGAGCTCTACCCATTGTGTCACCTAGCTGCCAAAGAGCCTGTAGCATTTCTCAACCTAGTGTGATTGGAGACAACAGGTAGGAAGGTCATCATTGAGCCTTGCTGCCTATTAATCTTTAAAAGATTGTGTGTTATCACAAGGGATATTTGACTCTTTTCTGCTTTCTGATTTCTACTGTTTTTTTTTTTCTTCCCCCATCCCCTACATATTAAGTATTAGTTTTCTTTGTTCTGGCATGTTTGGACAGCTCCCTCCCCAGTATTCCCAGCATTTAGCATGGTACTTAACACATAGTAAGCAATTAATACACATTTTCCCATTCCACATAGCAGGGGCACCCTCTGAAGAGACACCAGTTTTTAATGGCCCAGGCATCTGCTGAGAGCAGTAAGAAGAAGACACCTGTGCAACATTGGCATTGCTCCTCAAACTGAATACAATGTTCTATCAGCGGTTCTCAGCCTGTGGGTGGCAACCCCTTTGAGTCAAATTATACTTTCACAGGGATCACAGGGGTCACCCAAGACCATCAGAAAACACATATTTCTGATGGTCTTAGGAACCAAGACACAGCTCCTCTATCAGTCTCCAGGCAGGTGGGCCCACATGCAGATATGCCCACATACGAGTATTAAAGGATCACGGAATTAGGAAGGTTGAGAACCACTGTATTTAGATGAAGCCTGGCTAGCACAAGTAGTTGATACAAGTAATTTTATACAGTAGATTATATTCATGTCAGCTTTACTTGATAAACACAAAAAACAAAAATGCTAACATTGCTCTTAACTTCTTAATTCTTTTAACCCCCTCAAGATTAAAATGAAAGTCACAGGACTAATTTCAGGATTCAAAACATAATTAACAGAAAGCATGGGAGGCCTTCCTTTGACAGCCAAATGAAGAGCCCTCATTGGGCTTTTCTTAGTAACAGGCAGTGAATCCTAGCCTGCCTGGTTGACCAAGTAATACCCTGTTTCAGTGAAGCATAAGAAAAAGATGAAGCAAAACTGATCCAGTGGGTAGAAATAAGACGGTGATTTTTATCCAGATAGAAGGCCCATATTTTAGCCCCACATTATACATTTCTGCTTGGGAATACCTGTTGATAACCCAGTCAGAGCAGTGAAGAGTTGTGCTAGGACAAAATTAGGGAAGATCATAAAAGCAGGCAGTAGTTGGGGATCAAACCAGGGAGACAGAAATAATTGAGATTAAATGAAATCTGGTGAATCAGGCAACTAGAGCTTGACATCATTAATGCAGGACTTGGGTCAGGGAAGTTAGCTGACAAATGTAATAAGAGAAAGAAAGGCAAATGTCAAAGTAAGTAGAAGAGTGGCCCAGGCATGGAAGAAGAAGCTGCTAGTCCATCTGGTCTGAAAGAGATTCAGCTTTGGAAAGAGAAAGAGAAAGGAGAGGAGGGCAAAAGAAGTCCTAGGCCACTAAAACTAAGCTTCTACAGGCTTCCTAGAATATCCTGGCCATTTATTACTATAAATATCACATACTGTACCACAAACCTACAAAATGATAGGTCAATTTGACAATGATACACCACTGAATAGAATGAAATCCTAACTTAAACATGTTGTCTTCCTCAAGTAAGTGTAGGTGAATGCTCAGAAGCTCTTCTACATGTTTCTCTATCCCCATCATCTGTTGCTAAAAGGTACCTTACTCAGTAACCAAAAATGGAAGCAATGGAGCTTGAATTCCAAAGCTTCAGGATTGCAAAGGAATAGGTACTAGGTTATGGGCCAGGTAAAAGTTTAAAAATCAAACAGCCAGCAATGCATCAAGATGAATCAGAGAACCAGAAGAGAGGGGCCAACATCAGGAAAGGGAGAATCTGTCACTTGTGAATGAGCCTCAGATAGTCACAAATGGAGAGGACAGACCATTACCCAATCATAATTGTTTTGGCCTGGTCTTAAACTTTAAAGAAACTTGCTTTCTGGGATTCAGGAACCAGAAAGGTATGGATGAAGTAAAGATAAAGGCTATGGACTGAAAGATAAAAGAAGCAGGTCCAGGCCTGAGTAAATTACACCAAGCAGAAGCAAGTGAAGCGCAATCCAAAGGGCTAGCCGAAAGTCCAAACTCAAACCAGGCAACAAGCAGCCAAACCACTTAATAGTGTAAGGGAACTGACAACCGAAAAGGATTTTTCTTTAATCAAACATGATGGCATGACCACTCCCACTCTGGGAATTTGAAAGGTCCAGTACGTTACTGATCTATAACCTGACAATTCTATCTTGTACAATTTTTTTCTCTTGATATGTATAAGTATTGAGTGAGTAAACTACATTAGAAGAAGTTTCATTTTGTGGAAAAAAGAGCCTGCATGGTGATGGTACCATGCTCTGCCTCCTTAATAACATATATGTGCTCAATGAGAACCTTTGGTGGTCTCTATCATCCTCAACTCTTGGGAATGTGCAGATGATAAAATGATAATTAAGAAAGAAAACAACCCACTTAGAAATCTTAAAAGGAAAAACAACTTCTATTCTTATTCTCTCCCTCTCTTTCCAGTGTGTTGTTTGGGATTCTACCATTTCTCCCTCAGACTCATGGGGAGATGGAAAGGAATCATCACCATCATCTTTTTCTCCTTTTTCTCCTCCTTCTCTTGTCTTCTTTTGTCTTCTCTCTTTCTCTCTCTCTCTCCTCTCATTCTCTCTCTCTCTCTCTCTCTCTCTCTCTCTCTCTCTCTCTCTCTCTCCCTCCCACCACCACCACCTTGTTTCCTTGAAGCAACTATGGAAGCTGCACACAGGCATGGGTACCTGACCCTGGATTTCATGTTCCTAGATACTTCTTCTGCTTTGTGTTTCTTTCCCTGAACATAGGTGACAGGATAGTGATCTTGACGTGTCATCTTTGGCGTCTACTTTGTGAGTTGTAAAGGCCCAAATGAAAGCCAAAACAGGTACTTTCTGAAACTGTGCCCCTTCTCAGAGGAAGAGATAACCACTTATAAGAGGATAAGCTATACATGTCTGTAGAGTGAGTTGGTTGAACTATACCAATCCTCCCAGCAGTCCCAAGAGTCTCCTAGGAGTCTTGCTTACTGACCAAGAACAATAGGTTACCATTTTATGTTTTAAGTATTTGTCAATGCATGTTTATGAAACTTTTGCAAAAAAGTTTTGCATTTTAAACATTCCTTTGCAGTAGGAAATAAATACCTATCTATTTATATACCATTTTGTACTCTGTATAATTTTTCATTTTTGTTTTTGTTTTTTTATTTTTGGAGGGCACTTGGAGTTAAGTGACTTGCCCAAGGTCACACAGCTAGTAAGTGTTAAGTGCCTAAGGCCAGGTTTGAACTCAGGTCCTCCTGACTCCAGAGCCATGCTCTATTCACTGTGCCATCTAGCTGTCCCCACACTGTATAATTTGTCTAGAAGAAAACCTGTCGATCTCTTTTGGGGTGAACCTAGATATGAGCCACACTTAAGCATTAATAAATTTTGTCCAGTATTTTACCCTGGGTTGCAGGCCTAATGAGCCAGAGAGAGAGAAACTTTCCAGATTGAACCTAGGCATTTGTGCAAGGCCAGAGCCCCGAAGATGAAAAGAGGTTGCCTGGTCACAGGTATCATTTATACCTCCAACTACATCTGCCACAAAGACCAGGCAAAAAAATAGGTCTTCAATAAATGCTTGTTGAGTTGAACTGGATTTGACTCTATATCTATGTTGACACCGTAGGTTCTCTAGGATCCCATCAGTGGTCTGAGGCTCATTTAAATATTTTCATTTTTTTTCACTACTGTTCTATAAAGTAGGCTGATATCTGCAGTGAACAGTTTTTGAGCAAACAATAAGCCATCATGTCTTAAATATAAGAGAAAGGCTTTTTGATGAGTCTTTTTTTGAGGACAAATAAAAAAAAATCATCTCCTACTCTCCCAGAAGCACCAACAGCTTCAAAAAGAAATCAGTGTCTTTTTCAGTGAAGGTCCTAGAGAAAAATAATGAAACATACCTATCTCCTTACTGCAGAATGTTGGTGTCTACATTGTAGACACAGACACCACACACAAACACTAGGATGTTTTTGCCTAATTGTTTTTCTTTGTCACAATGTGTACAATTTTGAGATGGAAGGAATGGCTGTGATATAAAGACTAAAAACATCAATAAAATGAGTTTCAAAAACCAGAATGATGAATATTTGTAAAGAAATCTTTCAAGAAAGGAAGGTAGAGGGCAGCTAGGTGGCACAATGAATACAGCACTGGCCCTAGAGTCAGGAAGACCTGAGTCCAAATCAGGCCTCAGACACTTAACATACACACACACACACACACACACACACACACACACACACACACACACACACACACACAAACTAGTGACCTTGGGCAAGTCACTTAACCCCAATTGCCCTACCTTCCCCCTACCAAAAAAAAAAAAGAAAAAAAGAAAAGGCAGGTAGAATGACAGAAAGAGTCCTAGGGTAGTTGCCAGAAGAGATGGTCCTAGTTCTGGCTTTCACTAACTTCCTATGTCCCCTGGCAGGCTACTTTAAGTCTGTCAGCTGTGAGATTAAGGATTAGATGACTTTTAAGAGTACTTCCCACTTGGTAAGACTATACATTTTTGTTTTCTCAATTAAAAAAAAATAAGAGAGGTGTCTTAGAACAAGAAATAGAGAAAACCCTGCTCATCCCTTTGAAAGTATATAATCAACATCTGAGGAGAATTAGTTTTCATTTCCTTCTCCTAAACTTAAATCACAAAGTAGTGTTGTGTCATGATACATTCTTTTTACAATTATTACTCCATGATATAAGCAAAGGATATTGTCTATCTGGATTTTCTCAGGCTAAGCCACAATCTCTGTGATAGAATGTTCACCACTAGAAAGAAAGACTTCCCCAGGAAGTACTTTTGTCTTAGTGCAAAAAACTGGATTTAGTGATAACTAATTGAATTTCATTGGAAAGTAGATCTCACTTCCTAGAATTCCTAGGATTTGTCCTCCCATTTCCCCATTAATACTTTTGTATGTCCCTGGTTACTAGGGAAGGTTTTGTCATCTCGGACATCATCTAGGCAGGGATGCTTCTATATTGCCATCCATTCATTCCTATGCTTTCTAGTTCTTAATATCTTAACATTGACTAGATCTTGCATTCAGAGTTCAAGGGTGCTGATTTCCTGCTTGTGTATAAATGATCCTGTATTTTGCAATTCCTCTGGATCCTTGAGCTTGACCTTGGGAGTGGGCCTAGGTAGTTGGGGGTGAAGATTAATGAGACAATTATTTTTTACAAGGAATATAAACTGCTTGACTTGCCTGTGTTAAAAGCAGTCATGACATTTGGTGCTCCTTCACAACAGGAACTTGCTCTTTGAATTCTGAGCAGTGAAAAGTCAATGCATACTGCTCTCTCTCTGATAATAGCTTCTAATTGAGAAAAGTAAATGAAGAGATGGTTGGATTCCATTACAACAAACACTATTACTATGAAAATCCCTGTTATTTCAGGCAATATTCAGAGTAAAGAATCAAGATGATCATCTTAATGGAATTCTCTGAATATAGTGAATTGTACTTTATACCTAGTATGTTAAATAAGTAACTATACAAATTGCATGGCAAGAAATCCTTTCCATCTACTAAGATTTTTTTTTCAAATCAGTCAGGCATTGCCTTCCACAAAGACTTTTCTGTAATGGAAAAAGCTTTGAAAACCTCAAAGAACTATGTAAATATGATCTGTCATTCTCATAAAGGGGGGTGAGCTTGAAGTTGGACCTTGTAGAACTTAAATAAGAGAAAGGAAAGATGGAAGGTATTACTTATGGGGGGAAATTAACAAGGATATGAAAGCAGGAATAAATGTGGCACTACACATTGAATTAAGGTATGTATATATATATATATATATATATGTACATATATATATGTATGTATATATGTATTATTAATTGTCTCTGAACTCCATGAAATCCTTATGGAAACAAATTTAGGTATCACTAACATATATGAAAAGGTGTCATCCCTTCAATAAAAGTCCTCAAACCAAATATATCATATTATTTACATATAGGGTAGAGAGTAACATTGTAGATATTATCAAATTAATTGTTTCACCGAATACACTGTATGTATGTATGGAGAGAAAGAGAGAGACAGAGACAGACAGACAGATGGACAGAGAAAGACAGACAGAGAGACAGAGCGAGAGAGAGCACAAGAGCAAAATGTCATACATACTCTAGAAATGGAAAGTATAGTCTGAGTAACTATGTATAATCTTATTCAAGCCACAATTTGTTTGAGTCTCACTTTCTTCACCTGTAAAATGAGAATAATAATAATAATTCATAGTGATACTAATTTATCCACATGTACAATAGTTCACAGTACATTAACTATAAAAGAATGATGGCAGGATCCTAACTTTTCATGGGACCATTTCTATCAAACACCATTGTAAAAGCTGAGAATAAGATGATGATAATAAAAAAAAATGGGAATGGTACCAATGACAAAATGGGAAAAAAAATAATTCTACTAGCTTTCACTTACATAAAATTTTAAGATTTACAAATAATTTAACATACATTATATTATTGGAAAGAAGTAGCACAACCTAGTGAATAAAGGGCCATCTTTAAAGTTAGGAAGAACTCAGTTCAAAGCCTACTTCTAATTCTAATTAGCTGGGTAATTTTGGCCAAGCCACTTAGCTTCTCAGTGCCTTAGTCAACTCTCAAAGACTATGAATTGTAAATGAGTTGTTGATCTGGAGAAAGTTCCCTTACACTAATAAACTCACAGCTCTAGGGGAGGAAAGAAATCTGATTGGGGAAAATTGTGTGCCATTTTTGTCTCATAGGATTATTAGAAAAAATGTTATATATGTGAAAATTTGAAAAAATGTAAAGTGCTGTGTAAATCTACTGTATCATTATAATTTGCCTTTGTTATAGAATGAATTATTTGCTACATTATTTGCCCAGGATAAGCTGAGGCAAAGTAACTCTAACCAAGCACAGAGAAAGGCTGAGGGAGGCTTACACCACCTCAAAAGACTCTACTCCTGTTCCAAAGATTTTACTACATCTCAGGAGGGAGACTCACAGCAGGGAAGAATTAGTTTTATTTAGGGAGAGCTGTTTAAAAGTAGAAAATGCTTCAGAATGAAGACTGGCAGAGGAAAACTCTGCACTGGAAGGGTGGTTTAGGTTCACAATGTGAGTACTTCAAAAGATCCTAGCAAGAAGAAACAGACTGCTCTGAAATATGACAGGAAGTTAATTAAAGATCTTGGCCCCCTTAGCCCACAGTGAGTAACGAAACAGTATTACCATATATTTGTTGATAGAAATTTACATTTAAAAAAAAAATAAGCATAGCCAGTGTATGTTGAAGATAAAAATCTATAATTTATTACTGACTTGTGAGAGAATTATGCAAACGTGTTTTGTAAAATATGCTTCATTTTAATAACAATTGAAGAAAAAATGTGGAAAAAAAAGAAAAAAGAATGTGAGATATTCAACATCCACATAATATCATGGTAATTATACAAGCTAGTAGGAAGCAAGTCAGAGCCTTCTCCTGAAAAACACTAAATATAGTGTATCAATATTAATCAATAAGTATTTATTAAGTGCCTTCTTCATGCTGGTCACTTGTAATGGTAATGTAAATGGGAAGATCTTTCCCATCCATTATTAGGCCCATGTGACCTGCTTAAGTCACATGGAAGTCTAAGTCACATGAGCTTGAGTCACATAAAGCCTGTGGTAGGAGGAGCTTGCTGAATGGGTGGAGCAGGAAGGGTGAAGTGGAGCTGAGAGGAAGTTGTTAGAGTAGTTAGAGTAGTTAGAGCTGAGGGAAACAGGCAGGAGCTGTGAGTGTTTGTTTGTGGGAGGGCCCTAGCAGGGGGAAGTCTTGAGGATGGTGGTGCTTCCTGCATTGTTGTTGTGCATAGATTTCTTTGTTGTTGTGATGGATTTGGTTTTCTGGTGTTTGAATAAATATTTTGGTTCTGTCTTCCATGTGGAGAGTCTGTTATATTTTGTGATGTAGAATTATACCAGCATATTCATAGCCACCATAGGTGCTCTGAATATCATGTTGGTGCTACATTTGTTGCTACATTATTCAGGCACTAAGAATATAAAAGAAAGAGGAGAATAGGTATCTGCCCTGAAAAGGCTTGAGATCTATTTGATAGATAATAACTGGTCATCAAAAGACAAATAGTGAATTCTACTTTGTGATTTTAATAGTATGTTCTATCCTGTGTTTTTAAATGTATGATGATGCTGATAACAATAATAACTGCTAACATTTATATAGCATTTACTATGTGCTAGGCATGTGCTAAGCACATTTTACAATTATTATTTCATTTGACCCTCACAACAACCCTGGGAGGTAGGTATTATTATGTTCCCCATTATACAGATGAGGAAATTGAAGTAACTAGAGGTAAAGCAACTCACTCAGGGTCACACAGCTAGTAAATATCTAAGGCTGGATTTGAAGTCAGGTGTTCTTCACTCCAAATCCAGTACTGTATCCATTCATTGTACCATATTATTAACTTTGAGCTGTGAGAGGAAAATTGGGGTCATTGTAGACTTGGGGTCTCAGGAAAAATATCAAAGAAAAGGTGGAACTTGACTTGGGCCTTGAAGGATGGGACTTAGATAACCATGGAACCATGGCATAGGAAGAAATATCGAGTCATTCCCTTTGACCCTGCCTGAGCCACAAATGACATTCACAGCATCCTGAGAAAGGGTCCTTTAACCTCCTCTTGAAAATCTCTACTGAGAGGAAATTGTCTAGGCAGTCAGCTGGAATTTTGGATTGCTTTAATTATTAGGAAAATTGTCCTTGTTGAGCTCAAACCTGACTCTTTGTAATTCCAACCCAATGGTCCTGATTCCCTAAGTTCTGTTTCCTGAAGCCCACCAAAACAAGCTGAATCTCTTCCATATGACTATCCTTAAAAATATTTAAAGGCAGTAATCATGGTACCTCCACTCCCAAATCTTTTCTTGTCCAAGTTAAACGTTCAACTAATCTTTCTGTGGAATTATTTCCTGTCCCTTCATCACTTGACTTATCAACATTCTTCCAAAAACTATGGCATCTAGTACCAGTCACAATATAAAAATACCATAGTATACTAGATAGAATACCGAACTTGGACTGAAGTGGGGGAGAAGGGGAGCTGGTTCAAGCAGTGTTTCAGGGAATGACTAGGATTTGGGGAATTGGGGAATTTGTTTTTGCTTAATTATGCTTGCTACAAGGGTTTGGGTTTTGTTTGGGAGTGTTTGGGGGGAGTGGAAGACAGAAAAATGAATGCTTGATAATTGAAAAAAATTATTCAATAAAATAAATTGAGTACCACACCTAAAGGTTAATTGAATAAGAAGGTGGGGGATAAAGGAGAGAAGATGATTCTTAAACACATAATTATCTGAGATACCTGGGAAAGGGTAACTAAAAACTGTAAAATGTTTTTTTCAGTAAAAGAAGAACCTTAGTTTTGTTTGTTTATTTAAAATATCACTAGCAATAGGACCCTGGGCAGGTTACTTGAGTTCTCTCGGCATCAGTTTCCTTTTTCTGTCATTGGAGACAAATCTTAGAATACCCCTCTCCCCCTAGCACTTAAATGAGACCATTTATATACAACAGCCAGTGGTACAGTGAATAGTGCTTCCCTTGGAATCAGGAAGCCCTGCATTCAAATTTGGTCTCAGGCATTAGTTATTATGAGTCCGAGCAAGTAGGGTCACAGTAACTGTCTGCTTCAGTTTCCTCATTTGTAAAATGAGAGTAATAAGAGCACTTTCCTCCCCAGCTTGTTAAATCCATCAGATTGTAAGCTCCTTGCCAGCAGGGACTATCTTTTATCTCTTTTTGTATACCCAGCTTAGCATAGTGCCTGGCACTTAGGTACTGACTAAATGATTATGGATTGATTGATTATAAGGATAAGCAGAGATAATATTTGTAAATGACTCTGCAAACTTTAAAGTGCCATATCAATGCTAGCTATTATCACAAAGCATTTTGCAAACTTTTAAACACTCTGTGCATGTCAGTGATTATTATGATAAATATACCATCTGTGTTCTGACCAAAGCAGAATTATATTGGCCCTATAACCTCCCTGAATCTAAATGCTATATATGCCTCTAAAGCAGACTATTCTGTTGACTCATACTGAGTTTGCAATTCATTAATCAATCAATACATATTTATTAAGCACCTACTATGTTTCAGGCACTGTGCTAAGCTCTGGAACTCCTAGATTTTATTTCTTTCTTTTTTTTTTTTAATGAACTACATATAGCCACATCTCCACCTTGCTCTGTTTCTTAAACTCAAGTGCAGGACTTTACATTTATTCCCACTGATTTTTCTCTGCTTATACTCTATCTACAATTCTAATATGTGGAAATCTCTTTGTATATGAATTCTCTGATCCTTTAGGTTAGCTAGTCCTCCCAACTTGGTAACTAACACCCAAAATGTGTTAAATATATTCAACTATACCTTTAACCAGGTTACTTAATTCCTTCATTCTTCTCTGTGATCCACTCCTAACTCTCTGGTCTTATTTCTCTGCCATGTCTCAAAAGTCTTCTTACCTAGGAAATCACCTTCTCCTCTGTGCTCCAGCAATCCTCATATCCAGTAAGATCCTTCTTTCCTTAAAACCTTCTCATACTGACAGAGCCCTCAGGCTCCTTCCTCTGGTTGATCATTTCTTCCTGGAACCTCCATTTTAAGTCTAAGCCCAGGCTAGCCATGTTTATTCCTTCATTCTTCCATGGGTCCCCACTTGTGAATCTCTAGGTTTCTTCCTCCATCATTTCAGCAGCCTTCTCACCCTGGAAGCTGCCTTCTGCCCCAAGCTCCAAGAGTCTCATATCCTGGTAGATTGTTCTGTCCCTGAAGCCTTCTCATGGCGAGAGATCCTATAGACCCTGCAGCCCCTTCCTGTGATTGGTTATTTCCTCACAGAACCCCCATCTTAAGGAATGATTCTCCCCACCCCACCAATCATTTCACTCCATTCTTCTCTGACCCCAACTCCCAAGACATCTTTCTCCATAATGCACTTTTGTGGGTCTGTATCAACAATGCAGTATTCACAATGCCTACAGTAACTATAAGTATGCTGATATGGTTATTAATCATAAAATGTAACAGGCTCTCTACATGGGAAATATAGCTACAGAATTTATTCAAATACCAGAAAACTGAGTCCCAAAACCAGAAAGTCAAAGCCAACACAGTAGTTAGGAAGTTGGCACATGTAGTTAATGTAGCAAACACCCACATTCTCAAGCCTTCAAAACAGGACAGGCTACCTCAGGCAAAGATCCTCCTCTCCTCATTCACGCAACTACTCAGTGTCCAGACAGCTTGCTCCCAGCAGTTCCAACCCCCACAGTTCCTGTCCCTGGCAGTCCTCAGCAGGCGTCCTTTGCAAAGATTCTGGCTATCTCAAAGAAAAAGGAATTCGTGCTGCAACTGCAGCCACTGCCGCTGCTTCCCGTCCAGAAGCTAGCTTGGCTCCAGCCTTCTCTTGCTTCACCCCTTCCTGCTACATCAGCAAGTTCAAGGGGCATGGAAGATCTTCAAATCCCAGTATCATTACAGGGTCCCTCTGCCCACTCCACCCCCTGCTTTTCAGCTTCCTTCTATGAGTTATCTTCTCCCTTTAGAATTTAAGTTTCTCAAGTGCAAGGGCTATCTTTCTTTCTGCCTCTATTTGAATCCCCAGAGCATAGCACAGTGACTGACATATATAATAATCACTTAATAAATTCTTGCTGACTGAGTAAAAATAATGTTAAGCATGAAGTCAATGGCTTTAATAAACATTTATTGAAATACAGGGGGAGGGTACAATGGAAAGAGAGCTAGATTTGGGATGAGCCCATCTAGGCTCAAATCATAATTATGACACTTATTAGTTGTCTGCCTTTGGGCAAGTGTCTCACCTAAATAGGCCTCAGTTTTCTCATCTGTGAAATCAAGGGTTTGAACTAGATGATCACTAAGGACACTTTCAGTTCTAGATCTATCTACGATCCAGTGAATTGAAGCACAGCTTCAAGAGACATTCAATTAGACATCTCCCTCCATGTTGACCTTGCTCCATTATTCAACACTCTTTGGGACCCTTTGGCCATCCAATAATAAACACATTTGCCTATTCTATCATTTGGCCTATATCTCTCTGTATTTTCCACAAAGACCTGGAGAAATACTTGGACATAATGAAAAACAGTGCCTTGCTGACCTCCAGGTAGGCTGACGGTGGAATATCCAGTACCATCATCAAAAAAAAAAGTGAAATCAGTCTGTTAGTTTTTATTCTTAATGAATTTGTACTGACTTATCATGCTCACTATTGCTCTAAGAGTTCACGAACCACTCTTTTTATAATCCTGCCTAGTATTTTTCTAGAATTGATATCAAGCTCCCCAGACTATAGTTTGAAGATTTCACCTTCTAACCTTTTTTTTTAAATTAAGACAAACATCCTACTCCACCTTTGGACAACTCTCTCCAGCTGAATTCTAAAAACACTCAAACCAAATTTTAGCTACAATACCTCCTTTGGTTATCCAGAGTAAAAACTTATTTTTTTCTTTTGCTTTGTTAGCCAGTGTTAATGGAGAGAGGGGGGGGGAGGAAAAAGGGGAGGAGAGAGAGAGAGAGAGAGAGAGAGAGAGAGAGACACACACACACACACACACACACACATATACTGGTTCAAGCAATTCCCTGATGCAAAGGTAAGATCAAAATGCTTGCTACCCAATGTAGTTTACTTTTCAATTTTTCAGTTAAAATCCATTTATTAGGCACCTACTGTGTACAAAACACAGTGCTATACAAAAATGAAAAAGTATTCTAGGCAATCATTATTATTAATTCATACATTTCTATAATACTTTCAACTGTGAAGATACAAGGAGAAGCAGCATGAAATTTTAAAAGGAAAACTAAAAGCAAATTTCTAAAATAACAAGATAATAAACTAAAAGGAAAAGTCAAGAAAAATGAAAGTCAACTGAAACTTTTCCAACGGCAAAGTCAGGTAGAGTGAGTGCACTATGTTCCTACAATAGCAAGAAGTATTTCATTGATTTTTCTTTTATTCTCCCATAAAAGTGTGTGTAAGGGATGTAGAGGCAATCATTTACACATTATGTTCCCTGTAAAAATCACAAAAATGCTTCTTCTCCTCCATTTCCTAAATCCTCAGCAATCTGAAATTTCCTCTTGTGTCTTTCCTGTGCCTGTTCATTTGTAAATGGTCCAGAGCCTGTGATCTGGTAAGTCAATGACTTCTATGCAAGCTGCCTTTAAAGGTTTCTAAGAGAGCTCGCCCAGAAAGCAGCACTGGTCATAACTTCCCTTAAATATTTAAAATGTACTTCTCCTACTTTGAATTCACAAATCAACCCAAGAAGTTTCCAAATTTCCAACTTGGAGTTGGCAAACTAAGTGAAAAAGAATGATAAACGATCACATGACTATTCTATAAGCCACCTGGGGCTGCTCTCATCCTTGGGGGAAGTAACCTCTTCAAAGGGGAATACTATTGCTCTCCAGATCAAAGAAAAAGCAGAGGAAAAAATCCACACAAATCTTTCGCTCCATTGTGCACTACCTTCCAGTATAAAAAAAAAGCACAGGGCAGTTGTGGCAATAGTTCACATTCTGTGCTGCTATCTAATGTTCCTTTGTATCATTAGGGATGCAGCTGTTGTAAGTTTTATGAGACAGACAATTTATTTTTCTATAATAAAATACTTTTCCCTGGATTAGATTCAGAAAACACACATTAAGCACTTACTACAAAACATTGTGCTGGGCACTGGGGAAAAGAGCTTAAATAAGACAGTTGGGAAACTTGAAAGAGTAGAATGGAGCAAGACCCTCAACTCTTCCAGGTCAGAGTATGTATGAGTCTTAGTGTGGGAATCCAACCCCACTGAGGCAGCTGAGGGCATTGTTCCATTTTGGAATATCACCCCCTAAATAGATTAGGGGGTACTTAACCTTTTTTTGTGTCAAAGGCCCCTTTGGCAATCTAGGAAAGCCTAGGGATGCCTCAAAATGATGTTTTTAAGTAATTGAAGAGGACACTAAATTTGAGTTAGAGGTTAGTGAAAATAAAGACAAATTTTTCACCCATTCATGTTCACAGGCCCTCTGAAATTTAAGCACATCCCCCCAAGTTTAGAACCCCCAAACTGAAGGTTTCCTCCTTCCTCAGCTGCTTATTTTCATATATCCAACAAATATTGACCATTACTGAAAATTTCCTAATTTTGTGTACTCAATAGCATAGATGTTGGTTATAATGAGTATTTTTCATACTAAGTAAAATTGGGATTTCTTGAACAGTAGCTAATAGAGCTGTCTTCAGAGTCAGGAAGACCTGCATTCAAGTTCTATCTCTGACAAATGCTGCCTGTATCACCCTGGCCAATTCACTTAATTTCTTATTCCCCACCCTCACCCCTAGGCAATTTTATAAGGCTATAAGTTGCAAAACAGGTTGTTTTGGTGCTTAGGGAAGCACCTGTCTGAATAAGAAGATTCTAGAGACAAGGTTTCATTCCCTTATGAATCTTCCCTTCCCTATATCCTTCCCACGTCTCACTGACATTTCAATATTATGGCTTAATATCCCTTCACTTTAAGGCTTTGATTCTGCTTGAAATGCAAATAAGCCTAGCAGGGATAGCAATCTGTACAATTATCAGTCATTTATAGCTTGGAGGATTTGAGATAGCTTTGTTAGAGGTGCAGAAGGAGTGAGGGGAGAGAAAACCTGAGCACCTTGAAAGTGTGGGGAAGGACAGTATAATAGAAGAAAACTTCCCTGACTCCACATTTTGGGATTATCAGTAGTAATGGAAATTACATAGAGGAGGATGGGCAAAGAATTTCTCAATCCAGGGTGAGAATCAATTTCTCAACTCTGGCAGAGCAAGGGACAGGAGGTCTAGAGTACTTGTCATGTGGACACTGAACACTTAGATAAGTAGGCCTGAAGTAGGCCTTAACATGGCTAGAATAAATGACCCCTTGAGGTACTTTTCATTTCTAGAATTCTTTGATGCTGTACCAGGCTAATAGCATTGATTATATTATTAAAAGATAACAAGCAGATCCATGAGGCAAGCACCAGAACTAATTGAGCCAGGTTTGCTATAGATCTGTGTCTTCTGATCCAGTGACTTGTGAATTGAATGATACTGAAGATTTGCACATGTTTAACTTTCTCAGACTAAGAAATATCTTCTGCCCTGGGAAGAACAAAAACAAAGATTAAAATAATTAGTTTACCTGACAACCATTCTCCTGAGTAATTTAAGAAACAGCATTCATGTAACAAATGAGGTTGCAAGGTGGGCTCAGAATCAGGAAGACATGCTCACGGGTTCAAATCTACCTTCAGACACTTATTAGCTGGGTGACCCTGGACAAGCACTTAACCCTCTTTGCCTCAGTTCTTCATCTATTAAAATGAGCTGGAGAAGGAAATGGCAAAGCCCTCCATGATCTTTGCCAAGAAAGCCTTAAATGGGGTCACAGAGGCGGACACAACTGAAATGACTCAATGACATTAAATGACAATCTCTTCAAACTTATTTTTGCTGCTACCAAATATATAAAGCCCTTCTCAGTAAGGGCTGAGAGTCTCAGAACAATTTTCTTGAAGGGGTCTGGTAACTGATACCCATAAATTAAGGCATTGGTGATTGAATTACAGAAGTGAGAATCTCTGCCCTGAAGTAGATTCCATTCTAATTGGGGTATGCAATATGTTCATAGACAAGTGAATACAGGACATATACTAAATAAATACAAAAGGCCTACAAAGGCCTTTTGAGGGAGGTGGCAATTGGAATAAACCTTAAAGGGAGCCAGGACCTCCAAGAAATAAAAGTGAGGATGAAGAACATTTTAGTCATAGAAGACAGCCTACAGAAAGGCAAAGAGGTAAGAGATAGAATATCATATATGGCAAACAGCAAATTCAATTTGTCTAAGGTGTTGAGTGAGTGAAGGGATTATTGTATAATCATCTTGGAAAGATAAGGTAGAACCAGGTAGCAAAGAGTTTTAAATATCAAACAAAGAAGTTTGTATTTTATCTTAAAAGCAAAGGGAAGTTACTGAAGCTTTTTGATCAATGGAGTGACATGGTCACATTTATGAATATAAATTCACCAGCTGTCTGGAGAGGTAGGAAACTGGATAGTGGGAGAACAATTGGAAGACTGCAATAGTCCAAGAAAAAAGTAAAGAGAAAAGAGGTAACCATCATATGGCATCTGTGATGTGAGTATAGAGAAAGATAGGAAAAGAGTAAATCAACAAGGTTTAGCAACTGATTGGTTATAGAAATTAAATAAAAGTGAAGAGTCAAGAAAAACTAAACAGAAGTATAGAAGCTAGAGGGGTTGACTTGAGGGGTAAAGATGAGATCTGTTTTGGACATGTTGAGTTTAAGATACAATAGAACAGGGGGAGCTAGGTGGCATAGTGAATAGAGCACCAGCCTTGGAGTCAGGAGGACTTGAGTTCAAATGTGACCCCAGACACTTACTAGCTATGTGACTCTGAGAAAGTCACTTAACCTCCATTGCCTCAAGAGAGTAAAAGATACAATAGAACATCCTGCTGGAGATGTCATGTAGCAGTTGGAGATGCAGGACTGGAAATCAGGATCAAGATGAGGGCTAGGAAGCTTTTGGAGTCATCTACCTGAATATAATGGTAGATCCAGAGAAGCCTTTGAGATCAATCGTGAAGAGAGACAATATAGAGAGAAAAAAGGTCCTCAGGAGTGCACCTACAGACAGAGATCAGAACATGGATGATAAAACTGCAAAGAAGTCCAAGACAGACCAGTCCTACAGGCCAGAAAAGCTCCACAATAGGGCAGCATTGCAAGGAAAGACTAACCAGAAGGAGATGGTCAGTAGTTTAACCTGTTTCAGAGAGGTAAAGAAAGACAACAACTGAGAAGTGGACTTGCAGTTAGGAATAAAGAGGTTATCATTAGCCTTGGAGAAAGCAGATTCTATTAAGACATGGGAATAAAGTTAGATGGTAGATGATTGAGAAATGAGAGAACGATAATTCATAAATCATCCCATATTTATTGAACACCTGCAGAAGAGCCTGTATCCTTGAGGCCACACATGGCCTTCTAGGTCCTTGGGTGCAGCCTTTTGACTGAGTCCAAGTTTTACAGAACAAATCCTTTTATTAAGAGGATTTGTTCTGTCAAGTTTGGATTCAGTCAAAGGGCCACAATTGAGGACCTAGAGGGCCATATTTGGCTTCAAGGCCAAAGGTTCCCCAACCCTTGTACTAGATACTGAGAGTTACGAAAAAACATGACACATTTCTTGAATTTGCATACCTTAGAACATAGGCAAAACCTAATAGAAATATATAAAGGCAAAGACCATTCCCCAACAGATAAATGGTCAAAGGACATAATGGTCAGAACTTACGTAGTGTTTTAAAGTTTGCAGAGTGCTTTATATATGTTATTTCTTTTGCTCCTCACAACTGTGTGAAGTGTTGTTATTATCCCCATTTTACAAATGAAGAAACTGAGGCTGAGAGAAGTTGTATGATTTGCCCAGGGTCATTCAGCTAGTAACTATATGAGGCAGAATTCACACTAATCTTCCAGATATCAAGTGCAAGACTCTAGCCACTATACCACCTAGCTGTCTTCAAAAGAAAAAATGAACAACTATGTGAAAGAATACTCTAAATCACAAATTACAAGAAATATGCAAATCAAAACCACTCTGAGGTTTCATGTTATACCCAGTAAATTGGCAAAAATGACAAAATACAGGAATGATCAGGGGTGAAGGAATTACGATAGGACAGGCAAATCAATGAACTGCTGATTTAACTGAATTGATTCAGCCATTCTGGAAAGAAATTTAGAATCATGCAAATAAAATAGCTAAAATGCCCATAGGTTTTGTCCAAGAGCTTCTGCTGCTAGTCATATACCCCCGAAAGGTCAATGACAGAAAGAAAGTTTTACACCAAAATATTTATAGCAGTAGCACCTTTTTGCAGTTGCAATAATCTGGAAACAAAATAGAAGTTCCTCAACTGCAGCTGGCTAAACAAACTTTAATATGGGAAAATTATATTGCTCTAAGAAATGATGAATACATATGAACAAATGAAAGTCAAGTCAGAAAAACCAGGAATAAAAATATGTACAATGACTACAACAATGTAAAAGGGAATAAGAAAAACAAAACAATCAAAACTGAATGGCAAGAAATGCTAGCAACCAAGCTAGACCCTAAAGAAGAGATGTGAAGGACAGCTAGGGGGCATAGTCGATAGAGTACCAGCCCTGGAGCCAGGAGGACCTGAGTTCAAATGTGGCCTCAGACACTTAAGACAAAACTAGCTGTGTGACCTTGGGCAAGTCACTTAACCCCAATTACCCTCCCTTCCGCTCTCCAAAAAAAAAAAAAAGAGATGTGAGATGGTACCTTGCTAGTATGTCTTTGCAGAGGTGAGGGACATTGGATACAGAACACTACAGATAACACCGTTTTTGATATATTAGTTTTGCTGGACTTTTCTTTCCCTTTTTTATTCTTTCTCATAAGGGATTACCCTATGGGAAGGGGAGAAGAAAGAATACATTGGGAAAGGGAGGTGATATGAAAAGATAGCAATAATAAATTCTCTTTTTTAAAAAAAGGGAATAGAACCACTGCTGTTGATGGATCTTGAATGTTCTATTTCCCTAGAAGCATGGCTATGTGCAGTGCAAGTAACCTTTGTAAGAGAGGGACTGAAAAATCACATTCAGCCCTTCTGCAGTCCAATTTATACCACCTGTACACTTTTGGTAAACCATATAGGCTCAGTGACTCCTTGTCACAAAGAGTTGTGGGGTGAGGAGAGGAGAAAGAATGTTATAAATGTAACAGATATTTTTGACTGGAGATGTAGAACTGAAACTTTTTTCTTTGTACTAGAGTTGGGATTTAATTTGCGGAGGGAATTCCCAGTGAGGAAACTTCCTCTACCTCTAGGGTCAGCACCTGTTCCACAACAGTCTTAGAGAGTTGCTTGGGGCAATGAAAGGTTAAATGATTCACCCAGGGTCACATAGCCAGTATGTCACAGACTGGGCTTGAATTCAAAGTGCCCTCATTCCAAGGCTCTCTACCCACGACTATCTCAAAATATGTCCACCTCAGAGAGAAGAAGAAGGATGAAGAAGAAAAAGATGAGGACAGGGACAAGAAGGTTTCATATACAGCTTGCAGTCACTGGTCTTTAAGTCTGACCCCTCTGGTATATATAGCTGGATTTGTTTAATATAATTCTAAGTATTTTTTCTCTGGATGGAGCCCATGAGATAGATAAGAACTAAGAGTAGAATCAAAAGACATATCATGAACAATGTTTAAATGAACCCGATGACAGCGTCAAGGAAGAGCAGTCTGAGCCACGGGAATTTATTTTTAACAGAAATGGAAGGGATCATGACATTCAGTCAGATCAGGTCATTGTCATTAGAAGTTACATAATGGTTATCCTTAAGAAGCCCAGATTTATGGTTTAATGTCAATTATGCAATGAAATGCTAAAAACTGTGCAACACAAACACAGCAGGTAACAATACTCTTATTCAATTACCCCCCAAAAAAGTCATTTTATCTACCTTTGCAGTAGTCCACTAAATATTAAATAGAATAATAGCAACACAGTGATTTCCTCAGACCACGTGAACACCACTAAAAATGCTGAAAAGAACAAGGTAAGGATGATAAAAATAATTCAGGGTTAGATTATCAGCACCAGAACTACAAAAAGGTTATTCTTACTTAGCCCAGATTTATTGATCAATAAATATTGTGACAGGAAAGAGGCAATGTGATAGAGTAGACAGGGCCCTGGATTGGAATCAGGAGGAACTGGGCTCCAATCCCATGTCGGATACTTGGTAGTTGTGTAACCCTGAATAACAAGATCTTTTCCAATTCTGGATCTATAATCCTATGAAATGTTAGAAACTGCAAAATATCATTGCAGGTTGCATAAACTTAGCCTACCAAACACCTGGCAAACGTGATCTGGTGTCTGTATTAGCAACCACACTAGCACACCTAGGACAGCCTGCTAGCACAGGTTCTTTGATCTACTTTTCTAAAGGAAAGACCACTTTGCAAGGGGTTAGTGATCTTACTTTTATTAACAGACAGATAAATACAAAGAAGTAAATATCCAAGAAAGAATCCAATAGACAGGGCTCCAACTGTCTAAACAGAATAATACAACCACCTACATACACCCACCAGAGTGGGAGAGCACCAACATCTGAATAGTCTGAGGGCTCTTAACAAACAATTACTGAGAATCTCATCCAGGGAATCAAAAGTTCCTTCTCATGAATGAGCCCCCAAAGTAAAATACCAGCCTCCCAGTATATATAGTTTTCAACTACTAGACTCAGATCCAGAAGATACAACAGCCCTCATGACTCAGCACCTAATTAGCTTAGTACCAAAAGGTGTGAAAGCCTTCCTCACAAGCAAGCTTCCCTGTAAGCAAGTTTCTCCCAAGCAAGCTCCTCCTTCAGCAAGTTCCTCCTGCAATGGGCTCTATGTGACTCAGGATGTATCACAGCTGTGAAAGCAATAAGACATCCATAATTGAAATACCTGTGTACCTTTAGACCTGGGAACATGGCTCCTATTCCAAGGGAAAAGGGGACACATGTGGTCCCATAGGCCTATTAATGGACAGGGAAGATCTTCCTATTCCATTAACTTTACAGTATCCAAAATTATACATCAGAGTTCACTATCTTTTATTAACCAACAGATGACAAATCCTTGCACTTTAAATAGGAACCTTAATATATCCTGGAAAATTCAAGGAATAAACTCTACTGGAAGTAGACCATTATCACAATCAAAACTGTTGCCCATAATTGCTTAGACATACTGTCACGTTGGTCTATAAGAAATATAAGAATATTTTAAGAAGATATTTCCACACTAAATACTCGTACTCTCTTAACTATATAGAAAAGCTTTCAAAATGTAGAGGCACAGCAGAAGAAATCCAAATCCCACAGGAACAGGCAAAAGCATACACCATTACCATTGTCCTGCTGCTTGAGTTGTTGAAAGCAAAGATGCTTTCAGTGAGCTTACAGAAGTTGAATTTACATTCCAATACTTTTTATTCAATTACAAAAAGCAGTTTTGGATGCACCTTTGCAACTGTCTGAAGACATTAAATAAAACAAGTAATAGTCAGATAGTGATTTTTCTCCAAGACTGTTCCTATCTGAATGCCATTGAAAAAGATGAGATGAACAATAACTCACATTTGTGTGACACTGTAAAGTTTGAAAAGCAATTTATTATATATAAAATGTAAAATTATGCCTCCATGCACGGCAATTTTCAATATTTAAATCATCTTAAGTTTCTCCATTTTGCTCTAAGATTTCCCTGCCCTCTTTGTCCTGCCCTCCCATTTCTCCCAGAACTGGCAGTTACAGATACTCTGTCAAGATGTCTAAAATCCAAAAATGTCTAGTGGATGAGTCTTTTTGAGAAATGACGCTATTAAATAATAAAAATTGAATACAGCATTTCTGCGGCTGGGGCCATCTTTAGAACTCTACTAGGCAAAACACACATATCTTCCTCCTCCACAAAATCTTCATCTAGTTCATATCAGGTTAAAAACAAACATCAAGGATGGCTGTGAAAGGAAAAAGGAAATAGCAAAGAAGTTGATAGGCTAACTGTGGGTTTGTGCTAAGGGGGAAGGGGAATAAGATTCCCAGGCAATCAGTCTGAGTCCCCCAAGCACTTGGTGAATGTTTATGGGTTGACTGTTGTTTGTCTTTCATTTTCTCAAATAGGACCAATGACATCAAGGGTCATGACTTGCTCATGAATTGGCTTCAAGGGAGGCAGAAGTGCACAAAGTCTAAAGCCTCGCTCTCTCTTCCAGTCATTGAAGCTCAGTGGCAAGACAAAAGTCAAGACAATTAGCAATGGCCCAGGATATAGTGGATGACCTTGGCATCTTCAATGTCTGACCAGCTTCAGTCCATGCTCATTGCTATTGGAACAAACTGATCTCATCTGCCCATTCCTTTGGGAGAAGTCTTCACATTCTTGGGGTAGACATCCACATAATACACCCACATTTTTGAGGCCTGTCAATTACCTTCAACCTGGTTTAGCCTCTCACCAAGACAATTTTACTGTGGTATGCCACCTGCACGTGCTACAGCTTCTTAGAGCCACAGGTAAGAGTTGCATTGAATACCAAAGGTGGATGGGCAGCCCTGAAAGACACTTGGCAAACCCTCATACCAGAGGTGCTAGCCCTCACTAAATATCCCATACACCCAATATAGGTTGACTATATAAAACAAGCAACTCAAATACTTTCTTTGATACCAGCTCATGGAAGTACCTTCTCCTCCTCTACTACCTGAGACTTGTCTCCTAGAATCACTGGAATCACTGGCCGTTCAGACAGATATTCAGTTAGTTAACCGTTCCCTATCATCACCACCAAATCCACCATGGGGATTATGAATTCTGTCCTTTCACGACTTTTCATGGTCAATTAGTTTTCTGCAGCCTCCTATATGGGGCAAACCATTTAACCTCTGTGGCCCTCAGTTTATTCATCTGTGAAAGGAAGTATGGGTATCATCCTAAGTTCTCATAATGTAGAGATGATTCAACCTGAGACGGGGATAGGTAGAAAATAAAAACAAAGGAAGGCAGATGGTATAATCATGGAAGACTTCCTAGCATAGGTGATTTTTGAGGAAAATTTTGAAGCAACTAATAGATATTGACTAAGAAAGTATAGACAAGGAAACTACTAGAATTGTAGTGTAAGATACATTAAAACAGGCCTGCATAACATATGACCCACGGGCCAGTTGTGGTCCACTAAAGTGGCCCACGGGCTGGATCTTGTGCAGGCCTGTTTTACATCCTCTAATTTTTTGCAGGCAGCCCGAAATCCATTGATGGTCCATAAGTGACCCACCATGTTGTGTGGGGCATTATCTTTTCAAATTCACAAGTGAAAATAATATCCATAAGTTTTTAAAAGGAAAGAAAAGAGAGAGGAGAAAGATTTCAAGATTATGTAACTCACTGAGTAGCCGGGAGAGGGGCTGACAAATTCCAAAAAGTTCCCAGTAGAACCAAATTCAAGAACCAAGTAAAGATATTTGAGAGAGAGAGGGAGAAGATGGAGTAATGATAATGGGACATTGGAAGGAGACAGAGAAAATAAATAGAAGAATTTTTTTTTTGCTTATTATTTGATAATCATTTTTAAAATCATACAGAGAGACTCTGGGCATCCGGCAATGATTTTGATCACAAATGTAACCCCTTCAGCTTGTCTTGCTTTTCTCATTCTGGCTTAATTTCCAAGTGAATTTTATCCTTCTAGTTTCTCAAAGAAAGACACAAGAGAAGGAAAATAGCAAAGAAACAGAAAGCCTGACTTAGGTGGCATGTAGAACCACTGATCATTTTGAGCACTAATCCAAGCTGATGCTCATAGAAATGAAGGGCCACTGTGAAGGCAACTGACGCTTCCAATAGGGGAGTATTATATAGGGCTTTGTCTCAAGAAGGGAAAATAGTGAGATATAGAATAGACAGCTAGATTTGGACTCACAAGACTCAAATTCAAATTCTAGCTTTTCTTTCTTGTATGACCTTGGTACATTGGCCTGACTGTTGATTGCTGCTAATGCCAGAATTAAAAGGTGGTGGAAGTGATTTGCATGAGAGACTTATAAGGCCAGGGATGTTCACTGAAGGATAGGTAAGCAGGATCACATGGAAATGAACAACTCCAGCATTCTCTTTATCACTCTATCCATCACAGGTATCCCTAAACGTACATTGCTACACTTCAAGGTATTTTGTGAGCCTCCCCCTTATCTTGTGAGCCTGGTAACATGTGGCCAAAGCTGTGTTAAACTCGCACCCAAGCCTAAGTCTAGGCCTCCATCAAAGGAGGTGTTTTCTATAGTGCAAAGATACTAGAAACTGTTATCCTGACTTATTTACTTTGTAAAAGGTATAGGACAGTGGTTCTCAACCTGTGGGTCGCAACCCCTTTGGGGGCCAAACAACCCTTTCACAGGGGTCGCCTAAGACCATCGGAAAACACATATTTCCGATGGTCTTAGGAACTGAAACACCACGCCTCTATTGATCTCCAGGCAGGTCCACCCACGTGCAAATAACGCCCACATACAATTATTAAAGGGTCACAGCATTAGGAGGCATTAGGAAGGTTGAGAACCACTGGTATAGGAAAAGAAACCTGTGCCTGAGGGAAATGACTTATCTGTAAGAGATATCCTTAGGAGCTGATGGTACCTGATACCTTAGGACTATGGATTCAGGGCTTCCAAGTTAATAGTTTAATGGACCATTATCCTTCAGTAACCCTCTATAAAATGAAGGGCTAGATGATCTTGGAAGTCTCTCTGAGTTCTAAATCTGTGACCTCTAAGGCCCCTTTGAACCCTTAGTACTTAACTTTTCGAAAAGATTCTATGACAATATGAGTATATATTTAAACGTAGTTAACCTAGAGACCAAAGTTCAGAGAGTAGGAATATCTAATTTACCTTCCAATTACTGAGGTGTTCCATATGAGAGAAATTTCAAAAAAAACTGAAGTAAAACCCATTGCCATAAGTACTGAAATGTTTCCTATTTTAACCTGTCTTAGGTGAAACTTAAGCTTTCCCAAGTATGCTACACATTTCCCTCTTTTCTTAAATAGAAGTTAAATAATTTAAACTTTATTTAAATGAATGTGATTCAAATATTTCCTTAACGTCCCAAGAACATTACAGAATCTCAAAGATGGAAGGAACCTTAAGAAATCATCCCTTCCATTACCCACCTGAACAAGATTACCTGACAAGTGGTCAGTCACGCTCTGTTTAAAGACCTCTAGAGATGCAGAACCCACTATAAGTATTTATTAGATTGGGTTACAATAAAGTAGTTTTCCACCTTTCTTCTGCACTGTTAGCTATCACTTTTGCAGTCCAGTCCTCTCCCTACCGGCCTTTTAATTTGCTTCAAAGCTGAAAAAATCAGGTAATCAAAGTTGCTCGAATTGTATGTAAATTAAGAGTCAATAAACCTTGAATGAAAGCCTTAGGGCTTTTCCTAGAAAGATAATATCTAACGGTTTTAGTGGAACAATTCCTCTGAGGTTGTTTTTGCTTACTTCCAGATTCCCATCAGTGTTCAAGGTAGCTGAGGTTCCAGGAACCTGACCTCCTGGAGAAGCAGGATGTTACTTAATAACGATCTAGAGAGAAGGAGAGTAAATGTTCTTCCTATGGGATTCCATAGGCACAAAAGACACTCTGATTGTTAGGCACAATAACAAAACATAAGCCTGGAGTTAGAAATGAATTTCTTTCTTCCACTGAAAAGCCTATGAATAGATGTGTTTTTTTTTCACTTGCTATTGGAATAAATAGAATGATGTGTTCTGAACCAGCCTCACCTGCCAACACTGTGGTCTCCCCCATACACTTCTCCACATGATAAAATGATCAGAAATAGTGACTGCTTTGAGTCTTCACAGAATTCATCTCAACTTAATCCTCATTGTTGTTAGGAGATAGGAAGCAGGAAAGAGAAGGGAGTTGAGACTCTCTGATCTAACTTGGCCTTTTTTAGTTTCAAATTTCCGGGTGGTAATCATGTTAACTGAGATGGTAGTGGAAGCTGGAGAGACAAGAAGACGACAGGAGACAGAAGTTTCATCAGGTCCTCTGACACTCATCTGGCAGACAAGTAATCTGATTCAATGAAGCTCTTTATTTTATCTGCTGCCCTCTGTCACTCAGCACCCCTGACAGGCTCAAGTTATCCCAGAGCAGGATCTCTAAAGCCCTCCCCCACCTGGCGTAGGGACACACCTGCAGGTCAGGAAGCCCCCACTGGTGGGTCATGGTAAACTGAGCTGTGCCTTAAATGGTGACTGTTCCCCTTGAGTGGTGTGTCAAAAGGCCATTCCTATGATATATTCTGTTGTGTGGATCTTACCCTTTGCCTCCGTCTATTCCCACAGATCTGTTTTCAATCCTGAATCTCACTTGGAAAAGGGATACTTCTTTGGTTCTGACCTATGTATCCCTATAACAGTCACACTACAGAAAGAGACTTTTCCGTATATACCTTTGTCCTGCCCATCTTCATATCTGTCCCCTACTCTATTAATTCCAGAGATTCAAAGACCTTCCCTACCCACAAACAGTAAGTCCTCAGAAGAATCCTTTCTAGGGTACAACTAGTTGTGGCTGGGAGTTGTGACATATCCTCTGCACTCTCTCCTTCCATATTCTTTGCTGGTGACTTTGTTTACTCAGAAATAATAATACTATAAATATTTATGTAGTGCTTTAAGTTTTGCAAGACTCTCTACATCTGTTATCTTGTTTGATTCTCACTACGCCCCTGGTGCTATTATTAAATGCTATGATTTAAGCATATTTTAAGAGAAGGAAACTGAAGCTGATGGAGGCTAAGTGACTTGCCTAGGTCCACAAAGCTAGTAAGTATCTGAGACAATGTTTGAACTCCGGTCTTCCTGAGTTCAAGTTCAGAATTCTATCTTGGCTTCTTAGGTAAGAGAAAGAAGATGGTTCTGACTGTATGCTGACTATAGAAAAGATCAAAGATTAATACACATAAACCTGTCCACAATATTCACTTCTATAAAGACTGGGGCAAAACTCTCCCCCCTTGTAATATGCATCATTCTCAAGATGCATGTTTTCTTTCAAAAATGTTTTCCTTCCTTTTGGTAGTGTTGCCTGTAATGTTATTGTATTAAGTTGTTAAGGAAGGCCTGTTGCCTAATGGAAAGAGTGCAGGATTGAAAGATTGAGCACCTGGTTTCAAACAGCAGCTCTGCTCCTTATGAGACTTTGAGCAAGAAAAGGAATCTCTCTCTGGGCCTCAGTGTCCTCATCTGGGAAATAAAGGTAGGAGGAACTAAATTATTTCTAAGGTCCCCAACTCAAGATTCTGTGAGCCTATGAACACAACTTTCCCTTCCTTCTCTCAGTGAAGGGCTCAGCTACTCTACAGACTTCCTGATCTAGCCAACTATCCAAGACCCTGAGCTCATGCCCCCACTTCATTGTCTGCAAAATGACTGAGCTTTCACCAAAGGATGGCCAGGAAGATGGAGCAAAGGTAACAGGTTCCTCAGTCATTTTTTAAATTTACTGTTCCCAGCTCTAATAAAGGTTAAAAACAAGAAGAGAAGAAAGCAAGTGATGCTTGGATTTGGATCTCATAGACCTAAGTGGCTTATCATTACCACAAATTCATTCAAACCTTGGGATTCTAGCTCAAGGGGTCACAGAATTTCAGAGCTGGAAAGGACTTTCAAAAGTATTTGGTCTAAGACTTTCATTTTACACGTAAAGAAACCAGGAGAAAAATCCAAAAAATATCAAGCTATTCTATGTCTCTGAGGTAGGAGGAAGGACAAGACCACCAGTCTTTTCAATCTTCCTCAGCCATCCCAGCCATTGTGATTTGCATAGAGCAGAGGCATATCAAGGACTAGAGGAGATCTGAAGTAACGTCCTCATCACAGTTTCATTTAGCTACTCCATTTGAGGAAGTAGAGCCCCAGTAATCTGAGGAATTCTTACCCCTCCAGGGTTATATGACAAGAACACAGAACTAGAAAGAGTTGGGGGTTTTGTTTTTTATCATGTCAAATGAGAGTTGAACTGAAAGAATAAAGAGAGAGAGGTGGGAGATTTAAAAACAAACAAACATGGCCTTAGCTTGAGCATCTGTTTGCCTCCTGTGCTATAGTTTGACTGAAGGGTGATGGTCCATAGCTCTTCAGTAAAAGCTATTGCCCTTCCCTGTAAGTCACAAGCTTATTCACCACATCACCTTAACAGCATGATTGATAATGGCAAGTAACCTGAAAGATTTTGTGTCACCTGAAGACTAGAGGTGAGGCACAGTGGAGGGTAAAATAAGTTTGATGAAAATGCTATAACCTTTCTCCAAAAGAAAGTGGCTAATTAATCACCATGAGCCAAATTCTAGAAGAGTCAGCTTGAGGCTTAAGAATGGTAATACTCAGGGGGCAGAGCCAAGATGGCAGCACAAAAGCAGGAAATTCCATGGGCCTCCCACCAACCACCTCAAATAACTATAAAATATGACTCTGAACAAATTTTAGAGTTACAGAACCCACAAAATGACAGAGAGAAACAAATCTCCCACTGAAGGCAGACTGGTAGGCCTACAGGAAGGGTCCATCCCAGCATGCTGGGAACAGAGCACAGTTCCAGGTGAGCTGCACAGTTTTGGCCTCAGGGTGGCACTAACAAGCAACTGCCAGAGCAGACTTCAGGAGAGTGAATCACTAGCAGCTGTGGTGGTTTCCAGACTCCTCAACCCATAAATGCCAAAGAGCAAGTAAAAGGTCAGTCAGGAACTCTGTTGGAAAGGAAGGGTGAGGTCCAGCCCATGCTCCCAGGGTAAGAGGTGGCAGAGTTGTGGCAGCTGCAGTTGCTTCCTCATGAGACTGCCTCCAGAGCTCCTGGCCTGCAGATTGTAGGGGGACCAAGCAATCATTCAGAAGGTAATTGCTCTTGCTTTAACCTGCTTGGATCTGGATTGCTGTCTTGGGTGGAGGTCCTGGGGTGTGTGGCCAGTGGACCAGAGCTTGTAGGGGCTGCAGAGAGGGTGCCCTCCTAATAGCTCCAGAAGCTGCAAAAACCCCAGTGATTAGGGACAAAGCTCTCCTCTCTGGAAGCATGGCAAAGAGCCCAAAAATCAAGTAATTGACTGGCAACATGAGCAAGCAACATGAGAGGAAGCAAATCATTCAAGAAAATCATTAAAAGAGAGCCAAAAACCTGACTGAAGGAAATAACACCTTAAAAAATAGACTAACTCAAATGGCAAAAGAGGCCCAAAAAGCCAATGAGGAGAAGAATGCCTTAGAAAGTCGAATTGCCCAGATGGAAAAGGAATTTCAAAAGCATTCTGAAGAGAATAATTCCTTCAGAATTAGATTGGGGAAAATGGAAACTAATGACTTTATGAGGAATCAAGATACTATAAAACAGATCCAAACAAATTTTAAAAG
>CM053582.1:248824548-248843415 GCA_028627135.1 Pseudochirops cupreus
GAGGGTATATGTGTGTGTAAATATATATATGTGAGTGTGTGTATATATGTATACATGTATATATAGACAGAGGGCACAGGATCAGTTGAATAGCAAGGGATGATATCTAAAAAAATAAAATTAAGAGGTGAGAAAGTAATATAATGAGAGTAGATAGGGAGAGACAGAATATCTCATATAAAAGAGGCAAGAGAAAACTGTTACAATGAAGGGGAAGAACAGGAAGCCAAAAAGGAATGGGTCAACCTTACTCTCGTTGAATTTGGCTTAAGGAGGGAATAACATACACACTCAATTGGGTATCTTACCCTATAGGAAAGTAGGGGTAAGGGGATAAGAGGGGACATGATAGAAGGGAGGACAGATTGGAGGGGAGGGTAGTTTGAAGCACATATTTTTGAAAAGGACAGGGTCAAAGTAGAAAATAGAATTAGTGGGGGGCATTATAGGATGGAGGGTAATATAGTCAGTCCTTCACAATATATTTATGGAAATGTTCTGCGTAACTACACATCTACAACCTATATTGAATTGCTTATCTTCCCAGCAGGGGTGGGTGATGAGGGAAGAAGGGAAAGAATCTGAAAATCAAAGTTTTAAAATCAAATGTTTAAAAAATTATTTATTATCATTATTACATGCAACTGGGAAATAAGATATAAAGGTACTAGGGTATAGAAATTCATCTTGCCCTACTAGAAAGTCAAAGGAGGGATGGCGGAGGATATAAGAGAGAGCAGATTGGGGGAAAGGGTATTCAGTAGGATTGATATTTTGGGGTGGTGGGTAGGGGAAAGACAAGGAGAAAATTTGTAACTCAAAACCTTGTGGAAATGAATGTTGAAAACTAAAAACGAACAAAAAGAATGGTAATACTCTCATTATCATATTGCTATTCTATTTAATTACTTTCACTAGCCATTAGCCGGGGGTTTTGAGTCATGATTTAAAAAAGATTTTTTAACCCACAAAGTATCCACTTAGAACCTGGGATTCATGGGTGAAGAGAATGACAGGTTTTACGGACAAACGAAGAAATAAGCTAAAAAAAAAAAAAAAAGAAGAAGAAGAAGGTTAGTAACCTTACAGCTCCAAAGCATCCAAATGCATTAACCCATGTCCTAGTACACTTTACTCTATATAGAGACTATTACTCAACCTCTTCTATGTCATGGACCCCTTTGGTACTCTGATAAAGCCTATGGTTCCCTTCTCAGAATAATATTTTTAACTGCCTAAAATTAAATATATTGGATTACAAAGGAAATCAAAGGTTAGGGGAAAATGAAGATTTTTTTTTTCCATCAAAGTTCACAGACCACTCAAAAGCATTCCAGAGACTCTTGTTAAGAACCTCTGCTCTAGTATTTAACTTGCTGAAAGACTCAGAGGACTCTTTAGAACAACATCCCTTGGAGAAAATGATGAACATCATCTTTTTTTGGTGCTACAGATGGGACTCAAGGTAATAAGCTTAAATTACAGCAATCAGGACTCAGGCTAGACAATCAAAAGAACTCTAAATATAAATCAAAAGAAACCTGAATGTATTTGGTCTCCTATAGAGTTTCTGTTGATGAGTTTTGACTTTTCTTTTAAGAAGGTAAACAGCTTTGCTCATTGGGCAAGGGGGTATCAACCATTCAGTCAATAAGTATTTGACAAATGCTTCCTGAGTACCAGACACTGTGCTAAAAGCAAAGGATAAAAAGAAAAAGAAAAATTAAACCTTGTCCTCCAAGAACTTATATTCTAATGTGGGAGAATTGTTTGTACAACAATCAACAAGAATCAAGGGGTATCCCAGGAAAACTTCAGAAAAGGCTGAAGGTCTTCAGAAGCTAAAATAAAGACATTGAAAGATAAATGGGAAAGTCTTCAGAGACAATATAGACTTTGCCCACCCTAGGAAGGATAGAAAACTTAAAGATTTTATTAGGATTCAAAGAGTCCAGTAAGACCATGGGAGCCTCTAGGGCATAGACATCGTTCATACCTCAGTCTCTGACTATTCAGTCATATAAGATTCCTGATGGAGTATGGAAGTTAAAGAAGACTGAACTGAAACTAACCATTCTAACATTACATGGAGTGACTTATGGAGGGAAGGCACCTTTGAGTCAGGAAGAATTTGTCAATAGGACAAGCAAGCATTTTCCTGTCTAGAAATTACAAACAACTTCTGAGCTGAGGTTCTGGTGAGTCAAAAGAAAGAAGCTTCTGCTGATCCCAGGGGTCATTGCCATAGTTGAAAGAGCTTTGTAGTACTCAAGCAGAAAAAAAAAAAGTATTGTAATACTTCAGCTGAAGAGTGTAGTGCCACCCAGCCTAGCCAACTGCTAATGGTAGGCAGACTGTAGCTGTCCACTAAACAGTGGAGCAACTTGTAGCAAATATAAGGATCTTGTGGAGAGAGAAAACAGAGGTTTTATAGTTCGACAGCTGAGTTGTCTTGCCCAGTTGTGTCTCATTATCACTGTACTATAATGTTGTGGCCATCATTCCTCCCTCCTGGACTCTATATTTTTGAGGAAGTGTGCCTCTGGTTAGCTGACCTGCTCTGCCATTGAATACATACCTTTACTAAAGAAATTAGTCCACAAACTGATTGTTAAGAGAAAGCACATTGGTGGGGGATTGTGAGCTAGAATTTAGGAGAATAACCACTGACAGGGTTACCTCAAGAATCCTGGGACACTATCCCTCTAGGGACCAAACAAGCTAGTGATGGACAAGTGACTAGCAGCTAATGGGTATGGGAAATGCATTTTGTAGAATTTTATTTTGAATTGAGTCTCCAAGGAAACTATGGATTTTGAAAGGCAGAGGTGAGGAAGGAGAGTTTTTTAATCCATAGGGTACAACCTGTATAAAGACATAGAGAAAAGAGACAGAGTGTGATTTGGGAGGAAAAGGAAATAGGGTCATGTGAGTGGAGCACAGAGTACATAGAAAGGAGTAATGTATAAGAAGACTAGAAAGATAGGAATATATCAGGTTATAAAGAGTTTTAATGTCATATAGAGGAGTTTCTATTTGATCTTCAAGGTAATAGAGAGTTATTAGAGTTTATAGAAGAGGGAAGAAGCATGGTCACCTTGTCAGCAATGCAGAGGATAGATTAGTGTATGGAGAGAACTGAGACAGGAAGATCAATTTAAAGGCTATTATTGCAAAAGTCCAGGTAAGAGGTGATGAGAGAGCTAAAGTAGGCTGGTGGCTGTGCTAATAGAGAGAAGAGAATATGTCTGAGAAATGTCATAGAGAAAGGAAAAATATGATTTTGGATTACATATGTGTGTGTGTGTGTGTGTGTGTGTGTGTGTGTGTGTGTTTGATTATATATGTGTAATAAGTGAGAGTAAAAACTGAAGAATGACACCAAAACTGTGAACCTGAGTGACAAGAAGGGTCATGGTTCCCTTGACAATAATAGGGAAATTTGGAAGAGAAATAGTTTTGATGCGACAGATATTGAGTTCTCAATTGGACATGGTGACATCTGCACAAGAATAATTAAACACCTTAGAGCTTAGTAGACCACCACATGGAGAGAACAGAGTAAAAAGAAAACCTAGGACATAAAGTTGGGAGCCACCTATATATAGTTAGCGGGCATGACATAGATGGAGGTCAGCTACAGAGTAAACAGGAAGAGAACCTAGAGAGATTAGTGCTGTGAATAACCAGAGAAGAGAGAGTTTCTGGCAGGATAAGGTATCATATGCTCCAGAGATTTAAAAATAAAAGATAAGGATTGAAAAAAAAATACCATTAGATTTTCTCATTAGACATCTCTGGCAATTTTAGAGAGGACAATTTCACTTGAATAGTGAGGTTAGATGTCAGAATGAGTTTAGTGTGAGAGGAGAGGAAGTAAAGGTACTGGCTGCAGATGGCTTTTTCAAGGAGTTAAACTGAGAAGAGGAGAAGAAAAATAGGATGCTAGCTAACTGGTGGGCATAGTTTGATCTAGTGAGGGTTTTTCAGGATGGCAGAGATTTGGTTGTGTTTATAGACAGAAGGGAAGGAACTAATAGAGATTGGAGACTAGAGAGATAGCGGGATACCAGTGAGGGCAAATGACTAGAGAAGACAAGAAAGAGTAAGATTAAAGATATATGCAGAGATGTGGGCCTTTGCAAGGAAAAGAGCCTCCTCTGTATCAGAGATTGAGTGAAGGAGATATCAAGCGGTGATATTGAAAGGATATGAGATGAAAAGAAGGGAGGAAAATGGATCTTTAAGTGAATGGCCTCAATTTTTTTAGTTAAGTATTTTGTCCTTACTGAGATGGCTTTGAACAGTTGCTATGGGGAGTGGGGGGTTTGATTAATTAGAAGAACACCTGCCTTGTTGCAATGAGGGGCCTGTCAAAGTTAGGTAACATAAATTTGTAGTGAACATAGTCAGCATGGTTTTGTAACTTCCCCCAATCTCTGTTTTGTAGTATGTAAATAAAAGCAAGATGGCAGATAAAAGGAATGATTCGGAATTGGGATTTGGCAGTTAATAAAAGAAAATGGATATGAAAGTAGAAGATAATATAGAGATGAACTGGTTCATCAAGGGGTAGAGATTGCAAAAAGAAGGAAAAAGAAGTTATAGCAGGCATGATGACAAAAGAAGTTGTTGTTAAAGGGGGAAAGGATTGAAAGTCACAATGAGGATGAAAAATGAAAGGAAGGAAGGAAGGAGGGAGGAAAGAGAAGGAGGGGAGAAAAGAAGGGAGGGAAGGAAGAAAAAATAAAGTTAAGACTGTAATGTATAAGAAGAGATTGAATGATAAAAGATTATTATGAGATAAGGAAATTTCAGAGTCCTTACACATAGGGGTAGAACATTTGTGGGCGGCGGGCAAGATCCAGGGTATGACCATCCTTCTGTGTAGCTAAGGTAGAATAAAGTCATTGGAGTTGAGCAGATTGAGGAAACATGACCATGTATGTAGCAGTCTTCTACTATGAGACCTGAAGCTATGTTGGAGAAACAGATTATGAGGTAGTAACTGAACTCACTGAAAAAGAAGGAAGAATGTTAAAAGGGATTTGAAGGATAATGTCATGGCAATAAATGTGGATATACTAACCCTCAAAGCAGTAGAGTTTACTATTAAGGGACTATAGTAGAAAAAGTCCGGTATTGACAACGGGGAGACAGAAATGGGTATGTATTAGATGATCTTTGGAAGTGCCTTCTCAATCTATAATTTAATTATTTAGATAGTAACCTGAAAAAGAATGTAGAAATTATTTTACATTGATGAGTATATCCACTATTTTTTTTAAGTCAAAAACTTTAGGAAGGACGGATTGATAGAACGTTTATTAAGCCTTTAAATTCTGATTCTGGACAGTCTCTGGTCTCAGGAGCTTACTTTCTAATGGGGAAGACAAGACATAAAGGAGAATGAGGGAGAATGGAATGAGAGGAAGATATGCCTAGATAAGCAGTGGAGACTTAGAGCCCAACAAGATACAGAAAAAGCTGGATTATTAAAGCCCAGAGAGTTTTCAGGTGTGAAGTACCATTTTCTGGTAATACCTGGTGTGAAAGTTGAGATGATGGCCAGAGTGAGAATGGTTTGGCTGCAAATGTATAGGGAGTGAGAGAGATTCATTCCCCCTAACATTATGCAGCAAATGAAATGGCCCAATTCTCCAGACTCCCAAATCAAATGCACCCTCCATCAACCACTAATGCCCCCTTCCTTACAGTAATAACCACTAACTTGCAACATCTCTGGTCTGAAAGTCAAGTGCTTGGGAACATGGACAGAAAGAACATAAAAAGACAAATTAACCTGGGAGCCATAAAATCCTTGTTATTAAACTAATAATCAAAGCAAATGTAGCAGAAATCATTTGAAGAGGGAGAGTCTCCCCTCCCATCAATGTAAATTGGTTCCCAGGCTGTAAATGTTCCATCTGGCTCAGTGATTATGTGGCAGGGAGTCTCTGCAGGCACAAGAATGGATGATAGCCAAAGTGGCCTGAATTGACTGAACCCCAGAGTCCCAGCCTCACTAGAGTCTGATATGGAGAGAGGGGATGAGCAGAGATTGAGGGAGAAAGGTGAGGAGGGTGAAAAAGCCAATTTCAGAAAACAAAAACTGGACTTTTAGCATAATAAGAGGCCATCTTCATGACATGCTTCTGGCTTGAACTCTGACTAGTCCTGTCCTGGGCCCTGGCCCTCCCAGCTACCTCCCCTATTCCCCTTTCTGCATATAGGTCTGAGGACAGTAACCAAATACATGCTACCTTCCCTAAAAGGCTTTATATTAATCTCTCATTTATATGTAAGTTCCCCAAGACCTAAGATGAACCAGAATGCTTTTATTTGTATCCCCAGAAATTAAGGGCTTAATAAATACTCCATCAATTTTTCCTTCCTAACGTTATTGCCTTCAAAAAATAGTGGATATCAACACTCACCAACATAACAATTTCTACATCCTTCTTCTATGAAGGCTACTACCTAAATAATTAAATTATAGAGTTAAAAATCACCTCCAAAGGTCATCTATACACAGATGCTCTTCAATCAGTTGCCCTTCTCTGCTCATCATCTCTCTCACATGCCTGACTATGATGTCCCTCCTTGGCCACTACTCCCCTTGTTTTCCCTTATTAGAATGCAAGCTTCTTTTTCTATCTTTTATTTTATTTTTTCTCAATTACATGTAAAAAACAATTTTAACATTCTTTTTTTATAATTTGTGAGTTTCAAATTCCCTCTCCTCCCAACTCCTTGAGAAGGCAAGCATTCTGATAGATTATACATGTATACTTGCACAGAACATATTTCCATACTAGTCATGTTGCAAAAGACAACACACATCCAAAAAGGGGGGAGAGAACAAAAAAAATAAAGAAAATTTTAAAAGTAAACTTCAATCTGCATTTAGACACCATCAGTTATTTCTCTGGAAATGGATAGCATTTTTCAGCATAAGTGCTTCAGAATTGTCTTAGATCAGTGTATTACTGAGAATAGCTAAGTCATTCGTAAGTGATCATATAGTATTGTTGTCACCGAATACAATGATCTTCTGGCTCTGCTCACTTTACTTTGCATCAGTTCATATAAGTCTTCCCAGGTTTTTCCTGCTCATCATTTTTTATAGCACAATAGTATTCCATATACCAATATTTGTTCAGCTGTTCCTCAGTTGATGGGGATCCCTTCAATTTCCAATTCTTTGCCACCACAAAAGAGCTGTTATAAATATTTTTGTTCATATAGGACCTTTTACTTTTTCTTTGGTATCTTTGGAATACAGACCTAGTAGTGGTATTGCAGGGTCAAAGGGTATCCACAGTTTGTTGGATGATTTCACAACTTCACCAATGGTGCATTAGTGTCCCTATTTTTCCATATTCCCTCCAACATTTGTTGTTTTCCTGTTCTGTCACATTAGCTCATCTGACAAGTGCAAAGGGGTACCTGAGAATTGTTTTGATTCGCATTTCTCTAATCAATAATGATTAGAAAGCAATTTTCTTGAGGGGGCTAGGCACTACCTTGGTGTTGTTTTTATTTGTATTCTCAGCACTTACCACAGTGCTTAACACATAGTAAGTACATGAAAAATATTCTCTCTCAATCTTTTCCTGCACTCTTATAGTGGATCCAAGATTAGAATCCAGATCTTCCAATATCCAGTGTAACACAAGGTGTCTTCAATCTGATCAATGACACTAGTAGCAATAGATGGGAGAGAATTGTCTGGAGGTTCAGATCTAATCTCAGCTTTAACAATAACCATCTGTGTAACTTTTAGCGTATCTCCTTTTTGCAGCTCGGTCAGTTCTCGAATTTATGCAAGGACACAATCATACCTGAATTACTTAAAACAGGGGATGTAGAAAGTAAGGTATGAAATAACATATTGGAAAGCACTTTGAAAAGTTGAAAACATTATTCATATAGGAGGGATTACTATTTCTAGTTTATTTTTTAAAGTTACAATAAAAAAAACTGTGAAAGAAAAGCATTTATGCTTTGCGTCTGAGGTCCACACATTCCATGAAGGGAAAAGAAAATGAGTCCCAAGTCCACTGAGGGAAGAACTTTCACTAGTAAGTCTATAGAAGATTCAGCCTAGAGAAGGCCAGGTTTTCATGTCTTCCGTACCTAGAAGGAGCCACAAAGGCTTCACCATGCCCTTCTGGATATCCCATCCTCCTTCAACACCCCAGAAACCAGAGCTGATTTTACAGAGAGCAGGGGAAAAGTAAATTCCCAATTTGCCCAAAGGTGCCAACAGGCATGGTCATACCCCCAGAGTTCTCTCAGCATTAAAGTAAGTAAAGTAAGATTCATTTTTCTTGTTCAAACCATAGGCTGTCTCATACTTTATTCTCCCTGCAAGTAATTGTTGACCTCCTTATTTTATAGTTAGAAATATGGGCTTTGACCTACAAATCACAATCAATCTAGAAAAGACCAGGACCCTTGTCTGTCTTCTATAACCCTTGATTAAGCCTGCTTCCAATTCCCAGCATAGAGAATGCCACTCTCTCTTCCATTTGCCAATTAATCAAGAAGCATTTTATTAAACATTTGCTTTGTGCCGGGCACTATGCTGAACACAAAGAAATGCCTGCTGACTGATCTACAAGATACAGACTAAGTGAAAGGAAGTCTTGAAGGAGGTCTCCAGAAACCATAGTGACCAGGAAGGTGTCCTTTAGAATATAGCATTTGAATGTTGAATCCTGAAGGAATTCTAAGGGGTATAAGTGAAAAAGGAAAGCATTCCAGGCAGGGGAAGAGTCAATGCCAAGATACAGAAATGGGAGATGAAAGGTATCGAAGATGCAAAGGTATGGAAATGGGAATATAGATGAATCATAGAATCCATGGATGTCAAGTAAAGTATTGGGGCCACTAGGTGGTGTAGCGGATAGAATACAGGGTCTGGAGTCAGGAAAACTCACCTCCCTGAGTTCAAATCTGGACTCAGGCACTTACTGGCTATGTGACCCTGGGCAAGTCACTTCACCCTGTTTGCCTCAGTTCTCTTGTCTGTAAAATGAGCTGGTGAAGGAAATGGCAAGCTACTCCAGTATCTTTGTCAAGAAAACCTCAAATGAGGCCATGAGGAGTCAGACATGACTGAAAATGACTGAATAACAACAAAATATACAAAGACTAGAAAGGTAGGAAAGAAGAAAGAGGCAGGCTGTAATGTCCAGCTTTGAATGTTCAAGGATTTGATAAGATGGCAGCATCTAGGTTGTAGCTGCATAGGGCCTAGGACAGAGCATTGTATTTACTGAAATGCTGCAAGGATCTATCATTTTGTCAGTGTGAGTGGCACCATCTTTTTAACACCATAGTCTTCCAATGTTGTTTTGTGGTCATGCATTTTACAATACTACAATCCCCGAAGAATTGAAGATAAGAAGATGCTAATCACCCAAAGGGCAGTGGAGAGTTCATGGTAGTCATGAGTGGGTTGCAACTCATCACATTTGAGGAACTAGACAAGAGAAATGACGTAATGGATCTCATAAAAATATATGATTAAAATAGAAGATAGGTTGATCACATACTGCAAGCCAAGGCTAGGTAACCAATGAATGTCTGACGGTATCCTCTGGATGTCAAGGCACTGTGAGCAAGGACCCCAGCATGTTGTGTGGATCTCCTCTGGCAAACTCATGGGAAGATGTGGAGGAGAATGGCATAGAAAAGGCAGTAACTTGCATGACTTGCGGAAATTCCTACATACTGATCCACTGGTATAGTCTCTCCACCAGTAAAGATTGATCACAAGCCCTCTTTCGCTTAATGAATCATCTTTGAGAGTCTTTGTGACTAAAAAATGTATTGTAGTCATTCAGTCAATTGGTCATCGAGCACTTATTTAGTGTTTACTTCATGCCAGGAACTATGGTAAACTCTGGGCATTCAAAGAAAGGCAAAAATAGTTCCTGCAGTCAACTTGGTCATGAGTTTCTCTTAACTTGGGTTCTCTAGTTTTTAAACAGCAGAGTTACAGTCCAATGTTTGGGGCCCATTTGGAGTCTCTCTAGATACTTAGCACCTTCTCAAGCTTTGGCTCTACCAGCATAGCCTTCTGGAGCCCAGAAGCACCTGTTTACCATAGTGAGACATCAAAGTCACATTAGTGGAGGCCTGATGTTTAAATGATTGTGGTATTTGCTGGATCCAAATAATCAATGTCAACTTCAATAATTGTCATCACCTTGGTGTCCTTGACTTCTCTATCTAGGACAAAATTCTATTTCTACTTCCTCTAGAATATGACTTGCTTATCACCCTTCTTTTAGCTAAGTTTTTTTTCACCTTTTGGTGGAAAAAAAAAGGTGTTGCAAATTTTTTCTATCATGGAGATACCCACAAAGCCATACAGCAGTGTTTGTACTGCTGAGAGATGGTCGCTGTTGACTGAGCCATCTAGGAAACCAAATGGAATCTTTTTTTAGCAAAAGAGATCAGGCACAAAGGGGCCAGCTAAGGGAGTGGTGAGTATCTTGAAGGCCATTTTCCTAATGTGCAAAGAAAGCCAAAAAAGGTAAAAGCCTGCCCAGTGCAACCCAATTAGAATAAAACTAAAGGTTTATTCTCTTTGCCTCCTAAATATTTCAGTCCTTTCCCATTTTACCGTGTTTATGTTGATAAAGCAAGGATTTATGATCATAACTCTACATCTAGAAGGGACTTCAATGGCCATCTAGTCCAACTCCTCATTTTACAATTGAGGAAACTGAGGCCCACAAGTTTAAATGACATGCTCACAGATAATTAGGATCAGACATAGAATCTAATTCCAAAGTTAAAGCTCTTTCCACTATACTATAAGTGAGGGGAATGCAAGAAAGCAGGGGGGGTTTGTGAATAATTTCGATCGGAGAAGTTGGGAGTGCAATCCTTTCTCCCAGTGTTTTAAGGGGGGAAGGGAAAAGGTAAGACCATCTTATACAACCCTTTAAGTCCTGATTAAGTTCTGAATTATTTGCCCAGAATCATACAACCAGTAAAGTGAAGGATGCCCAAGGAAGGGCCTGTGTTTGTTCTTTTAGCACAAATCCCAGTCTATTGCTCTGAGCCCCATGCGTCCCTTTGTAGAGGTTGGTACCAGACAGTACAACATCTCCTGGCCCCTAGCTCCCAGATTTCAGGTCATTTAATCCCTGGGGTTTGGTTTTAAATCAAAGAACAGCACTCTCTCTATTTCCCTATGACTTTTTTACTCAGGGCTTTCAACCTAATCATAACCCTGAGTTTCTCTCCACTTGTTCTCTCTGCCACACTAATCCCTTCCTCCTTCAAGTTATTAGAGTCAGAAAACAGAATCAAATGTATTAATTAGGACACTTTCTCAACCATCCCAAGGTAATTCCTTAAACCCCTAAATTAAGTTCTGCAGTTGCTTAAAGTGAATGAGTGTACAGTGGGGAAATTCTACATTCTAATTTTGAAGAGTTTTGTGTATTCTTTTTTGACAAAAGCAATTCATTAAATATGGCTTATCACTCCCCATGTTGAGGTTAATGGAAATTGGCAACGAAGGCCTTCATAGAGTGTTAGAGGCTTAGAAACCCTGGTGATCAATTCAGAGGCTTCATAAAACCTTTTCAGTGAACAAAATACTATAGTTTTAAACAGACACTTAAACTGGCCAAAGGACTTTTCCCAGGCAGACATTACCTTCTGGCAACCACCCTAATAAAAAGAAAATGGCCTCTTGTCATGAAAAAAAATCTGTCTGCAAAAAGCCCTCCAGACATCCATCCATGATGTGGAGTGAGGGGATTTCTACTCAATAGAGTTCTAAATTTACGTGGCAGGGAGCAAATGGACTCATAGAATCATAGACTTGGTTAGAAAGGACCTTCAAGGCAATCCAGTCCAATCCCCACATTTTATAGGTGAAGAAACTGAATGATACTCTTAACATTGTGCTGAATTGTATCCTTACCATCACCGAAGGTCTCCCGCAGACAGGCTAGAGAAAAGAGCCATCGATGACTTTGGAATCTTAAGACCTGGATTCAAATCCTGCCTGTGTCATGTACTGCCTCTATAGCCCTGCGGAATACTCCCCTTAACCTCTCAGTGACCATAAGCAATTCTCTAAGATTATAAATTGCAGACTAGATATGAACCTGAAATAATAGGAGGAATTTTCTTGCCTGGAGTTGCCTAGACCAACGAAATCAAAAGTCTAGTCAAAGAAAAACCAAAACCAAAAAAAAAAAGTTCCTATAGAAACTCATAGCCCTCTTTAATGTTGTTTCATCTAATGTCACATTTTCAAATAACTAACTAGATTGGAATGAAACTTCTAGGTCATCTAGTCCAACACCCTCATTTTCTAGGTAAGGAAAGTGAGACTTAAAGAGGTTAAGTAACTTACCCAAGGTAAGTTAATTACACACAGTTTGCCAATAGAAGAGCCAAGATTTAAACCAAGATCCTCTGACTTCACTTCTAACACTGTTTCTGCTCTACCGTGACTGATTCTAGGTATAGCTTTCCTTATATTCAACAGCCTAACCAGGACCAATGCGACAGGGGTGGGGAACGTCTGTCTTCCCCACCTGTAAGACATTAAAAATGAGAAAGGCGTAGAACTGAATGTGAGCACCTGTGAAAAGCTTAGTGCTGCTAAGGAAATAGATGTCCTGCAGGGTTTGCCATTATGGTGACACAGATAATATGTGTCTCTATTTTCTTCCCCAATAGGCATCCATAGGCATTTATTTTTGGATTGCCTTTCAGTGTGCTCTACACTTAAGAAAACACACACAAATCTATATTAGACAGCCAAGGATGGTGATGAGAAATAAAACACATACTAGTTGCATCAATCAGCATTTCTCATTCTTGGAGGATAATTTGAAGGAGGGAGTTTTGCACCTGGTCCTAAAACTGGGGTGACCAGGGTTCCGTCATCCTCCCATGCAGGGTGCCTGGCAGACGGCAGGGTCTGGCAGTTACATTTCAGAAAATAAACAAAGATAAATGAGGCCTGTACTTGGCAAGTTCTAAAATAGAAGAACTGAGAGCTAGAGGGACCTTAGAGATTACCCAGTCCAATCCCACACACACACCCTCCCTTTTTTAATGAAGAAGCTAAAAAACAGAGAGCTTAGTCACTTGTCCAAGGTCACACAGCTGGTTTGCAGCAGATCCATAACCATATTCTCCCCCTTCCTGTTTTTTGTTTTTGTGTTGTTTTTTTTACTATAGTACTTTACATTAGCAGAATTCCTGTTGAATAGGTCTCAAAATCCAATATGACTCTTCAAGTAAGTTATTCCCTGGAAGTAATTTGGACACATTTGGAGGTTAAGTTCACCCTTTTTGTTCCAGTATGCTCAGTGTAAACTTCCTGGCTCCATTGCTTGCCAAATACCACTTGCTTGGGCCATATGTTTACACTCACTTGGATTGATCATCTGTGAGCCAATTGCCAAGGAGCACATCAGAGATCTGGAGAGTTGATGTAATTTAGTCATTAAAACAGATACATTTTGAACAGTTGTTTTAGTCATTATAAGAACAGAATCAGATTTATACTTTCTCAGTCTGGGCTACTTCTTGACACTGAGTCAGCCATTACGGTGGTTGGAAGTGGCTATGCCAACTATGTATCTAAAATACTAACAACTTGCATGAAAGATACAAAAAAAAAGAACTTTGAATTCATCCCTGACCTCAAGGAATTTATAGACTAGATAGGGATATGTCAGATTTACACTTGGAAAGAATTTTAATGGTCATCTAATCCAGCCCCATCATTTTTACAGATATGAAGACTGATCTAGAAGGAACTTTAATCCATTGCTCTTTCTTTATTTTCCTTTCATTTAAAAAATTAGCTAATTTATTTATTTTTAGCTTTCAACATTCACTTCCATAAGTTTTTAATTTTCTCCCCTTCCCTCCCCTCCCAAGACAGCATGTGATCTGATATAGGCTCTGCATCTAAGTTCCTATTAAACCTATTTTCACATTAGTCATGTTGTATAGCAGAATTAGAATGAATGGGAGGAACCATGAGAAAGAAAAAAGTAAAACTAAACTAAACTAAATAAAGGAGAAAATAATCTGCTTCGATCTGCATTCGATGTTCTTATTTAAAAAAAACAGGAAGTTGGAAAGCTGAGAAGTGAGCTCATCTCACATCACTCACACACCTTCCACAACTTTTTCCTCCTTCACCTATCTTCTCTAGCCGATTGCCCCCCCCCCCCATCCTCATTCTTTCATGAGTCTTCTATCTTTCTCTGTCTGCTGGTTATTACTGCCCACACACATTTCCATGTCTTCCTCGTCCTTAAAAAAAATGCTCACTTTTCCCATTCATCCATCTTAGCTATCACCCTATGTCTCTTCTCCCTTTTGTAGCTAAATTCTGAGAGAAGGCTACCTACAGTAGATGCCTCCACTTCCTTTCCTCTCGCTCTGTAGTCTGATTTTCAGCCTTCTCATTTATCTGAAACTGTTTTCTCTGAAGTTATCCATAATCTCTTAATCACCAAATCCAGCACCCTTTTCTCAGTCCCCATCCTTTTTAACCTCTCTGCAGGCTTTAACATTGGTGATCCCCCTCTTCTCTCTGGGATTTTGAGGCATTACTCTTTCCTGATGCCTCTCCTGACTGCTTCCCCTCAGTCTCCTTTGCTGGATCTTCAACCAGATCACTCCTGATAAAATTGGATGTGCCCCAAGGTTCTGTAATGGGAGCCTCTATAATACCTCACTTGGTTATTTCCTCAAGTCCCATATATTCAACTATCTGCATATGCTTCTCAGATCTATTTATGCAGCCTTGTCTTCTCTCTTGACTTACAGTCTCACATTTTCAAATGAGTAGGGATTTCCAGGAGGAAATTCTTTTTACATCTATCAGCAACTTCTTCGTAACTTATAGTCTCAGCAAGTCACTTGTGGCATTGAGAAGTTAAGTCGTTCGACTAGGGTCACGTAGCCAATTGATCAGAAGGATCCAGGTCTTCCTGATTCTGTGACCAACTATTCCTCCCATGCTTCCTTTCCTCCCTATTTTACAGAAAAGAAAAGCAAAACCAGAAAAGGCATATTTTTTACATTATGCTAATAATTCAGTGTACTGCTAGGAGTCTGCCAAGAACCCAACCCTATACACTAAGGCCTGTTAAAAAGATGGTATTCCCTATATAGAAATAGATAGCAGAGTTTGGCTCTGTTAAGTAAGTGGCTTTTATGACAATCATGAAAAGAGCAGAAATAGCCCCTTCGGGCCATCCGTATACTTACTGTCTTTTAATGTGCACGTATAACTCAATTCCGTGGGACCCTCACACCTGCCATTGCCCTTTAACTGTCTCCATCTGTTGTTCAACGTGCCAGACTGAATTGTTGGACTTAGTCTAGAGAGGTCCTGGTGACAATACGAGGCAACTTCTGAAAACTCTTGGCACTAAATTCCAGTGTCTAACCTGAAAAAGACCATGGTGTTTTGGATGCTTCCGGCTCATTTTCCCAACCCTCCCCTATGGTTCCCACATAAGGAGAAAGTTTACAACCCCAGATGGTCATCAGCTGCCTAAACTTAGGGCCATTTGTGCAGAAACCATTGTGTTATCTTCTTTCCCTACAGACAAAGCAGTCTTTGCAAGCCACATGCTCATCATAACTTTCTTCCTATTCTTTTTTCTTCTCCCTACTGCTCTTTTTTTCTCTCTTTTTCTGACTTTCTCTTCCTTCTCTTTCACATTTTTAAAAATTCAAATTCCTTTCTGTTCTATGCTTTCATGCCTCTCCATTTGTATATAAGTTCTGTATGGCTCTACATCGAGAGCCCTTCCACTTCCTGGAACAAAATACCATAGCCCACTTGTGCAATTAGTCTGAGTTTGGACCTTCCTAATAATGTGGTCAAAGGTGTCTGGGACAATGGATTAGCTCTATCCCCGCCCCACCACATTCCACACAAAAGAACTGATGAAGCTATCAGGCCAGGCTTGGGGGGGGAAAGGGTGGGGGAACCTACTGGATACACACAACATGCAGCTTCAAAGACATTTAGAAATGTATACTTACTGAAGAAAAAAAAAACAACAAGAGTTTTAAAGGGGGCACTGCTGGGAGTCGGACAAGGCAAATGCAGAAGAGAATTTGTCTTTGAATTAAACTCTTTGAAAGATCTGTGAATTCTCAGCCTGGCTTCTGAGGAGCTTAATCCAGGCTGGGAGCCAACCAGCCATTTTGATAACATTTATGAACATATCTTCAAAAAGTAATAATAATAATAAAACACCCACACAAAATTCAATATGTGTTTAAAAGAGAGAGGAAGAGTTGAGGGAGGGAGAATGAAGTTTGGGCCACAAGGGGATCTCCCAAGTGATTTCTAGCTTCTAGAGCAAGGCTTGATTGATGGATGTGGAACTTAAAGCTGAAAAGGCCCATAAAAATGTCAGTTTTCTGACATCATCCAATAATATGGGAAGCATAAGTTTGGGTCTGACACTCTGACCCTGACTCTCACTGAGGAGGATTATGGCAGCCAGGGGCACGTCTCTGTATTCCTTGAATAGAGGAAGCCTGTGTTGTTTGCTTTTCTCTCTACCTGATTTTCTTCAAAAATAGAATCTTATGAAAAATGTATCAGTCACTCTGGCCATTCCTGGGCACACTGACTCACAAAAACTTACAGGGCAGGTAGCTTTGGCAACTGATCCAATAGCTCCTGTTCTTATTCTCGCCTCTCATTTTATGTTCCTCTTTCAAGAGAATACTGAATGAAGTCATCAGGTTGTACCAGCTAAGCAGCTAGGAAGGGGCTCAGTGCCGTAGAAATTTCATTGGATTTGAACTCAATGGAATTTGAAATCAAGAATGTGTTAAAATCCTGGTTCTGTCACTACCTATGTGCTAAGAGTAAGGATTGTGGTGTTCTTGGTATTTATATCCCAATGACTAAAAGTGCTTGGCACATAGTAGGCACCTAATACTTGATGATGATGATGAGGATGACACTTAACCTCCCTGAACTCCATTTTATTCAACTGTAGAATGGGAAGGTTGATTCTCAATCATCTATAAGATTCCTTCCAATTCTAGATCTCTGACCCTATGACCTTTGTTACATGAAGTATACTCCTTCCATCCGAGCTATTCCATTATAAGAACCTGACCTCTCTTTGTTATTTTTTCTTTAAATAGCGTCGAGTACCTGTTCTAAAACACTTGCTATAAGGCATCTCATACCAAAGAGATGTATTAAAGTCTTGACCTCTGAATATAATGATGTGGATCGCTTAATGTGTAGCAAAGGTTTCAGAGCAACAGTTCAGTGTTTCTGAAAGGTGATGTGTGCCCCTCTCTCACAACCAGGGTGGCCTTTCCTAGTTCATGCTTACCCAACTCAATCAGCTCCTCTCAGATTTGTTTATAAGCCATCTAGTGCCATCTCCTGGCAATTTTTGATCATGACAAACAGGCTGAAATTTTTCCAGATGCTCAATTCACTAAGGTTCCATCTACTGTGAGTCCAGTGAATTTGAGAAAAGAAGTAATGACTTACATAAATCTGTCTCCCCCCACAAACATATAATATACATACAAACCTGGAAATCATCTTTTCCTTAGTTATCAGAATATGCCTAGGAAATGGACCTATGATAAAGCTGCTCTCCATGATTTCAACTAACCGTTTTATGAAAATAGGCCAAAGTAAAGCCTGTGTTAATTCTTGGGGTGATGAGTATCTGTTTAATTCATGAGGAGACAAAGTAGAACTTCAGTTTTCAAGTTTCAAGATCATCTTCCAATAACTCCAGCCACCAGAGTTCTATTTGCTTAAGATCCTATAGGGCAGCGGTTCTCAACCTGTGGGCTGTGACCCCTTTGGGGGTCGAATGACCCTTTCACTGTATTTCTGATGGTCTTAGGAACTGAGACACTGCTCTTCTATCCGTCTCCAGGTGGGTCTGCCCACATGCAGATACGTCCACATACGAATATTAAAGGCTAGAGGCATTAGGAAGGTTGAGAAACACTGATACAGGGTATTCCATATCCTTTGCATTTTTTCCAAGGGCCACAAGGGACTAGAAATGACCAGAAATCCTAGACACTTTCAATTTGACATTTTTGGTCCCTTACAAAGAGGTCCTTCAACCTTCTTTGGTGATTCACTCATCTGCCATGGTTGCCACACTGCCAGGTGCTCTAATTTAGAAAGGTCTTTTTATCTTTTTTTTACTTCAGGGGAGCTTTGTTCCCACAGGGTAATGTAGTTCAAAAAAAAACAAGAGAGCCAGAGATTGGGAGTCAGAAGAAATGGTCTGAAGTTCCCAACTCCATCACAAAGTCACTCATCCACAAAATAAAGAGGTTGGACTAAATTGAAAGCTAGTGCTGAGTAATGCTACTGAGTAATCATGATCCCAGAGAGGAGACATGATAGAACTCTCATACATGTAATTGGGAATGGGGGAAGGGGGAGTTGTTATGGAAATCTGAAGATCTTCCCTGGCCCTAGGCCCTTTGATAGGCTTAAGTGGCTCTGAGAACCTTCCCTGATTTGAAAGTATACTCTTATACTTGAAAGTATACCCCTAATAGATTGAATGTGGTCACATGGAGCCTGTGGCAGGAGGCTTGTTCTTCAGGAATGCCCATGCCTTATTACTTTGTGATTGGGCAGTGAGTCAAGAGGGCTGTGTCATTCTCTGATCCAGAAGAAGGCTATATATACCCTGATGCGAGGTTTTGCTTTGGGGCTCACTTTGGAAAGAGTTGTGTGATTTGGCCAGATGAGACTCTGGGAAGCTGTTGAGCCCCCTGGCTTTGAAAACCCAGATGTTGATGCTTCCCTCTCTGGTAACTGACTAG
>CM053582.1:248843915-248860614 GCA_028627135.1 Pseudochirops cupreus
TTTGAGTTGCTTTCCTTTAGAAAAGCAGATCTAAAAGCCTGTGCTAGCAGCCATCCTGGGTATGCTAGGGTGCTTGCTGCTACAGGAGTCTAAAAGCATAATGGTTTATATCCTTTTAAATCTAGTCACTTTTGCCTTTAGGTTTTGTATGACTTTTTCTCTGTTATAATGCAAGGCTCATTTGGTAAGGGAAGGGGAACTCGTATAACTTGTATTTCTAGGAATTTAAATAAGAACTGATGACATCAATAAAGTTTTTTTTTAATGAAAAAAGGTTGAACGAGATAATCTTTAAGATTCCCTTCAATTCTTAAAAAATATGAAAGTTTATAGGGAAAAATAAATAAACAGGGAAAGAAAAGAGAATCCCTTTTTTCCCTCATTTCTACTTTTCGCCATTTTTCTTTCCCTTTTACTCTTTCTGTTCCTATTCTGTTTCTTTTAAAGAGAGAAAAGAAAAAAAATCCTTTCCTTATCATTCTGTTTTACTCTCTTTTCTCCTATCTCCTTTCTTTATTTTTCTTTCCATGTTACTTTTATCTTTTGCTTCCTTTTCTTCTGGTACCTTTTTCTTTCTTTTTACTCTCTTTTCTGCTTTGTTTAGTTTTTTTCTATTTCCTTTCTTTCTATTTCTATATTTCTTTTTTCCTTTCCACTTTTCTCTTTATTGTCTCTTTATGTTCCCCATACTTTGTCTTTTTTACTTTCTATTTTGCTTTTTTCTCTGTTTCTTTCAATAAAAGAAAGAAAATATCTCATTCTGACTCTCTCCTCCACCTTTTCCTCCTTCTCATTGTCCTCATTTCCTTCCCTTCTCACCTAGCAGTTAAGTTGTGAGATTGTCTAATATAGGTAGACACTAAGGAAGCAAAGAAAGGGAAATTATTTATCCTCCATACTCTCTCTACTGACAGTCACAAAGCAGTACCTATTTTGAACCAGCATCAGTTAAAATTCATCCATTTTTTGTTTTTGGTATTCTCTCCCCCTATTTGCCTCCTAGCTGTCCAAGTTCTACACTGCAGTATTTTATATTCCCAATATTCTCTCCAATCTGCTTCCCAAACCATCAAAACGTGGTATTGGTCTGATTACAGACTACCTGAATTTTATAAAAATGTAATTTGCCAATGCAGGGTGTTGATTAATGGAGTTCCTTGATCATCCTGATAAATTGTTTTGTTTTGTTTTGTTTGCTTTTTGGAGAGTAATTGGGGTTAAGTGACTTGCCCAAGGTCACACGGCTACGAAGCATTAAGTGTCCGAGGCCAGATTTAAACTCAGGTCCTCTTGACTCGAGGGCCAGTGCTCTATTTGTCGCACCACCTAGCCACCCCGATCATCCTGATAAGTTTATAGGAAAATGAGACTTTGTTTCAGACTTTTAGAAGCTTTTTTTTTAAGACATGGACATGTCTCTTGCTACCTCTGGGGAGATGAGTTTCGCTGATGGGAAATGAATTAGATGTCTCAGTCAGATATGGAAAAGATTATTGTAAGAGGATCCACATTTTTGTTGACCCTGAAGAGGAATCCAAAAGATGTTTTTTTGTCCTTTTGTTTTTCAGCAAATCTAGAATAAGATCAGGGTCCTTGGCGGGACGGGGAAGTTTTCCCCCAAATACCCTATGCAAGAGGTGTCAATGGATATCTTGGAACAAGGTATGGAATAGCCTCATGATCTCAGTCACATGGTAGCCATCCATAGAGAAGTGAGTCACACAACCAGAATCATACAACCAGAACACAGCTCTCAGCCCAAGAGATTCTAACAGTTGGGACAGCTAAGTGGAATATCAGAAATATCTAAACTCAGTCCTGGAAAGATAATGGCAGAGATGAATGTGTTCAACAACATGCCTGGCAGTCAGGGAGAGAGGAACTATGAGGCCTGAGTGCTGGGAATTCTTTTACCCCAACTTCTGGAAGATTGCTGAGAGGTCCTTCTTGGGATTTGCCTCTCTTGCAGCCCCAAATTCAAGGGTATTGGACTCCTATGGAGAGCAGGGGAGTTCATGAGCAAAGTTACTTCTTGAAAAGAGAAAAAAAAATCATCTTCTCCCCTTAAAGCTAAACCATGATATCAGACACCAAGGATCCTGGACTTTGTGTTCATTTACTACAAATTATTCAAATGGTATGGGATCAATTGGAAAAAGGGGGTACCTGTATAATGACTGCAAGTATGATTCCCTTTTGGGAGAATCTAAGGTCTCAGTGTCGCATCATAAGGCTGAACGAATATAAACATACCTCAGAGATATTACAGATTTAGTTCTAGTCCATCACAATAAAGTAAATATAGCAATAAAAGGAGTCGCAAATTTTTTGTTTCCCAATGCTAATAAAATTTATGTTTACATTACACTGTGGTCTATTAAGTGTACAATGGTATTTGTCTTTAAAATGTACCTTCTTTAGTTTTAAAAATACTTTATTGCTAAAAAAATGGGGGGAAGGGCTAACCATCATCTGACTCTTCAGTGAATCATAGTCTTTGCTGGTAGAGGGTTTTGTCTGATGGCTGCTGACTGACCAGGGTTGGGACGGCTGGGGTAATTTCTTAAAATGAGAAAACAGTGAAGTTTGGTGCATTGATTGACTCTTCCTTTCACATGAACACTTAGAAGTCATTTCAGGGTTATTAATTTGGTCTAATTTCAATATTGTTGTTCTCAGGAAATAGGAAGGCCTGGGGCGGGGAGCGGGGGGAGGAGAGAGAGAGAGAGAGAGACAGAGACAGAGACAGAGAGAGAGACAGAGAGACAGAGAGAGAGAGAAAGAGAGAGAGAGAGAGAGAGAGAGAGAGAGAGAGAGAGAGACCAGGAATCCCAGATCAGTGGAACAATCAGAACACACAACATTAATTAAGTTCATTGTCTTTTATGGGCATGGTTTGTGGTGCCCCATTACGATGGTAACATCAAAGATCATTGATAACAGATCACTTTATAGCAGATATAATAATAAAGAAAAGGTTTGCAATATTGTGAGAATTACCAAAATGTGATACAGAGACATGATATGAACACGCCCTGTTGAAAAAATGGCTCTAACAGGCTGCTAGTTTAAAAAAGAAAATCTGCACAGTTCAGCAGAGCAAAGTATGCCTGCGTATGTTTCTCTGGTTGGTGAAAGTGGTACTCACTGAAATATTGGCGTATTATCGAGAAACACCAAGCTCTTTCCTTTAATTCCCCCTTCCCTTTCAGGAAGAGCCCAAACAGCAGAGGATTGTGCAGGGCCCTGTATGAAGCAGGACTGAACAGAGTAGAGACAGAACTGTATTGTTCATTTATGAGTTGCTGTGAGGCTTTTTGGTTTTGTTTTTGTTTTTGTTGTTGCATTTTCAGGGAGTAGAATAAAAGTTCGCTATTTTAAAGATGACCTCCAACACTGGCCCCAAACTATGTAAGCCCAGAACTTGTTTGAGCTAGTTCATAGGATACACCTATATGCGTGTTTTTAGAACCACAGACATGACTAAAACCTCCATCATCTCCTTAGCAACAGAAGAATAGCGTTGGCCTGTACTCACGCTGAAATAACCTGTGCTGTGAACTTCTATTGCCTGGTGCTACAAACTAAGGGAAGCAGATTCTCTAGAGGCAGAGATAGAACAGTACAAAGTGGCTGAAAATATGGCCCAGACATCAATAAATACCTGGGGAAAAGGAAGAAAGTACATTTCCTCTCCTATTCCTCTACCTCATTACTGGGTGCCACTTCTCTGAAGTACCACGGCCAATATACCCCTTTCCCATGGCCAGGTTTCCCATGGGACAGACTTCCTGTCCTGAAGAATTGTGCCTCAGAAACATGGGATCAGTTCAGAAATCAGTAGAAGGATAAGCAACAAAGGTGGCCCAAAGCAGTTGTCATTTCTCTCTCTCTGTCTCTCTCTGTCTCTCTCTGTCTGTCTCTCTCTTTCAGTCTCTCTCTCTCTCTCTCCACCCCCCTTCCCACTGTATTCTCAATATCTTCCATCTTATTGTTGGTTTATTTTTGTTTTGTCAGATTTGGGAAGAGAGGAAGAAGGAGTTGAAGCTTTTGTGGATTGTTGTTCATTTTCTTTTTGTTTTTTGAGATTGGGTCTCCCTGTCTCAGGGAGGTTGGAAATTTCCATCACTCAACCCCAATGTTGATTGTCATAGAAACTTCAACCTGCTCTGTTGTTTTGGTTTTTGTTTATTTGTTTGTTTTTGCCCTGGGCTGATTCACTCCTCCTTAAGCAGCCTGGTGGCTCTCCAGTCCCAGAGGTTCATTACATGAGTCCCCAATTTGGTATGCACTCCCATTGGATTTAACCACATGACACCTCAGTTTCCAAACTCAAATGGTTCACTAGCTCCAGACTCCAAGTAGTATGGATTATACCCCAGCATCTCTCCAGTACAAATCACAAATTCCCCTTCATCTTAAATCCCTTCCTCTTATATTCCTTCGCTCTGATGCTATATCTCTCCAAAGACACTACACCTTTTGGCATGGTCTCCCAGTGTTTGCTGCTCCTTCTCTCTCTTCCCTTTCATAAAAGGAAGAGGATTTAGCTTACTTCTTGCTCTCAATGCCTACTTATTCCCTTTTCTCACTCAGCATTCTCTTGCTTTGAAGTTCACTCCATCCTAAGTCTTTGTTACTCTTATCTATGAATAAACAGGTCACTTCCCTCCCACCAATAAGTTCAATACCTGACTTACAGTCTTCTTCATCCAATCTCCTATACCCTTCCAATACTCTTCCAGTTCTTCCACTCCCCAACTCCTATAACCTCTGTCTCCAGTCTACTTCAAGCATAAATATAAATGATAGACATCCCCCACCTTTGACTGAATTTTCAAGCTTGAAGAGATTGCCCTGTAGCTTTGCCCTCAGTCTGTTAGGAATGGAGATCTTATTGCCAACTCCATCAACATCCTCTCCTTCTCTGATTTCCAAGCATCCCTTCAAATAGAGAAGGCCTCTAGGAATGAGTTAATGGGGAAATCACTAATAACTCTCCCCAAAATGTTGTACTTTGTCTTACAATGTAGACTCTACTCCCCATTTGTAAAGAGATGAAGTTAAGACTAAAACATTGAAGGAGAAAGTCAGGAACAGGAATTAATTGTGAGAATAATGAATCCTATAGAGTAGCAAGTGAATGGTTGGTTACCCTACAGACCAGGACGAGGAAGGAAATGGTGGATTTGGGTTTCTGGCATATGCATAAATATCTTGCTTTTGTCTTCAAAGAAAAGAGTCTGTATATCTTGTGATTCCAACCTGGAAATATGCCTGCATATTCTTAGCAGTCACTGTGGATATTGCATTGGTGATATACATAATTATGCCAAAATTCATTTGTAGATCTTGGTCCCAAAGAATTAGACCTGATAAACTATATAAATATGACAGACTAATCATTTTTCTTCACCAAAAAGTCAAGGAAACTAAATGGCTAGCCAGCTATTTCTAGATTATCATTTAGTTCCACAGCTTCCCGGTGAGTATTGGGGTAACCTTGTGCCACCACTTGAGGGCTGAGAACAAAGAAAAAAATATTAAAAGAGTTTGGCAGGATTGTTGCTTTTTCTTGATCCAGACTTGTAATTTCTTTTATTTTCTTTGTATAAACTTAGCAGTCATCAATGAATACAAACATTTCAACATACAACGAAGAAAAAAGAGACTTGTACAAACTCAAGAATTGTTGTATAGATTTTTTTTTAAGTATGCGTTAAATTTAATAAGGGATTAACAAAATTGCCTGCTTTGTCTGTGCCCCCTTTTGAACTTCTTTTTCTTTTGTTCTGTGTGCTTTTTTATGTTTTACTGACATTTTTTCTACTTCTATTATTACCAACTAACTTACTCTCACATAATTCTCCCCCCACCTCCCCTGACCACAACAAACTTAGTCAAGCAAAACTAATCAACACATTAGCCGTGTCTGAAAATGTGTGACTCATTCTGCACCTCTACACACCTATAATTTCTTCAGTGTGGAAATTCCCTTCACTAAGACAGATGATGACTCTGCTGTCACTTTTGAGTCTAAAGAGAGATGCTGGGGCATGAGAGGTTAATTACTAATCAAATATACGTGAAAGATAGGACTTGAATCTCGGCCTTCCTGACTCCTAGGCCAGCCCTCTATCCACTAGACCACATTGCCTACTTGGCTACCTCTTTTCCCAAGGAAATAAAGTCACTGAGTGACTAACACATTGGCCTCTTTGCCATCAGGACTATAATGAAAATTGAAATAAAAATCAAAGCAATAGAGGAGAGTGGGAGGGCTGGCACTAAGATGGTTTTTTTAATGGTGTTTTTTGTTTGTTTAATAAAACCTCAGAATAAGAAAGAAGATTCAGACACTGAGCTGAAAAGAAATTACCACATTTGTTAAAGAAGATGTATAGCCTGAAATGGAAGAGGGAAAGTTTAATGCCAATTTCAACTTTAAAACTCTTTGACAGGATTCTGACCCCATAATCTTTCATCATTTGTAGGTGACCTTCTTGGTTTGAATACTTTCTTCTCTTTCTATGAAGCCTTAACAGACTCCTGAGTGTCCAGTGAGAGCTATCCTGACTGGGCAGACACCCAAAGAAGGCATGCCTGTAAATTTTTCCCTTAGGCCCTCTGTTCCCAACACTAAAGTCCATGGTCCCAGACAGTTTCCGAGCTGGCATCATATCATGCTACGTGACTGACATGTCTGAGCCGACCACATGGATATAAATATGCTTCCACAATGATTCCCCACCAAGACATCTGAACAGCTGTCTTTCTCTAAGCATGGGGCCCCCACATTTTAGCAATGAATAGGAGAGCTCCAGAGGCGGGTAGGGAATGAGTGGCATTACAATGAAGTCTGTGCTTTCCTTGGCTCTCCCTGAAAGGCACCCTCCTGATATACCAAATCCCAGAACTGAAAAGCAGCCAAGCTGGGTTTCCATAGGTCAGCAGGGTGCAAAAATCCCCCATCACTTACTGCTTTCTCCTGGCTTCCACCCAGTTGAGAAGTGGGGACAATCATGGTGAATAGGGTTTTCAATCCACAGCCACAAAAGGAGCAATCTCACCCTTGGAAAATAAAGAAACTATGAACAGATGTACTGAGTCATGGAGAAAACATCTCCCACCTAACACAGAGGATCTTGGGTATGCTTTCTTCCCAAAGTCAGTAACATATTCCTAGCTCAAGCTTGAAGCCTTCATTTTTCTTCTGCAGTCCAAGCATGTAAATATTCAAAGACCTATAATTTTGTTGGTGCAGGTACCCTTTCCATCAAACCAGATCATAACTCCCTATAACTAAGTAGATAGTCTTTAAGAATTGTTGTAAAAACCAATTCTTCACCCTCTATAAAACCTGGCAAAAAGCTTCTCAACAGTTTTAAAAGAAGGTGACTGGGTGATGAAGTGAATAGGGTATTGTGCATGGAGTCAAAAAGGTCTGTACCCAAATCCTACTTCTGAAACTTACTAGATGTGTGATCCTAGTGAAAGTCACTTAATATCCCTCAGCCTCAGTTTCCTCAGCCTCAGTTTCCTCATCTATACAATGAGAATTGGACTCTTTAACCTAAAAGCTTCTTTCCAACTCTAAATGTATGATCAATTTATCATACATTTGAAAAGAAAAGCAAGATGACATAATAGAGATTCATGACTTCATGTACAATCTTCTTGATCTGTTCTACTATATATGAAAATGCTCATTTTACTTGGTGAATTTACCTGGTCATTGGACAACAATACAACCATAAAAATTCAAAAAGTATCCATTAAGCACTGTTGGTGGAGTTGTGAACTGATCCAACCATTCTGGAGAGCAACTTGGAGCTATGCCCAAAGAGTTATAGAAATGTGCATACCCTTTGATCCAGCAATAACATTTCTAGGGCTGTATCCCAAAGAGATCATACAAGTGGGAGGAGGACCTGTATGTACGAAAATATTTAGAGCAGCTCTTTTTGTGGTATCAAAGAACTGGGAATCAAGGGGATGCCCATCAATTGGGGAATGGCTAAACAAATTGCGGTATATGAATGTAATGGAATACTACTGTGATATAAGAAATAAGGAGCATACAGACTTCATAACAACCTGGAGAGATTTATATAAAGTGATGCTGAGTGAGAGAGTCAGAATCGGGAGGACATTGTACACAATTACAGACACATTCTATCTGTGATAACTAACTTTGATAGACTGGACTCCTCTCAGCAATGCAAGGCTATAAGACAACTTCAAAAGACTCAAGATGGAAACAGCTATTCACATCCAGAGAAAGAATTACAGAGTCTGAATGCAGATTGAAGCAAACTGCTTGCTTTCTCCCTTTTATTTTGTTTTGTTTCTTCTTTCTCTTTGTTCATTTCATTGGTTACAATCCTTCTTTACAACTGGACTAGTGTTTTCTGTGAAGGTATTTGTAGAAGCTGTATCAGATTGCATGCCTCCATAGTGGGGGAGGGGGCACTAGAGGGACAGAGAGAAAATTTGGAACTCAAAAGCTAGTAGAACTGAATGTTGAAAACTAAAAGTATATATATGTATGTATATATATATATATGTATGTATGTATATATATATATGTATGTATATATATGTATATGTATATGTATATGTATATGTGTGTGTATATAAAAAGCATCCATTAAATGCCTACTATGTGCCAGTCATTGACCAGTCACTGGGAATATAAAGTAAAAAATTAAACAATCTCTACTCTCAACGAATTTATGTTTTACTGAGTAATCTATCCCTAAGCCCATATTTCAAGCTAATACATTTTGTATCCGACTCTCTGGATTTCATTTTCCTGGTTCTATTGCCTTCTCACCCTAGAAATGTTCTCAGTACCTTTGTTTTCCACAATCTGGCACATCCCTCCCCTCCACCCCCACTTTGCCTTCCTCCTCCCTTGGAAACTCCATTTTGAGGGAAAGCCCCAGACAGCTCTCTCTTTCCTTTTCTTCCTCCACTTTCGACTTTGTACACTTTGCCATCATTCTTCCAAATGGATACTTTCCCTCCTACTCTCCACACCCCTGCCATTTTCAGCCCTCTTTTGTCAGACAGTTTCCCTCAATAGACTAGAGGCTCTTTGAGGGCAAGAAATAACTTTCTTTTTGTTTGTGTTTGTACCCCAACACTTGGCATAGTACTTGGCACATAATAAGTGGCTTAATAAAACTTCTTGATTTGACTTGGTAGAGACTCCTAGAGTTTATGGTACACTGGAAAAGCCATGAGAGTAATTTTTTTCCCATGAGGATTATCTTTTCATTTCCCACTTCCTTTAGATTTATACTCTTCTCCAATACAAGACAGTCTCCTTTCAAAAGTCATTATTGAACCTGCAGCAAAGAGGTCAATGGGCCAGGAACTGGATGGTGGGGGAGGGGGAGTTGGGAGGGAGAAAGACGAGGAGTTTGGTCTTCTCAGCTACTCAGTTCTAGTAACCCACTTCTCAAAATTCAAATTGTGACCCCAAAGTTCAGTAGAAAACACCTCACCAGAAAGCCACAAAACTAGAAAAATCAGTGATATTTTGTCTGACAGTAAATCCTGGGCCACCAAGTTTTCTGTAATTACACCACCTCCCATGAATTAAATAACAAGTTAGTTCCCATTAGGTAAAATGAAGGAAGATTTTTGCCTCTGGCTCATAGCTTTGTAGGGATTCTCCCACATAGAGAGGAACAACTTGGAATCCTACTTCATGGAAGGAATTCCCCAAATGTACACATATCATAAATTATCATCAATGTTATTTGGGGAAGGAGGGCCCCAAATGGGCCAGACCTGTGATTTTACTGATAAACACTCCTTCCCCATACATTGACAACTTCTTTACAATTTCTAATCTTGAAGCCTTGCTATCATTGTCATTATTGGTTTTATTGGCACAATTAAAGATGTCCTCCTCTTTTTGTATAATATTTTGCATTTTTGGAAACTCTTGCATTCATTATCTAATTTGGTCTTCCACAAGGTCCCTATGAAGTAAAAAGAGGTGGTAATTATTTCAATTCTACATTTGAGGAAACTGAGGCAGAGAGCATTGAAATCATCTACCAAAGGTCATTTAATTAATCAACACAAGAGCTAGCTGGTCTCCTGATTCCCAATCTTTCTACAAAACCTACCTTCTCAAATATGTAAGCCTACTTTGAGGTCTGAAAATATGTTTACCTGGAGGAATCTTGGAGCACCTTTCTTTAAGGAACCTCTCTATTTCTCCAGGGTTAAATGACCACTATATTTTTCTAGAGCTAAGTAGCTTATGATTTTATTAGCATAGGTAGCCCCCAGTGAGGAAACTCCTTCTACCAATATAGCTCAGTAACTGCACTGTAACTCATAGTCTTGGAGAACTGAATAGGTTACTGTGAGGTTAAGACTTGCCCAAGGTCACATACCCAGTATGTGTCAGAGATTGAACATGAACCCAAATCATCCTCCATCTGATGGTAGCTCTCTACCACCTATGATATGTTACCTCTGTTACACACATTAAAGAGGACATAGATTATAAATAGCACAGAGAATGAATAGGTTTAATCCATACACAAAATGAGTTAACATATGACAACAAAGTCTAGACAAGCAATGGTGAGTCACTATGGCTTGTCTCTTGCAGCCTGGTTTAATGGAAAGGGCAACAGATGTGGCAATTAGAAAACTCAGGTTCAAGTCCAATCTCTGACCTTGACTAAGCTATGTGTCATAGGATCACACACTCAAAGATTTAGATGCAGAAAATACTTTAAAGACTATCCATTCCCACAATGTCATTGAGTCTGAAAGAGGTTAAAAAAACTTTCCCAAGTTTGTGTAGGTAGTGAAATCAGAGATTTAGAGCAGAAAGGGACTTTATAAATTATCTAATCTCTTAATATTACAGATGAGGAAATTTAGGTCAGCAAAGATTTAGTGGCTTGCCCAAAGGTATTAAGTAGTAGAGATGGAACTGAGCCGAGGTCCCAACCTTCAAATATAGCAAAACAGAACCCCAGAACATCCCAGTTGGAAGGTACCTCAGTTCAACACAAATAATTCCTGCTACAACATTCCCAACAAGTAGCCATTAAGCCTTTATTTAAACACCCCTAAAAAAGAAAAATCTTCCTGAAACTGTTATTAAGCTTTGGGATAGCTCCATTTGTTAGCGAAGCTTTTGTTTTGTTTTTTGTTTCTCACACCAAGTTTAAATTCTCCTCTTTGCAACTTTCACCCTTTCCTCCTAGTTCTGCCTTCTGAGGCCAAGGGAGCAAGTCTATTTCATCTTCATGAATGAATTGAAGGCAAAATAGTTGCCCTTCAAAAATATGAAGTCAACTCTCATATCTGCTCTGAATCTTCTGTTCTCCTATTTACTCCCACTATTCCCCTTATGGTGTGCTTGAAGCCCTTCACCATACAAGAGGTCCTCTTTTGGATACTGTCCAGCTATGTCAATGTTAAATTTGGCACCTAGACCTGAATGTCATATGGGACCTAACCAAGGCAGAGTACAGAATTATTGCCACCTCTTTAATCATTGAAGTTATATTGCCCTTAACACAGCCCCAAATCATATTTACATCTTTGACTGACAAAACCTTTCACTTTTATTGAGTTTGTAATACAGTAAAAATTCCCAGAGCTTTTTCAGACAAATTCTTGCCTAACCATGCCCCTCCTGTCTTGTAATTACAAAACTGACTTTTTGAACCCAACTGTAAACCTTACATTTATTCCTGCTAAAATTCAGCTGATTAGATTCAGTTCAATGTTCTACTCATAGGGATCTTTTCCAATCATGCACTGTTTATCGTGTGTTCATGAATCTGTTATTCAATGTGTTAGCTATATTTTCCAACTTTGAATTATCTGAAAATTTAATAAAAATGTTACCTATGCCTCTGTGAAAGTCATTGATTTTTCAAAATCTTATGTGGTCTAGAGCCACACACACACACAGATCCCTGAGGTGTTCTCCACTGGAGAGTGGAGGGTAGGGGTGGAGGGTAGGAGGGAAAGTATCCATTTGGAAGAATGATTGCAAAGTGTACGGAGTCAAAAGTGGAAGAAGAAGAGGAAAGAGAAAGCTGTCTGGGGCTTTCCGTCAAAATGGAGTTTCCAAGGAAGAAGGAAGCCAAAGGGGAAGGGGAATGTTACAGTATGAGGAAGACAAAGGTACTGAGAAAATTTCTAGGGTGAGAAGGCAATAGAACCAGGGTAATGAAATCCAAAGAATCAGTTCTCCACTGGAGAACTTCTTTCAAGTTGGCATCCAGTAACTAATGATTACTTTTTGGGTTTGGTAGCTGGTTTGAATCTAATCATATGGTCATCCAGCCTAAATGTCCTCATTGTTTCTTCAAGAAAAACATAGCTTTGATATAGAGGGACTCTATGAGGTGGAGGTGAGGAAAGAAGGCATTCCAGATGTGCTCAGTGGCTAGTGCAAAACACAGGCCTGGCCCACAGTGGGACAGAAATTGTAACCTTGGTCTTATTCATATAGAGTTCTGAATAAAGAGTCAATAAGCAGTACTGGCTCCATAATACATGGCAAGGACTTAGACTCCATCCAAGAAAAGTATTTAGCAGCTTAGGTGCATTCTGGAATCAGTATCTAATTGCATATGGCTGTCTGTTGGGGCAACATCCTGGGTATCATACATATCATATATTAATCACTATAGTTGGAGTAGGATACGAAAGCATTAGGAAAAAACCTATCATTTTCCCCGATGGATCATATGATCCTTATTCTTCTAAAAGTATCGGACTTAGGAGTTAAGTATTCCATTCCCCCACACCTATAATGCATTCCCTCCTTCTGCTTCACAGGGTCCTTCTCTTCCTTTAAAATGAAGTTTAAGTACCATCTTATGCATGAAGCTTTTCTAATCCCCCATCTGCTAGTACCTTCCCTCCCAAATTGCTTTAGTAGTGTTACTTTAGTAGAGTATTTGACTACTTTGTATATATTTTGTATTTATTCACTTTATTTTTATACTGTATGTATTTTTATATTTACTTTTTTGTCTCTTCCATTAGATTGTAAACTCAATATGAATGGGTACCAATTCTTTTTGCTTATGTTCCCAGTCCCTAACCTAGTGCCTGACACATAGTAGATGCTTAATTGATTGTCGATTGACTGAAAGAGGTTATTTAGGAAAGTCTTAATGTATTTGTTGTAAGTGAAAGAAAAGGTACTGTGTTGGCTTTGCATATTTTTACAGAAACTGTCCCTGCCCTCAAAAAACTTCCAATCAAACACAATAGCACAACTGATAGACATGAGTTAAAGTCATGCGTATAAGAGGACAAATGTTGAATAAGCAAAAATAAATAAAATTTAAAATTTAAAAATTTTCCATACCTTAGCATCTCTATTGATACTTCTTATTCCTCTACAAATTACAAGATCACTATCCACCACCCATATGCCTTAGTAGGTGCTTTAATGAATAGCTAATAAATAACTATTCAAATAATGGTCAATCTTGTGGTGATGAGTTTCTCTGAGTTTAGATGAGGCAATGTGTTATGGTAGACAAAGTGGTAGATTCGGTGTCAGGGGGAACTGGGTCCATCTGCCTCTGAAACTTTATAGCTACGCCACTTGTTATTTAATATCAAGTTATTTAATATCTCTATGCATTAGTTTTCCCATCTGTAAAATGGGTATAACACCTGTAAACCTCAGAGGGTTGTTCTGAAGTTTAAATGAGATAATATATGATAAAAGTTCTGCAAGCTTAAAAGGGTTACATAAATACCTACTGTGATTGTGCTTGCAGTTGCTGCTGCTGCTGCTGTTGTTATTATTTTTATATAGAGACATACGGCACATTACTGGTCTGAATTCAAAGCCTGTCCAGATTAATAGGACCTGTCAACCCTTTTACTCCTCTACCATAACCTCTGAAGACTCTCTTTCCCCCTATGCCTCACCACTACCAAATCTATGCTTCTTCCCCACTGAGACCTCCAATCCTTCCATCCCTCAATACTTTCTCAGGACATTCCCCCTTCTCTAGCTTCACTTCCTTCCCTCAATTCTACATTATCCTCCTGTTTCCTTGTCCTAGCATCCTTCATCCCTTGCCAAACATCAATTCCAGATTACATCTCCCTCCTCTGCTCCTACTTGGGTTGCTCTTAAATAGAGTTGGAAGAATTCACACAACTGGCTAAGTGAGTGAATTGTAAATCCATGTGATCCAGGCCCCTCACTCCAACAGTCACCCTTTCATTTCTCTTTAATTAATTCCTTATTATCATATATAATTATATATATACATATATGTATATATAGATATATTATTGATCACAAACACTCCTGTTCTTCTTGTATCTTCTCAGTATATGTCCTGTCTGATTTATTCCTCTCTTCAACAGGTCTCTGTCTCACTGCCATATCATTTGTCTTTCCCCCTTGTGTTTACCTTCTCCTACGCACCTTAACCCTATTTTCCACCTCTCCTTTATATGTTGTCTTCCCCCATTAGAATATAAGCTCCTTCAGTGTTTCCTCATTTCCCCAGTGCCCTGCATATATTAAACTCTTAATAAATGTTTGATCAGGCTATTCATAAGAAAGTCAAATACTGAAGCTGAAGCTTAACAACTTTGGCCATATAATAAGAAGACAGGATTCATTGGAAAAGACATTAATGTTGGTAAAGATTGAAGGTAAAAGGAAAGGGGGATGGCAGAGGATGACACAGTGTCATGGAAACAAAGAGCATGCGCTCAGACAGACTCCAGAGATAATGGAGGCTAAAAGGGTCTAGTCACTCTAGTGTGCTATGGTTCATGGGGTGGCAAAGAGTCAGACATGACTGGATGACTGAACAACAACAAAAAATCTATGTTTTTTTTTGTTTGTCTTTGTAAAAGCTAATTGATGTCAATTAGTTGATTCTGAGGAGGGGAGCACCCAGAATTTGGTAATCATGAGTATTGAAATCCGCAGATCCTCAGGGTTACCCAATGATAGACTCTTGAGGGAAGCAGTAATCAATTGCCCTCTGGGGACTTCTTCCATTGAGAGTGAGAGCTGAATAAGGTGTAGAGGTTGGGGGAAAGTGCTATCTATCTTCCTATCTATGTACACATACCTACATGTGTGTGCATAGAAGTGTTTGTATGTAGTCTCAGTCTTTCCCCTAAACTTCATTCAATATTATCAGTTTGCTTTTGGACATTCCAAATTGGATGTGCAGGAGACATCTCAAATTTAACATATTCAAAACAAAACTTATAATCCATACAAACACACACACACACACACACACACACACACACACACACACACACACACACTTCTCCCAAACTTTCCTATTTCTATTGAAGGCACCACCATTCTTCCCTCAAGTTCATAACTTTGGTATTATCCTCAATTCTTCACTCTTCCTCACCTCGCATATCCAATCAGTTACCAAATCTTGATGTTTCTGCCTTCATTACACCTCTCACATCTGACCCCTTCTCCCTATTCATCTAATTTAATTTAGGCCCTTATCTTCTGTGGCCTTTGTTTCAAGTCTTTTCTTTCCTTCACTGTATCCTTCACACAACTGCCAAAGTAATTTTCCTTAAGTCCAGATCTGACCATGTCACTTCCCTACTCAATCACCTACATGGCTCCTTACTTCCTCTAGGAGCAAATATAACCTCCTGTCTTCAGGTTTTAAAGCTTCTCACAACCTTGAACCAATTTATCATTTCTATTTCCTTGTGTATGACTACCCCTTTCATACTTTTCAATATAGCCATACTGACCTTTCTTCAGTTCCTCCCACATGGCTCTCTATCCTCCATCTCCATGCCTTTGCACCAGCCACTGGGCACATCTGGAACTTCATCATTCCTCACCTCCACCTCTATGTCAGTCTCTTCTCGTCAAAGCCCAAGCACCAACTTCTACTAATCCCTAATCCCCCCAACTACTAGTATTTTCCCTCTCAAACTGTCTTTCCTATATTATTGTATTTATTATCTTCATTTTTATATTTATTATCTTAACATGATTCATTTATCATACACTTACAGTTGCACATTTAGTCTCCTCCAATAGAATGTAAAGTTCTTGAGAGTTGGGACTTTCACTTTTGTCTCTGTATCCCTAGCATGTGATTGGAACACAGTAGATGATGGATAAATAACTGTGGATTGATTAAAGAGATTCAAATACACAAAATTAAAACAAAATACAACTAAGCAAAAGAGATCCACTGTGATTGTCCCAATACACTTTAACCTTTTTGCTTCCAAGTCTAAATAAATAAACAAAGGCCCTTATTCTCTACAGTCCATTCCAAGATGTTTTTCCCATTGTTCAGACTTAGGAAAAATTTGAAAATGTATCTCTGATAATGTACCCATAACTCTGGTAAACATTTAATAACCTACTCTGGGGACATATACACATGTGTGTATGTATATGCATATGTCTTTATATACATGTATACATACATAAACACACATGTGTATATATGCATATATCTTCATATACATGTATACATACTTAAACACACATGTATTTGTGACACAGTTTAAAATTCTAGTCTATATTATTAACATTTTCTCTGTCACTTTCTTAAGCCTTTACAATCAACCAAGCAATAAAATCGAGTCCTGATTAGTAGCATTTACCAATTTCCAAGGTGTAAATGCTCACACTGAAAATTGAACAATC